>OY804576.1:36996638-38196638 GCA_963680875.1 Bathymodiolus brooksi
TAAAGTTTGTCAGTTACTTGTTGTAGGTCTGTGGTTTTCTCAGAGTATTGGTACAAAGCTGTACTTAGTATGACTTTACATGATAAAGTTTGTCAGTTACTTGTTGTAGGTCTGTGGTTTTCTCAGAGTATTGGTACAAAGCTGTACTTAGTATGACATGATAAAGTTTGTCAGTTACTTGTTGTAGGTCTGTGGTTTTCTCAGAGTATTGGTACAAAGCTGTACTTAGTATGACTTTACATGATAAAGTTTGTCAGTTACTTGTTGTAGGTCTGTGGTTTTCTCAGAGTATTGGTACAAAGCTGTACTTAGTATGACATGATAAAGTTTGTCAGTTACTTGTTGTAGGTCTGTGGTTTTCTCAGAGTATTTGGTACAAAGCTGTACTTAGTATGACTTTACATGATAAAGTTTGTCAGTTACTTGTTGTAGGTCTGTGGTTTTCTCACAGTATTGGTACAAAGCTGTACTTAGTATGACTTTACATGATAAAGTTTGTCAGTTACTTGTTGTAGGTCTGTGGTTTTCTCAGAGTATTGGTACAAAGCTGTACTTAGTATGACATGATAAAGTTTGTCAGTTACTTGTTGTAGGTCTGTGGTTTTCTCAGAGTATTTGGTACAAAGCTGTACTTAGTATGACTTTACATGATAAAGTTTGTCAGTTACTTGTTGTAGGTCTGTGGTTTTCTCACAGTATTGGTACAAAGCTGTACTTAGTATGACTTTACATGATAAAGTTTGTCAGTTACTTGTTGTAGGTCTGTGGTTTTCTCAGAGTATTGGTACAAAGCTGTACTTAGTATGACATGATAAAGTTTGTCAGTTACTTGTTGTAGGTCTGTGGTTTTCTCAGAGTATTGGTACAAAGCTGTACTTAGTATGACATGATAAAGTTTGTCAGTTACTTGTTGTAGGTTTGTGGTTTTCTCACGAGTATTGGTACAAAGCTGTACTTAGTATGACTTTACATGATAAAGTTTGTCAGTTACTTGTTGTAGGTCTGTGGTTTTCTCAGAGTATTGGTACAAAGCTGTACTTAGTATGACTTTACATGATAAAGTTTGTCAGTTACTTGTTGTAGGTCTGTGGTTTTCTCAGAGTATTGGTACAAAGCTGTACTTAGTATGACATGATAAAGTTTGTCAGTTACTTGTTGTAGGTCTGTGGTTTTCTCAGAGTATTGGTACAAAGCTGTACTTAGTATGACATGATAAAGTTTGTCAGTTACTTGTTGTAGGTCTGTGGTTTTCTCAGAGTATTTGGTACAAAGCTGTACTTAGTATGACTTTACATGATAAAGTTTGTCAGTTACTTGTTGTAGGTCTGTGGTTTTCTCACAGTATTGGTACAAAGCTGTACTTAGTATGACTTTACATGATAAAGTTTGTCAGTTACTTGTTGTAGGTCTGTGGTTTTCTCAGAGTATTGGTACAAAGCTGTACTTAGTATGACATGATAAAGTTTGTCAGTTACTTGTTGTAGGTCTGTGGTTTTCTCAGAGTATTGGTACAAAGCTGTACTTAGTATGACATGATAAAGTTTGTCAGTTACTTGTTGTAGGTCTGTGGTTTTCTCAGAGTATTGGTACAAAGCTGTACTTAGTATGACATGATAAAGTTTGTCAGTTACTTGTTGTAGGTTTGTGGTTTTCTCAGAGTATTGGTACAAAGCTGTACTTAGTATGACTTTACATGATAAAGTTTGTCAGTTACTTGTTGTAGGTCTGTGGTTTTCTCAGAGTATTGGTACAAAGCTGTACTTAGTATGACATGATAAAGTTTGTCAGTTACTTGTTGTAGGTCTGTGGTTTTCTCAGAGTATTGGTACAAAGCTGTACTTAGTATAACTTTACATGATAAAGTTTGTCAGTTACTTGTTGTAGGTCTGTGGTTATCTCAGAGTATTGGTACAAAGCTGTACTTAGTATGACTTTACATGATAAAGTTTGTCAGTTACTTGTTGTAGGTCTGTGGTTTTCTCAGAGTATTGGTACAAAGCTGTACTTAGTATGACATGATAAAGTTTGTCAGTTACTTGTTGTAGGTCTGTGGTTTTCTCAGAGTATTGGTACAAAGCTGTACTTAGTATGACTTTACATGATAAAGTTTGTCAGTTACTTGTTGTAGGTCTGTGGTTTTCTCACAGTATTGGTACAAAGCTGTACTTAGTATAACTTTACATGATAAAGTTTGTCAGTTACTTGTTGTAGGTCTGTGGTTTTCTCAGAGTATTGGTACAAAGCTGTACTTAGTATGACATGATAAAGTTTGTCAGTTACTTGTTGTAGGTCTGTGGTTTTCTCAGAGTATTGGTACAAAGCTGTACTTAGTATAACTTTACATGATAAAGTTTGTCAGTTACTTGTTGTAGGTCTGTGGTTTTCTCAGAGTATTGGTACAAAGCTGTACTTAGTATGACATGATAAAGTTTGTCAGTTACTTGTTGTAGGTCTGTGGTTTTCTCAGAGTATTTGGTACAAAGCTGTACTTAGTATGACTATACATGATAAAGTTTGTCAGTTACTTGTTGCAGGTTTGTGGTTTTCACAGAGTATTGGTACAAAGCTGTACTTAGTATGACTTTACATGATAAAGTTTGTCAGTTACTTGTTGTAGGTCTGTGGTTTTCTCAGAGTATTGGTACAAAGCTGTACTTAGTATGACATGATAAAGTTTGTCAGTTACTTGTTGTAGGTCTGTGGTTTTCTCAGAGTATTGGTACAAAGCTGTACTTAGTATGACATGATAAAGTTTGTCAGTTACTTGTTGTAGGTCTGTGGTTTTCTCAGAGTATTGGTACAAAGCTGTACTTAGTATGACTTTACATGATAAAGTTTGTCAGTTACTTGTTGTAGGTCTGTGGTTTTCTCAGAGTATTGGTACAAAGCTGTACTTAGTATGACATGATAAAGTTTGTCAGTTACTTGTTGTAGGTCTATGGTTTTCTCAGAGTATTGGTACAAAGCTGTACTTAGTATGACATGATAAAGTTTGTCAGTTACTTGTTGTAGGTCTGTGGTTTTCTCAGAGTATTGGTACAAAGCTGTACTTAGTATAACTTTACATGATAAAGTTTGTCAGTTACTTGTTGTAGGTCTGTGGTTTTCTCAGAGTATTGGTACAAAGCTGTACTTAGTATGACATGATAAAGTTTGTCAGTTACTTGTTGTAGGTCTGTGGTTTTCTCAGAGTATTTGGTACAAAGCTGTACTTAGTATGACTTTACATGATAAAGTTTGTCAGTTACTTGTTGCAGGTTTGTGGTTTTCTCACAGTATTGGTACAAAGCTGTACTTAGTATGACTTTACATGATAAAGTTTGTCAGTTACTTGTTGTAGGTCTGTGGTTTTCTCAGAGTATTGGTACAAAGCTGTACTTAGTATGACATGATAAAGTTTGTCAGTTACTTGTTGTAGGTCTGTGGTTTTCTCAGAGTATTGGTACAAAGCTGTACTTAGTATGACATGATAAAGTTTGTCAGTTACTTGTTGTAGGTCTGTGGTTTTCTCAGAGTATTGGTACAAAGCTGTACTTAGTATGACTTTACATGATAAAGTTTGTCAGTTACTTGTTGTAGGTCTGTGGTTTTCTCAGAGTATTGGTACAAAGCTGTACTTAGTATGACATGATAAAGTTTGTCAGTTACTTGTTGTAGGTCTGTGGTTTTCTCAGAGTATTGGTACAAAGCTGTACTTAGTATGACATGATAAAGTTTGTCAGTTACTTGTTGTAGGTCTGTGGTTTTCTCAGAGTATTGGTACAAAGCTGTACTTAGTATGACATGATAAAGTTTGTCAGTTACTTGTTGTAGGTCTGTGGTTTTCTCAGAGTATTGGTACAAAGCTGTACTTAGTATGACTTTACATGATAAAGTTTGTCAGTTACTTGTTGTAGGTCTGTGGTTTTCTCAGAGTATTGGTACAAAGCTGTACTTAGTATGACTTTACATGATAAAGTTTGTCAGTTACTTGTTGTAGGTCTGTGGTTTTCTCAGAGTATTGGTACAAAGCTGTACTTAGTATGACATGATAAAGTTTGTCAGTTACTTGTTGTAGGTCTGTGGTTTTCTCAGAGTATTGGTACAAAGCTGTACTTAGTATGACTTTACATGATAAAGTTTGTCAGTTACTTGTTGTAGGTCTGTGGTTTTCTCAGAGTATTGGTACAAAGCTGTACTTAGTATGACATGATAAAGTTTGTCAGTTACTTGTTGTAGGTCTGTGGTTTTCTCAGAGTATTTGGTACAAAGCTGTACTTAGTATGACTTTACATGATAAAGTTTGTCAGTTACTTGTTGTAGGTCTGTGGTTTTCTCACAGTATTGGTACAAAGCTGTACTTAGTATGACTTTACATGATAAAGTTTGTCAGTTACTTGTTGTAGGTCTGTGGTTTTCTCAGAGTATTGGTACAAAGCTGTACTTAGTATGACATGATAAAGTTTGTCAGTTACTTGTTGTAGGTCTGTGGTTTTCTCAGAGTATTGGTACAAAGCTGTACTTAGTATGACATGATAAAGTTTGTCAGTTACTTGTTGTAGGTTTGTGGTTTTCTCAGAGTATTGGTACAAAGCTGTACTTAGTATGACTTTACATGATAAAGTTTGTCAGTTACTTGTTGTAGGTCTGTGGTTTTCTCAGAGTATTGGTACAAAGCTGTACTTAGTATGACATGATAAAGTTTGTCAGTTACTTGTTGTAGGTCTGTGGTTTTCTCAGAGTATTGGTACAAAGCTGTACTTAGTATAACTTTACATGATAAAGTTTGTCAGTTACTTGTTGTAGGTCTGTGGTTTTCTCAGAGTATTGGTACAAAGCTGTACTTAGTATGACATGATAAAGTTTGTCAGTTACTTGTTGTAGGTCTGTGGTTTTCTCAGAGTATTTGGTACAAAGCTGTACTTAGTATGACTTTACATGATAAAGTTTGTCAGTTACTTGTTGCAGGTTTGTGGTTTTCTCACAGTATTGGTACAAAGCTGTACTTAGTATGACTTTACATGATAAAGTTTGTCAGTTACTTGTTGTAGGTCTGTGGTTTTCTCAGAGTATTGGTACAAAGCTGTACTTAGTATGACATGATAAAGTTTGTCAGTTACTTGTTGTAGGTCTGTGGTTTTCTCAGAGTATTGGTACAAAGCTGTACTTAGTATGACATGATAAAGTTTGTCAGTTACTTGTTGTAGGTCTGTGGTTTTCTCAGAGTATTGGTACAAAGCTGTACTTAGTATGACTTTACATGATAAAGTTTGTCAGTTACTTGTTGTAGGTCTGTGGTTTTCTCAGAGTATTGGTACAAAGCTGTACTTAGTATGACATGATAAAGTTTGTCAGTTACTTGTTGTAGGTCTATGGTTTTCTCAGAGTATTGGTACAAAGCTGTACTTAGTATGACATGATAAAGTTTGTCAGTTACTTGTTGTAGGTCTGTGGTTTTCTCAGAGTATTGGTACAAAGCTGTACTTAGTATAACTTTACATGATAAAGTTTGTCAGTTACTTGTTGTAGGTCTGTGGTTTTCTCAGAGTATTGGTACAAAGCTGTACTTAGTATGACATGATAAAGTTTGTCAGTTACTTGTTGTAGGTCTGTGGTTTTCTCAGAGTATTTGGTACAAAGCTGTACTTAGTATGACTTTACATGATAAAGTTTGTCAGTTACTTGTTGCAGGTTTGTGGTTTTCTCACAGTATTGGTACAAAGCTGTACTTAGTATGACTTTACATGATAAAGTTTGTCAGTTACTTGTTGTAGGTCTGTGGTTTTCTCAGAGTATTGGTACAAAGCTGTACTTAGTATGACATGATAAAGTTTGTCAGTTACTTGTTGTAGGTCTGTGGTTTTCTCAGAGTATTGGTACAAAGCTGTACTTAGTATGACATGATAAAGTTTGTCAGTTACTTGTTGTAGGTCTGTGGTTTTCTCAGAGTATTGGTACAAAGCTGTACTTAGTATGACTTTACATGATAAAGTTTGTCAGTTACTTGTTGTAGGTCTGTGGTTTTCTCAGAGTATTGGTACAAAGCTGTACTTAGTATGACATGATAAAGTTTGTCAGTTACTTGTTGTAGGTCTGTGGTTTTCTCAGAGTATTGGTACAAAGCTGTACTTAGTATGACATGATAAAGTTTGTCAGTTACTTGTTGTAGGTCTGTGGTTTTCTCAGAGTATTGGTACAAAGCTGTACTTAGTATGACATGATAAAGTTTGTCAGTTACTTGTTGTAGGTCTGTGGTTTTCTCAGAGTATTGGTACAAAGCTGTACTTAGTATGACTTTACATGATAAAGTTTGTCAGTTACTTGTTGTAGGTCTGTGGTTTTCTCAGAGTATTGGTACAAAGCTGTACTTAGTATGACTTTACATGATAAAGTTTGTCAGTTACTTGTTGTAGGTCTGTGGTTTTCTCAGAGTATTGGTACAAAGCTGTACTTAGTATGACATGATAAAGTTTGTCAGTTACTTGTTGTAGGTCTGTGGTTTTCTCAGAGTATTGGTACAAAGCTGTACTTAGTATGACTTTACATGATAAAGTTTGTCAGTTACTTGTTGTAGGTCTGTGGTTTTCTCAGAGTATTGGTACAAAGCTGTACTTAGTATGACATGATAAAGTTTGTCAGTTACTTGTTGTAGGTCTGTGGTTTTCTCAGAGTATTTGGTACAAAGCTGTACTTAGTATGACTTTACATGATAAAGTTTGTCAGTTACTTGTTGTAGGTCTGTGGTTTTCTCACAGTATTGGTACAAAGCTGTACTTAGTATGACTTTACATGATAAAGTTTGTCAGTTACTTGTTGTAGGTCTGTGGTTTTCTCAGAGTATTGGTACAAAGCTGTACTTAGTATGACATGATAAAGTTTGTCAGTTACTTGTTGTAGGTCTGTGGTTTTCTCAGAGTATTGGTACAAAGCTGTACTTAGTATGACATGATAAAGTTTGTCAGTTACTTGTTGTAGGTTTGTGGTTTTCTCAGAGTATTGGTACAAAGCTGTACTTAGTATGACTTTACATGATAAAGTTTGTCAGTTACTTGTTGTAGGTCTGTGGTTTTCTCAGAGTATTGGTACAAAGCTGTACTTAGTATGACATGATAAAGTTTGTCAGTTACTTGTTGTAGGTCTGTGGTTTTCTCAGAGTATTGGTACAAAGCTGTACTTAGTATAACTTTACATGATAAAGTTTGTCAGTTACTTGTTGTAGGTCTGTGGTTTTCTCAGAGTATTGGTACAAAGCTGTACTTAGTATGACATGATAAAGTTTGTCAGTTACTTGTTGTAGGTCTGTGGTTTTCTCAGAGTATTTGGTACAAAGCTGTACTTAGTATGACTTTACATGATAAAGTTTGTCAGTTACTTGTTGCAGGTTTGTGGTTTTCTCACAGTATTGGTACAAAGCTGTACTTAGTATGACTTTACATGATAAAGTTTGTCAGTTACTTGTTGTAGGTCTGTGGTTTTCTCAGAGTATTGGTACAAAGCTGTACTTAGTATGACATGATAAAGTTTGTCAGTTACTTGTTGTAGGTCTGTGGTTTTCTCAGAGTATTGGTACAAAGCTGTACTTAGTATGACATGATAAAGTTTGTCAGTTACTTGTTGTAGGTCTGTGGTTTTCTCAGAGTATTGGTACAAAGCTGTACTTAGTATGACTTTACATGATAAAGTTTGTCAGTTACTTGTTGTAGGTCTGTGGTTTTCTCAGAGTATTGGTACAAAGCTGTACTTAGTATGACATGATAAAGTTTGTCAGTTACTTGTTGTAGGTCTGTGGTTTTCTCAGAGTATTGGTACAAAGCTGTACTTAGTATGACATGATAAAGTTTGTCAGTTACTTGTTGTAGGTCTGTGGTTTTCTCAGAGTATTGGTACAAAGCTGTACTTAGTATGACATGATAAAGTTTGTCAGTTACTTGTTGTAGGTCTGTGGTTTTCTCAGAGTATTGGTACAAAGCTGTACTTAGTATGACTTTACATGATAAAGTTTGTCAGTTACTTGTTGTAGGTCTGTGGTTTTCTCAGAGTATTGGTACAAAGCTGTACTTAGTATGACTTTACATGATAAAGTTTGTCAGTTACTTGTTGTAGGTCTGTGGTTTTCTCAGAGTATTGGTACAAAGCTGTACTTAGTATGACATGATAAAGTTTGTCAGTTACTTGTTGTAGGTCTGTGGTTTTCTCAGAGTATTGGTACAAAGCTGTACTTAGTATGACTTTACATGATAAAGTTTGTCAGTTACTTGTTGTAGGTCTGTGGTTTTCTCAGAGTATTGGTACAAAGCTGTACTTAGTATGACATGATAAAGTTTGTCAGTTACTTGTTGTAGGTCTGTGGTTTTCTCAGAGTATTTGGTACAAAGCTGTACTTAGTATGACTTTACATGATAAAGTTTGTCAGTTACTTGTTGTAGGTCTGTGGTTTTCTCACAGTATTGGTACAAAGCTGTACTTAGTATGACTTTACATGATAAAGTTTGTCAGTTACTTGTTGTAGGTCTGTGGTTTTCTCAGAGTATTGGTACAAAGCTGTACTTAGTATGACATGATAAAGTTTGTCAGTTACTTGTTGTAGGTCTGTGGTTTTCTCAGAGTATTGGTACAAAGCTGTACTTAGTATGACATGATAAAGTTTGTCAGTTACTTGTTGTAGGTTTGTGGTTTTCTCAGAGTATTGGTACAAAGCTGTACTTAGTATGACTTTACATGATAAAGTTTGTCAGTTACTTGTTGTAGGTCTGTGGTTTTCTCAGAGTATTGGTACAAAGCTGTACTTAGTATGACTTTACATGATAAAGTTTGTCAGTTACTTGTTGTAGGTCTGTGGTTTTCTCAGAGTATTGGTACAAAGCTGTACTTAGTATGACATGATAAAGTTTGTCAGTTACTTGTTGTAGGTCTGTGGTTTTCTCAGAGTATTGGTACAAAGCTGTACTTAGTATGACGTGATAAAGTTTGTCAGTTACTTGTTGTAGGTCTGTGGTTTTCTCACAGTATTGGTACAAAGCTGTACTTAGTATAACTTTACATGATAAAGTTTGTCAGTTACTTGTTGTAGGTCTGTGGTTTTCTCAGAGTATTGGTACAAAGCTGTACTTAGTATGACTTTACATGATAAAGTTTGTCAGTTACTTGTTGTAGGTCTGTGGTTTTCTCAGAGTATTGGTACAAAGCTGTACTTAGTATGACATGATAAAGTTTGTCAGTTACTTGTTGTAGGTCTGTGGTTTTCTCAGAGTATTGGTACAAAGCTGTACTTAGTATGACTTTACATGATAAAGTTTGTCAGTTACTTGTTGTAGGTCTGTGGTTTTCTCACAGTATTGGTACAAAGCTGTACTTAGTATAACTTTACATGATAAAGTTTGTCAGTTACTTGTTGTAGGTCTGTGGTTTTCTCAGAGTATTGGTACAAAGCTGTACTTAGTATGACATGATAAAGTTTGTCAGTTACTTGTTGTAGGTCTGTGGTTTTCTCAGAGTATTGGTACAAAGCTGTACTTAGTATGACTTTACATGATAAAGTTTGTCAGTTACTTGTTGTAGGTCTGTGGTTTTCTCAGAGTATTGGTACAAAGCTGTACTTAGTATGACATGATAAAGTTTGTCAGTTACTTGTTGTAGGTCTGTGGTTTTCTCAGAGTATTGGTACAAAGCTGTACTTAGTATGACGTGATAAAGTTTGTCAGTTACTTGTTGTAGGTCTGTGGTTTTCTCACAGTATTGGTACAAAGCTGTACTTAGTATAACTTTACATGATAAAGTTTGTCAGTTACTTGTTGTAGGTCTGTGGTTTTCTCAGAGTATTGGTACAAAGCTGTACTTAGTATGACTTTACATGATAAAGTTTGTCAGTTACTTGTTGTAGGTCTGTGGTTTTCTCAGAGTATTGGTACAAAGCTGTACTTAGTATGACTTTACATGATAAAGTTTGTCAGTTACTTGTTGTAGGTCTGTGGTTTTCTCAGAGTATTGGTACAAAGCTGTACTTAGTATGACTTTACATGATAAAGTTTGTCAGTTACTTGTTGTAGGTCTGTGGTTTTCTCAGAGTATTGGTACAAAGCTGTACTTAGTATAACTTTACATGATAAAGTTTGTCAGTTACTTGTTGTAGGTCTGTGGTTTTCTCAGAGTATTGGTACAAAGCTGTACTTAGTATGACATGATAAAGTTTGTCAGTTACTTGTTGTAGGTCTGTGGTTTTCTCAGAGTATTGGTACAAAGCTGTACTTAGTATGACTTTACATGATAAAATTTGTCAGTTACTTGTTGTAGGTCTGTGGTTTTCTCAGAGTATTGGTACAAAGCTGTACTTAGTATGACATGATAAAGTTTGTCAGTTACTTGTTGTAGGTCTGTGGTTTTCTCAGAGTATTGGTACAAAGCTGTACTTAGTATGACATGATAAAGTTTGTCAGTTACTTGTTGTAGGTCTGTGGTTTTCTCAGAGTATTGGTACAAAGCTGTACTTAGTATGACATGATAAAGTTTGTCAGTTACTTGTTGTAGGTCTGTGGTTTTCTCAGAGTATTGGTACAAAGCTGTACTTAGTATGACATGATAAAGTTTGTCAGTTACTTGTTGTAGGTCTGTGGTTTTCTCAGAGTATTGGTACAAAGCTGTACTTAGTATGACTTTACATGATAAAGTTTGTCAGTTACTTGTTGTAGGTCTGTGGTTTTCTCACAGTATTGGTACAAAGCTGTACTTAGTATGACTTTACATGATAAAGTTTGTCAGTTACTTGTTGTAGGTCTGTGGTTTTCTCAGAGTATTGGTACAAAGCTGTACTTAGTATGACATGATAAAGTTTGTCAGTTACTTGTTGTAGTTCTGTGGTTTTCTCAGAGTATTGGTACAAAGCTGTACTTAGTATGACATGATAAAGTTTGTCAGTTACTTGTTGTAGGTTTGTGGTTTTCTCAGAGTATTGGTACAAAGCTGTACTTAGTATAACTTTACATGATAAAGTTTGTCAGTTACTTGTTGTAGGTTTGTGGTTTTCTCAGAGTATTGGTACAAAGCTGTACTTAGTATAACTTTACATGATAAAGTTTGTCAGTTACTTGTTGTAGGTCTGTGGTTTTCTCAGAGTATTGGTACAAAGCTGTACTTAGTATGACATGATAAAGTTTGTCAGTTACTTGTTGTAGGTCTGTGGTTTTCTCAGAGTATTGGTACAAAGCTGTACTTAGTATGACATGATAAAGTTTGTCAGTTACTTGTTGTAGGTCTGTGGTTTTCTCAGAGTATTGGTACAAAGCTGTACTTAGTATGACATGATAAAGTTTGTCAGTTACTTGTTGTAGGTCTGTGGTTTTCTCAGAGTATTGGTACAAAGCTGTACTTAGTATGACATGATAAAGTTTGTCAGTTACTTGTTGTAGGTCTGTGGTTTTCTCACAGTATTGGTACAAAGCTGTACTTAGTATGACTTTACATGATAAAGTTTGTCAGTTACTTGTTGTAGGTCTGTGGTTTGAGTATTGGTACTCACATTTCCTCCACTATAAAACTAATCCTCACTTTATAATATAAATTAAATATTATTGAAAGTGGCGTTAATTACCTTTATTGTAATTTACATTGCATTATTTCCTTTGATACTCACTCTGGGATATTGTCAGTGTCAATAGACTGATTCTGATATCAAAATTTATCTGTCTCTGTGAGATCAATCACATTATGGCGTTACAGAAGAAAAAAAACCAATAGCATCAGTTTTGAAGATCTTAACAATAACATTATTACTAGTATCACAGCTCGCCCTATCAGACTCTCTGCTATTCTAGTGTTAATGTCTTGTCTCAACCTTCATAACTGCCATTATTCTATATATTCTTTTAATCCTAATATTTTATCTTGTGCAAGAAAGTTATAGATATATTATGTATATTTTACAGGTTCATCAAAACCAATAATTAGTACAAAGTCTCCCATGAAGCCCCTTTTCTGGAATAGAATTGTAGTCAATGAGATCAAATCTCACAAACATAAGGAGTAAGTATGTTTTTATACCCCCTGCAACAAAGTTGTAGGGGGGTATACTGGTTTCACCATGTCCGTCCGTCCGTCCGTCTGTAGACAAATCCTATGTCATACAATAACTTGAGTTGTGTTTCTTAGAATCTTTTAAAATTTTATCAGCTGTTTACCGGTGAAGAGAGGAGGACCCTTTCATTTTTGACGATTTTCACTTTTGCCGTTCCAGAGTTATTGAACTTGATATGAAAGAAAATAGGATTTTTACCCTATGTCGTATGATAACTTGAGTAGTGTTTCTCAGAATGTTTTGAAATTTTATTAGCTGCTTACCGGTGAAGAGAAGAGGATCCCTTTCATTTTTGACGATTTTCACTTTTGCCGTTCCAGAGTTATTGGACTTGATATGACAGAAAATAGGATTTTTACCCTATGTCGTATGATAACTTGAGTAGTGTTTCTCAGAATGTTTTGAAATTTTATCAGCAGCTTACCGGTGAAGAGAGGAGGGTCCCTTTCATTTTTGGTCAGAACAATCAGTAATGTTTTGGTTATGGAAATAGGATGGACAGATGTGTGGAGCGGCGGGTATATCTTAATGCTCACAGTGATACTAGTTATATATTCAGTAAAGTCATCTTAATTACAAACATATAGTAGACTGTGGTCATGATCTTTTAGTAGTTAGGGATTTACATCTACTTATGTAGTTAGTTCCTCAAGTTGTGAGTTCAATTCATGCATGTTGAGAAGTACTCTGTCCAACTTTATGCTATAAAGTTTATCAGTGACTTCCTGCATGTTTGTGGTTTTCTTCATGTACTCTAGTTTCCTCCCAATAAAACTGACAGCAATGATATAACTAAAATATTGATGAAAGTTATGTTAAACACCAATAACTCTAGTCCTACAATTGTATAATACCACTGTGTAGAAGAGAGGGTGACAACTAGACTTTACACTAATCCTACAATTGTATAATACCACTGTGTAGAAGAGAGGGTGACAACTAGACTTTACACTAATCCTACAATTGTATAATACCACTGTGTAGAAGAGAGGGTGACAACTAGACTTTACACTAGTCCTACAATTGTATAATACCACTGTGTAGAAGAGAGGGTGACAACTAGACTTTACACTAGTCCTACAATTGTATAATACCACTGTGTAGAAGAGAGGGTGACAACTATACTTTACACTAATCCTACAATTGTATAATACCACTGTGTAGAAGAGAGGGTGACAACTAGACTTTACACTAGTCCTACAATTGTATAATACCACTGTGTAGAAGAGAGGGTGACAACTAGACTTTACACTAATCCTACAATTGTATAATACCACTGTGTAGAAGAGAGGGTGACAACTAGACTTTACACTAGTCCTACAATTGTATAATACCACTGTGTAGAAGAGAGGGTGACAACTATACTTTACACTAGTCCTACAATTGTATAATACCACTGTGTAGAAGAGAGGGTGACAACTATACTTTACACTAATCCTACAATTGTATAATACCACTGTGTAGAAGAGAGGGTGACAACTAGACTTTACACTAATCCTACAATTGTATAATACCACTGTGTAGAAGAGAGGGTGACAACTAGACTTTACACTAATCCTACAATTGTATAATACCACTGTGTAGAAGAGAGGGTGACAACTAGACTTTACACTAGTCCTACAATTGTATAATACCACAGTGTAGAAGAGAGGGTGACAACTAGACTTTACACTAGTCCTACAATTGTATAATACCACTGTGTAGAAGAGAGGGTGACAACTAGACTTTACACTAATCCTACAATTGTATAATACCACTGTGTAGAAGAGAGGGTGACAACTATACTTTACACTAATCCTACAATTGTATAATACCACTGTGTAGAAGAGAGGGTGACAACTAGACTTTACACTAATCCTACAATTGTATAATACCACAGTGTAGAAGAGAGGGTGACAACTAGACTTTACACTAATCCTACAATTGTATAATACCACTGTGTAGAAGAGAGGGTGACAACTATACTTTACACTAATCCTACAATTGTATAATACCACAGTGTAGAAGAGAGGGTGACAACTAGACTTTACACTAGTCCTACAATTGTATAATACCACTGTGTAGAAGAGAGGGTGACAACTATACTTTACACTAATCCTACAATTGTATAATACCACTGTGTAGAAGAGAGGGTGACAACTATACTTTACACTAATCCTACAATTGTATAATACCACTGTGTAGAAGAGAGGGTGACAACTATACTTTACACTAATCCTACAATTGTATAATACCACTGTGTAGAAGAGAGGGTGACAACTATACTTTACACTAATCCTACAATTGTATAATACCACTGTGTAGAAGAGAGGGTGACAACTAGACTTTACACTAGTCCTACAATTGTATAATACCACTGTGTAGAAGAGAGGGTGACAACTATACTTTACACTAATCCTACAATTGTATAATACCACTGTGTAGAAGAGAGGGTGACAACTAGACTTTACACTAGTCCTACAATTGTATAATACCACTGTGTAGAAGAGAGGGTGACAACTAGACTTTACACTAATCCTACAATTGTATAATACCACTGTGTAGAAGAGAGGGTGACAACTAGACTTTACACTAGTCCTACAATTGTATAATACCACTGTGTAGAAGAGAGGGTGACAACTAGACTTTACACTAGTCCTACAATTGTATAATACCACTGTGTAGAAGAGAGGGTGACAACTATACTTTACACTAGTCCTACAATTGTATAATACCACTGTGTAGAAGAGAGGGTGACAACTAGACTTTACACTAGTCCTACAATTGTATAATACCACTGTGTAGAAGAGAGGGTGACAACTAGACTTTACACTAGTCCTACAATTGTATAATACCACTGTGTAGAAGAGAGGGTGACAACTATACTTTACACTAGTCCTACAATTGTATAATACCACTGTGTAGAAGAGAGGGTGACAACTAGACTTTACACTAGTCCTACAATTGTATAATACCACTGTGTAGAAGAGAGGGTGACAACTATACTTTACACTAATCCTACAATTGTATAATACCACTGTGTAGAAGAGAGGGTGACAACTAGACTTTACACTAATCCTACAATTGTATAATACCACTGTGTAGAAGAGAGGGTGACAACTAGACTTTACACTAGTCCTACAATTGTATAATACCACTGTGTAGAAGAGAGGGTGACAACTAGACTTTACACTAGTCCTACAATTGTATAATACCACTGTGTAGAAGAGAGGGTGACAACTAGACTTTACACTAATCCTACAATTGTATAATACCACTGTGTAGAAGAGAGGGTGACAACTAGACTTTACACTAGTCCTACAATTGTATAATACCACTGTGTAGAAGAGAGGGTGACAACTAGACTTTACACTAATCCTACAATTGTATAATACCACTGTGTAGAAGAGAGGGTGACAACTATACTTTACACTAATCCTACAATTGTATAATACCACTGTGTAGAAGAGAGGGTGACAACTAGACTTTACACTAATCCTACAATTGTATAATACCACTGTGTAGAAGAGAGGGTGACAACTAGACTTTACACTAGTCCTACAATTGTATAATACCACTGTGTAGAAGAGAGGGTGACAACTAGACTTTACACTAGTCCTACAATTGTATAATACCACTGTGTAGAAGAGAGGGTGACAACTATACTTTACACTAATCCTACAATTGTATAATACCACTGTGTAGAAGAGAGGGTGACAACTAGACTTTACACTAATCCTACAATTGTATAATACCACTGTGTAGAAGAGAGGGTGACAACTAGACTTTACACTAATCCTACAATTGTATAATACCACTGTGTAGAAGAGAGGGTGACAACTAGACTTTACACTAATCCTACAATTGTATAATACCACTGTGTAGAAGAGAGGGTGACAACTAGACTTTACACTAGTCCTACAATTGTATAATACCACTGTGTAGAAGAGAGGGTGACAACTAGACTTTACACTAGTCCTACAATTGTATAATACCACTGTGTAGAAGAGAGGGTGACAACTATACTTTACACTAATCCTACAATTGTATAATACCACTGTGTAGAAGAGAGGGTGACAACTAGACTTTACACTAATCCTACAATTGTATAATACCACTGTGTAGAAGAGAGGGTGACAACTATACTTTACACTAATCCTACAATTGTATAATACCACTGTGTAGAAGAGAGGGTGACAACTAGACTTTACACTAGTCCTACAATTGTATAATACCACTGTGTAGAAGAGAGGGTGACAACTAGACTTTACACTAATCCTACAATTGTATAATACCACTGTGTAGAAGAGAGGGTGACAACTAGACTTTACACTAATCCTACAATTGTATAATACCACGGTGTAGAAGAGAGGGTGACAACTAGACTTTACACTAGTCCTACAATTGTATAATACCACTGTGTAGAAGAGAGGGTGACAACTAGACTGTACACTAATCCTACAATTGTATAATACCACTGTGTAGAAGAGAGGGTGACAACTAGACTTTACACTAGTCCTACAATTGTATAATACCACTGTGTAGAAGAGAGGGTGACAACTAGACTTTACACTAATCCTACAATTGTATAATACCACTGTGTAGAAGAGAGGGTGACAACTAGACTTTACACTAGTCCTACAATTGTATAATACCACAGTGTAGAAGAGAGGGTGACAACTAGACTTTACACTAGTCCTACAATTGTATAATACCACTGTGTAGAAGAGAGGGTGACAACTATACTTTACACTAATCCTACAATTGTATAATACCACTGTGTAGAAGAGAGGGTGACAACTAGACTTTACACTAATCCTACAATTGTATAATACCACTGTGTAGAAGAGAGGGTGACAACTAGACTTTACACTAATCCTACAATTGTATAATACCACTGTGTAGAAGAGAGGGTGACAACTATACTTTACACTAATCCTACAATTGTATAATACCACTGTGTAGAAGAGAGGGTGACAACTATACTTTACACTAATCCTACAATTGTATAATACCACTGTGTAGAAGAGAGGGTGACAACTAGACTTTACACTAATCCTACAATTGTATAATACCACTGTAGAAGAGAGGGTGACAACTAGACTTTACACTAGTCCTACAATTGTATAATACCACTGTGTAGAAGAGAGGGTGACAACTAGACTTTACACTAGTCCTACAATTGTATAATACCACTGTGTAGAAGAGAGGGTGACAACTAGACTTTACACTAATCCTACAATTGTATAATACCACTGTGTAGAAGAGAGGGTGACAACTATACTTTACACTAGTCCTACAATTGTATTATACCACTGTGTAGAAGAGAGGGTGACAACTATACTTTACACTAGTCCTACAATTGTATAATACCACTGTGTAGAAGAGAGGGTGACAACTAGACTTTACACTAGTCCTACAATTGTATAATACCACAGTGTAGAAGAGAGGGTGACAACTAGACTTTACACTAATCCTACAATTGTATAATACCACTGTGTAGAAGAGAGGGTGACAACTAGACTTTACACTAGTCCTACAATTGTATAATACCACTGTGTAGAAGAGAGGGTGACAACTAGACTTTACACTAGTCCTACAATTGTATAATACCACAGTGTAGAAGAGAGGGTGACAACTAGACTTTACACTAATCCTACAATTGTATAATACCACTGTGTAGAAGAGAGGGTGACAACTAGACTTTACACTAGTCCTACAATTGTATAATACCACTGTGTAGAAGAGAGGGTGACAACTAGACTTTACACTAGTCCTACAATTGTATAATACCACTGTGTAGAAGAGAGGGTGACAACTAGACTTTACACTAGTCCTACAATTGTATAATACCACTGTGTAGAAGAGAGGGTGACAACTAGACTTTACACTAGTCCTACAGTTGTATAATACCACTGTGTAGAAGAGAGGGTGACAACTATACTTTACACTAATCCTACAATTGTATAATACCACTGTGTAGAAGAGAGGGTGACAACTATACTTTACACTAGTCCTACAATTGTATAATACCACTGTGTAGAAGAGAGGGTGACAACTAGACTTTACACTAGTCCTACAATTGTATAATACCACTGTGTAGAAGAGAGGGTGACAACTAGACTTTACACTAATCCTACAATTGTATAATACCACTGTGTAGAAGAGAGGGTGACAACTATACTTTACACTAGTCCTACAATTGTATAATACCACTGTGTAGAAGAGAGGGTGACAACTAGACTTTACACTAGTCCTACAATTGTATAATACCACTGTGTAGAAGAGAGGGTGACAACTAGACTTTACACTAATCCTACAATTGTATAATACCACTGTGTAGAAGAGAGGGTGACAACTAGACTTTACACTAGTCCTACAATTGTATAATACCACTGTGTAGAAGAGAGGGTGACAACTAGACTTTACACTAATCCTACAATTGTATAATACCACTGTGTAGAAGAGAGGGTGACAACTAGACTTTACACTAATCCTACAATTGTATAATACCACTGTGTAGAAGAGAGGGTGACAACTATACTTTACACTAATCCTACAATTGTATAATACCACTGTGTAGAAGAGAGGGTGACAACTAGACTTTACACTAGTCCTACAATTGTATAATACCACTGTGTAGAAGAGAGGGTGACAACTATACTTTACACTAGTCCTACAATTGTATAATACCACTGTGTAGAAGAGAGGGTGACAACTAGACTTTACACTAGTCCTACAATTGTATAATACCACTGTGTAGAAGAGAGGGTGACAACTAGACTTTACACTAATCCTACAATTGTATAATACCACTGTAGAAGAGAGGGTGACAACTAGACTTTACACTAGTCCTACAATTGTATAATACCACTGTGTAGAAGAGAGGGTGACAACTATACTTTACACTAGTCCTACAATTGTATAATACCACTGTGTAGAAGAGAGGGTGACAACTAGACTTTACACTAATCCTACAATTGTATAATACCACTGTGTAGAAGAGAGGGTGACAACTATACTTTACACTAGTCCTACAATTGTATTATACCACTGTGTAGAAGAGAGGGTGACAACTATACTTTACACTAGTCCTACAATTGTATAATACCACTGTGTAGAAGAGAGGGTGACAACTAGACTTTACACTAGTCCTACAATTGTATAATACCACAGTGTAGAAGAGAGGGTGACAACTAGACTTTACACTAATCCTACAATTGTATAATACCACTGTGTAGAAGAGAGGGTGACAACTAGACTTTACACTAGTCCTACAATTGTATAATACCACTGTGTAGAAGAGAGGGTGACAACTATACTTTACACTAATCCTACAATTGTATAATACCACTGTGTAGAAGAGAGGGTGACAACTAGACTTTACACTAGTCCTACAATTGTATAATACCACTGTGTAGAAGAGAGGGTGACAACTAGACTTTACACTAGTCCTACAATTGTATAATACCACTGTGTAGAAGAGAGGGTGACAACTAGACTTTACACTAATCCTACAATTGTATAATACCACTGTGTAGAAGAGAGGGTGACAACTAGACTTTACACTAGTCCTACAATTGTATAATACCACTGTGTAGAAGAGAGGGTGACAACTATACTTTACACTAATCCTATAATTGTATAATACCACTGTGTAGAAGAGAGGGTGACAACTAGACTTTACACTAGTCCTACAATTGTATAATACCACAGTGTAGAAGAGAGGGTGACAACTAGACTTTACACTAGTCCTACAATTGTATAATACCACTGTGTAGAAAAGAGGGTGACAACTAGACTTTACACTAATCCTACAATTGTATAATACCACTGTGTAGAAGAGAGGGTGACAACTATACTTTACACTAGTCCTACAATTGTATAATACCACTGTGTAGAAGAGAGGGTGACAACTAGACTTTACACTAATCCTACAATTGTATAATACCACTGTGTAGAAGAGAGGGTGACAACTATACTTTACACTAGTCCTACAATTGTATAATACCACTGTGTAGAAGAGAGGGTGACAACTATACTTTACACTAATCCTACAATTGTATAATACCACTGTGTAGAAGAGAGGGTGACAACTAGACTTTACACTAATCCTACAATTGTATAATACCACTGTGTAGAAGAGAGGGTGACAACTAGACTTTACACTAATCCTACAATTGTATAATACCACTGTGTAGAAGAGAGGGTGACAACTATACTTTAGACTAGTCCCCCCTTATTACATTTTGGGAGTTTTAAATCCAATATCTGAACTGTATGTATGCTTTTAGTTATACCCTCCACAACGAAGTTGTAGGGGGGTATACTGGTTTCACCATGTCTGTCCGTCTGTAGACAAATCCTATGTCGTACGATAACTTGAGTTGTGTTTCTTAGAATCTTTTAAAATTTTATCAGTTGCTTACTGGTGAAGAGAGGAGGATCCCTTTCATTTTTTACGATTTTCACTTTTGCCCTTCCAGAGTTATTGAACTTGATATGACGGAAAATAGGATTTTTACCCTATGTCGTATGATAACTTGAGTAGTGTTTCTCAGAATGTTTTGAAATTTTATCAGCAGCTTACCGGTGAAGAGAGGAGGATCCCTTTCATTTTTGACGATTTTCACTTTTGCCCTTCCAGAGTTATTGGACTTAATATGATGGAAAATAGGATTTTTACCCTATGTCGTATGATAACTTGAGTAGTGTTTCTCAGAATGTTTTGAAATTTTATCAGCAGCTTACCGGTGAAGAGAGGAGGGTCCCTTTCATTTTTGGTCGGAACAATCAGTAATGTTTTGGTTATGGAAATAGGATGGACAGATGTGGGGAGCGGGGGGTATATCTTAGTGAGCTGTGCTCACAGTAATACTAGTTTTTGATGTTCTTGAGGACTAGAGGAGTTTATCACCTCTTGACCTCTAAAATATTTTACCATTATGTCTTCATTTCACTCAAATTCAATATTCTAGAACAATAATCTTGACAAGAATAAAGTAACAACCTGCTGCAGATATCTTCACTACTAAAACCAGTATCCATTTTACAGACATTGCAAAATTATGTTTTAAAATCTATGAGATGTAGTGTTAGAAGGTTAATATTACAACTCATCTGCATGTTAGAGGGACATCTCATTGTTCATTTGAGGTTAAAGTTATGCTGATTTTTGAAGACTTTACAGTGAGTGCGAGATGAAAAACAACAATAAGACTCCTTAACATTTGATTTCACTGGAGTTCCCCATTTCCCAATGGAATTTCTTACATATTAACTTTCATCTACCGTACATCATTTATTGTTGAATATATTGTTTTAAAAACAAATGGAAAATGCATTTAATTGATCATGTTTTGTTTTCTTTTTCAGATTTCAGAATGCTAGACTTGTATGGGAAGAAATAGATGAAGCCAGAATCAACTATGATGAAGTTGATGAGTTATTCTCTAAAGTTCCCATAGATAATAGTAGAAAATCTCGTTTAACCAAAAATAAATCTCCTCCAAAACAGGTAACAAACTTGGATCTAAAGTTCCTATAGATAATAGTAGAAAATCTTGTTTAACCAAAAGTAAATCTCCTCCAAAACAGGTAACAAAAGTTCCTATAGATAATAGTAGAAAATCTCGTTTAACCAAAAGTAAATCTCCTCCAAAACAGGTAACAAACTTGGATGAATATATTTTTTTTAAGTTATCCATAGATATTACCATCAGTTTAAAATTAATTTGTTGCCTGTTTTCGTCCAAAACAGCTGTAGATCAACTAATTACATATCACATTAAATAATGTTAACATGCATTTGAGCTTCAATTCACAGCAAAATCCTAAAATATGTCTATACTAAAGTATGACATTTAAAAAAATGTACTGCTTCTTTTAAAATGTGGTATAATTTTGAAAAAAGGTAATGTTTTGTTACAACTATGATATATACTTGAGGAATATAGTGGGGAAGTAGAAATAAATGATTACATGTTGTTATGTACTAAGACAGAAAGATTAAAAATGGATAAAAGGTTAGGTTTTTTTGGTTCAAATCTTTTTTAATGATGATTATAATACATGTAGAAATTTTTACATTTTCAATCCATGTAGTCTTTTTATTATTCTTTCTATCATGGTTTAATTTTGTGTTATGTCTCTTTCCTGAACATTATACTTTGATACTTCACAGATTTGTTGGGATTGATGAGAGGATTTTTTGCATTTTCCATTCAGAGTTGTTGAACTTTATTTACAAAACATGTCCACCTTCCTTATGTTACATGATAACCAAAGTTTGCTTTGACTGAATTATTTGTCATTTTGAGATGTTGTTATTTTTGCTATTTCATCTACTTTGCAATAAACGTCTGTTGCTTCCATCTGAACATATGATGTATGTTTTTCAGATGACCAAAAGACCTTGATATTGAAGTATGATAAATATTAATCTCTGTTTCAGTTTGCCAAAGTAATAGAGCCAAAACGTTCCCAAGCTATTGGTATTCTCTTATCAAGTTTACGACTAGAATTCCATGTTGTTGAAAATGGTATGTATAATTGAATGTAGGATATAGATTAAATACATTAAATTTAAATTAGTATAGATATCTGAGATGTGAAAATAAAAGTAGAACTAGCAACTAGCAGGAAAACTAGACAAACAGGGATGCAGTGTAACATTATAACTGAGTTTATTCCCCAATGTGTGTAAAGTTAACTTGTATAATTGACAAAACTGTTATTTTAACCTGGTTTAGGATTAGGAAGGTTTTAGTATATATTATATACAGGATACCGGTACATTTTATTTTCCTCAGTGATGATGTTTATTTCAGTTGAATTATCTCTATGATTTTTTCTTTCAGCCATAATGAACTTAGATTCTTCACAAGTAGAAATGGAGAAACTTAAAGCTATATATGACAATGTAAGTCATCTTGTCATAATAAATAATATTCTTGATGTTGCTCTTTAATAGGATAAATAACTTTTTTTTTTACTCAACTTTGTGGTGACTTTCTTACCTCCGATCAAGCCATTTGTACTCCATTAAGCATCACTGCTGAGACTTCATTACTATCACGAAATACATATAAAAGTAAATCTCCTCTGTCTGTTGTGACTTACTTGGTGTTTTTATTCTTCAATCAGAACTTTAATTATTTTAACATTACATGAAACAATTGGACTAGAATTAGACGACAAAGACGATTACTCATTAAATAGTCCTATATAGAGTTTATTTTTCTTAGAAGTCAGAAATTCAACTTGACAGCCAGGACAATAATGCCTGTTTTTATTTTCTGAAATTTCTTAACTCTTTCCTCAGAAATCACATGGAAGATTGTACCATTATTATAGATTAATTTAGAATTCAAAATGGCTGCTGGTATTGGGCTGGAGTAGTGGTATTTGTTTAAAAATGTCCTTTAAGAAACAACATGTAACTGATTGCATTTTGTTTTCGACTCCATTTAATTTAAAATTTTAGAATCAAGTAAACCAGTTGAGCTTCATGTCAATCTACTGCTATATCTAAAGTAATGTCCACAACAAATTAATATCAGTTAATGTAGATGATGTTTTACATAAGTATTATGATTGATTAATTATTGTTTAATTTCATCAGTGCAGTATTTTAGCTATTTTCATAATGAGAACAAGTTCAGCTTAAATTATCTTTTTCTTTTTTGTTGTTGTCTATCTTCATAATTAGATAATATTTTAATTGATGAAAATTGTAGAGAGCTGGTGAAGAAGAAATAAAAAAGATAAAGAAACACATAGCTCAAAATCCTGGTATACCTCTTGATAAGCCTGATCAGTAAGTAAGATTATATAAAATCTCCTAACTTATAGGGCAATATTGTTGTTATGTAGTTGTCCTCATGAATAAATCAAAGAAAAAAAGTACAACAGTAGTCCTTTCTTGTAAAAGGACCTTCTTATCAGGCCAGATTTCAGGTGTACAGAGATATTAAAATTAGTGATGGGAATCGGTAACATTATCAAGATCGATGATCGTTATATCAACATCGATCGATCATCGGTGACAATTGCCTGCTAAATGTATTTACTGACTATAATTAATCAAATAAGTCTTTATTTCAAGAGTATGATTGACAAAAGTAAAGATATGAATAAAATTGTATCATAAATTTATAAACTATAATTTTTCCATTAGTAAACATTAACATAAACAAAACAAAAGATCGTTTTCCATATGTGTAACACCTGATATAGATAGATAAATAATAGACTAGTCCAAATATGTGTTTGACAAAAGTAAAGATTTGAATAAAATAAAGTAATATATTTACAAACTACAATTTTTCCATTTGTAAACATTAACTTAGAACAAAACAAAAGATTGTTTTCCATATGTGTAACACCTGATATAAAATGGACTATTCCGGGAAGTAGATAAATAATTGACTAGTTCAAATATGTGTATTGACTGAGTGTCAAAAGTATGCTTGGACAAAACTGCCAGATGTTTGTCAGTATGAGGGCAAAAAAACCCAGCTGGGATAAAACTGCAATATTTTTGTCAGTATGCAGACAGAAAAAAAACCCAAGCAAAGAACAAAGTTAAGCATATATATTTTAGACACTATAGAATCAGAATCGACCACAATGTTTAAGAATCGATCATCGGATCGTATGATGACGTCCGACTGATTAGTCGATGTTTCCGATGATCGGTGCACACTAATTAAAATAAATAAATATTGTTCCCTAAAAGAGAGGCCACACATCTTATAGTACCACTTTTCCATTGCAGAACTAATGGCCTTATAAGAGGGGAACTACTGTACTTTATCTTAAATCATCTGTAAATTATTGATATTGAAGCATCAGTTTAGGGGCCTAGGTGACCAAGTGGTTAATGGTTGACTTGTGACCACTAGCCTGATACCACTGACTATTTCCAATACCCACATCAAGGTTTCCAGACTTACCCATGGCTTGGGGTTTCACTGGTTAGTTCATTATAATTGTCCAGGTTTTCCTCCCCCATTAAATCTGTTAATTACTATATAACTGAAGAATTGCTGAATTTATAACAGATAGTTATCAGAAGCATAATTCTACAATTTTTGTTTTGTCTGTACTTTATAATGGTTATTATTATACTTCATGTAAGTTTCTGTAGTGATATTTGGTACTGTAATATTTTGGCATATTACCTGGACAATTAGACACTCAGTATAATAATGATATTAATGTGGTCTTGTCCAGGTAATATGCCAAAATATTACCCAGGTCTGAGAGACATATTACCCGACTGAAGGGGAGGGTAATATGTCTCTCAGACCTGGGTAATATTTTGGCATATTACCTGGACAAGACCACATTATTATATAAATATTAAGTGAAATTGCCTGTAATTGTAGGCAATTCAATAGTAAATAAATTTTAAAGAAAACTGAAGGGGCAATCAACAATAGTAGAATAGATAAAGCAAAGTACAATGTATAACCATGGAAACAGATTCTTTTAACAACAGGAGAGTGATATATTTTATTTTATTACAGGTTTTTATATGATTTGACTGTGATTCCAGACTTTGCAGAGAGAATGTTTTGTTTTATATTTCAAGAATCCTTCCAAGAAAGCATATCTGTGATAGAGAATAGAATTAATAATTTAAAAATGACAGCTGAGGTAACATATGATATTTTCTTTACAAACTTATTTGAGATTTTAATTTGCATACTACATTAATAGAGAAAACTAATTGTCATAAAACTGAAGATTTGACCACAAACATTGCTTAATATTCAATCTTTTATTGTGATGTACCTAATTATGTTGTTTTAGTGACTTACGGCAGGTTTTCTCCAGGTACTCCTCCACCAATGACATTGACTGCCACGATATGAAATATTGTTGAAAGTGGTGGTAAACACCATAACCCTAACACATAATAATATTTAGATATTATACCCCCACTCATAGAGTGGTGGCTATATTGCAATCACCTTGTCCGTCCGTTTGTCCGTCCGTTCACACTTTCGTAACAGATATCTCAGCTTCTACTGGAAGAAATGATTTTATATTTGATATATGGCTTTAGCATGGTGACTTGTACCGTGTCTCCCCTTTCCAGGTTTACCGCACATCTACTTCCTGTTTACAGTGCTACTTAGAATTTTTCATGTTTGCTGTAATGAAAACTTTCGTAACAGTTATCTCAGCTTCTACTGGAAGAAATGATTTTATATTTGATATATGGCTTTGGCATGGTGACTTGTAACGTATCTCTCCTTTCCAGGTTTACCGCACATCTACTTCCTGTTTACTGTGCGACTTACAAATGAACGAGTGGGGGTATTCTTAGCACAACGTAGCGTGCAACATCTTGTTGATTTATCTAAAGCTCAAAGATTAATTAATGGATGAAAATTATTACATAGGACTAGATTTTTATTAATACTTACATTAAAAATTCCAACTCTAATCATTATTTCCACAAAACTGTTTTACAGCAAAATTATTGTAAAGATTATTGTTTTCTTTTTTTAAATGTTGAATGTGTTGACACAGAATATACTTACAAATTCACGATATTACTTATTTTACATTGAATAGATGTTAATGAATGGAAAAGGTGTTAAAGAAGTTTTAGGTTTGGTGCTAGCAGTAGGGAATTATATGAATGGGGGTAAGTAAATTGATCAACAATATGTCTTTCTACTACTCGACCTCCTCCGTATTACGACTTCTTTCCTTATCCAACCTTATTTTTTCCTGTGCATTTGACCTTTATATAACGACTCACTGTCTAACGCGACTAATGACCATGTTCTGCGGCTGAATATGCTATGTATGACGACTATTAGAAGATTATCATGGAATATGTTTTTAAACAAGAGATTGAGTAAATTATTGTAACATCACCCAATTTCAACGGTCACATGTTTTCAATAGTTTGTTTCAAATATTGCATTATTTTGATAGGTTCATAGGTCAGAGTATGATGCTGAAATAATGTAAGACGATCTCAGGAAATCTGCACTTAACATGTCGTCTTTAAAGATAAGAACTATGTTATCTATTTGATTCTTTTTTCATAATTCCATTTTGTCTTTACCATTTAAACAAGCTTTAATAATTTAGAAAACATACATGTGCAGACTGATTAGAGTTTCATCATCTGCCATGTCATTGATAATGTAAAATATTGACATCGTACCCACTGGAAATCAGCGTTTAGAGCAAACTTGACAATGGCCATCTGTCAATAATCAACATATTCTTTCAAAGATCAAGACTGTGAAATATGTTTTGTCATATCACAATCAAATTATATACGTACATTGTATAATGAAATTTCAGCGTTGTGTTGCAAAAGGTTTCTTTTTATAAATGTAATGTCTTTTTGTCTGTGTAAAATTATATATGCATGTCATATGTTTTTTTTTATATTTGTATCTGCCTCTGCTTTTCTTTAAAAATAAAAAAATAAAAAAAATATATATATATAATGTGAGGGGATATTAATAGATATTATGTAATTAATTTTAGGAAATAGAAGTCGAGGTCAGGCTGACGGGTTTGATATTACTATACTACCTAGATTAAAAGATGTTAAAACAAAGGTAATCTTTTATCATGTTTAAAATGAACTAAAGTAAATAGATTGACAATACATGTATTAAAGAACATGAAATTTACTATAAATATAAAATTATTAAGCTGGATTTATTGTAGTAGCTGTGTAATTTGATGTATTATTTTTGTTCTTCATTAATGGACACATTATTTTCTTTATTAAGGATTATTAGATCTTTATCATCTTGAGTGATTGGAAGCATTATTCTGTTTTTGTGTATTTCTGTTATTGATGGTTAATATTACATGATATATTATTGTAGGATAACCGATCTAGTTTACTGCAATTCGTGGTATCAGCTTACATAAAGAAATTTGATTATGATAATGCTGGTACGGAAAAAGCCATGTTACCACTTCCTGACCCCAGTGACATTTCACAAGGCATGCTGGTTAATTTTGATGATATAAATAAAGAAATTAAGAGAATAAGGAAAGATTTTGATGGTAAGTTATATATAGTGTTACAACCAAAGTTAATTAAGTTGCATTTTGTCTTAAATCGACACTTTGCATATATCTCATTATTATCTCCCTTGATTATTGTTTACTTTATGAAGCAACATGTCCACTACAGATGATACATTTTTTCAATGATAATTTCAAATCCCATGGTCAACTGATACTTCAATGAAATGTGGGGCCACAGTGATACAAAGTAGTAAGAAGATATGTTAATCCTTTCATAATGAAGAATAAATGAATGAACTGCTCCTTGTATCTTCTTACTAAATGGTACACATTGTATCACTGTGGCCTAAGTCCCACATATAGTATAACAGAAGTCACTACACATTTGACGTCACACTGACTGATAATTTTCAGTATCAGAGTCAGTTCGTTGTTACTGACAATATCACTCGGAGAGATAAAAGGAGAAATGTACAAATTACTGATAACAAATCATATTATCTCTCATATACATGAATATACAAGTAGTAAGAATTGGTTTTTTTATCTTGTTGTGTGATTTTTGTATTTTTGTTGTTCATTTTTACATATATTATAAAAAAAACAATGATTTTTTTTTTCAGCTGCACAGAAAAGGTCAGACAAAGTAATGAAGAATTCTCATGAAGATGATCTATATCCCTTTAAAGCTGTTATGGAAGATTTTTTCAGTAGAGGTTTGTACTCGCTCATTCAGAGTTATGGCCTTTTTTCAAATTTGTCATATATTGAGACTCAATCAGTGGTATGCCTATGCCCAAAATGATGTTCATACTTAAAAATGGGGATGAAAACATTTATCCCGGCTTGATAAAAATGTTGGCTGTTGATTGGTCAATGACCAGTGCATACAAAACCCATGCACTCTGCTCATATTTACGTAGCGTCACTGGTAGTCTTTACGTTGCTATGTATGTCAAACTCACATCATCTCAAAGCACCTTGCATGCCACACAGAGAAGAGAGGACAAAATTCTTGAGGAAAAAATTAAATACAGAAAACACAACAATGCAGCAAATTATATTGAGAGATTTAATATTCCTACTGTATTGATGGCCATGTTTACTGTGTGTGTTACATTTTTTTATTTGCCCTACCATCATTAGGGTTGCATAATGCACACCCCTTCTTGGCCTTGAATATCTCAAGAAAAAAACTAGTTCGTGTCTATAATGCGCATGGACTTTAAAAAAAATCGCCGTCGGAAATGCAAGAATTAAATATCAATCATATATATTTTTCAGTCCTTCGAGCATGTTTCATTTGCTGGGAGAATTTAAGAACCATTTATCTCTTTTCATCTTCAATAAAGTTGCAAAATTTTGAATGTGTTGGGTTTTATTATCCGGATGTTGTGTAATGGATTCGAAATCTAGTACAGCATCGGTAAATATAAGTTTAAATTCCGGATCTGAACGTAAATTAACGCAGTTGATAGTCGAAGATGACAGAAAATAATGATATAGAATAAAGAAAGACAAACAATTGTCACTTATTATGACATTGTTGAACATTGATAAGCTTGTGAGGAGTTGTTGAAAATACGGTTGTTACATACATCAAAGAGCTCCGACAATTCATTATTTTTTTTGTATTTTTAAAATTGACCAAATAATTAATGGTCATGAATGAACTACAAACAATGCCTTATTATTTAGTGATGAAATAGCATCCAATCCATGCAATCATAACAGATTGTTATATGTTGTAATTTTGTGTTAATCAGATTTAACTTCACCTGGGAGCAATCGAGCTATTAGACTTGACATAAGAATTGACAAATACATTTTATTGTTTCTTTTCTTTTTATTTCAATCACTATAATCTTGTGTAAACACAGTCTGACAGTCTAATTATACACTAAGTAATTATGACACCTTTATACTTGCACACATTGAAATCTTATCGGCAAGATTATTGATTATTTTACACATGGCCAGATGTTTATATTTAGTTTATTTTTGTATCTATCAAAGGTAAATATTTACAAGTACAAAGCAAAACTGCACTAGACAGTTTTAATTCTTCAATAATTAAAACATAGTAGATGCACTTAATTATTTTGTGGAATAGTGTCCAAACAATTTAAGAAATATTTAACTTTGCATGTTGACAATAGTAAACAAAAAAACATGGCGGACATGTGATTTTCCAGTCTGGGAAAGAGTGAAACACATTGTTCCTGTTTATAATGCGCACCCCTCCTACAAAATAAAGAATCTGGGCAAAATCCTGCGCATTATGCACTAGTAATTACGGTACATGAAATTTTGTTTTTGATGTTATTTCAAATTTGTGTCTTCACAAAAATGGTCTAGTTGTTTGAATACAAATATTTTAAAATCATTTCACATTTTGTTATTATCTGAATTCTTAGCTTGTTTTATCATACCACCAGCTCACTCAAGACCTATTTTTTCATTAACAGAATTCTTGACCATATAACTGGTGACATCATGAATTTTGTATCGCTATCCAGGTGAAAATACGTGCCAAATACAAAAAACTAATATCACATTAAATCAAGACAGAGAAGCATTGAAAATTGGCTAATTGTAGGGTGATATCAAAGATATCCCTTACACTTTGTCAAAATGCATCCAAATGTTAACCTGAGTTATGGCATTTTAGTGTGCAAGTACAAAAACATGATTACACTACAAAAAGAACAAGAAAATCCACTAAAAATCAGTTTTTGTTTTCCAACCATGATAAAATCGTTATCTACGTGTCTACCCATGGGCATTGAGATTGTACCACCCTGAAGCACTTCTGAATAGTGTTTCACCTCAGGCTATACAAAAGTGCTGAAAGGTGGTACAATCTCAATGCCCACGGGTAGACACGTACCGGTAGATAACTGATAATGCAGACAGTGTTCTGTGTTGCTTAGGCTTAAATCCTCATTTCCAATTCCGTTCTACATTTTGGTTAAATCATATTTATGAAATTGGAAATATTCAATTGTTCAATAGTCCAGTCAATCCACGGATTTACCTCAAACTAATTGCAAAAGAATTTATTTCAACTGTAATTAGTTCTTGACATAAACATATTCAACATATAAAAAGTCTAGAAAAATCTAAAAAGGGGAAAAGTAAAAATTTTACAAAATTAAATGCAAAAATATGAGGAAAAAAAATATCCCGTACAGGTAGCCGTAAGCAAAAAAAGATGATAAGGGAGATAATTCGTGTAGAAATTGCAGATGCTGCAACCGTATTTTTAACTAGAAAAATTAAGATTCAACCGATGGAACAATAATGGTAAGTTTAAGAATAATAATTAACATCTAGTATTTACAGTTTTACTTTATAAAATGTTTAGGGTCACACAAATTCGGAAAAATGCAGCAGCCGCCGTTTGTTTGTACATCCTGATATCGTCTGCTACAAATCAATCCACTGGGTATTTTCCGTTTTCACCAAGTGTCAGTTTTGAATGTGTAGGACAAATATAATACAATGTCATAAAAAATGGTAAGGAAATCAATATTTTATGTGGAAAATATAAAATATAGCAAGAAACCTTCATCTACTCTTTTCGGTGAAAAAAATGTATGGAAAGCCGTTCTGGATAAAAACACATAGAAATAAAGGTTTTTCGACAACACAGTATATAGTGATTTTTAGAATAGATTTTAAAGAAAGGCAAATTTGAATACAATTGTGTAATGGAAAAATCGACAAAAAAGCAAAGCAAAACATCTAAATACAGGAGTAAAAAATGTGAAAAATAGGGCATGAAAAAAATATCGAAACACATAGAAATAACGATTTTACCACACACCACAGTAGCTACTCTACTAAGGATATGACATATCTAAGGCGAACAGGAACAACAGTTGGGGTTAATATGCTATTTACTGAATATACACCTTTCAAATCGAAGAAGGAACTATTCCTAGCAAATTCGGAATATAAATAAAACGTTATTAACATTCCAAGTAAAAGACAAGTCGAAAGAGGATGTTCAACAATACATGCCTCAGATGATGCAGATGTCTTTATTGTCAATACTACAGTTGAAAGTGCTATCAACAATCCATCTTGACAAAGATACTGATTTGTTAATACTTTATCTTTTCCATTTTGATCTCGATTCAACTGATATATATTTCAAATCAATGAGAACCAGCTCTACAACGATGAAAATATGCGATATCCATGGGACAACGTCAACACTTGAACCGGACGCATGCCATATAATGCCATTTGTTCAGGTTATTTCTAGCTGTGCCACGACCTCTCAAATGTTTGGAATGAATCAGATGTTTTTCAAAAGATTCTAAATGAAATTCGTCTTAGGGAGTGTGCGATGATGTTCATGAATCCTAATGCATCTCAGGGTGAAATAGTTAAATTTGATGAGGAAGTTAGTGCATCTTTGTATGGCGGCATTATTTATGAGGGACTTGATTTATTAAGATATAGAAAATTTACAAGAAAGGTTTCAGCAAGTCCATACCTTGCCCCTATATCCGCAGCAGCAAGTTACCACAGTAAACGTGCTTATCTGTAACTACAAGAGTGGGCATAAACAACAGATCATCACAACCCTCTAGAATGGGGTGGGAAAATGTCGACGGAAAACCTTTTCCTATAAGAACAAATTTATCTCCTGCACATGAGCGACTAATTAGTAATAAGATGTAACTGTAAGCTTAACTGTGACACTGCAAGATGTAGTTAACGTAGGAAACACATGGTTTAGATTGTACATTTGGATGTGGAGACTGTAAAGTTGTTAGTTGCTCAAATTCAAACTTGAAAAATATAAAAACCGCAGACATGACTGAAGATATGTAATTAGGACTATGATCAGCAACATATTAGTATTGTAACATGTTCTTACGTTTTGACAATCTTATTGATTTTAAATGCTGAATGTGTATTGTAACTTCAGTAGACGTTATTCATTACTGCTAGATCAATACTTTTTTTTATAGGTTACTGCTACTATTTCTAATATTATTCAATTCAAAAGTGTTTTGGACATTTTGTAATAAAATAGGATAGAAGGTAAGACTTGACATTTTTAAATAAACGTTAAAAGATACCGAAGGGGCGATCAGAAAAAGGGACAATCGAGAGAAATTGGCAACATAGGGCACACAAGACGAAGAAAAACAAAACAAAGACACAACACAATATGTGTGGAACACCACTATACGTAAGCAAACACAAATAACGTAAATAAGACATGAACGCTACTACAAACAACTGGAGGTTAAGATGAAGCGGAAATCGTAATGGACATCACAACACGGAACTCAGAACTTAAAGACACATAATAGGACAACACAAATTTTTTTTTTTTTTTAAATGAGCAACACAGATTCCACCGAAAAAGCGGGACTGAACTCAGATGCTCATGAAGTGTATGCAGTTCCTGCTTCTTATAAGACACCTGCCGTGTTACTGATATACACAGTCAATTCCGGTAAAAGTCTTGGCAGTGATAGAGGAAAGAAAACATCTACGTAAAAAATAAAAGATCTATAGTTATTTGAGATATAGATATTTCGTAACGATCAACCAGATTGTGATGACGACCGGTATAATTTTTGTATTGATGACTTCAACCTAGGAGCAACGTAGCCTTGTTTGAGTAGCTTTTACGTCAGCAGCTGAGCTGTCCAGAAAATATCTGTACTGGGTAGAAGCTCTAGAATAACGCATGAGTTGTGAAATGTAAGCTCCATATGCTGGTGATGCTGGAATATTGCTACTGATGAAGGGGAAGTTGACTTGGAAAAGTTAAGTTATCACGTTTGTTGTAGAGTTCTGTTTTTAATCTTCCTCCTTTGTTGATTTCAATGTGAAGATCAAGGTGAGAAGCAGAGTTTTGAGTATCAGTAGTATACTTAACTTCAAGCTCATAGCATAGATGCGATGTAGATAATCACCGAATCGAGAATTGCTCAGTGACAGAACATAATCTATATAACGGAAGATGGAATTGAAGGTCTGGGCTAATTTTCTATCTTTATTCTTGAAAGCCCTTGAAGGAAGTCCGCATCATAAGCATGTAGAAACAAATGAGTGAGTAGCAGAGCACAATTCGTACCCATTGGAAAACCAATCTTTTGTTGAAACACCCGTCTACCAAACAGGACAAATATGTTGTCAACAACAATTAAAAAATCTAACATTTGAATGATCTCGTCATGTTTATATTTATTTATTAGCTTTGAATGGCTTTTGACAAAGCAAGATTTGTCTCGACCAATAACAAGATACCGATACCTTTGTTCTCCGTTCTTCTTTGAGAGGCAACGCTGAATAAATTCTTTAATTCTAGATTTTAGTAGCACATGTGGGATGGGGGTATATAAGGTCGAGAAATCAAATGCTTTAATGCTGTTGCAAACATACTGATATCTAGAACTTGAAGTCTCCAACAGGTCTTTTGTGTTTTTTTAATATCCATATTTGATTAACGCCACTTCTAGAAAAGCAGGTATCTGTCAAGTCAGTAGGTTAAGTAAGATGTAAAGTTTTGAAAACATGAAAACCTTCCCTTTGGCAGAAGTTATCCAACAGTAAAAAGCTTTTATAAAAAAAAACAACAATAGTTTACTTATGAAACATTTTATATCTATCATGACTATGTTTTCCCCGTTTTTGTCTTCGAGATAAAGCACAAGATATCACTGTATTTTCGTTTGGAATTTTTCCTATTTGGAATATAAATCAACACCCTGTTATTCAAAATAGACTTCTTGTTATTACCTATAAGCAACAACATTAAGTTGCATCATAATTTCTATATTTTCTTTTGTGTAAGCATGAAAAAAATTAAAAAATGAGAATTTCTAATAATCCAAAATTCCCATTTTGCATACATATTTGAATACAATTGATATTATTGGTTCTATTCAATTTTAAATGTTACTATGTTGTAATTTATTTTACCCAATTGTTTGATTAAAAATGACATATTGCACAGATAACTTTTTTTTAAATATTGCAATGCATATTTATAAAATTCGGCAGGGTACTAGTACAATTTTGGGTTAAATAGAGAAGGCACACAAAGAAGATAAGTATTTTGTTTTATTAATTTGAAAGATAAAAGTCCTCAAATTGGTTTGATGCATGATTGGTATGACTACGCTCTCAATGAATGCTCTTTTTTGTCACATTTACAACATTACGTGTACATGTTAAACAAATATGTATGCTGAAGTAGTGAGACCCCTCTCATTAAATATTAATGTACTAAATTATTTTCCCCTATCTAGATTTTTCTAGACTTTTGATATGGTATTGAGAAGACATTTTGAAACAAGAAAATCCAGAGTTTAATTCTTTTGCAATTAGTTTGAGGTTTGGCTATTTTTTCCATAGATTGACTGGACTATATTATTATACATTATAAAAATGACTATAAACAAATTATTACAATGTTTTATTTTGTTAACAGGAAAACATGATTTACAAGAACAGGAGGATTCAATCAAAGAATCTAAACATATGTAAGTTATTATTATAATTTTGAATTGTGGGTTCAATCTCTGATCAAAACCAAACAAAATAACATTGTGTTTGCTTCTTCTCCACTCGTGCCTCGTTAAGGAGAAAGAGCAAAGTTTGTATAATGTGTCATAGTGGAGCGACATGTCAATCTGTGGACTGTTGTTCAAGTGAGATAGCATTGTAAAACACCAACTCAGTGTGTTGATCTAGTTCAAAACAGATATCATTATCTTGTCAAAAAATAACTTGTTCTCTCCATTAAATAGCTAGAAAAATCACCCATTTGGTGTTCAACAACAATCAGATGCTCGCTAATTTTTATCAAGTCCAACAAAATCAGAGACAGACATTATCAGCCATAAAGAAAAGAATGATATTTTATAACTATATGTTTTACTTGTAGTAATCACAGTGGAAGGTTATCTACCAGGATCACTTAATGTGTTAAAGCAGACATTTTTATTTGTATTAACATTTCAGATATTATTTAAGTGTCAGTACTACTAATCTTAAGTCAGACTGAGTTCACTACATATCTAAAGGACTTTAAAATAACTGAATCATCTCAGGTAAATATACAAGTTACCTCCCTTCAATGCAAAGCAAGTTAAAGTTTAAAAATGTCTTTCATTTAATATTCAATTCATTATATTATATAAATTGTAGGTTTGATGAAATAGTGATATATTTCTGTGTAAAGCCAAAGTCAGGAGATAAGATTGTTACACCAGAATACTTCTTCTCTTTATGGTCGTCTTTCTGTGATGATTTTAAACAAATGTGGAAGAAAGAACAACAAAAAGTCCTGAAAATCAAGTAAGTTTAACAAAAATCAAATTCTGTGTAAACACTCTGATAAGTTGTTGGTCTGTATGGGAAATCATTTTGCTCAGAGTTTAATTTTTACAAACTTTCAACAATATATATTAATAAAGACAGTCAAACTTGCCTTCAAGGTCATCTTAAATTAAGGGTTATGTGCTGTAACGACACCTCAATGATGCAGAAAATGGCCACTCAACATTTAATCTATGGTATCAGTTTACCAGTATTTAATGGTCACTCTTCATTCTAGACTTTAAAATATCATCATTTATTAACCTCCAAGGTGTTCTCAATACATGATTTTACCTAGTAAGCTATCAATGGCCATCGATTGTCTTATGCAATCATTTTTCCTTTGTCCCAAAGGAATTTTAATACAATTTTGACTGTATGCCGATTCATCAATTTTAACTTTTACTTTAAACATATTTTATTGTTCAATAAGAAACAATTGGATAGGACACAAGTTTCACAACTTAGAAACGTCTTCTCCAATACATACATGAATTAATACAAAATGAACTTATATAATATTATATACATATTTCATATTAAGTGATGACATGAAAAAAACAAAAGCAAAAACAAACAAAGACTAAAAATGTTGAGCGTCATGCAGGTGGATTATCCAAGCTAAAGTATACTTAATCGAACACACCCTTTTATCTTAATGACACGAACACACCAAACATTCAATTGGGATTTAACTTTCTAGTGGATTTATATATAAAGTGGTTGCTTAATTAAGGTAGTTAACATGTGAAAATATAGGGAGGAATCATTATTCTATTAACGTTCGGTAAGTATATTGCTTTTTTTATAATATTTTTGTTAAAAACTGTTATTTATGATATGATGACTCGATAATCCAGTTGCATGAGGCTGTCTCGAAACTAGTTCATACGATCTTGATCAATAAAGTAAGACATAAATCTATTATTAACCTGTTACACATTACAAATATGACTAATTTACAAATATTTATGATCATGACATAGAAAAGCGACAGGTGTTTTTAATGTATTTTTGTACAGCCAAAAATATGGAACAATTTATATCACAGTTAAGTGTTTCATTTCCGAATGATAATAAATCAATATTTACCAGAATTCAAATCAAATTCAACTTTTTATTTATTTCAAATAACATAATACGTGATAAGGTTAATCTGTTACAGTGTAACAAGTAATGCTCTGCATTTTCATTAAAGTATCCACATAAACAATTATAATTTACAATTAAATTTGCATGATATAAATCTGCATTTAATGCACTGCATTTATTTCGCATTCTAGAGTGCAATACACTGAGAAAGCGGTCACCTATAGAATAATATTGAGGATTTCTCCTCTTAGTATAAAATATTTGCTGAAGTTTTAGTTTAAAAGAGGAAAACATAGGAAGATTTCTAATAGTTAGATCCTAAGAATTCCATGCTTGAATAGTACATGGAAAGTAAGAATTTTGGTAAACAGACAAACGATTAAAAGGTACATGTATATTGTGACTGTTACATAAATTATAATTAACGTTTGCTGCCACTAAAGGCGGAACTAATTCATATAAATAATCTGGTGCTTCTTTATTGACAATTTTGTAAAAAAGTAGCAGTTTTTTAACTTTCCTTCTTGTACTCAATGTTTCCCACCCCGTTTCCTTGTAGATTGAATCAAAACTAGCATATATAGATAATCCAGTCACTATACGAGCTGCTTCTATTTGTATTTTTTCTAGACGATTACAATTTGCTTGTCCACAATTATCCCAAACTTCTGAGGCATATTCCAAAATAGGTCGAATGAAAACTAAATATATTTTTTCAAGATAATCCCTTTTTAACCTGTATTTAAGTTTTCGTAATATGTTAAGTTGCTTGGAAGTTCTTTCAATAAGTACATCAATATGCTTTGTCCACTTACAATCATTGCTAAAAATAACACCTAAATGTTTATGCATATGCACAGGAGATAGTGAAATATTGTTAAAGTCAAATAGTACATTATTTTCTAAATGCCTAGTACTAAAAATCATAATATCTGTTTTATTGGGATTGAATTTCACAAGCCATCTATATGACCATGCATTTAAATATTCTAAATCTGTACTTATTAATGTATGTAAATTTTCTTCATTATGTGCCATATGGCCAATACAAGTGTCATCAGCAAATAGTCTACCAAAGCCAGTCATATTGTCTGCTACGTCATTTATAAAAATTAGAAAGAGCAATGGACCCAAGACCGACCCTTGGGGCACACCAGCCTTTAATTCCCCAGTACTTGATATTGCATCTTTAATAACTACTCGTTGTTTTCATCTTGAAAGATAACTTTTTTACCAGAAAAGAAGCTTCCCTTTTATGCCATAATTCTCGAGTTTTAATATAAGCGCTTTAATCCAAACTGTATCAAAGGCTTTACTATATCAGCGAAGGTTATACTAGTTATTTGTTTTTTATCCAACGCAAGTAAAATATTATCATAAAGTTCAATTAACTGATGGGTAGTTGAATATTTTAACTTTTGACCTATCTGTACTAAAACAGTTACATGCTATACAGTATGCAAATCTATTTCTTATGACAAATACATTTATGAAAGTACTTATTTAGACATATTGTGAGTATCAGCAGTCCATCATTTTGAAAAGCAATAGAATTATTTTTCTCAGCTGAATTTTAATGTCATGATCAAGACTGATTATACTATGAAGTATTTTTATACCAAATGTCCCAACATCAATAAGAAATATACATTGAATTTTACATTTCTTATTTTCTGGACTAGGAGCCTATGTGGATTGTATGCCTAATTTGCAAATTTCATTTAGATTTATAATAAGTTAGAGTTATGGTGTTTAATGCCACTTTCAACAATATTACAGCTATATCGTGGCAGGCCGTTTTATTGGTGGAGGAAACAGGAGTACTGGGGGGAAACCACCGACCTGCGCAAGTCACTGACAAACTTTATCACATAAGACTTGAAAGCTTCTCATAAAAGTAAACAAGTTTCATCTTTCAGTCAGTATTGTATTAGAAAAGAATTAATGAATATTCATCAAAATAATTACTTCAAGAAAGTTTCTTTTATATTTCATGTAGACTCCAAGAGGCAGAGAAAAGATTGAAGCAATTACAGGAAAGTAAGAAAGCTGCATTGTTAAATACAAGGACGAGGAAAGCAGGAAGTTTAGTAAGTAAACCATTGATTTATATGAAACACTTCTTGGACAAATAAAAATGAGATGGGGGAACTGAAGGGATAATCATAGCAGACTTGGCACTTTACAAAGTTTTTTCAAAATAGGAAATGAATAAAATGAATAAATTATGATCGACAATATGATCAGTCGTAACAACATGAAGCATGACTCTAAAACAGGAGATGATACCACTTTCACTGGGAATTTTTTTATTGTATGAAAACAAAGTTCCATATGCCAAAGTAAGATTTTAAAAGAATAATCAAATCTTATAACTGAAATATTTCTTCACCATCAAAGCATTGACAGTCATTAGTGAAATTTACAAATCTTTTTTATGATTCCTTCTTTTATGATGTAAAGTTATCTTCCCAAACTTAGAGGGGAGGTATATTGTACATGGCATCAACAGACATCTTGAGGCTTTCCTATAGCACATAAAGTTTATCTCCTGAATTTATCTTTGTTATTTGTTACATATTTTCATTGAGGCTATAAAGAGAAAAAGGGAAATATAACCTATTGTTTATAAATCTTGTGTAATAAAAGTTCTTTATAATGGATTTCTGTAACTATTAACATTGTTTTCTTTAACTTATATTGTATATCACAATAAGATACTTAATGAAAAAATAAATATTACAAATTTCATTATTTTTAGTTGAAAAAAAGTGATGCATGCAACATCATTGAAATATACATGGTATACTAGACAAAATAAAAGTTAAATGTTGAATCCCTGTCCCTGTATGGTGCAAATTCCCTGATAGATTCAACTTTCCTGCCTGGTAATTCCATTTTTAGATGTCCATCTTTTAAATAGGACATATTAAAGCATTATGTTCTTCGTCGAGAATAAACATGTCGCAAGCTAACTCTACTTGCATTGACTGATTTTCCTCAAACCTTATCAGGAATGAAGGTCTATGGGTCTACATACAATTTGACATGTTTCACTTTCATTGTTCTAGAGGGGCCGTAGTGGCTGTGATCGTATGGTAGTTGGATTTACAACTACCTATGCAATCAGTGCCTATCACCACTGATGTTGTGAGTTAGAATCTCGATCAGGACGAGGTGTACAACATTATGTGATAAAGTTTGTCAGTGACTTGTGACAGGTCGGTGGTTTTCTCCGGGTCTTCCGGTTCCCTCCACCAATAAAACTGACCGCTACGATATAGCTGAAATATTATTGAAAGTGGCGTTAAACACCATCAAACAAACAAACAAAACATTGTTCTAGAGTTATTGGACTTTATACCAGCATATCTAATTGAAATATCCATAGACATGTATTTTCAAAATTCTTGTGAATTAAGTATTGAGATGCTGACCATTTTCTGTTCTATATTGTAGAAAGACAAATTAGCCAGTAAAGGGATGTTGTGACACAAAGAAAGAAACAAGGAGGAATAACTCTGTCTCAGATCATACAGATCTATTTAATCATGGGAGATAACTCTTGTGAGATCAACAAAGTGACAACTACTTGTGTTGTCTTGACAAAAGATGATGATAGCTTGCCAATAATATATTTGAATGTAATAATTTTTACTCAGATAAAACGGAACATAAATAGTCAAGAACACTAAGGTATACAAATGCTTCTTTTCTCTTGTTATTAAAGGGTTGTTGTTTTTTTTGCTTTTGCAATAATAAAAACTTAATATTTAATAGAATTTTTATTTTTCCATAGTGCTATGAATTGTATTAAACCAAAGATGTTGAACATCAAATGACAAATGCTATGAAAGAGTTTGAATTATGTAAGAAGTTCTGAAACCAAAATGCATTTATTTTTATAATTTTGTTATTTTTAGGATTTTTTACTGTGTTATATGCTATGTTGCTTGTTTGTGATATTTATTTGATGTTAAGGTTATATTTTAAAAGGATTTGATTTATGCTGTCAAGGTTACATTTTGGTATTTCTTGTTGATTTCATGACATTTTTTAAAACAATGTTGTCATTTATTTATATATTGAGATGAAAACAGCTTATTTTGTAATTAAAACTTATACATTTGTTCAAATTATGCAACGATATTAAAAGTTGTAATAAATTATCAGTTATTAGGGATTATCTTATTCATTATATGCAAAAAAATATCTTGATCTTCAGTTTGTATCAATTTTACATCAAAATATTAAATAATTGATTAAATTTATTTACAATTTAATAACCAGGTATTATTATTACCTTGTATTTCTTCTTGGTGGTGGAAGGGGTAGGAAACTTTTTTTTAAATCTTTTCAAAACTGGTGGTTCATGAAAGAAATGTTGGTGGTAATGTTGATTGGATGGTCCTCTACAAAGTTTTATCTTGTTTGGTTCTGATCCGAAATTCCCTGAAAAAGTAAGAGGGCTCAAGGTGACATAAAAGATGGCTGCTATCACAGGACATAGTTTTACATAAAGACCTTATTTAAAAATGAATAAAGTAATTTTTTTAGCAAGATTTTATTGAACACAAACTGTGCATGAACAATCAGGTGAACATTGCAGGCTCAGGTGAGCCTCTTGTTTTATAATCTGATTAATTGACAATTTTTATTGAATAAATAAAACCTATAAATGGATTTTTAATTTGAATTTACAATACAGGTTATTGTTTTTCTGTAAGACTGTATATTTTATAATATATATTTACATCGATGTGTTCTTTAAGGTAATCTCAAAAGACTTTTGTTTATTGATAAATAAGAAGGCACCATAAATCTATTTAAAAATAATTTGATTGAATTTTATTTTAGAATTACACACAAAATGTATAATTATTAATAAGTTTTTTCTTTACAGTTACTTTTTTATGCTTAGTACATTCCATCATTGTGATTTATCTCCCTTGTTGTTATAAATAGATTTTTTATTTATTTCTTAGTTCATATCTGAGACTAATGGGTTGTGTTGCACATTTGAGATGCTGTCTATAGAAAATTAATTTTGCTTTTCATTCTGAGCACAATAGAATAAAAATAATAATTTAGAATTTTCCATCAAAGTTGAACTAACCCAGTTTTCATAATTTTGCATTTTATACAGAGCACAATAGAACAAAAATATTTAGAATTTTCCATCAAAGTTGAATTAACCCAATCTTCAAAATTTGTACTAAACGAATAAGTCATTTTGAAAATAATCAAAAATATTAATGACATTTTAAAATAATCTATTTAATTGATATAATCCCTAGAAATACAGGGTATTCTATAAATAACACTTCAAACTCAGTTTGAACTAATCAAATCTGGTGGCTGAACTTTAAGAAAAAGTATTATAAACATTTATTATGATATTTTCATTATATTCCATCAAATCATTATTTATTTGCTATAGAGTGCTGCAAACATTTGGCATTTAATTGCAGTGAGTTGTTATTTTCCCAGGAATTTTGCAAACAATTGGTATTTGATTACTATAAGGTTGTAATTTTCCCAGGAATGTTACAAACAGTTGGTGTTTGATTGTGATAAGGTTGTAATTTTCCCAGGAATGTTACAAACAAGTGGTGTTTGATTGCTGTAGGTTGTAATTTTTCACGGGAATGTTACAAACATTTGCTATTTGATTGCTATAAGGCTGTAATTTTCACTGGAATTTTACAAACATTTGGTGTTTGATTGCTGTAGGTTGTAATTTTTCACGGGAATGTTAGAAACATTTGCTATTTGATTGCTATAAGGCTGGAATTTTTCCAGGAATGTTACAAACATTTGGTGTTTGATTGCTGTAGGTTGTAATTTTCACAGGAATGTTACAAACATTTGGTATTTATTATGTTTTGTTATTGTGATATTTTTGTGATATTTATAGGTCAGAACATGAAATCCTTTTTTGCTCACCTTGCCAAAAGCAATGTGAGCTTTTGCCATCACTTGGCGTCCGTCGTCCGTTAACTTTTCACAATTTAATCTTCTCCTCTAAAATCCCTCAGCCAAATGAAGTGAAACTTAGTAGGAAGCATCTATGGAAGGTCCTCTCTAAAGATTGCTCATTTTGTCCCGATCCATTAACAAACATGGCCACCATAGGCAATTCTAGCTTCTGATTGGCCGATTTTTTTCAATCTTCTCCTCTGAAACCACTTGGCCAAATGAACCGAAACTTGGTAGGAAGCATCTATATCATGTCCTCTATAAAGATTGCTCATTTAGTTTCGCTCCATTAACAAACATGGCCGCTACAAACAATTCTTGTTTCTGATTGGTTGATTTCTAAAAAATCTTCTCTTTTGAAGCTGCTCTGCCAAATGAACCGAAACTTGGCAGGAAGCATCCTTGGAAGGTCCTCTATAACGTTTGCTCATTTAGTTCCGATCCGTTAACAAATATGGCCACCATAGGTAATTCTTGTTTCTGATTGGCCGATTTAAACAAATCTTCTCTGAAACCACTTGGCCAAATGAACCAAATCTTAGTAGGAAGCATCTATGGCAGGTCCTCTCTAAAGATTGCTTATTTCATCCCGATCCGTTATCAAACATGGCCACCACAGACAATTATTGTTTCTGATTGATTGATTTCTAAAAAATTGTCTCCTCTGAAACCTCTTGGCAAAATGGATCGAAACGCGGTAGGAAGCATCCTTGGAAGGTCCTTTATAAAGATTACGGTACTCATTTAGTTCCGCTCCGTTAACAAACATGGCCACCACAGGCAATTCTTGTTTCTGATTGGTTGATTTCTAAAAAATCGTCTCCTCTGAAACCGCTTGGCCAAATGGATCAAAACTTGGTAGGAAGCATCCTTGGAAGGTCCTTTATAAAGATTGCTCATTGAGTTCTGATCTGTTAACAAACATGGCCACCAAAGGCAATTCTTGTTTCTGATTGGTTGATTTCTAAAAAATATTCTTCTCTGAAACCACTTTGCCAAATGAATCGAAACTTGGTAGGAAGCATCCTTGGAGGGTCATATATAAAAATTGCTCATTTAGTTCCGATCCGTTAATAAACATGGCCACCACAGGCCATTCTTGTTTCTGATTGGTCGACTTCTAAATATCTTCTTCTCTGTAACTGCTTAGCCAAATGACCAAAACTTGGTAGTAAGCACCTATGGGAGGTTCTGTATTAAGTTTCCTCAAAGCAGAATGAAAGGTGAGCAACACAGGCTCAACCCACTGAGCCTCTAGTTATTAATGTAGGTTTTTGTCTAGTTCTAGTCATAACAAATTAGGTGCCTTGTCCACTAATACATCGTCATCAAACTACTAAATTTCTGTATTAATTTACATATTTCATAAAATAAAAATCTTGATGTGAGGATTCATTATACTGCAATATTTGTTTCATGCCATTCGAAATTTGCAATTTATATAAATAACCATTATTGGTTAAAGGTATAGTTACTCATTGAATTTCTTACATTAAAACTAGGTCATGGTTAATTAATACATATCTTCCATTCAAACATTCCATCACACCTGGTTAGCTCTATATATAGACATGGTTGTTCAAACCTAGCAATATTTTTTCTTTTACTATCCACAACAATTCTCCATAACATCAGTTCATTTGCTATTTATTTGAAGCCAGTTTGTGCCAAGTTTGATGCCCTTAGACGGGGATGATGATTTTTTCAGTTATTTAACTGATTTCAGCTATTTTCCTCTGGCAAAAATATTCCGAAAGGTACAGGACACTCACAACAGTTCTGAAAGGAGGTGTAGATGGCTTCAGCTATTTTCAGTTATTTTATTTTCCAATCAGAATCATACCTGATTAAAGATAATAAATATATATGTGTACATGTATATGTGTACATGTATTTCTTGTTGTATAAAGATAATAAATATATATGTGTACATGTATATATGTGTACATGTATTTCTTGTTGTACAAAAAACATGAATCAGCTGTTTGTTCTTGATTTGTATGATGTATTTAATCGGAAATGTTAGTAAGTTTTTATCTTTTATAAAGTTAGATAAAGGGAGATAATAAAATAGTCCACGTTTTAGATAGATTAATTTAATTTTTTCCTTTACCTAACTTGATTAAGAGGTAGTAGACCATTACTGTTTATAACTGTCTTTTTATTAAACATGTACATTATTTCCACGTTGTTAAAGAACACAGGCTGTACATTTATGTATTTAATGGTTATATAAGGTGACATCTGTAGGGCAATATAAAAGTCTTTTGACTCGTCAGTAAGAATTACATGCTATGATTTTAGCAAATATTTTGGGTCTTTTCCAGAAGTGATCTTTTTGGGGGGGTTGGAAAGCACTTAACAGTAATAATAATGATCAGTGGGGTTATTCTTGAAACTGTCTTTAAAAATTGATATTTAATTAAAAAAATAATTAAAACATTGTAAGCATGACATGAATATCAAAAATTGTCTTCTGACACACCTATGCATTATCTCTGGAATAGTTCTCAGCTTTAAAAAGATTTATCTTGTATAATGATAATTTAGAGGTTTTTTATTAAGTTTTGATTAAGATATAAATATGTGCGAGATGTTAAAATAATTGGTCAGAAATTTTGATTTACAGATATTCTGAAAACTGATCAGAAATTTATTTTTTCATTTAATAATATTTGTTTTACTGCCTCTAACTCAAGTTGAAAGCAAACCTCATTTGCTTGGCAGTGTAAAATCTGTGATCAACCTTTACAAATATTCCAATATTGTGGATTATTTGATTTCTTCAACATCATTCCTTCAGTTTTTTCCATATTACAAAATTAATTTTTCTTCCACATTTTGTATATTTTTAAGAATCAATTAATACTTTTAGTAAAAGTGTTAGCAATAAAAGCATTTAATTATCTATTTTGTTGTTGTTTATTATCTTGAGGATCTGGAATTTCTATCTGAGTCAATGATATATTTGTGTTATTCAAGAACTTACAAGTGTTTTTGTTCCTTGGTGCTTGTCTAACTGATTTAGGCCAACCAGTATGTAAAAGTATTAATACAGTGGAACCTGTCTAAACAAACCCTGATTAAACAAGATTCCTGTCTAACCAAGAATAAACTAAAATGTTGTGTGAACCAACCTTGAACAAACCAGAATCCTGTCTAAGCCAACCCTAAATAAACCAACAGCCTGTCTAAACCAACCCTAAATAAACCATAAGCCTGTCTAAACCAACCCTAATTAAACCAGAATCCTGTCTAAACCAACCCTAAATAAACCAGAATCCTGTCTAAACCAATACTGAATAACCCAGAATACTATCTAACCCACCACTGAAATAAAATCCTGTCTAAATCAACCATGAATAAACTAGATTCCTGTTTAAGCCAACCCTAAATAAATCATAACCCTGTCTAAACCAATACTGAATAACTCGGAATCCTGTCTAAGCAAACCATGAATATATCAGATTCCTGTCTAATCCAGAATAAACCAGAATACTGTCTAACCCACCGCTGAACAAATAGAATTTTGTCTAAATCAACCATGAATAAACCAGATTCCTGTCTAAGCCAACCCTAAATAAATCATAAACCTGTCTAAACCAATACTGAATAACTCAGAATCCTGTCTATGCGAACCATGATGATGAATATATCAGATTCCTGTCTAATCCAGAATAAACCAGAATACTGTTGTCTAACCCACCACTGAACAAATAGAATATTGTCTAAATCAACCATGAATAAACCAGAATTCTGTCTAACCCAATCCTGAATAAACCAGTTTCCTGTCTATTCCATTCCTGACAAAATCAGATTAGCCTATCAAGATCCCTGAATACTAGTAAATCAGAATGCTGTTTAAGCAAACCCTAAATAAACCAGAAATCTGTCTAAACCAACTCCTGAATGAACTAGAAACCTGTCCAAGCAAGCCCTAAATAAACCAGTAATCAGTCTAGACCAACCCTGAATAAACAAGATTCCTGTGTAAGCCAAACCTAAATAAACCAGATTCCTATCTAAACCAAACCAACCCTGATTAACCCATATTCCTGTCAGACGGGTGCCATTAGTGGATCGGTAACTGCTTACCATTTCGGAGCACCTGAGTTCACACACACCCCCCGGTTTCTAATGGGGTTCGTGTTATTTGTCTAGTCCATACATGTCTTCATGCTCTTAGTTTTGAGTTGTGCTGTTCGCCACGACTTCGGAGTAAAAAGGGTTCGTCTTTATACCCATTTGTAGGGGATTCATGCTTTTTTTAATTTATTTAGGCATACTGGTGACCAAGCGATTTCCACATCACATGACGTTCTGTCATTTAACAGTAACACGGCGGGTGTCACTAGTTGAACAGGAACTTTAACCCTTCCGGAGTACTTGAGTTCATCTCCAGTTTTTAGTGGGGTTCGTGTTGCTCAATCTTTGATTTACTGTGTGGTGCTTTGTGGATTATTGTTTGTCCATTAATCCTTTTCTGTTTGGTCATTGTATTGTCTGTTGTTGCGGCTTCCGATTGGTCCTTTGGTATCTTCAAACCTTTCTTATTTATTTACACACTACTACATTGAATGATTAATAAGATTTTGTGTATTATATGGATATGGAGTGGACCATTTAAACTAGAAATTCATACATGTTGTTTCTTGTGTGCATCATAGCGGGGAAAGAAACCTTAAAATAACTGAAAGCTTTGGAAGTCTAGCTCATAGATTTTACGTCGTTTTGTCCTTAAGTCAGCTGAAAGAGAGGTCAAGTTTCCCTGTTTTTACCAAGTCTAGTGAGCCCTGCATTGTAAAGTCAATCACATTAAGTACATAAAAGCACAAGATGCGCATATTTATTAAAGTAGATGTCATCAATTTGATCTCTAATGGTCCATATTGAATAACTTTTTAAGATTGACAAGATGACGACAGACCAAAATGAAAGTACGTCCAGAACGGTCGCATACCACATTTTTCTATCAAAATGGTCAGGTCTTCGATAAAAATTGTCATATACCACAATATATTCAGTCCAGATAGTTATAAAGTACAACAGCATGACGTCAGAATCACTAGACCAGGTGACTCATACCGCCAAAATGGACATACGTAGAGTAAAAATTGGTCATATACTTATAATTCAATGTCATGTGAATACTGCAATCTGATTGGCTATGATTGTAAAATTGGTTTTATTAAGCGAATAAAATTTCTTTAATTATCAATGTGTTATCAACCACCAATCAATGGAATAGTTTGTAAGTACCATGTCAGCCTACAATTATCCAACTAATTATTTGTTGTCTGTGACACACACTGACATGACTTAATCTTAAGTATTTTTTTCTTGACAAGTTTGAACGATTTTCCTGGACAGAACAACTTAACACCGATGGTTTGATATTTATCTGGACGGCACTGTCCACATGTCGTAAACCCGCTCCCGTTCGGTATGAAGAAGGAGTGACAACGACCATAACACAGTTTGTTAGTAATGGACCTGTCAATACATCCAGGATAACTTATCACCTGTCGAAACCTTTTTGCTCGGCAAATTTCCTTCTTTAAAATCAAAGCTGTCGATAAGGTTATAGAACTACTCGGTTCACTTTTCAAAGTTTTGACATGTAGATTAACATCCTGAAGTGTGCTTTTTGTCAATTTTAATCTTTTTCTTATCTTCCTGTTGAAATATTTGCTGCTTATTCCCAGAAAATAGGTTGCCAGACATAGATATAGACAGGCACGAATCTTCATTTCTGTAGATACAAAGATAACATCAGAATACAATACAAGAAAAAATGTACTAGTACATACACAAGGGACTAGTTGCGTCCGAAATAAAAAATACTATATATAGTTGTTGGGGGTTTTTTTCGGACGCACCTAGCCCCTGTGAGTACATATACACATTCTTTCATAAATCAGTTGAAAATAAAAACCTAATACGTAATGGTCGCCAATGTAACAATCTCACAAAACGAAGCACCATTGACAGTTCTATAACCACCTTTGACGGTATTCTAACCTTCAAACACGGTGCTGTTGACGTTCATAATTTAGTTTTGTGTTTAACTCATGAACTCTTAAATTTCTTAGATCATAAAATTATGCTGAAATTACAGTGTAAAACTACATTTAATTCTTTTCCCTTTTGAACCCATAATTTTATCGAGTTTTTACCACATTAATGCTGCTTTGCAAGACAAATCAGGAACTGGGGCTGGTAAACAAAATATACTCTACCTAATAAACAAAATACCATGTCAAGTCTATTAAACATGTTTATTGCATATCAGAATAAAAATCATACATTTAATTGGCTGAACACTCTCCACGTGACCTTCACTATTCCGCGATATAGACTGGAATGCTGATATAGACCGGTTCAAAAACCGTGTATAAACTGGTACTACATAGCAAATAGTTCATGGCACTGAGGGTCATATGGCAGTATATGGACCGGTCCATACACTGCCATATGACCCGAAGTGACATGAACTATTTGCTATATTATACTTTTTATCTAAAATAAAAACGCAGGTACCGTTCCGGAACCGAATCGAAAACGAGGCAGTCCAGTCCCGGTCCATATAACGTTATATTGACCGGCTGCGCTAACAAAGACAAATAGGGAAAATAAAAACGTAAATTATAATATTGGTCTATATTACACTTTACGTTTTTATTTTCCCTATTTGTCTTTGTTAGCGCAGCCGGTCACTATTTTGTTATATGGACCGACCAGGTACCTGCTTTATTTTATATAAAAAGTATAATATAGCAAATAGTTCATGTCACTTCGGGTCATATGGCAGTACATGGACCGGTCGGTCACCAAAAAAATATTATATGGACCTCAGAAGCTTCGGTCCATATAATATTTATTTGGTGACGGACCGGTCCATATACTGCCATATGACCCTCAGTGCCATGAACTATTTGCTATATACACGGATATTTGTTTGTTTACGTTCTAATAAATTACAATGTTACTTATAATCTCATTTTATTTCTCATTATAAGTTGAACACCATTCAAACAATTGCTGTAGTCAATTCAAGTTACGTAATAACGAAGGTGATACTGTAAGACATAATAGTGTCCTGTGAAATTGTGTCCGTACACAGACCGAACGAAGTCATCGCTGTGCTTTATTCCGTCCTCGGACTTTATCATAGGAGACAATTGTAAGGGCGGACACTATTTAATGTTACAATAACGCCTAGGGGAACCTTCAATGATCCTGATTAACAATTTCTATGTATTTATATTGTATATGTCAGATTCTGGTCGTCATTGCAATAAACACAATATAATAGTTACTGATATGGAGTGCAATATCAGGATAAACAGACTGCCCTTGGGTCATACGAACCGTGAAACTGATATTTCCCTCGCCTCCGGCTCGGGCAATATCATTTCCACTAGTCTGTATCACGACCCTTGGGCAGTCTGTATATCCTGATATTGCCCTTCATATCAGTGACTATTATTTTAATATTATCACTGATTTTAACAGCATGAGCTAAAATGTGAATTAATCTATGTAATTGTTAAATGGGCGTATTACGTTTGCGCGACTCTTCAAAATATAAGAACTACTTTCCACGACTTTTAACAATTTTTTAATAGACGTCTGTGCGACTTTTGTTTGTTTTTTACATAGGCAACTCACGTAGACTTTGATATACTAATTGGGTATAGCTATAAAATGTGAATATAATGTATACACATGTACATGTACATGCCCACTAAACTGAATTGAATTCACTGGTGAGTGATTATTTATATGTAAAAAAAAAGAAGAAATCAGTCACAAATATGCAGAGCTCATTTTATTAGGAAAATGACCTTCAAAGCACTGTGTGTGGACATCTGAGATAATCATGTGTTCACTTAAATAATTTCAGCGTTTTAATATCTGTATTGGCATTAAAAGTGTTAAAAAAATATTTTGCTCAAAATCCTACTTCCACCTCCCGTGGTGAGCAGGGGTCAACAGATATATTTTTAATATCTGGCAAACGGAAGAGGTATTTTATGATATTCCATAATAAAAAGGCACGCAAATATATTTTTAAAAGAATCTCGGAAATGTATACATTTTAGTCGCGCAATGGTAAATATGTGAAAATCCGCGAAAATGTGCTGCACCCAGTTGGGGCAATGGTTCGAATCCCTTCCCCTCTACTATACTACGAGATAAATAACGAATGAAGACTTACCTATCTAATTCCACAAAAGGAGAATTTTGTAAGAAATGACAGTTCGTTTCAAGAATTCTGTTTACAGTTACAAGTCATGTTGAAAACAATAGTAGTTTTACTATATAGTAAGTAAAGTATATCATAACGACAAACACTGATATCTTTATAAGTATTAAATGATGGATTTGCAGAAATTAATAATTATGATATTTACATAAACATTGCAAGGTTGTCCAAATGGCGCCATGACCAAGGTAGTGTACTCATCATCACGTGGCGGAGGGCCAATGCAGACATACTAATAAGAGATTTAATGACTACATAGTACTAATATATTTACTTAAACTATCGTAATTGGCTCCACGAATCAGTAATACACTGGTATAATCTAAAATTAAGGAGACACAACTCTATATCAGCGGATCATATCCATATTCCGTCGCCAGAAATTTAAAGGGAAAATTCGAATCTATTACTAATATGGTCGAGTGTAAATACATACACAGTGCATTCTATATTAAAACTTTTTTCCTTACGAGTTAAAGAGACACAACATATTCATTTTAAAAATAAGATACATTTTAGCAACGCGGGTTGAAAAATAGGTACATTATTATTTTCTGACTGAAAGTAAAAATGAAATTGTGTTAGAAATCTCCCACTCGTCAACCGGAGCACACCTAATCTTAAAGAATGAAAATGGGTGAAAACAATCCAACATAGGAACACCATTAAAGGCGCACCCGACAAAGGGATAATTTCTCGTCGACTTGTTCCATTATTGGTCTGAAGCATATTTCATTCAAGGGATTTCAAAGGAAAATTAAAAGCTAGTTTTGTTCTTTAACATAACATTCCGTTAATACAGATGATGTCACAGACTTGCTACAAGTCTTTCCCTTATTAATAATCAAATAAATTGTTGTTGTGAAAGTTGAACTCTCCACTGACCACTTGTATTTACGATTCACGCCGCCTGATAGACCCCCTTTTTCGAAATAATATTTACGGTCTACATTTGAAAGAAGGACATACAAAATATATGAATTTAAAAGAAATGAACGTTTTTCATATTATTTTACACAAAAACGTGTCATAGCACAGCAATAACTGTTTGATGTTTCACTTTGTTAAGAAGACTGACCCATAAGCACGATGAACCCACGGGAGGATACCCTAGAACCAATGCAAAAACTGTATTTCTGTGGTACTAGGGGCAATACAGCTGCTCGTCGAACCAGTTTGGTAATGTCGTCGTTTTTTTTGTAGTAAGTCTGTAGTCCACACTTTTGAGTCTCGCGCCAGATGCATTGTGTGTAGTGGAAGAAACACCCCTTGATGGTCACCCCTGGGAAAACGGTAGTGGCTGCGTTGTTTGTGGCAATCTCGTAGTCGATGAATACTGTCTGTGGTTGTAGATAAATGTTCTGCTGTCTGGATAGGTCTTTGATGTGGCTGAAGAAACGTATGTAGTTGGTCTGGTCTTTTCCTGAGAGTAAGCCGAATACCAGTGAGTACATGGAACCGTCGATCATGACGTGGATGGTGTACAGTTGGTGAAACAGTGATGGACAAGCGGAGAAGGTGTCGTCGCAGAATATAGTGTCAGCAGCAGCCAGATGTCTCCGGTTACTAGTAGTGGGCAAAATCAGCATGCGTGGGTAGATGTTGTCGTCAGGAAGTAGAAAGTGGTCTCCGGCAGTAGTCAGGCACCATTTCCCTTGGAGGTCGATGTCAGTAGTGGCTTTTGGTAAGGCTGGTCTGGATGGTGAGCTCTGCTGGTAGAGGGGTGTTTTACAGGAGTAGTAAGTCGGTATAGTTGTTCCACTGTCTGTCTGGTAGAGGGGTGTTTTACAGGAGTAGTAAGTCTGTAGTTGTTCCACTGTCTGTCTGGTAGAGGGATGTTTTACAGGAGTAGTAAGTCGGTATAGTTGTTCCACCGTCTGTCTGGTAGAGGGATGTTTTACAGGAGTAGTAAGTCGGTATAGTTGTTCCACTGTCTGTCTGGTAGAGGGGTGTTTTACAGGAGTAGTAAGTCGGTATAGTTGTTCCACCGTCTGTCTGGTAGAGGGGTGTTTTACAGGAGTAGTAAGTCTGTAGTTGTCCACTGTCTGTCTGGTAGAGGGATGTTTTACAGGAGTAGTAGGTCGGTATAGTTGTTCCACCGTCTGTCTGGTAGAGGGGTGTTTTACAGGAGTAGTAAGTCGGTATAGTTGTTCCACCGTCTGTCTGGTAGAGGGATGTGTTACAGGAGTAGTAAGTCTGTAGTTGTTCCACCGTCTGGTAGAGGGATGTTTTACAGGAGTAGTAAATCTGTAGTTGTTCTACTGTCTGTCTGGTAGAGGGATGTGTTACAGGAGTAGTAAGTCTGTAGTTGTTCCACCGTCTGGTAGAGGGGTGTTTTACAGGAGTAGTAAGTCTGTAGTTGTTCCACCGTCTGTCTGGTAGAGGGGTGTTTTACAGGAGTAGTAAGTCAGTAGTTGTTCCACTGTCTGTCTGGTAGAGGGATGTTTTACAGGAGTAGTAAGTCTGTAGTTGTTCCACCGTCTGTCTGGTAGAGGGGTGTTTTACAGGAGTAGTAAGTCGGTAGTTGTTCCACTGTCTGTCTGGTAGAGGGGTGTTTTACAGGAGTAGTAAGTCGGTAGTTGTTCCACTGTCTGTCTGGTAGAGGGGTGTTTTACAGGAGTAGTAAGTCTGTAGTTGTTTCACTGTCTGTCTGGTCTCGTCGTTCCATTCTGGTGTCTGTAGTTTTACTGCCTCCTCCTCGTAAACAGTTGGTATTGGTGTCACCTCGTATCTGGATCTTTTCTTCATAGTCTGCATTACTTTCATAACTTCAATCTTTGGTTGGTTACTGGTGTGATTGTGTTGGTATCCACGTGACTAGATGTTGTTCATGTGTATTAATTGTAGCAGGGCACGTGTTGACGACGCATCTCCAGTAAATACGACTGTTGCGTTGACTTCTAACTCTGTAGCGGTACCCATCAAGTACTAAGCTGGGAAATAATATTTAATAGTCTAAACTGGCTACCTTCTAACATTAATATTGATGTAAATCTGCTGACAAAAGGAAGTGATCTCCTAACATATCAAGAAAATATAACTATTTTTAAGCATGCTTTTAAATATATGAAAGACTCCAAAAGATTTACAATTGTCTAAATGATCTAAAGAACCAACACACATCTCCAAAAGTATTTATTTTTTTATTTTTTTTTATTTTATTTTTTTTCCGTATATTGTGTTTTTGTATATAATCATTCTTTGTATATTTAACTCTATGCTATTATATATATATTATATCATTTCATTGCGCATGCTAATCCATATTGTAAATTATTGTATTCGGGAGAAGACTTCATAAGTCCGATCCCTATTTGTTATATTTAGTAAATAAAAATATGTTTAAACTAAACTAAGCTGTCTCTACCAAACTTGTTCTTTACAAATTCAAGTGCATTAGTTGAGCGTTTGTTGAATGATTTCAAGTAAAAAGCACTGAATATGTATAATGCTGGAAATTTGTGAGAACAGTTCACAGCTTAATTATAGGCTTGCATTTAATTGTTTAAAGCTGCATTTTTCCTTTTTAGCTTGGATGCTTTATACTATTTAGGTCTATCTAGCTTCAATCATTATGCTTATATAATTAGCTTGGAAGCTAAACACTAAAGTTCTTAATGAACTGTAAGAGTATGAGTATGAAAATAATTAATGAATAAATAATTTAATAATTTAATAAACTTTATATTCATTATACAATATATTTTAAAGAAAATTACAACTTTGTAAGCAAGATAAATCTTTATTTACATTTAAAAGAAAATCAAAAGTTGTAAGCAAGATAAAATGTTACTATTTAAAGTGCAGCATATTACTATAATAATTCTTTAATTTTAAATCATGCCTATATAAAGTTCATCAGATATTTACTTAGTTTGAGAGCAAATGTTTCTAACTTTAATATTTGTTTTATGTTTTTGGTCATAGAGATCTTATTTATTTACTTGTAACATTACAGTTAAAATCCAGATGAAATTTCTGTGATCAGACTATAATAATTGTTAAAAGGGTCATTCTCTGACAACTTTTCAAAATACCGAGTTGTGTCTATATGAAGGGAAAATGTCTAACAAACGTTTCATTTGCTACAGTCCGTTTGATTAATTATTCTTGAGACAGAATTAAGTGTTTGGCAAGGTGTTTTATCAAAAATATATATTTTCTACGTCTTTTACTCCCGTGGGGTGTAAATGTTTGTCTTTACCGTCACAATACCTAAAATGCACATTTTCTGACTTTTTCTTCAACATAAACCATAAAACCGATATGAATATAAACGAATAAATTGTTCGGTTGATATATGTAGAATTACTTTTTTAATTTTTCTTATATCTACGGAGTATTTAAAAGGTTTGTGTGTCATAATTTTAAAGTGCTCAATCGTCAAACACAACTGAACTGGGTTATAGATGTGCTACTACAGTGTCATTTAAGGTTACACATGTTGTATAATTACTATAATTTACAAAAAACATGTTTTTAATTCATGACGGAAAGGAATATTTGTGACGGTAAAGAAAACGTGCGTGACGGTAAAGACATTTCGGTTGATAATATCAACTACCAACATAAATCAAAAGCACGAGGTTGAATATAACACCTTTAATCGTGCTCAAAAACATTCCTGATGCTAAGTAAAAGTGATTAAAAGTATGTGGTTGTCTTTACCGTCACGATTGTAATATGAAATTGTGACGGCAACTACTGTTACGGTAAAGACAATTCCACATTTCGGTATTGATTCCGTGTATTACAGAAAATATTTCTAAAGGTGAAATATGTGCATTGCTACCGGGAACAACATTTTATTTCTACATGACGTTTAAAATGTTGCAACGGGTGAACAGAGGAACTTCTATTATGTTTGGTAAAGATGTTGAATAATGGTACTAATGAATTTTAATGGAGATACTGGTTTGTTTCTTTGAATCCTGCTGACAGTCGATCCACGATATTGTTTCTTTACATCGATGAAGTAGAAAGTAAAGCACCAACATGACTACGATCTCAGAGTCACATGTATATTAGACGTTCTGCAACGTTAAATTTTCGTGACGGTAACGACAGAAATTCATAGGACACACCATGATTTCAGAGTAAATAAAGGAAATATTTTACATAAAAAATATATAAATATTTTAGCATATTATTATTTAATGTTTATTGGTATGATTAAACCTTTAAAACATAAAGAAACGTAATTTTTGAAGGTTTAATTCTTCTTTTCTATTATATTATCATCCCTGCTATGGGACATTACCGTCACGTGTATTATTCTATATGTGACGGTAAAAAAGATAATTTGTAAATCCATTATTCACCTTATCCCTTAATGTATCTTTTAAAATCTTTTAATGAAATAAATACAATTTAACGCGAACAAACGATATATCAACTTTTATTGTAATTTAAGTTTGTTGTTTTTCTGTAATATTAATGGGACACAATTGCAGTCTTTACCATCACTATTGTAAAAGTTGTCAGAGAATGACCCAAAACAACAATTTCCTCAATGTTTAATTATACCTGTAATTAAGTGTATGCGAACCAGGATGACACCCAACGAAGGAATAAGGTATGATTAAAGTAACGTATATTACATAATGTGATGTACATTTCCGACGATTTGGTCGGGATGAAAAGACTTGTTCTATAATACTCACGAAAGAATACTGGTTTCCTGTTCTTATAACTGTTTATTATGGGTATAACTACCCATCTAAGGAGAGATTACCAGTTTTAGTCCCGCGAAGTCATCAAAAAGAAAAACATTTTCATTGTTCTGTGCATTGCATCCACGCTGTCATGCCAAAACGACCAAATCCTTTTGGAGATGGTTCTCCTCTTCAGATGAAAACTCATGTAGGGACACGTGAAATGAACATGTTTGGTGTCGATGGGGATAAAAGTATGAAAACTGTTTATGGTATGCACTGACTTGGCCTGGCAAGAAATCTCACCAACATGGCAACAAACTTTTAGACACATATTCACTTCAAAAGACATATACAGATATTCCTTCTTTCCATATACAGTCACACATTGAAACAATCTGCCAGAATCCTGCAAACAGTGGACACTTTCAGTTTCACTTTCGTTTCGGAGAATAGTTCACACATGCTGTTCTTCTTCTTTAGATATACATGTACAGTACTCCTTCAAGACGTTGAAGATTACATGCTGTTGCATGCGTGGGTATTTACAAAAATATTTACATAAATTTCATGAAAGTGAAAAAAAAGTGAAATCAAAAGTGTGAATAAAACAAAAAATTTAAAACTATGTACAATTGTATCCCCGTGGAACCAGTAATGATGCACCTAAGCAGATAATTGTTTGTTACCGTTTGACGATAGATTGTTGTTTTAATATTTCTGCATAGAAATAAAAAAATTATTCTTTTCTATCGATTTAATTTGCAATATGATTAATAATTATTTTGTTTTCATGCCATTTTCAACGTTTTCTTGGTACACAGGTAATGTGTTTACATTTTGTTCAGGGACCGGAAATGACGCACTCCTATTCTATCAATATATTATCACTACAGCTTACCTTGCTAATCGAAAAAATGCTTCCATTCGAAACCACTGTCTTTGACGAATGTCCAAAGTTGTAAAATCCAAACAACAACATCCATTCCAAATTAACAACTTAAATGTCAAATCCAACAGCACTGGCCATAATGAAAGTCCATTTTTGTTTAGTAAGTAACAGTATGATAAAATCTATTAATTTAATATTTTAGACATGTTTAACATGATCTATTTTAAATACTGATCAGTGAAAAATGTCATAACTGTATTAAAATAATTTTCAGTTCTATATATTAGTTCTTAATTGCTCCAAAGAAAAGATTTATTTAAACAGTTCTTAATTCCTGTTTGCCATATTTCGTTATATTAATTGAAAATCATATAAGGGATTGTCACACTTTGACAGTGAATATTTTTTTAGTACGGAATGCTCACCACATGACAGTCGAGTCACCTAATATGCCCAAACAGCCTATCAGCAGACGGAAACTTTTGACAACACTTTGAAGGGTTTTAGGCCAATCGTGGGTCTATTTTAGTAAACGATCTTTTGGACATAAGGAAAAATGGCAGTTTTATATGGATAACAAAACTTGATGATTTCTAACCTTTTTTATGGGTGATTTCCACATGTTGTAGGTCATAGGTTTTGCGGTTCATAAATAAAACCCAAATGCATCTCGGTGCGTCATTTCTGGTCCGCGTCAAAATAGGTACCCGCACGATATTTGAAATTTAAATGTTTAAGAGAACAGCGGGTGTTAGCTGTTCTTTGAAAGAGTCTATTGATGGACTTGAGATAATTGTCTGTGGTAATATGTTCCATTGTACAGTACAGAAAGCGACATACCGTGATTGATCACTCCGAGAGACATAATTTTTAATCCTTTAGACATATCATCACGGACATAAACCCACTGTGATAGACCTAAAAAGGACCATAAAACAAGGTGGTGGGATTAAATTTTATGGCTCTCGGTCACCTGTGCGCCGATTGATATTTTACCGCCAATTAAGAGATTAGCGTTACCTGTTCTACCTGTTGACTTTTAATATCGTAAGCCGTAATTATTGCTACTGAAGGATGTATTTTTGACAATTAATTTTGTATCCTCTTGCTGTTAATATTTGACTGTTTGTTGCTTTTCATTGCCAAAGAATGTCTGTCTTGTTATCGTTTTCGTTTGTTTTAGAAAGTTCTACTTTATGACCTCGAGTTCTATATTAAGAATTTTGTTGAAACCGCAACTGAACTTTATCTTGTTTAATTTTAATTTCTCATTTTTTTTCTACTGTTGGGTTGTATTCAGTATGTATTGAAATATTCGTAAATACGGGCTACTTCATCAATGTATTTTTTGTTTATAAGTTAAACCGCAGTCGCAGGTTTTTGAAGCACGGACTTTGCAAGCGTGGGTTTTTAGTGTTTAGTTGGTAAAGAGCAGACTTAAAGTTGATTATTGGTTTATTTTGTGTTTTGGACTTTTACCTCTCGTATTGAAAAAAAAAAAATAACAATTCAAGTAAACTGTTTTACACACATGGCTTGTTACGTGATTTCGTTATAGATGAAAATAATTTTCTTTAAAATTGCAAACACAAACCTATAACAATCCAAATTTACGTAGCCTAATGGCTACAAAATGAACAAAAAGCGGAAAACTATGAGCATGTTTTTAATTTGTTCCATGAACTTTGAGTTTTTTTTACTGTATTTTGTCATAAATCTATTGGGTTGAAAGCCAATTAAGATTTGAATTTGAATAAATAAATAAACTGGTGACATTTGATTTTGGTCAGATACAGTGTAATGTCAAACACTTGTAGGGGTAAAATCATGATAAAGGTTAATTCCTTATTTCCTTTCACGTTTCTAAACTTTCTGCAGATTAGTCGCTAATTTCCAAAATATATCCGTAAATTTAGTGACTTTTGGACATGTAGTACTTCTTTGAACGATCTGTTTATAAATATTTGTTTCGTTAATTTTTAATCAAATTCTTCAATGACCGTATACAGGTATAAAAATTATTTAGTACGTATTTCTACAACGAAAAGGGTTTTAACTGGGTTTTCTACGAAGATTAAAATAAAAAAAATTACTGAACGTATAAAAAATATTAGTGAACTAAAATGTAATATTGAACTGGAAATACGCTTTAAAACGTAAAATATTAGTGAACTAAAATGTAATGTTGAACTGGAAATACGCTTTAAAACGTAGCAAATCACGCATATCGTGCATGTGTTTATGCAACTTCATTTGTGCACAAGCCAGGTCACGTGTACACGTGTCAATAAAATACTAGGTGTAGATACGCAATACACAGCCAAGGTTAAATATTTTTGAAACATATTTGCACAACCCATGATTTCACTGAATTGAAGTTGAATAATCATTTATTATTTACATTTTATTCATCAATTCAAATGAACTCTCCGTTCTTGTGCTATTTTCTCGATCTCGGGATTTCATTCCCGGGATTACGTTCAAGGATGTTTTACGTTTTGAGGAAAGAAATAAAAATGGTTTTTTTTTAATTCTGAGGGGAATCGGAGACAGTACCTGAAAAAAAAATAGACGATTTAAAAACATAATTTCACCTGTACATCTTATCTGACTAGTTTACCTGTAAAACGACACACTTGATTACAAGATTAACACCTGGTGTTTTATTGCCCCCTGATCACCGACATGAATTAAAATTTTTAATCCCCATCACTCTCCTAGACATGACCACTATCACGGTGATTGATCGCGGCATGTCCCTTTCTGTACTGTACTATAGTGTGTGGAAAAAATGACCATTTGTATGTATCTTTTTGTGTTGTTATATGTCTAAATGTCTGATTGTGTGATTTTCTAGTTCTGCTGTCAGTTGGGATGAGTATGTTGTTTGGGATAGCAATTAAAGCGTGTGTTATTTTATACATCATGATCAATCTGGTTTTAAGACGGCGCTCAGCTAAAGTTGGCCAACCTAGAGTGTCAATCATTGAAGTGACACTGCTAGTATTATGGTAATTGTTTTGAACATAGCAAGCAGCTCGTCTTTGAATCATTTCTAGTTTGTTTATGTTGTCATGTGTATAAGGGTCCCAGATACTACAGCTGTTCTCTGCACACTCATTTAAAACACTACACTGAAAATGTAAATACATTTGTAGTTTTAATCACCTTTATTTCATTTTTACAATAATTTAATTATTTGGCTGTAACACTGGGGCTTGGACCCATGATGATGATCTATCACACTCCAGACGAGCAATCTAACCATTACACGGTATCGGGTCAAATCAGCGGGTGCGACTTTTTACCCAAATACACCATAAAATCGTATTTATTGTATTAGTTAAAGGTTCTATATGAATTATTTTTCATAAAAAAAATTCAAATTTCATAAATTTGTCACAAGAGTAATCAAAATGATAAATTTTATAGCTATTATAAACATCGATACACCAACATGGCCGCTTCCAACAAATACAAATGTACCCAAACACACTCAAAATTCATATGGTATGTGTTACTTACATACAACAAATATATTTCTTCCAACACTCTTAGTTATTTTATTTATTTATCCTATTTTATTTTTATTTTTGTTTTGTTTGTTTGTTTGGGTTTTTTTTGTAAGTGTTCTTTTATTTATACAAGAATGCTGATGTAAGGTTTGTTTAGTGTTTTAAATATTCTGTACCAGTAGCTATCAGTCTTTTTTTATATAAAATTTATACCAAGTCGAATATAACGTCTCTGAACCTTACAGTTTGTTAGTTTTTACACTACATGTTTGTTGTATTTTCTAATTGTATATGATTTCTTTTCCTTTTCTTCCTTTTTAATATGAATAAAAATATATATGAAAACGAGAAATGATCAGTATGCTCCTTTTTTTTGGTGATTAGACATACCACTTGCTCACATAGCAATTGCCTTAAATCAACTGAAATTTGCATACGTTTTAAAAAGACTAGAATTGTTTTGTTTAAAATAAGATTTTATTTCATTTAAACCCCAGAAATAATACGATACATGTCCTTTTCACGTGTATTTGGGTTTATATCCATCAATATTCATCAGTGCCATTGTTGTAAGCGACATTGAGATCGATCCATTTCTTCATCAGTATTTCTCTTCTGCACTTCATCTTTGAAGAATTTTCAGTATCAGAATTTCTGTAAAAATATATAAATAATTTATATATATCAGACTTTTGAAAGACGAAATTTTAATGTATTACTATATTTGGGTATATTCGTGATTGTAAGCGACCCGACCGAGATCGGGATAGTTTGATATTGTCCGTAAAAACTGACTATTTTGTTGAAATTCATGAAAAAAATAACGATAGAGGAGCTAATAAATCATTTATTATTCATAAAACATCTCAAAATAATAGAAATAATATAATTTGAAGCTGTATTTGGGTATATTTGGGTGTATTTGGGTAAAAAGTCACACCGCAAATCAGCACCTGCCCTGGTCATTTCAAATTGGCACCAAATGTTTGGTTATTTCGGCACCCGGTAATGGTCAAGTTGGCATCAGTATTAAATACAAAAGATAATAATATATATCAGGATATATAAATGGGAAAAAAAAGTTGGATTTATTAACTAGTATCATATAATATCTATAAAGTCAATCAACGGAAAATTGTTAGTTATGACGATTAAATTTGATTGGGTTTTATTAATTTTAACTATTTCCTTTAATTAGATAATTACTTGTTATATAAATTTAATTCTTCTAACATGCCGCATAATTAACATTTGATGTGTTTCTTTTGGAAATCTTTGATGTTCTTATGTAGAAGGAAAGACAATAAAATCTACACCCAATACATCATATTATTTTGAGAAATTTTAGAAAAAAACCAATCTTTAATTTGATATAAAGTGGGAAATTTGAACTGCACATTATCATTTACAAAATGTTATGCAACAAAATGTATTAATATTGTTTCTTTATTTAATATTACATGCATCAAAACAATATTGTGAAGAAGAAAAGGTAAATTTGTAAACGATTCTTTCAACCTTTCAAATAAGAATTAACTAATTGGTAAATATAAGAAAATGACCATGAGATGAGGACTAATAATCATCTGACATTTACTATGCAACTATGTACATATTGACTGCAGATATTATCATCTGACATTTACTATGCAACTATGTACATATTGACTGCAGATATTATCATCTGACATTTACTATGCAACTATGTACATATTGACTGCAGATATTATCATCTGACATTTACTATGCAACTATGTACATATTGACTGCAGATATTATCATCTGACATTTACTATACAACTATGTACATATTGACTGCAGATATTATCATCTGACATTTACTATACAACTATGTACATATTGGCTACAGATATTATCATCTGACATTTACTATACAACTATGTACATATTGACTGCAGATATTATCATCTGACATTTACTATACAACTATGTACATATTGGCTACAGATATTATCATCTGACATTTACTATACAACTATGTACATATTGGCTACAGATATTATCATCTGACATTTACTATACAACTATGTACATATTGACTGCAGATATTATCATCTGACATTTACTATACAACTATGTACATATTGACTGCAGATATTATCATCTGACATTTACTATACAACTATGTACATATTGGCTACAGATATTATCATCTGACATTTACTATACAACTATGTACATATTGACTGCAGATATTATCATCTGACATTTACTATACAACTATGTATATATTGACTGCAGATATTATCATCTGACATTTACTATACAACTATGTACATATTGACTGCAGATATTATCATCTGACATTTACTATACAACTATGTACATATTGACTGCAGATATTATCATCTGACATTTACTATACAACTATGTACATATTGGCTACAGATATTATCATCTGACATTTACTATACAACTATGTACATATTGACTGCAGATATTATCATCTGACATTTACTATACAACTATGTACATATTGACTGCAGATATTATCATCTGACATTTACTATACAACTATGTACATATTGACTGCAGATATTATCATCTGACATTTACTATACAACTATGTACATATTGACTGCAGATATTATCATCTGACATTTACTATACAACTATGTACATATTGGCTACAGATATTATCATCTGACATTTACTATACAACTATGTACATATTGGCTACAGATATTATCATCTAACATTTACTATACAACTATGTACATATTGACTGCAGATATTATCATCTGACATTTACTATGCAACTATGTACATATTGACTGCAGATATTATCATCTGACATTTACTATACAACTATGTACATATTGACTGCAGATATTATCATCTGACATTTACTATACAACTATGTACATATTGACTGCAGATATTATCATCTGACATTTACTATGCAACTATGTACATATTGACTGCAGATATTATCATCTGACATTTACTATACAACTATGTACATATTGACTGCAGATATTATCATCTGACATTTACTATGCAACTATGTACATATTGACTGCAGATATTATCATCTGACATTTACTATACAACTATGTACATATTGACTGCAGATATTATCATCTGACATTTACTATACAACTATGTACATATTGGCTACAGATATTATCATCTGACATTTACTATACAACTATGTACATATTGACTGCAGATATTATCATCTGACATTTACTATACAACTATGTACATATTGGCTACAGATATTATCATCTGACATTTACTATACAACTATGTACATATTGGCTACAGATATTATCATCTGACATTTACTATACAACTATGTACATATTGACTGCAGATATTATCATCTGACATTTACTATACAACTATGTACATATTGGCTACAGATATTATCATCTGACATTTACTATACAACTATGTACATATTGACTGCAGATATTATCATCTGACATTTACTATACAACTATGTATATATTGACTGCAGATATTATCATCTGACATTTACTATACAACTATGTACATATTGACTGCAGATATTATCATCTGACATTTACTATACAACTATGTACATATTGACTGCAGATATTATCATCTGACATTTACTATACAACTATGTACATATTGGCTACAGATATTATCATCTGACATTTACTATACAACTATGTACATATTGACTGCAGATATTATCATCTGACATTTACTATACAACTATGTACATATTGACTGCAGATATTATCATCTGACATTTACTATGCAACTATGTACATATTGACTGCAGATATTATCATCTGACATTTACTATGCAACTATGTACATATTGACTGCAGATATTATCATCTGACATTTACTATACAACTATGTACATATTGGCTACAGATATTATCATCTGACATTTACTATACAACTATGTACATATTGGCTACAGATATTATCATCTAACATTTACTATACAACTATGTACATATTGACTGCAGATATTATCATCTGACATTTACTATGCAACTATGTACATATTGACTGCAGATATTATCATCTGACATTTACTATACAACTATGTACATATTGACTGCAGATATTATCATCTGACATTTACTATACAACTATGTACATATTGACTGCAGATATTATCATCTGACATTTACTATGCAACTATGTACATATTGACTGCAGATATTATCATCTGACATTTACTATACAACTATGTACATATTGACTGCAGATATGATAATTTTTCAGTCATATTAAGACATTATCAAGTCAACATGTTTCATTCACATACATTCAAATATTAAACACTAAAATATCAATAAAATGATGATTTTCAAATTTACAAATATAAATAAAACCCCATTAATTATACATAGGTGCCGAATCAACTATCGGCGGGTGCCGATTTGACCAAGTGCCATTTAACTAGGGGCCGAAGTGACTTCCCATTACACCACAGATGCTGTTCAAATATGAATACACAAACCTTATTTCTTTCCCAAATTTATAATAATCATAGAATTTACATTTAAATATTTGTTTTCAGAGAAAACTCGACAGTTATTGTTTACCGGAGCCAGAAAACAAATAGATGAGGTTGTCATAGATGCTAATGACAACAGTCCGTCCATTCCAAATCAGAATATGACTGGACAAATGTGTTTAGATAAAACAGGGCAAATTGTACTCCCATGTGAAACGTCGGTAGAACTGCCATCTGGAACTTCATCAGAACAAGATGATGAAATGGATGTAGATGCAATACTTGTTGATAACCACTCAAATAAAAAGATTTCAGATTTTTTTGCTGTCAAAAGTTAGTACAGTATATGTATAATACACAGGTTTGTTTGTAATATGATTGAATATCAGTTTCAATGATAATTTGACATATCACTGATCATTGTTTTAAATTACCAAATCACAAACAGTAATTAAATGCCTCTTCATTACTCTAATCTACAGTCAAACAATTTTGGAAGTGATACCTCCACTCTCATAGAGTTGTGGATATACAGGATTGCCCTTGTCTGTTTGTCTGTAACTTTTTGAACTTCCATATGTCCATTCCATATTATGTAGACGACTAGTCTTTTTAATATGATGGCAAAAATTTAAAGGTCGCATTATGCTATGGTGCTGACGTCCGTCTGTAGACAGAATGGTTTCTGTGTGATAACTTAAGTTGTAGTAGACTTATTCCTCTGAATTTTGAAAACAATGGTCCTTTGCATGAAATAAAGATTGGTATTGATACCCTACCCATTTGCAAAATGGATGTTTTTGTTATTTGTACACGGAAAGATTATTATTCATTTAATTTGATGGGAATTTTTCAATGTATTCCATAGCAAAATCCCTTTGAGAAAAATGCATAGACATAATATGGGCCTAAAAGATTGGGTATTCCATTTTATTAGCTCACCTTGCCAAAGTCAATGTGAGCTTTTGCCATCACTTGGCATCCGTCGTATGTCGTCCGTTAACTTTTCACATTTTAATCTTCTCCTCTGAAACCCCTCAGCCAAATGAAGAGAAACTTGGTAGGAAGCATCTATGGAAGGATCTCTCTAAAGATTGCTAATTTTGTCCCGATCCATCAACAAATATGGCCACCATAGGCAATTCTTGTTTCTGATTGGCCAATTTTTAAAAATCTTCTCTCTGAAACTGCTTGGCCAAATGAACCGAAACTTGGTAGGAAGCATCTATGGCAGGTCCTCTATAAAGATTGCTCAATTTGTCCCGATCCGTTAACAAACATGGCCGCCACAGGCCATTCTTGTTTATGATTGGTTGATTTCTAAAAAATCTTCTCTGAAACCGCTTGGCCAATTGAATCGAAACTTGGTAGGGAGCATCCTTGGAAGGTCCTCTATAAAGATTGCTCATTTCGTCCCGATCCATTACCAAACATGGCCGCCACAGGCAATTATTGTTTCTGGTTGGCCGATTTAAACAAATATTTTCTTCTGAAACCGTTTGGCCAAATAATCCGAAACTTGGTAGGAAGCATCTATGGAAGGTCTTCTATAAACTATGCTAATTTCGTCCCGATCCGTTAACAAACATGGCCACCACAGGCAATTCTTGTTTCTGATTGGTCGATTTCTATAAAATCTTCTTCTCTGAAACGGCTTTGCCAAATGAACTGAAACTTGGTAGGAAGCCTCTATGGCAGGTCCTCTATGAAGAGTGCCTATTTAGTTCCGATCTGGCCACAGGCAATTCTTGTTTCTCATTGGTCGAGTTTTAAAAAATTTTCTCCTCTGAAACCACTTAGCTAAATGAATCGAAATTTGGTAGGAAGCATCCTTGGAAGGTCCTCTATAAAGATTGCTCATGTAGTTCCGATCCGTTGGCAAACATGGCCACCACAGGCAATTCTTGTTTCTGGTTGGTTGATTTCTAAAAAATCCTCTCCTCTGAAACCGCTTTGGAAAAAGAATCGAAACTTGATAGGAAGCATCCTTGGAAGGTCCTTTATAAAGATTGCTCATTTCGTCCCGATTCATTAACAAACATGACCGCCACAGGCAATTCTTGTTTCTGGTTGGTCGATTTCTAAAAATCTTCTTCTCTGTAACTGCTTAGCCAAATGAACCGAAACTTGGTGGGAAGCACCTATGGAAGGTTCTGTATTAAGCTTCCTCAAAGCAGAATGAAAGGTGAGCGACACAGGCTCAGCCCACTGAGCCTCTAGTTTCTAAAAAGGGCAAAAATTCTGAAATTTCGAATATTTAGAAGGTATTTAGAATTTTTATTTTTCATCCAATTTTGATACAGTTTTTTTACTTTTAATTGATTTCCTCTATCTCTTATGGCTTCGGAGATAAACTCAATTGAAAGTGGAAAACAAAAGATGAATTCCAGAATTTGAATTTTCTAATTTACTCCCAATTTTAATGCAGTTTTTGCAAAATGATCATCTTTATGGGTTATTGATGGACCAGAAAAAGATTTTGCTGTTTTATTTCGAAGAAGGGTCTAAAAGGGACCCACATTCCAAACTTTTGCATATTTGGAAGGCTTATTTAACACCGAAAATAGTTAAGCAAGACAATGGGTCCAGCATATTACTGTGCCCAACACTTTATTCTGTCCAGCAATTTACTGTGTCAAGCAAAATACATGTCCACATTTGTTTTTAATATACACTTATTCAACTTTCCCTTTTTGACATGCTGCAGTTGTATTATGCTTAGCCCTTTATTTTCTTTTTATGGAACTTAATATTTGTTATGGTGTCTTCGTATGACATGAGCATGAGAATATTAAACGATATTCCAAATGGACAAGTTCCATGGGAATTAGAGGCCGTTGCAGTCATGATCGTATGGTAGATAGATTTACAACTACCTATGTAATCAGTGCCTATCACGACTAAAGTTGTGAGTTTGAATCCCGATCATGGTGGGTGTACTAGATACAACATTATGTGATAAAGTTTGTCAGTGACTTGCGACAGGTCGGTGGTTTTCTTTAGGTACTCCGGTTTCCTCCACCAATAAAACTAACCGTCACGATATAACTGAAATATTGTTGAAGGGGGAATTAAACGCCATAACCCTTACTCTATATCTCCATGGGAGTTATGGTGTTTTTTTCAACTTCTTAAATGTTATGTTCTGTTTATCTGTTCCATGTTCACGGGCAGACAACCAATCCTTTTTCTTTTGATGGAACTTGTTCATATTTCATACGATATCTTGATAAGATATGAGCATTCACATACTGTAAATATTTTTCAAACAGACCAATTATATAGGAGTTACAACCCCTTTCCTATTTTGTTTAAAATACATGTACGGGTACTTCCACTTTTGTAAATAATAATTTTATTTTAGTAGAATTATTTTGACAAATATTAATTATATCATGCAATCAAAAACAAAAACAAACAAAAATCATGCAATAATATTTGTATTTGAAATAAGTCAATCATCTTAGATTATTTACAATGTAATTAGATGGTGACCTGACATCCTGTTGAGCTGAGATCAGCTGTTAGCAAGGTAATGGTATATACAATTGAAGCTCTGAGGGGCTTTTAGTGTAATGATTAAAAAAAAAGAAATTTGAATACAATATTGGTTTTATTTTCAGATATTACAGCTCATAGACAAACAGTAAATCCTCAGAAACCATCAGTAAGTTTAACATTGTGATACATAATGTTGTAGTCTGATTAACATTATATCTCTCACTTGTTCCCCATTACTGAAGACACCACATTACAGGTCAAATGGAGAGCTGATGGGACATGGGATACCAACCTCAAGTGTAAAGGTTTCCTGCCACCTATCCTTGACCATGGGTTTCACTGGTCAGTGCTATACCTATCCAACAGTGAAACGTTTTTCTTCAAGTGTTTGGGTTGGACAAGTTTCGTATTTTTTACAGTTCACCGACTTTGTAAATATTGACCTGTGAGTCAACATGAGCATTACCCTTTGACCCATAGTCAGTTAATTTCTGGTATTTAAAGGTCTTCTGAAAATCAAATTTATTGGTTCAAATATCTAGTGAATGTTTGTTAGTTTTCAGTTGTTTACTGTATTTACTTCTGTATAATCATTGGTAACTACAGTTACGGACATCCCAAGATGGAGGATGTGGATTCAGGTAGGAATTAATATTATCGTTTTTGTGAAAATAATGGATTATTCATCGGTATTTCATGTTTTAATTGACGTATCATAAAATATGGAACTAAAATACAAAGAAACTCTTTCATAGTATAATCGCTAAATGAAGAAATCAACTGTTAAAAAAACCGGGGTGATGTGGGTAACTGTAAAAAAGGATGTCCGTAACTGGTCTGAAAGTCTAAATAATGGTGTCCGTAACTGTTGAATTATGCTTTTTCTGTATCTTATTATTAAGCTGTTATATACATGTATCCGACAAAACGCTGGGAATAATTGTAGACAGAATACATACATAAAATTATATGTTACAAAATTAAGTACTGGGAAGTGAACACGCTGAGAAATATAAGGTGACATGGTTAAAATGGAAACCATAGGGATATACAGGGAATCGGAAACAGGGAGAGTAATTTTAAAAAGTTTTGTTAATAGGTAAATAATGGCAAAAATAGAAATAAAAGTCTGGAGATCGGAAAACACTGACACCTAAAAAGTCCTGAGAGAGAATTGATAAAGATCTTTTAAAAGTACATTCTACACATTTTCATTCCTTTGTATCAGCATTCGTGCTTATCATCTCGATATAACAAATATCTGTTTGTGGAACGTCAAACTATATTTAGAATAAAGGTAGTTTAATGTTGAGACAGCAATTATCACTGTTTTGCAGTGTGCCGCTTGATAGAGCTGTCATACAAGTGATTTCTGTAAAGACCTTCAAAACTGCCACTATTCTTTTTATTTTTATTTAAATAAAGATAATCATGGGATAGCATTATTAGATATTTTCCTATTAACATTTCTAAGAAATGGGTTAAATTTAACAGTGTTAGCAAAACCAACAGCCTGAAATTTGACAACCAAACAAGAAGACAAATTCTGGATAGTACATCTTACAATTCGAATCTTAGCATCAGAAAACAAAAAGGAAAAATATGCAAGAATCAAACTAATAATCCATTTTAGTTGTATGTAAAGTATGAGTTGCTAGAAAGAACTGTTTCATCAATGTAACTCAGCAAAATAACATAAAATCAACAACATGCAATGTTAAACAAAATTCCAAGAGACCAATCATTTAACTTGAATTTAACTCAAAAAATGTTTTGGAAAGAAACTATAAACTTCTTTCAAATTAAATGATCATTCCCTAACATTTAAAAATGTGTCTTTATAACTGGTTTGTTATCGAAAGCCATGATAATTTATGTTTCTTTCTTATTTTAAACAACGATGACATGAACACTTTTCGAATATGTTATTTGAAGTGAACTTTTGAAGTGAAGTTTTCATCATGGCTTCGATATAGACATAGTTACTGTGGACAGAGGTGAGTGACACATCCTTCAAATAGTTTTATATATGATAAAATTATTACTATATTATAATATTTCAAAGGTATTCAAACATAGTTAACATGGTTAAAATACGTTGAAACTAAATTGAAAATAAAATTTGAATTTAAAAAAAATATTCTTATTCATTATATGGTAGTGAACCTTTTATAGTTGTATGTGCATGAAGACTTTCCCTAAAAAAGAATGGCAACATATATCTCCCATTTTGCTGAGAACTGTTTTTGACTTCAACAATTTCAATTTTCAATGACTGATTTATTACTGTTCCCTCAGTATGCAGTAGCATTAAATTCAGAGCTAAATAAATCTTTGATTATCTCAAAATCTATTAGAAATATTTAACCTTGCTGTAGATCTACCTAAAGATAAATTTAATATAATTGCAAACATATTTCATTATCACAAGGAAAAATTCGCTGGAGTCAAACCCGGTCTTCAGCAATGTGAGTTAATTTCAAATACTTTTGGTACTTACCACAACCAAGGTTTCGTCTATTTGTCCACTAGACATGCTTCTGGCTATATAGAAAAAAGAATTGGTAACCTGATGAACTCGACAATTATGTTGATATTGACTAGTCCCGACTATTTATAAAGACTTTCAAGAATATTCTAGCTTCCGATTTACAAGTATCACGATAAATAGACTGTTATTTCATTAAAAAGTGAATTTCAAAGCCTGCTGAACTATTGTATCGTTTAGGAATAATACCAATTACGGACATCAGCAATAAATTATCTTCTTCAGTTACCCACATCACCCCGTTTTTTTCAACGGCTGATTTCTTCATTTAGCGATTAAACTATGAAAGAGCTTCATTGTATTTCAGTTTCATATTTTATGATACGTCAATTAAAACATGAAATACCGATGAATAATCCATTATTTTCACAAAAACGATAATATTAATTCTTACCTGAATCTGCATCCTCCATCTTGGGATGTCTGCAACTGTAGTTACGGACATCACATTGACGCCAGTGATAATGCACAAGACTATCAAGATTCTTTATTTTGCAGGAAGAATGCACATTATAAACAAGAACAATGTGTTCACTCTTTTAAAAAAAAAATATTTGGGCTTGTTCATTCTATAATATAGTAGCCTCACTGGTCATTATGGTAAAATTTTCAAGTAACCTGGTGTCACATATCACCTAACATCAACATGTTTTTCATTGTCCATTATGACAGGCAAGACATATTTTGTGTGTCCACACTTGTAGTAAATTCTAATATTTTTCTGATTTTAGTTGTGATGAACAATTGAATGCATGATACAGATGTAGGACAACTGGACAGCAAGTGACAACGTGTGTGCTTTCTGATATAAACTGTTGAAACAATGGTTCTGTTGAGTTTGATGATTTAAAGCATTCTGTTATACATGTAGTATAAAATTATACATTGTTTAGATATGTCAAGGTTATACATTTAAGATCATGATCATTGCTGAAGCTATTAGCTTGACAGACATTATACATTTAAGATCATGATCATTGCTGAAGCTATTAACTTGACAGACATTATACATTTAAGATCATGATCATTGCTGAAGCTATTAACTTGACAGACATTATACATTTAAGATCATGATCATTGCTGAACCTATTAGCTTGACAGACATTATACATTTAAGATCATGATCATTGCTGAAGCTATTAGCTTGACAGACATTATACATTTAAGATCATGATCATTGCTGAAGCTATTAACTTGACAAACATTATACATTTAAGATCATGATCATTGCTGAAGCTATTAGCTTGACAGACATTATACATTTAAGATCATGATCATTGCTGAAGCTATTAGCTTGACAGACATTATACATTTAAGATCATGATCATTGCTGAAGCTATTAACTTGACAAACATTATACATTTAAGATCATGATCATTGCTGAAGCTATTAGCTTGACAGACATTATACATTTAAGATCATGATCATTGCTGAAGCTATTAACTTGACAGACATTATACATTTAAGATCATGATCATTGCTGAAGCTATTAACTTGACAAACATTATACATTTAAGATCATGATCATTGCTGAAGCTATTAGCTTGACAGACATTATACATTTAAGATCATGATCATTGCTGAAGCTATAAGCTTGACAGACATTATATGCACAATAACTGTTGATACAAGTACTATTGTTGATTTTATTGTTGTTTTCAAACCAAGCATTGTGCCACTTACGTACCTAGAAAGTGTTATTTTGATATTTTGTTTTACACTCATTTATATCTGTTGTATTTAAGGAATTATTTGCCGTGCAATGAACCAGTTTTATTATATTTTTTATATATGTAGAAAGTTAATGTGTTCAATGTATTACCGGTAGTTTTATTTATAACTAAAACTCCCCGACTCAGGGGAACTGATATCTAAAAAAAAAGTTTTATACATGTAACAAATTGTGAAAAGAAAGCCAAGTGTATTGATTTTCAGACAGCATCATCAACAATTTTTGTATCTTTTTTTTTTTAATTACAAATCCACATGGTATATGGCATTATTCATCTTCATGGTCAAGTGACTTATTTTTATGTTTTGAACAAAATTTGGTCAATTTAAGAAGAATCACATGCTGTAGACCAAATAGATTTGGTCTATTGTTACATCATATGTTTATATACTATATTGGTTTGTTTCATGTTCATGTAATATTTGACCAGTTTTCATGGTTCAGCGATTAGGTAAATTTTCTGATATAAATGTATAATTAGTGTGTCTTCTGATTAGATTATTCTAACAACAACCTCTCTTCATCGCAAAAGAATAATTTAAACTCATGGAAGGACATACTAGGTTTGTTTCCAAATATACATGTATCTTTAATTTGGTTTTGTAAATCAATAGTGTATAAAAATTATATCGTTTTCTATTAGAGTATAAGTTATGCTTATTGTTGAAATGGCTACTGTGACTTGTGAAGAATTCTGTTCCATTATTTTATTTCCTCAGTGATAATTGGGATTAATCTATATTCATTTCACATCATATTCATCATATACATTATAAATCATAATAGACTTCATATAATATTGTAAAGAAAGGATCTAAGGTTGTAATGTTTTTGTTTTATTTCATTCTGGCAGGATGCCAATATTCATGTATTAAAAAGTGCAAATCCATTTTATAAACTTACATGTACATAAGATTATCATAGAAAATATTCTTTGTTGTTCAATTATTATATTTCATTATACAGAAAGTCAAAATTATGCTTGTGTGTGTGTTGTCCTTTTGAATGACGAACGGTTTTGTGATCTGATAGGCACAAAGAACAAAACAATGGTTTTAATTTGCTGTATGCCTATTGTAGCTTATTTCGTCACAGATTTTCATCTACCATCATATTTAATAATCTGCTTCAGTGGTATAATGGTTAGCATGCTCGCCTCGAGTGTGGTAGATCGTGGGTTCAAGACCTTCTGCTTCATGGTATAATGGTTAGCATGCTCGCCTCGAGTGTGGTAGATCGTGGGTTCAAGACCTTCTGCTTCAGTGGTATAATGGTTAGCATGCTCGCCTCGAGTGTGGTAGATCGTGGGTTCAAGACCTTCTGCTTCAGTGGTATAATGGTTAGCATGCTCGCCTCGAGTGTGGTAGATCGTGGGTTCAAGACCTTCTGCTTCAGTGGTATAATGGTTAGCATGCTCGCCTCGAGTGTGGTAGATCGTGGGTTCATCGGTGGTATAATGGTTAGCATGCTCGCCTCGAGTGTGGTAGATTGTGGGTTCAAGACCTTCTGCTTCAGTGGTATAATGGTTAGCATGCTCTCCTCGAGTGTGGTAGATCGTGGGTTCATCGGTGGTATAATGGTTAGCATGCTCGCCTCGAGTGTGGTAGATCGTGGGTTCATCGGTGGTATAATGGTTAGCATGCTCGCCTCGAGTGTGGTAGATCGTGGGTTCATCGGTGGTATAATGGTTAGCATGCTCGCCTCGAGTGTGGTAGATCGTGGGTTCATCGGTGGTATAATGGTTAGCATGCTCGCCTCGAGTGTGGTAGATCGTGGGTTCATCGATGGTATAATGGTTAGCATGCTTGCCTCGAGTGTGGTAGATCGTGGGTTCATCGGTGGTATAATGGTTAGCATGCTCGCCTCGAGTGTGGTAGATCGTGGGTTCAAGACCTTCTGCTTCAGTGGTATAATGGTTAGCATGCTCGCCTTGAGTGTGGTAGATCGTGGGTTCAAGACCTTCTGATTCAGTGGTATAATGGTTAGCATGCTCTCCTCGAGTGTGGTAGATCGTGGGTTCAAGACCTTCTGCTTCAGTGGTATAATGGTTAGCATGCTCGCCTCGAGTGTGGTAGATCGTGGGTTCAAGACCTTCTGCTTCAGTGGTATAATGGTTAGCATGCTCTCCTCGAGTGTGGTAGATCGTGGGTTCAAGACCTTCTGCTTCAATGGTATAATGGTTAGCATGCTCGCCTCGAGTGTGGTAGATCGTGGGTTCAAGACCTTCTGCTTCAGTGGTATAATGGTTAGCATGCTCGCCTCGAGTGTGGTAGATCGTGGGTTCAAGACCTTCTGCTTCAGTGGTATAATGGTTAGCATGCTCGCCTCGAGTGTGGTAGATCGTGGGTTCAAGACCTTCTGCTTCAGTGGTATAATCGGGTTAGCATGCTCGCCTCGAGTGTGGTATATCGTGGGTTCATCGGTGGTATAATGGTTAGCATGCTCGCCTCGAGTGAGGTAGATCGTGGGTTCAAGACCTTCTGCTTCAGTGGTATAATGGTTAGCATGCTCGCCTCGAGTGTGGTAGATCGTGGGTTCAAGACCTTCTGCTTCAGTGGTATAATGGTTAGCATGCTCGCCTCGAGTGAGGTAGATCGTGGGTTCAAGACCTTCTGCTTCAGTGGTGTAATGGTTAGCATGCTCGCCTCGAGTGAGGTAGATCGTGGGTTCAAGACCTGATTTGGTCAAATCAAAGGCTATACAATTGGTATGTGTTGCTTCTCCACTAAACACGCAGCATTAAGAAGAAAGAGCAAAGACTGGTTGTCTCAGAATCAGGATAATTTACTGAGTGGGGTGACATCTCTATCCGCGGACTGTTGTTTCAGTAAGCTAGTACTATATAAATCCAACTAAGCGTGTTGGTCTAGTCACAGGGACTAGCTCCCAGCCACTAATTTTGCCCCACATGATTTTTAAGTAGGTAATACATTCTGGGTAAATTTAGTGGCCGGGAGCAAGTCCCTGTGGTCTAGTACAAAGTAAACCTCATCATTGTTTCATTGAAAATTATCTTTTTCTTGCCATGATGTTGCTGAATAGGCATTAAACAACAATCACTCACTAGCCATCATATTTAAATCTCAGGGCTGTTGAAAACAAAACTTTGTATGAGTTATCTATAAATTATTAATGTATGTCTATCTGAAACCAAATAAGTCCACTATTAGATATAATAAGTAGTTTCTGATTGATTGAAATAGAAAAAATAAATCTCAGGAATGAGCCAAATATTTCTCTAGTATACAAAATGATTACCAATGGGGATAGTGGATTTTGAATATGGGGGAAATCTTATTAATCACAGGGATATTTCAATGGGAAATCTACATGACTGATCTACAGATGGTCATAGATCAAACTGCTTATTTATTTCTGATCCAACACCCATATTGTTTTAGTACAATGATCATGATGCCTTTAACATTCGGAGAATCAATCGATCAATCTTTAATCCTTTAGAACAGTAATCACAACTGATGTATTTATTAATATTATTCCTTATATAATTTGACCTAAGTTCTAATTCATTACTTCAAATGAACATAAACGGGCCCGGGTAGCTCAATGAGTTAGGTAGTTGTATTACCTAACAACTCATACAAGCCTATCACCAATACAGTGTGGGTTCGCACCCGGCTTTGTAAATTACAAAAAATGGTGCACTCGACTCGCAGTCACAAGTGATAAAGTTTACCAGTTGCTTGCCCATGGTCGGTGGTTCTCTCCGGGTACTCCGGCTTCTTCCACCACTAAAACTTGTCGCCATGATATAGCGGAAATATTGCTGAAAGTGGCATTAAACACCAAAAATCAAAATCAAATCATCAAATGAACATAAGTCACTGATAAGAAAATCCCATACATATACATTTGGATGTCAGCTGAACAGACAGTACAATAAGTCTACTCTTTAATTACTCGAAATAAAATAATGTCCAACACCTTTTACCATCTGTCAAATGACTGCTGCACATAAATATAATACTTAAAAGTCATTTACAATTGTCACAAGAATTAAACTATTAACTGGACTATGTACACATTCTATATGGTTTCAGTCTAACTTTATACAAATATGACTCAAAGAAATCCTGCTAAACATTCTATGTAGTGAAGAAATGTTTGGGGATGCCAAAGGGGTAATCAGAAGGCATGAATTGAAGAAAGACGGGCAATACAATGGCGAAAAGAAAAAAGATGCAAAGACAAAGGTTCACAAAACACTGAACAGAAAACTAAAGATCGAACAACGCGAGCTCCACTAAAAACTTGATGACTCTGGTGCTTTGAATGATCGATGAGCAGTTACTGCTCCACAGCTGTTGAAAATGTGTTACTGGTTTGTCAGTAATGAGTATATGTACATATTATATATGGTGAAACTGATATTGTTATATGGTGAAATTGTGATCAAGGTTTTCTCAGTCTATACATTTTGTGTAGAAATTGTGCTAGTGTTTTTCAATCTCTTTATGCATAAATTGAGCTATTGTTTGCTAGGTCTCTGTGCATATACATTTTATGCATATGACATGGATTCAATATGCAGCCCATTTGTCAAGTTGTTATGTAAAGATATAGAATGGTTCTGTTACCAGATTCTCATTATCTCGTCTCAGTTATTGGCATTATTTTTGGTACATTATCTGCAACATATTAATGGATTCAAAAACCTTTGGGCTAATTAGAACCAAAATTTGCAGAAATATTTAGTGGATTGTGAACTACAACGTCTGCGATTTGGCACCAATCAGTGATTTACCATACCCATCAGCTCCAATTGTTTATTAATATTTCTGGTTCGTTGGAATAATTCTCTTACAATTTGTAGTCAACACATTGGTACATATTGATGACAAGAAAATAAAACAGTTGATGGTCGACTATTTCACCAGCCATGCTTCACAACATGCACCTGGCTGCGTTAACCCGGTTTAATGTGACTCTCAACTCTTTATTGTGTCCAACAGAGTAAACTGATTTAACTCAGTTAAATGATCTGCACATAATTCATTCTAACTTGCACAGTTAAAATAATGAAAATAGCTTGTCTTAAATATGTCTATGTTTATTGAGTTAAAAAACTTACTATTATTACAGACATTATGATCAATACATTATATGTGCGTTTGTTTGTTTGTTTATGTTGTTTAACGCCCTTTTCAACAATATTTCAGTTATATCGTGACGGTCAGTTTTTTGGTGGAGGAAACCGGACTACCCAGAGAAATTATAAGTACACGGATCTGCAGCAAGCCACTGACTTTATCACATAATGTTCATGTTGTATCGAGTACACCTTGCCATGAGCGGGATTCCAACTCACAACTTTAGTGGTGATAGGCACTGATTTCATAGGTAGTTGTTAATCCAACTACCATACGATCACGACCACGACGGCCCCCATTATATGTGCGCGAGGGAGTAATAAAACAAATATATTACTCTCACATTTTATATGCTCTAAAAAGATCACTTTACCAATAATATGTTTAATTATATGAATTTATTCAATTACAATAAAAAAAATAGTTTCCATGTATATACATATCATCTGTCTGTTTTTCCCAGTAAATATGTGTATAAACTTTTGAAAAACTTTACTAAAAAAAACCAAAAACTCCCATAAACAGGTAATAACCATTAACATGGGTCACATGTGTAGAGCACATGTTTATTTGATTAAAGTATCGTATTTCATGTTATTTCTGTCGTGAATTCAGTAACAAAGTAGCAACAGATCATGAGATACATTTCGCTTCGTTTCATAAGTACGTTGTTCTCTATTCTTCTACTTTTTGATTTTGGTAGTTGTCCGTATTTTCAAATTCCAATCATTTGTGGCAAGTTTTTTAAACCGGAAGTTATGCAAAACCGTCAACAATAATTTGCCACTGACAGTTTTAGGTGTATACTGTTTATTTTTTGTGAAACTTTTAGCTGTCTATGCCTGGTGACGTTATTCATTTGAATGTTGGTGGGACTAGGTATGTTTTCCTTTAAAATATATGTTTGGAATGCAAGATTCAATCAGTTGATAAAAAAAGGAACGACTCTACTCTAGTCAAGAGACAAGACAGGCCGGGTGGATTTTACAGTACTCCAGTCTTCACATTAAACTTTTTAACTTACCAGCCAGGGGGACTTGTGCCAATGGAATTTTTACAAGTCCCCCCCTGAAATTTACAAGTCCCCCATATCAAGACAATTTTGTCCAAGGTTTAGATCAACTACTGAAATAAATAGGTTCAGTTGGGTTTGAGATGTACGGTTGTACCTAGATTAATAATACTGGTGTGGCTTACTACTTTCGTGCTGTTTGACAGCATTAAGTTTGAACTTATTTGTTCCTTTGACAAACACTCTGTCAACTTAATGATTTCTGCACCAGCTGCAGAACATCAATTGCTTGTATTCCTCGTAGGCCAGCCAAGAACTATCTTTCGTCCATTGAGGAAGAAATTTTCTTTCCCTGGATTCTTTATCGTACTTTTTTTTTGCCACCTGTCTTACGTCCGCCGATGCCGGTCTTTTAAATTTTTTGCTGGGGATAGACCCCTCGACATATCGTAGAAAGCTCATGGCTGAGATTTACTTAGCCATACTTGTTGTTTACCATGACTTGACACTTTTATTATATTATTTATCTTATTTTACAGTTTCGACCAATCAAAAATTCCGATACATAATATTCCATCAAATTGACCAATCACTGAATCAGCATAGCGGAAACAAAAAAGAAATATTTTGACTGACAAGACTGTCGTAAAAAACCCGAACTATATATCGTGCTAGACTTTTGTTGCTAGGCAATGCAACACGCTTTTTTGACCAATCGCAACGGTCTCGACAAACCACGGAAAACGAGATCAGAGATACACAAGAATAGTAGTCACAGCTGAAAAAATTGTCACAAGCCAGTAGGACTTCTCATATGTCAAATTTCACAAGTCCCTAATAAATTTCACAAGCCATTGGCGTCGGACTTGTGGCTAAATTCGCAGACTGGTACTCGCATATGCTCTTTTGTTCAGTACTCTACTTCCTATTTCCAAGTGTGTTGATAATAACAGCAAACTACATGTTTCACATATTCTGTCACGTCTGTACATCACAGATATACACTGAATTTAGAGTTTTGTAGCCCAAACATCAACAATGTCCATCTTTTTCAGAAAAAATGACTGACCATTTCCTGATTAATTTTCGTAAACTGTATCTTATCCCAACCCTTTCTTCATACTGTACCATTTGAAAAGTCTATAAATTTTCCACAAAATGATCATGAGCCATAAACGGGCATTTATTTCTGTCAATAGGAAGGTTGACTATAAATGTTACAGAAGAAAAGGTGTCTTAAAGGGAAACTTCGCAAAAAAAATATTTTTTTATATGTTTTTCCTGATGTATAAATATGGATGTTTATATGTATATTAGCGTTTTATTATGTTGGATAAGGGAATGAAATCGATTTTAAAATTCTGTCAACGATACATGGAAGTCGCCATTTTGATAGCATCTCAATACCAAGTATCACGTGACGTCTAAATACCACCACGCCCCAAAACAAGCGTGACAAACCAGGGTCCTCATTCAGTGTCGATATGGCTTGTCAGGCGTACAGTTGTTTAACTTGATGGTAATTCTTTTTATTTTTCTTATTATTCTAAATTAATATGAATTTATTACACAATCACTTTTTGCAGATTTACGTTTTGCTTCTATAGATTATGGCAAAACAAATGAATCGGGGGGAAAGGTTCGTCTTTAATGAGACACATTTACAAAAGATTTTTTTCCAAAATTGAAGAACTACGAAATTAAGCTAAAAAAAAGAACGGACATCCGAACAATGCCCTGAATTCGTTAAAAAAAAAAATACAAAAAGGCCTATACTACGGGGCAAAATTGTTTTAATGACATTATTCAGTAAGATCGCACTTTGTAATCGATCGTGCATGCACTACAATAAAGATACACATAAGCTAAAAGCACAGACAGTTACAGGGTAGGAAGCCATACAATTGAGAGGATTATGTAAACATAATTTGTTATAGATTTCATTTGACAATTACAGACGATGAGTATTATAAATAAGTTTATTATGCAAAAACAAAGCGTAACATATAATATGTCTCTGCGTAACATATTTTGTTTATTTTAATCACGTCTTTCGAACTGGTGGACCCTTCTGATTAATCTAAGAATAGTCATAAAAAATTTGTTCATCACAATTATTGATATTTCACCGCGAATATTTAGTTTGATGTATTGTTGTTGTGTATCAATCATAATTGTTATTTGTATATGCCCTCCTGGGGCCCTGATTTGGTTAATAAACTTATTTTAATTTCTATTTCTATAAGGAAAAATTGCATACGAATGGTTTTTTGTCTATTTTGCAAGAAGAATTTCTACCCTGTCCTGTTCACCCTGCTTTATTTCATAATTTTGGTTGTTGCTACATCATTCTGATGGGACACAAAAAAATCAAGATAAAAATGAACAATTCAATATAGCTTACGATCAATGGTAATCTTTTTTTTTGTGAAAATAGCCCATGAATCATTGCTGCATTAGGTGTGGATCCAGCAGTTGTGAAAACGGGGTGCCAGGCTCTTGTTTGCCAATTTTTACCCAATTTATACACGAATTTTACTAAATTGTCGAAAACCCCCTTGATCCAGCAGTGTGCATTAATATGCACCCATTCCTAATGTGATCAGGGTCGTGTATTTTGATCACCTATTAGAACCTTTAAAATGTGTATTGTATCTGCTATTTTATTTTCTGTTCTTATTATGTTTTTGTCTATTTGACTTGTGTACGTTGTTTGTATATATTCCTTGAACATGCCTTCAACCCTTAGGGGTAAAATTTTAGTTAGTTAACGGGTCGCAAAATGTGCATTGCGCTTCTGATTATTACCAAATATTGTGACACATGTATTCAGGTATTCGGTCAGAGGCCCGTCGACCGGATGTAAAATGACACTTGTATATTCTGCCTGGCGATTTCCTGTGTGGACCTAAACTCATTACGCAATATTAGGTACCCTGCTGAGTGAACCGGTGTGAATGACCTGTCGTTTTCAGAATGAAGATAAAAATAAGTAAATCCCGCATTTCACTTCTTACTTCAGGAATTATTTGCCTTAATTTATTGAATAATAAAATATGGTCTCTCGCTTCTGAAAATACATGAAAAATACAAGAAATATATTTTTCGCATAATATTTTACGTTTCGCTCATCAAAAATGACAAGCAGAAAAAGGAAAAGAAATTAACATTTTTAAATCACTTGCTCGCTCTGGACAACGTTTTTAGCACAAAATCCGAAGAACAAGAAGTAAATCTGGTGTGGCCTAATCTCTTTATAATTTTTGACTGCCCTTCATCTGTTTATACCGCTCATGATCATACCATACCATAGGATACCATATCATAGGAACTACAGTGGACGCTGGCTTGTTGCCACTATGTCTGCCTCTAAATCCACATCATTGATGCGCGACTTTACGTCACTTCCGGAATTTGATCTTATGTTTATGTTTGCCGTAAAGTCATATTTGCACTCTTGGTGCTACCAGTGCTCATCTAGGCCGATTTCAAAATTTTTAACTGATTTTGCCTGTATAACTGATTCTGGGAGGCTATTCCATATTTCGACAATTCTAACGACGAAGGTATATTTTCTCACATTCAGCCTACTTGTTTTTATCTTCATCTTCTTGCTATGTCCCCTTGTGTTTGAAGTTGTGTTTAGTTCAAACATATCCACTGTTGTTAGAGGATCATAAATATCATTTATTATTTTAAATACTTCTATCATATCTCCTCGCATTCTTCTATACTTCAGAATGGGCATCTTGAGTTTCTTTAGTCTTTCATTATATTCCATGTTTTTTAAAGTAGGTACTTGTTTGGTGGCTCTTCTTTGTACGTTTTCTATTTTTTCAATATCCCCCACTTTAAATGGAGACCAGACTGCTTCGGCGTATTCAATATGAGGTCTAACCAAAGCTTGGAATAAATATTTGAAGCTTTGTTCATCTAAATATGTATAAGTTCTTCTGATTAATCCCATGATGCTGTTTGCTTTGTTCACCTGATTTTGTATGTGCTTATTAAAGGACAAATTTTCATCTACAAATACTCCTATGTCTTTTTCTCCGTCAGATTGTTTTAACTCAATTCTGTTGCCATCGTTATTATATAGGTGATAGTGTTTTGTTCCTTTGTCCACGCTTTTATTGGCAACTGACATCACTTTGCATTTGTTAGGGTGGAATTTTAATAGCCATGTATCTGACCAGCTTTGTAAGTTATCTAAATCTGCTTGAAGCATTTTCTCATCTTTTTCCTCTCTAATTTCTCTGAAAATTTTTGTATCATCAGCAAACAGATAGGTGGATGACTCTACCATCTCTGGCATGTCGTTGATATATATAACGAAGAGTATAGGGCCCAGGACACTACCTTGTGGTATCCCACTTGTGACATGGTGGCATTTGGACTCAGTGCCATTTACAATTACTTTTTGTGTTCTGTTGTTAAGAAAACTTTCTACCCACTTAATTACTTTCTCACTTATTTTATACCTATGCATCTTATGCAGAAGTCTTCTATGTGGTACTTTGTCAAAAGCTTTCATAAAATCCATATATACTGAGTCAATTTTCCCACCCTTGTCAAGAATTTTGGTCCACTCATCCATAACTTTTAGGAGTTGTAGGGTTGTTGATCTCCCAGAGATGAAGCCAAACTGCTTGTTGCTGAAGAGCTTATTAGTTGACATGTGCTTTACTATAGTTTCCCTTACTAGTTTTTCCATGGTTTTGCAGATTACACTGGTCAGACTGACTGGTCTATAATTTCCTGGTTCTGTCTTGTCTCCTTTTTTGAATAGTGCAGTGATGTTCCCTTCTTTCCAGAGTTTAGGAACCAAACCTTGGCACATAGACGAATTAAATATAGTTGTTATAGGCTTTGATATTGTTGCACTAAGCTCCTTTAGCATTTTAGGGTGAAGACCATCTGGGCCACATGATTTGTTTACATCCAGATTTTGTAGTAATTTTAATATTTCACTTTCTTTGTAAGTTTTCTCTATGCATTCCTGTTTGACCTCTATAGGATGCATCAATGGTAGATCGCCCTCTGGTTCAATTGTGAATACGCTACTGAAGAAACTAGCCAGGACTTCCGCTTTTTCCTTATCTGTTGTCGTTTTCCTTTCTTCCCCTTCTTCTGACTTAAATTTTAGCTCTGATATACCAGTGTTAGTTTTTCTTTTGGAGTTAGCATATTTCCAAAAAATCTTGGGATTGCTTTTAGCATTTTATGCAATTTCTTTCTCCATATTACCTTTGGCTTTTCTGATTGCGCTTTTAACTTGATTTCTTGTTTTGGCGTATTCCTGGTACTTTTTTTTGTCCCCAGTTTCTCTGTATCTAGTCCAACATCTATGTTTCTTTTTAATCTTCTGTACGGTTTTAGCATCCAGAGGAATATAGTTGTGTTTCTTAGCTTTGTTGTTGGCTTTTGTATTCATATGTGGTATATATTTGTTTTTTGCCTCATTGAACTTGGTCATAAAAATGTCAAACTGTTGCCCAGCATTTTTTCCTTTTAATATATCATTCCAGTCACACTGAAGAAAGGTATTCATACTAGTGTAATCCCCTTTGAAGTAGTTCCATCTCTCCGTTTTACATGATTTTTCCTCACAATAGCATTTGAGTATAAATTCAAGACAATGATCACTGTTTCCAAGTGGGCTAGTGTAATTTAGCTCTTCTATCATATTCTCATCATTTGTCAGTATTAGGTCCAGTGTGCTTGGTTCACAATTTTCTCTCATTCTAGTGTTTTCCGTAACATGTTGGAACATATAGCTATCTCTTATACTTTCTACAAAGTTTTCACTAATTTTGTCACCCTTGGTTAACCAGTTTTTCCAGTCAATTTTAGGGAAGTTAAAATCCCCCATTACCATGATATGTGAGAACTTCTTTTCCTTTGATACCATAATTAATAGCTTGTTAAGTTCATCTAGGTTCTCTGGACTACTACTTGGACTTTTATATATACATCCCAGTAACAACATATCGTTGTTGTTTAGCTTAATCTGTGCCCATACACTTTCTTCAAATTTCTCCTTGAATTTTATTTCTTCTGATTTCAGCTTCTTATTAATATATAATGCTGCACCTCGTTTGCTAAAACTTGTGGATTCACTTAGGAATAGTTCATAACCTTCTATTTGTAATTCTGCTTTCCCCGGCATATATCTGCAATTCTTGGGGTAAATTTCTGTTATCCCAATCACTTCGTAGCTATTTTTTCCATCCTGTATTCTTGTCATCAATTCACCCAGTTTGTTTGGCAAACTGTCTGCATTTGTATAAAAACATTGTATGCCATTAAAATCCATCACCTTATTTACATTGGTTTCTGTTAAAATTTGACTATCTACAGTGTTTTTGGAGCGTCTTACTCCTTCTTTTTGACCTTTACCACCCTCCTGTTTCCGGGGGGTCCTTTTACCAGGTATTTGTAGTTTACCGACTGGTTATCATCCTCCAATACCTCATTTTTTTTCTTAGCTTCTGCAAGTTTTTCTTTATTTTGTAACCTTTCTTTTTTTGTCATGTCATGGGTTATACTTAGCTGCTTGAACTTATCTTCTGCGGTTGCTAAATTCTTCATATTAGCCATGAGTGACCCCTTTGCCTTTTCATCCTCAAAAATGACCCTCATTGGTCTTGGATTATCAGAATCTACATCCTTTTTGCCTAGTCTCGTTACATTCTTTACCGTCTGTTTATTTGTACCAGTTATTTTACATAATTCATTTACTATTGCCATATCTTCTACTTTTCTCTCTTTTGGTTCAGTTTTCTTTGACTCCTCTGCTCTAAATATTATAATATTACTTTTCCGAGCCATACTTTCTTTAAATTCTTCCAACTGGCTTGTCAGTGTCCCATCCTGGTCGTTTCCACCTGTGGCGGCACTCTTTGTTTTCCTGGATCAAGGCTTTAACTTCATCTAGTTCAACCTTTTTGTCTAGTTTATTCTCCATCTCATCTAGCCTTTTTTCATACTTACTGAAGTATTTATTGCATCTCTCCTCTACTTCCTTCTCAATTTTGAGATTCTTCATTGCTTTTTCCTCACAAGGGGGGCAATACCAATGTAGGTCAGATCGTTTAGTTAGTAGTTTATACTCTGTGCTGCTTAATTTGACACAAGAACGACAAAAATGTTTTTCACAATATTCACACTCTAGCACCTCTGCTTTATCCTCGGTGAATTTGACTGAACAAACCTTACATGTCCACCCCTCTGTGCTTAATGCATTCCCCTTGGTTGAGGTTACTGAGCCCTTACGTGACATGGTTCAAATATCAACAGGGCTTCCCTATTTCACAATCTAAGATCCAATGCCTTAGTTCAAACCCAGCAAGGCTTCCTTGCTAATAGTATGTTAATATATGATATTTTTATGTGCAAGGCTTCCTTGCATAAAGCTGCTCTAGAAATTTTATCTTGTATAAAACAAGGCTTCCTTGTTTGGTATTTTTATTTGTTCTTGTATGATATCTTATGTGTAAGGCTTCCTTGCATAAGCTGCTCTAGAAATTTTATCTTGTGTAAACAAGGCTTCCCTGTTTTGGTATTTTTATTTGTTCTTGTATAATATTTTATGTGCAAGGCTTCCTTGCATAAGCTGCGGTTCAAATATCAACAGGGCTTCCCTATTGCACAATCTATAATCTAATGCCTTAGTTCAAACCCAGCAAGGCTTCCTTGCTAATAGTATGTTAATATATGATATTTTTATTTGTTGTCCTTGTAATATATCTTATGTGCAAGGCTTCCCTGCATAAGCTGCTCTAGAAATTTTATCTTGTGTAAAACAAGGCTTCCTTGTTTTGGTATTTTTATTTGTTCTTGTATTGTATTTTATGTGCAAGGCTTCCTTGCATAAGCTGCGTTAGAAATTTTTATTTTGTGCAAAACAAGGCTTCCTTGTTTTGGTATTTTTATTTGTTCTTGTATGATATAATTTTTTTTATTTTGTGCAAATCTTCCTTATTTTAATCAATATATGTTTCTAATGTTGAGTTCCTTGTATTAGATTTTTAAGTAAGCCTACTGAAGCAGTCTGGTCTTTGTGTATTTAGTGACAGGGCTTCCCTATCTGAACTCTATGTGTATATATATACTGGGGCAAGGCTTCCTTGCCGAATATACAAATATAAGTTATATTTACTGAGCAAGGCTTCCTTGCTTCTTGTACTTACTAATTGGGGTCAAGGCTTCCTTGTCCCACTACCCACACGACTCAGTCTTTGCTGCTATTTCTGTTGCTAATTCTATTACCCTATACAACCACAGTCTAGCCAATGCTCTTACTGGATGTATGCCATCAGAATATACATTCCAGTTCTTTCTATAGCTTGTGCGTTCCGCCCTGGCTCCCTTGCTTGACGCAATAATGTCTTGTGATATTCTAGGTGTACCACAGTTTCTATTAATTAGTCTGAGGTGGTCATTGAAATAATCAACCATACAACAAACTTGTTTGTCAGCTCTTGATGCAGCTATGATATTCCTCTGGTAGTATTTGTTTGTTCCAGTTTTACTGTTACTATTAGTTATTTTAAATTTGTTGAACCTGGTAATAGAGTAATATGAGCACTCTAGAAACACAACTGTTGCCTCTGGGTTAGCCTGTAAGAGTCTACTCTTTAAAGTTCTATATTTGTTTAATACAAATTCAATTTTTTGGTAGGGATAGCTCTTAACACTAATATACTTCCCTTTTTTCTCCGTAATATCACAGGTTCCGAGCCACACTATGACGACAGGATTCTTCGCCTTCTTCACTGCATTTTTCACTTTATAATAATGAGCATTATTGTAAATATTGGCTCCACTTTTAGCAATTACAGTAATTTTCTGCTTAAGTCTGTCGTTCAACACATCTCTCAGGGAGAAACCCTTACTGTCACTAAATATTATAGTCTCTCGGGATATGTCTGTGTTTTTATACAGCCTATAGAGCTTTTTTAATTCCTTATTGATTTTGTTCAGCGACATTGATAACAGAAATATATGCCATGTTAACTAAAAATGTATGTCGTTTGGATACAATTTTGAACAAATGATGAATTTTCTCGATGACAAATATACAATTTTAAACAAAAAGTTGCATTTTCCTGCGATAAAGTATAAACCTAGATGATTAACAGAGTCCACTTATCACATTTGCCATGAATTAAGATTCGATGGTCTCAAATTTCGACGATTTATAACGATTATAAATTCAAATTTTTCCTCAGAAATTTTAAGCGTCCATGCTATATGATCTCTTCCGAACTTTGTCTAAATGAATATCAGTGGATATCAAATTTGTGTCATTCTGACGTGGGTTGTTCTCGATTTCCCGACGTTGGGCACTCGCTGCCTCTTCCATTTGTCTGAGTTCTTCTTCCGTATATTCTGGTTCAAGTTGGTAACCAAACACCCCATAGTCGTCGAAATCTACATCACTTGAGGCGTTAGTCACTTTCCGTACCTGAGCTCGACATATTTAAGCTATAACCAAAACGTTAATTTTGGGGCTTTATATAGAAATGTTCCCAAACAAACAACACGCGTTGAACAAAAGAAAAGTAAAGAAATATTGATTGAATAAAATCATAATCATTTGATTAAATTAAATTAATTAAAACATCTTTTTTTGAACACCGACTGTTAAAATAATGATTGAGTAAAATCATAATCATTTTCTTTTATTGTTAAAAAGAAAAATTCATTTCTAAACGTTTAGGCCTAAATCATTTTATTTAATATTAAAATTAAAACATCTTTTATGAACATCGATCGTTAAATTATTATGATGAGACAGCTATATATAGTTAGGCCAATTTGGCACCTCTCATAATGAACACTTATAATTTCAAGGATGGTGTATACTTTTTTTTACCATCAAAAACATAATTTGTTCCTGTTATTTCAACATTATATTTATTCTAATGTTTTAAGAATATTTTATCTTTAATAGATAATAAACGATCTACCAACTCGTCTTGGAAAGCAAATAGTGTGTATTCAAATTCCCATTTTATTAATTCGGTCACCTTGAATTTTACACCTGTATAATTTTACCCTCCGGCTAGAAAACACACAAGTGGACATCTACATGCGGAGATCAAAATAACAGTAAACAGCATGCCGAATAATAATTATAAAAAAGGGATTAAAACAGAATCTAGCAATCAATACACAAGTTACGCGTTGTCCAAATTATCCATTATATTTTTCAGCACATTAGCAGTAAAACAAAATGAACATAATTGTAAAAGGGATCCGATATATAGCGAATATAGGTGACTGTTATAAAACACTCTTTCCGTTGTAAATATAAAGAAAATGAAACATTTTGTTCATTTAAAATAGTTGTTTGTCAAAAAAGTACGTAGCTGTTCACTTCAGTATTTAATTTTCAGTCCTCTGAGCACTTTAAATGAAGCGAATTTAACATCAGCGACCCAGACTTTAAATTTCAATCCCACAATGCATTTTTGGCTTAAAACGTCACAAGCTAGTTGAAAAATTAGAAATTAAAATTACAAATTTGCGATTTGCTTCGTTATTTGTGGAAATATGTCGATAAAACTTTGTGAATATGTATTTTATATCACCAGGAACATATTTAGCTAACATGTAAAAAATCGCGAAGTTTCCCTTTAACAACCTCCACTTCAAATGTGTTTTTGCATAATAATAAAAATCATTATATATGTGTATGTTGATTACTTATTATATATCTAACTAGCATGGTATGCAAATAAAATGCCAACCAAAAAGATAAAATCAGAAGATAAAAAGCTAGACATAGCATTACACTTATCCATTCCATCCTCCAGATCTAGAATTTTTCTGTTCAGTATGGGACTCCCATGCTTCTGACTCTATAGCAAAATTTGAGATGGTCCAAAGACGAACTGCTACATGTAAGTATCCATGCAACAGGTATCATAACACCAGTATTGTATATTGTTGTATGCAGGTCAACTGGAGCATTGTAGTGTAATTTCTTATACTTTTTTTTTTCTTCTTCAGATTTTCCACTTCTAGACAAACTTTGACATGGGTACAAGATTCATTTTTTACAAGGTAAATATTTATACATTTTTATGCAAAGCAGTATTTCTGTCTTAAAAAGCAAACAAACAAAAATATATATAAAACAATTGTGTCACACACAACTGTAAGTCTATATACATGTATGTATATGTTTGTGTTCACTCTCATTTTGGTGTGTATTTTCTGTCGATTGCATTTATTCAAATATACATTTTTCGTCAAGTTATCTAAAGAGTTTTAAAAAATGTACAAGAATACAATTTAAAAAGATTCATGAACTTAAAGTAGAATAAAGTTTCTATTTAATCATCATTCATGTACATGTACATGTATTTATTCATTAAAAAATTAAAGTACAATCTCAATGTATGTATTAAGGCAGTTCACCTCTTATAATTAGGCCACCCCTTATACAATGAAAAAGTAGCCTCACAGGAGTGATGCATCTGAATTCTAGCCTGATAGGAGGGTTTTTACAATGGCATACTTCTTTTCCTTCATAGTATTTTGGTTTAAAAATCATACACAAACAAAACATTTAACTGTTATGATGTAATAATGCTTGTTCTTATATTGAGAACTTAATGCCATTTGACATTTACAATTCTGTCTACAAGGAATTGAAGTAAAAGGTGTTTGTAATGCAATGTCTGCAAATTGATATTTCCTATGAACAACAGTGTATTTGTTTTGAGAAAAATGATAATACTTATACTTGTTACATATATAATGTTGATATATAACATTTATTGGTAATTTAGACATTTTTTCTTGGATCTCGCTAGTGATATTATCAGTATCAACTAACTGTCTCTGAAACAGGAAATTATCGGTCAGTATTATTGTCTGAAATCAAACACATAAGAATGTTACCAATAAAAACAATATCAGCAGTTTTGAAGGTTTTGACATACATTATCATTATTATCGCAGATCGTCCTATCAGACTTGCTTTGACACCAATGGAGATGTCTGTCTCAACCTTCAAAACTGCTGTTATTCTATATGTTGAAGGCAAAATATTTTAAAAATTCATTATAATTTAGTAATTGGATTTGTAATAATTTCATACAATTATCAAACACAAAATAATGACGTACATAATCTGAATAACTAGGACATTTGCTTTACCACAATTACACAGAAATATTTGTTATGGCATATAGTTGCATGTTTTGTTGTTTTACAGTTTGTTAAGTGGAAGAATTTTGTCCCTAAAAGATGAAACTGGAGCTGTAAGTTTGTTTGTATTAAGTTGTCTGACAATATATTATATAGCTACCATATACTGCTTGGTCAGCTAAATCATGTTTACAGGCTGTAAAAAATGATGCATTCAAAAGAATTGGAAATAAAACATTAAAAGAAGAAAACAACAAATATTTATTATACTTGTGTATCATAAAAATAATGACTGAAAAATTCTAACACAAGTCTTTTATATATTTTAATATGCATTGTTAGCTAAATCACCCTTAGCATGAACTAACATTGTGAGTTCGAATCCCGCTCAGATGGGGTGTACTCGATGCAACATTATGTGATAAAGTTTGTCAGTGATTTGCAGCAGGTTGGTGGTTTTCTCCCAGTACTATGGTTTCCTCCACCAATAAAAATGACCGCCACGATGTAACTGAAATATTGTGGAAAACACCATAACCCAACCCTAACTCTTAACATGAAGATACAGTAATAGATTAAAAAATGAAAAATGTTTTGTAGATATTTATTGATCGTGATCCTAAACTGTTTTCTGTCATCCTGAACTTTCTGAGGACTAAGGATGTAGATCTTAGGTAAGTGTTGATATATAGAATATTCAAGTGTTTTCTGTCATGCCCAGTGTCCTGCAGTGGTTCAAAATTAATTTTGTTAGTGGATGGAACTTATGGCTTGAATTCTATCATGTCTGTCTCATTTTTTATGTGGGTTAAAATTATCTCCCCAGATGAAGTGTGATAATCAATTTAGCATCCTCATCCAAGGGCAATATGTTTTTATTATACTGAAAACTTCATGATTTTACTTTGTAATATTAGCAAAAGCAATTTTTGGCTTCAGAATTTTCAATTCGACTGTCGTCTGGCCATGAGTCCATGACAAAATAGAAAACTTTTGCTGGAGCAGGTGTTATTTTTTCCTGGAAATGCAAAGCTCTGTCTCCTTGGGCATACATTTCAGGCATTTACATACACCTAGTGCTTTTTGTGGGTGGAAAGTACGTGAAAATCGTCACATGTTTCCAGGAATGGTTGAAGAATGTAAAAGTTATGGAAATTATCATATATCATAGGTCTAGTATAATGATTGATTTATATAGAAATTTGCATAAAGTGTAATAAAAGTGATTAATGCACTTAATGTGTACTGTATATACATATGTTTATAAGTGATGTAAGTTTTGTTTGTAGTTTTAATGTATGTAAAAAAAGATTCTGCAACTGCTACTAAGCCCATCGGATATCTTGGAACAATTAAGATTAGAACCATAACAAAACATATGGTTTATTTTACAGTGGCATCAGTTTATCATCATTGAAGCATGAAGCAGAATATTTTGGTATTACACCTCTAGGTAAGTACACATGAAAATCTTGTTCCCTGATTATTTAACTGTTATTTTAATCAAAGAAAAAAAGAATTACATTATTGATCAGACAAAGAAAATAGATACAGTAGTCCCCTCTCCTATTAGGCCATCCCTTCTACAATAAAATAGATACAGTAGTCCCCCCTCCTATTAGGCCATCCCTTCTACAATAAAATAGATACAGTAGTCACCCCTCCTATTAGGCCATCCCTTCTACAATAAAATAGATACAGTAGTCCCCCCTCCTATTATGCCATCCCTTCTACAATAAAATAGATACAGTAGTCCCCCTCCTATTAGGCCATCCCTTCTACAATAAAATAGATACAGTAGTCCCCCCTCCTATTAGGCCATCCCTTCTACAATAAAATAGATACAGTAGTTCCCCCTCCTATTAGGCCATCCCTTCTACAATAAAATAGATACAATAGTCCCACCTCCTATTAGGCCATCCCTTCTGCAATAAAATAGATACAGTAGTCCCCCTCCTATTATGCCATCCCTTCTACAATAAAATAGATACAGTAGTCCCCCCTCCTATTAGGCCATCCCTTCTACAATAAAATAGATACAGTAGTCCCCCCTCCTATTAGGCCATCCCTTCTACAATAAAATAGATACAGTAGTCCCCCTCCTATTAGGCCATCCCTTCTACAATAAAATAGATACAGTACCCCCTCCTATTAGACCATCCCTTCTACAATAAAATAGATACAGTAGTCCCCCTCCTATTATGCCATCCCTTCTACAATAAAATAGATACAGTAGTCCCCCTCCTATTATGCCATCCCTTCTACAATAAAATAGATACAGTAGTCCTCCCTCCTAATAGACCATCCCTTCTACAATAAAATAGATACAGTAGTCCCCCCTCCTATTATGCCATCCCTTCTACAATAAAATTGATACAGTAGTCCCCCCTCCTATTAGGCCATCCCGTCTACAATAAAATAGATACAGTAGTCCCCCCTCCTATTAGGCCATCCCTTCTACAATAAAATAGATACAGTAGTCCCCCCTCCTATTAGGCCATCCCTTCTACAATAAAATAGATACAATAGTCCCCCTCCTATTAGGCCATCCCTTCTACAATAAAATAGATACAGTAGTCCCCCCTCATATTAGGCCATCCCTTCTACAATAAAATAGATACAGTAGTCCCCCTCCTATTAGGCCATCCCTTCTACAATAAAATAGATACAGTAGTCCCCCTCCTATTAGGCCATCCCTTCTACAATAAAATAGATACAGTAGTCCCCCCTCCTATTAGACCATCCCTTCTACAATAAAATAGATACAGTAGTCCCCCCTCATATTATGCCATCCCTTCTACAATAAAATAGATACAGTAGTCCCCCCTCCTATTATGCCATCCCTTCTACAATAAAATAGATACAGTAGTCCTCCCTCCTATTAGACCATCCATTCTACAATAAAATAGATACAGTAGTCCCCCCTTCTACAATAAAATAGATACAGTAGTCCCCCTCCTATTATGCCATCCCTTCTACAATAAAATAGATACAGTAGTCCCCGCTCATATTAGACCATCCCTTCTACAATAAAATAGATACAGTAGTCCCCCCTCCTATTAGACCATCCCTTCTACAATAAAATAGATACAGTAGTCCCCCCTCCTATTAGGCCATCCCTTCTACAATAAAAATAGATACAGTAGTCCCCCCTCCTATTAGGTCATCCCTTCTACAATAAAATAGATACAGTAGTCCCGCCTCCTATTAGACCATCCCTTCTACAATAAAATAGATACAGTAGTCCCCCCTCATATTAGGCCATCCCTTCTACAATAAAATAGATACAGTAGTCCCCCCTCCTATTAGGTCATCCCTTCTACAATAAAATAGATACAGTAGTCCCCCCTCCTATTAGGTCATCCCTTCTACAATGAAATAGATACAGTAGTCCCCCCTCCTATTAGGCCATCCCTTCTACAATAAAATAGATACTGTAGTCCCCCCTCATATTAGGCCATCCCTTCTACAATAAAATAGATACAGTAGTCCCCCCTCCTATTAGGCCATCCATTCTACAATAAAATAGATACAATAGTCCCCACTCATATTAGGCCATCCCTTCTACAATAAAATAGATACAGTAGTCCCCCCTCCTATTAGACCATCCCTTCTACAATAAAATAGATACAGTAGTCCCTTCTACAATAAAATAGATACAGTAGTCCTCCCTCCTATTAGACCATCCCTTCTACAATAAAATAGATACAGTAGTCCCCCCTCCTATTAGGCCATCCCTTCTACAATGAAATAGATACAATAAAAATAGATAAATGACCTTATAAGAGGGACGGTCCCTTTTGAAGGGGAACATTTAGTGGTATTTTACTACATCAGTGCATCTGAAATATGGCTTGATAGGGGAGTTGCTCTGGTGGGAGTGGCCTTGTAAGGTGGGGACTAAGCTGAAATATGGCTTGATAGGGGAGTAGCTTTGGTGGGAGTGGCCTTGTAAGGTGGGGACTAAGCTGAAATATGGCTTGATAGGGGAGTTGCTTTGATGGGAGTGGCCTTGTAAGGTGGGGACTAAGCTGAAATATGGCTTGATAGGGGAGTTGCTTTGATGGGAGTGGCCTTGTAAGGTGGGGACTAAGCTGAAATATGGCTTGATAGGGGAGTTGCTTTGGTGGGAGTGGCCTTGTAAGGTGGGGACTAAGCTGAAATATGGCTTGATAGGGGAGTTGCTTTGGTGGGAGTGACCTTGTAAGGTGGGGACTAAGTATTGTGGCATACAATCACCTTGAAAAACAGTAAATTAATGAACATTTTATGATGTAATACTTAGGGTTAAGATTATATTGGTGTTTATAGTCATTTTAAGCAATTATTCAGCTATATTAAGACTACCATGGTTTATGATTAAAAGATTTTTTACCATTTTGCAATCCAGTTGACCAGTCCCTCTGTGATATTGTAGAAGTGTATAAAACATAAAAAAAAATGTACTATATAATTAAGCAAAGATTTACTTTTACAGTTAGACGGTTGAGTTTATGTCAAGATTTAGACCATTCTTCATGTGGAGATGTTTTATTTCATGGATCTTTAGGACCACCCTGTAAGTTGTATAGCATTAAATCAAACACGTTATTATTTATTGTCAATATTTATTTGTATTCAGCATGAACATGGAACAAGGAGAAGACTTGTTTTTCCCATTCTATCTCATCCTCACATTAATAAATTTGATTGCTCTTTTTATATTATTTGTATTTTGAAGTTTAATATTATGGTCATATGGATGTTCTTAGGGAAAATGTTAGGTTCTGAAAATCACCAATATAATTTTGTAATCTCCTAATTTTTTACTTTGATTATTTTCTCTAAAATTGCAGATACACTAGTCACTAGTCATTTAGGCAGCCTTTGTTAATTGCATAGAATTGTGGAATGGTATATTTTACTTGAATATGACTTTTGAAAAGGACAATAGAATAAGTAAATTATTGAAACAACTGAGATATATAATAAGATCAAAAAGATTTTCACCAAATAAATCTAATGATTAATAAATATGATCTAATCTGGGTAACTTTATATAAGAATAAGAAATATATCATGGAAGCCAGAATGTGTTGGGAGTTTTAACATGGGTTGGCAGATATTAGTATTTTATCCCAAGCCATTGCGAGGGATAAAATTTACTTATATCCGCCAACCCATGTTAAAACTCAAAACACATTCTGGCTTCCATGATTTATTTCGATTCTGATATGTCTTAAGAGTACAAATACGGTAGTATACTTTGATTGGAAGACAGTAATTTATATTTACGTTTGCAGAAAATGTCGCACACAATTTATGCTGCCAATGGAAAAGTCAGTCACATTCACTGGCGCATGTGCGAATGAGATTATACCATCGATAAATCGCTCGTTTGTCTAGAAAGCGAAAGAAGGAGGTCATGTTAGAATATTAGATAAAACTAACTTGATGAAATATCACTTCAGGTGTTCCTATACCAGTGTTAGAAAAGAAACCAACCAGTCAATCAACAAATAATTTAAACACATCTCCACAAGAGACACAATCACATGCAAGGTTAGTAGTCATTTGTTAAATATCATGTAAGGCAAATAAATCAACTATTCAAAACAGTTTACACATATATCTTAACAACACAGTCACATACAAGGTTAGTATACATGGTATAGGTGTTAACTCTTCTGAACTTTTTATGATCACAACGATAAATCAAGGGTGCGGAATTGCCATGCCCGACTCGTACATAGAACCTGCCGGACAAGTAGATTTTCCTAGCTAGCTTGTCCGGGGACAAGTAAAAATCAACAAATAAAAATAATTTCTGATTAAAGTACTCTGGAAGGACAATTCCTCAAATGATATTATATCGTAAATTTTGACGGTTATAGAGATAAATGTTTTGTGTGTTTTTTTTTTTATATTAGAAACGATCGCGTCTGTGGTGTTCCGAAAGCAGCTAAAAATAACCAGAATTGTACAAGTTCTAAGTTGAGTATTACGACCGGATTGCAATGTTAATTGTACTGCATTTACTTAACGATAACCAGGGCCATGTAACAGGTTTTTATCGATGTTCCGAATGTGATGTTTCATTGCTTGTCCATGACTTTTCGTAAAGAAATAGGGCTAACATTCGTGAACATATAGTACAAATCGGGTTGCAGTCGTTACAATGGACAAATATTTAATAATTAAAAAAAGACTGGGAAAGGTTCTGGCCACAATGAACATCACGAGAAAGTTAACAAACGCAAAACTCTAGCGGAAAAGGACACGTAATTTGAGGAAAAACACCCCAACGGACTGTTCAGTCCAAGTGGCTAGCCGATTTCTCAATGTTACTGCTGGATTCTGATAGGCCTATATAGCTAGTGTCTCATATTGCAATATCTGCAGGAAATATTCAGATTTTGCTGACCAGAAATCATTAATGTTTATTGGGAAAATCGTGCACAGAATGGATACTTAACTTCCCACCAGTCATCTGCAAAGTATGACGACACTACTAAATACATGACTGGTTTGATGGATAAAACCATTGCCAAGGTTAATCAAAATGAGCTTGATTGATATGAGAATTTTTTCAACACAGCTTATTCTGTATATAAAAACAACCGACTATTCTCTGACTGCACATTCCTATTGGAAATTCAAAAATTCAATATTTCAAATTTTACGCAATGATGTAATAGACAATATAAACAAGTTCAATTTAGCAACTGTGTTTGCAAGTATCAAATGTTTAAAAAAAGAACAGGACAAGTAGGATTTTATCCGGACAAGTAACTTTTTTCAGATAACTTGCCCGGGGACAAGTAGAACATTTCAGTATTTCCACACCCCTGGATGAATTATATCTATGACTTAGACAATTTTCATAACACATCAGGCCTTATACCCTTTTTGTAATCTAACCAGATTTTGTGCAGAAATTCCAGAATTGTTCCATAAATGAAATCATCAATTTATTCGGATTCCTTGTGTCAATGAAAAAGAGTTGAACAATTTTGTAGGCAATGTGCTATTTTTACATTCTTTAACAACTGATTTGATCGTTCTACAAGGAATTTAGAAAGTAAGGAAGTTGTCAAGTGACATCAGAAGCTTTGTATTGCAGTTGATGGTAGAAAATTAATGTAAGTGTGAGAAATGAACTTTGTTTTGTTGTATCAAATTGTGATATGGGCAAAACTGATGGTTACCTCAGCTCTCAATACAACGTTTACAAATACATAATATTAAAAGACTCAGCAATTTCAGCCTTAAATGTATGATTTTACCCAATGAGTAATTGTAAATTTTTATCCCGAGTAATTCTTCATCTTATACAGATTCATCAAAGGTGGGTTTTACCATTAATTACTGGGTCTTTTAGTTCTAAACATTTCAGTCAAGCACTTCTATTGTAAAATATTAATTTATCACTTTCTTTTACACAGATGTCAGTCAATGAATGTTACTCCTCCTTCTAGACAAGATGTTCCTGCAAGGGTGACTTCCTGTTTTGGTTGTGTGGAATCACGATTGTCGTATCGTAATGTACAAGTAGACAAACACAGATCTGAAACCTTAGGTATCTTCTTACTTACAATGCATAGATTAAAATAGCTTACATGACTTTATTTTTACACTGTTCTTTTTTATTATTAACTACGATTATGACATTTCATCTGGAACAAAATTAGGAATTCTGCTTACTAGTAACAATGGACAAAGTAGGTCATTATGACCTGAATTTGACCTAGATTTGTGCAGGAATTAGATTATTGACTAGCGATGTGATACATTTAAAGTGCTATTGACACACATGCTGGGACATTTTCAAACAGGAATTGTGAATATAATATCTAGTAGAATTGCCAGCTGCTGGTTCATGGTAAAAACCAACAACAATTCAAATTTGATGCCAATTTACATTTCATACACAGTTAATACCAGTTTACATTCTCATATACATTTTATTTAAACCATTTCTGTATATTTTGCCAATCACCAAAGCAAAGTATATATTTCTTCCTCTGTCAGAATATCACAGCTTCCTCACTGTAAGGGGAGTCTGTTTTTCTCATGGTGGACATACTTGCCAGTTACTTGTGATGTAAGAGTACACATTAGTTTATTTTGTGATGCTGAATAAAATCAAAAGAAAATAGGTGTTAATGTTTGAATGTTCTCAGTGTCAGTGTTGTTAAATTAAATGTACATGTATGTTTGTAATTTTCATTTTGTGAATGAAAGGGAGTGTATTTTTTTACTCTGAAATTAAAAAAAAAAAAAAAGTGTCAGAGACATGATATTCTGGCCAAAAGAGGAAGAAATAGCTACTAAAAATAACTTGGTAAATAATCAGATTAATTACATCTCAGATCAGTTACTTCCTCTGTAGACAGCTATGTATTATTATTCAGGAACCATGTCACCACTTGCTTTATGATTTATATGTCCTTTTGTTTATCATTTTAGGATTTATGAATCCACTCGGTGTAAAGATGGTACAGGGTCATCATAACTGGATCTGTATTTCATATCCACATTTTGTTTGCTGTTATAGGTGAGTGGTAATTTGTCATTTTTAGGGTTATGGTTACACTATCATTAATATTATCAAAACATCAATTATCAAAAGTTCAATATAATATAAATACTGTTTCACTTATACTTAGATACATATTTTATAAGTAATATATTTTGACAGTTTTAGAAAAATACAATTGAAATTTTATTAGCCAGATTGCAAAGAATTTGCACTCAACTTATGGTTGGGGAAATTCTGGTTGGTCCAGTGAATGAGCAACGTGCATATCAAATCTTGTTAGCACTCTAGCATCAGTATTCCTTGACAAACTCCAACCAATTTTATACATATGCTATATATGGACAATATATGATATCACTTGACTTCGAATACCGTAATTTTTTGTCAAGAATAAGTTTGAAAATGTTCTTGTTAGTGCACTAGTAGCAAGATAGTTCCTCATATGATTCAAGCCACATATATACACATGCTTTATATCAAAATATTTTAGTTAAGTTGAAATATCCCCAAAAAATTTACAGCTGGTGCTTTTAGAATTTTTTTTGCATCGTTTTGCTTGGAGGGGAGGATTGGGCCCATAATACTAGTTTAACACCACCTCTTTTTTATTAAGGTGTTTGTATCAAACCAGGAAATTGAACAGTTATGTAAATGTGTGTTAAGGGTATTGATTTTGTCTCTTCTTACAATTTTTCTATTGGATTTTAGAACTGTTCTGACTGTATGTTATTTGTTGTTTTCTATGATTTTGGAACTGTTCTGACTGTATGGTATTTGTTGTTTTCTATGATTTTGGAACTGTTCTGACTGTATGGTATTTGTTATTTTCTATGATTTTGGAACTGTTCTGACTGTATGGTATTTGTTGTTTTCTATGATTTTAGAACTGTTCTGACTGTATGGTATTTGTTGTTTTCTATGATTTTGGAACTGTTCTGACTGTATGGTATTTGTTATTTTCTATGATTTTAGAATTGTTCTGACTGTATGGTATTTGTTGTTTTCTATGATTTTAGAACTGTTCTGACTGTATGGTATTTGTTGTTTTCTATGATTTTAGAACTGTTCTGACTGTAGGGTATTTGTTGTTTTCTATGATTTTAGAACTGTTCTGACTGTATGGTATTTGTTGTTTTCTATGATTTTGGAACTGTTCTGACTGTAGGGTATTTGTTGTTTTCTATGATTTTAGAACTGTTCTGACTGTATGGTATTTGTTGTTTTCTATGATTTTGGAACTGTTCTGACTGTAGGGTATTTGTTGTTTTCTATGATTTTGGAACTGTTCTGACTGTATGTTATTTGTTGTTTTCTATGATTTTGGAACTGTTCTGACAGTATGGTATTTGTTGTTTTCTATGATTTTGGAACTGTTCTGACTGTATGGTATTTGTTATTTTCTATGATTTTGGAACTGTTCTGACTGTAGGGTATTTGTTGTTTTCTATGATTTTAGAACTGTTCTGACTGTATGGTATTTGTTATTTTCTATGATTTTGGAACTGTTCTGACTGTATGGTATTTGTTGTTTTCTATGATTTTAGAACTGTTCTGACTGTATGGTATTTGTTGTTTTCTATGATTTTGGAACTGTTCTGACTGTATGGTATTTGTTATTTTCTATGATTTTAGAATTGTTCTGACTGTATGGTATTTGTTGTTTTCTATGATTTTAGAACTGTTCTGACTGTATGGTATTTGTTGTTTTCTATGATTTTAGAACTGTTCTGACTGTAGGGTATTTGTTGTTTTCTATGATTTTAGAACTGTTCTGACTGTATGGTATTTGTTGTTTTCTATGATTTTGGAACTGTTCTGACTGTAGGGTATTTGTTGTTTTCTATGATTTTAGAACTGTTCTGACTGTATGGTATTTGTTGTTTTCTATGATTTTGGAACTGTTCTGACTGTATGGTATTTGTTGTTTTCTATGATTTTGGAACTGTTCTGACTGTATGGTATTTGTTATTTTCTATGATTTTGGAACTGTTCTGACTGTAGGGTATTTGTTGTTTTCTATGATTTTAGAACTGTTCTGACTGTATGGTATTTGTTATTTTCTATGATTTTGGAACTGTTCTGACTGTATGGTATTTGTTGTTTTCTATGATTTTAGAACTGTTCTGACTGTATGGTATTTGTTGTTTTCTATGATTTTAGAACTGTTCTGACTGTATGGTATTTGTTGTTTTCTATGATTTTAGAACTGTTCTGACTGTATGTTATTTGTTGTTTTCTATGATTTTGGAACTGTTCTGACTGTATGGTATTTGTTGTTTTCTATGATTTTGGAACTGTTCTGACTGTATGGTATTTGTTGTTTTCTATGATTTTGGAACTGTTCTGACTGTATGGTATTTGTTGTTTTCTATGATTTTAGAACTGTTCTGACTGTATGGTATTTGTTGTTTTCTATGATTTTAGAACTGTTCTGACTAGGGTATTTGTTGTTTTCTATGATTTTAGAACTGTTCTGACTGTAGGGTATTCAGAGCTGTCGAAATCTCTTTCCTGTCTGTCAGACAATAGGTCTGGTAGATGTAGACAATGTGTCAGACCTATCAAACATTTGCCGGACCTACATATTTTTTACAACTTCAACTGAATTACACATATACTGGCTAAATCCATAAAATGGTTTGTTTACAGCTTCAAGTGATACCTTGGAATACTCAAAGTTAGTACAACACATTTTTGTGTGACATGTGGAAATATACATACAATACAATAGACTTGTGTATGAAATAAACAAAGATACCAAGTTTGCATAATGCTAGCTATGCACATGTTTCAAGGTGTTACCTCTTATACAAATGTAAGTAGCATTAGGTCTGTATAGAATCAATTGGATGACTGACAACCTAGGCCTAAATTAAAATTAAGTTTGTTTCCCCTTTCACCAACCGATAATTTGAAAAGCCGCCGAGTCAAAAAAAATGATTGCCAAAAATAAAAAAATAATCGTAATTTCCGGAAAATCGATGCACGTCCATCCGGAATCGGATACACATTTAGTAGTCAAACTCTTCAATGTGAAGTCAAAATTTGATTATATGGACAAAAATAAACAAAAATCGGAGATTGCAAACAACGACAAGTTTGAAAAGCGAAATTAAGTAATGATGCCGGTCATCTTCAAGCGTTTTTTCGGTCCCAAGTTACTGAAAAATTTCTCCGGACATCGGGTCTGACGCGAAAAAGTTTAAATCGGACCTAGTCAATTTTTGTCTGACGGTCCGATAGGTCCGACGATTTTCGACAGCTCTGGGTATTTGTTGTTTTCTATGATTTTAGAACTGTTCTGACTGTATGGTATTTGTTGTTTTCTATGATTTTAGAATTGTTCTGACTGTAGGGTATTTGTTGTTTTCTATGATTTTAGAACTGTTCTGACTGTATGGTATTTGTTGTTTTCTATGATTTTAGAACTGTTCTGACTGTATGGTATTTGTTGTTTTCTATGATTTTAGAACTGTTCTGACTGTATGGTATTTGTTGTTTTCTATGATTTTGGAACTGTTCTGACTGTAGGGTATTTGTTGTTTTCTATGAATTTGGAACTGTTCTGACTGTATGGTATTTTTTCTTATTCTTCCTTCAAGCATCAAATATAGCATATTTTAATGAAAAAAGTTGCTGCAGTAGTATTTAAAAAACTTTTTTTTTTTGGAACCTTGACCTATTCCAAGTATTGAGAAGTTCAGATTGTAACATACATTTGCACTTTTTTGTAGGATGAAAGATTCAACAGGGTGGCACCATATATGGAGTAGTCCTTATATGGAGAATACTGTCGAACGGGTGGCATTGAATGCTAAAGTTGTGGCACAAAATCAGGAAAATACAAATAAAATGGTGGCAGCTTCAATGGGAAATTTGGTACAGTTATGGTTAATTATGGATGATGGTAGCAGCAGGGAAATAGGTAAGAGTAATTAATTTAAAAAAAAAATATGATCTGTTTTGAATATTTAAAAAATGTCAATAATCATCGGGATGTGTTTGTGGGGGAAGGGTTATAGTGATATTCTGGCAGAAGAAAACTAGTTAGATCTTATATTAGAGAATATTCAAGACTTGAATATGTTCCATGAGTGTAAGAAATGCTACCTATTCATGACAACAGCTCAGAAGTAAAAGATATAGAATTATTCTCACGACAGGAGGATGAAAAAAACTTGTTGTTTTATATGACAAAATCAGGAGTGACTAATACTTACCTAGTATGTCCACTGACTGTAGATCTCCAGTAGGCAACCAGATATTAACAAACAATCAAAAACTTGTACAGATTTGTTGAGATCCCATTAACCAGTTTAACCCTGCCACATTTTTGTGCCTGTTTCCAAGCCAGGACATGACTTTCCAGCATCATGTTTTTTTCATGTTCAATGAGTTGTGGTGAGAGGTGATTGTTTGTTCTGTTAATATTGGTGTAATTGTTGACGATTACTGTTTAAACTTTCTGTAGGTGAGAGGTGATTGTTTGTTCTGTTAATATTGGTGTAATTGTTGACGATTACTGTTTAAACTTTCTGTAGGTGAGAGGTAATTGTTTGGTTTGGTTGATATTGGTGGAATTGTTGACCATCACTTATTAAACTTTCTGTAGGTGAGAGGTGATTGTTTGGTTTGGTTGATATTGGTGGAATTGTTGACCATCACTTATTAAACTTTCTGTAGGTGAGAGGTGATTGTTTGTTCTGTTAATATTGGTGTAATTGTTGACCATTACTGTTTAAACTTTCTGTAGGTGAGAGGTAATTGTTTGTTCTGTTAATATTGGTGTAATTGTTGACCATTACTGTTTAAACTTTCTGTAGGTGAGAGATGATTGTTTGGTTTGGTTGATATTGGTGTAATTGTTGACCATTACTGTTTAAACTTTCTGTAGGTGAGAGGTGATTGTTTGTTCTGTTAATATTGGTGTAATTGTTGACCATTACTGTTTAAACTTTCTGTAGGTGAGAGGTAATTGTTTGTTCTGTTAATATTGGTGTAATTGTTGACCATTACTGTTTAAACTTTCTGTAGGTGAGAGATGATTGTTTGGTTTAGTTGATATTGGTGTAATTGTTGACCATCACTTATTAATCTTTCTGTAGGTGAGAGGTAATTGTTTGGTTTGGTTGATATTGGTGGAATTGTTGACCATCACTTATTAAACTTTCTGTAGGTGAGAGGTAATTGTTTGTTTTGGTTGATATTGGTGGAATTGTTGACCATTACTTATTAAACTTTCTGTAGGTGAGAGGTGATTGTTTGTTTTGGTTGATATTGGTAGAATTGTTGACCATCACTTATTAAACTTTCTGTAGGTGAGAGGTAATTGTTTGGTTTGGTTGATATTGGTAGAATTGTTGACCATCACTGTTTAAACTTTCTGTAGGTGAGAGGTGATTGTTTGGTTTGGTTGATATTGGTGGAATTGTTGACCATCACTGTTTAAACTTTCTGTAGGTGAGAGGTAATTGTTTGTTTTGGTTGATATTGGTGGAATTGTTGACCATCACTGTTTAAACTTTCTGTAGGTGAGAGGTGATTGTTTGTTTTGGTTGATATTGGTGGAATTGTTGACCATCACTGTTTAAACTTTCTGTAGGTGAGAGGTGATTGTTTGTTTTGGTTGATATTGGTGGAATTGTTGACCATCACTTATTAAACTTTCTGTAGGTGAGAGGTAATTGTTTGTTTTGGTTGATATTGGTGGAATTGTTGACCATCACTTATTAAACTTTCTGTAGGTGAGAGGTGATTGTTCGTTTTGGTTGATATTGGTGGAATTGTTGACCATTACTTATTAAACTTTCTGTAGGTGAGAGGTAATTGTTTGTTTTGGTTGATATTGGTGGAATTGTTGACCATCACTGTTTAAACTTTCTGTAGGTGAGAGGTAATTGTTTGTTTTGGTTGATATTGGTAGAATTGTTGTCCATCACTTATTAAACTTTCTGTAGGTGAGAGGTGATTGTTTGTTTTGGTTGATATTGGTGGAATTGTTGACCATCACTTATTAAACTTTCTGTAGGTGAGAGGTGATTTTTTGTTTTGGTTGATATTGGTGGAATTGTTGACCATCACTGTTTAAACTTTCTGTAGGTGAGAGGTGATTGTTAGTTTTGGTTGATATTGCTAGAATTGTTGACCATCACTGTTTAAACTTTCTGTAGGTGAGAGGTGATTGTTTGTTTTGGTTGATATTGGTGGAATTGTTGGCCATCACTGTTTAAACTTTCTGTAGGTGAGAGGTAATTGTTTGTTTTGGTTGATATTGGTAGAATTGTTGACCATCATTTATTAAACTTTCTGTAGGTGAGAGGTGATTGTTTGTTTTGGTTGATATTGGTAGAATTGTTGACCATCACTGTTTAAACTTTCTGTAGGTGAGAGGTAATTGTTTGTTTTGGTTGATATTGGTGGAATTGTTGACCATCACAGTTTAAACTTTCTGTAGGTGAGAGGTAATTGTTTGTTTTGGTTGATATTGGTGGAATTGTTGGCCATCACTGTTTAAACTTTCTGTAGGTGAGAGGTAATTGTTTGTTTTGGTTGATATTGGTGTAATTGTTGACCATCACAGTTTAAACTTTCTGTAGGTGAGAGGTAATTGTTTGTTTTGGTTGATATTGGTAGAATTGTTGACCATCACTTATTAAACTTTCTGTAGGTGAGAGGTAATTGTTTGTTCTGTTAATATTGATGTAATTGTTGACCATTACTTATTAAACTTTCTGTAGGTGAGAGATGATTGTTTGTTCTGTTAATATTGGTGTAATTGTTGACCATTACTGTTTAAACTTTCTGTAGGTGAGAGATGATTGTTTGTTCTGTTAATATTGGTGTAATTGTTGACCATCACTGTTTAAACTTTCTGTAGGTGAGAGGTGATTGTTTGTTCTGTTAATATTGGTGTAATTGTTGACCATTACTGTTTAAACTTTCTGTAGGTGAGAGGTAATTGTTTGTTCCGTTAATATTGGTGTAATTGTTGACCATTACTGTTTAAACTTTCTGTAGGTGAGAGATGATTGTTTGTTCTGTTAATATTGGTGTAATTGTTGACCAGTACTGTTTAAACTTTCTGTAGGTGAGAGATGATTGTTTGTTCTGTTAATATTGGTGTAATTGTTGACCATTACTGTTTAAACTTTCTGTAGGTGAGAGATGAGTGTTTGTTTTGTTAATATTGGTGTAATTGTTGACCATTACTGTTTAAACTTTCTGTAGGTGAGAGGTGATTGTTTGGTTTGGTTAATATTGGTGTAATTGTTGACCATTACTGTTTAAACTTTCTGTAGGTGAGAGGTGATTGTTTGTTCTGTTAATATTGGTGTAATTGTTGACCATTACTGTTTAAACTTTCTGTAGGTGAGAGGTAATTGTTTGTTCTGTTAATATTGGTGTAATTGTTGACCATTACTGTTTAAACTTTCTGTAGGTGAGAGATGATTGTTTGGTTTGGTTGATATTGGTGTAATTGTTGACCATTACTGTTTAAACTTTCTGTAATTGAGAGGTGATTGTTTGTTCTGTTAATATTGATGTAATTGTTGACCATTACTGTTTAAACTTTCTGTAGGTGAGAGATGATTGTTTGTTCTGTTAATATTGGTGTAATTGTTGACCATTACTGTTTAAACTTTCTGTAGGTGAGAGATGATTGTTTGGTTTAGTTGATATTGGTGTAATTGTTGACCATCACTTATTAATCTTTCTGTAGGTGAGAGGTAATTGTTTGGTTTGGTTGATATTGGTGGAATTGTTGACCATCACTTATTAAACTTTCTGTAGGTGAGAGGTAATTGTTTGTTTTGGTTGATATTGGTGGAATTGTTGACCATTACTTATTAAACTTTCTGTAGGTGAGAGGTGATTGTTTGTTTTGGTTGATATTGGTAGAATTGTTGACCATCACTTATTAAACTTTCTGTAGGTGAGAGGTAATTGTTTGGTTTGGTTGATATTGGTAGAATTGTTGACCATCACTGTTTAAACTTTCTGTAGGTGAGAGATGATTGTTTGTTCTGTTAATATTGGTGTAATTGTTGACCATTACTTATTAAACTTTCTGTAGGTGAGAGATGAGTGTTTGTTTTGTTAATATTGGTGTAATTGTTGACCATTACTGTTTAAACTTTCTGTAGGTGAGAGTTGATTGTTTGTTCTGTTAATATTGGTGTAATTGTTGACCATCACTGTTTAAACTTTCTGTAGGTGAGAGGTGATTGTTTGTTCTGTTAATATTGGTGTAATTGTTGACCATTCCTGTTTAAACTTTCTGTAGGTGAGAGATGATTGTTTGTTCTGTTAATATTGGTGTAATTGTTGACCATTACTGTTTAAACTTTCTGTAGGTGAGAGGTAATTGTTTGTTCTGTTAATATTGGTGTAATTGTTGACCATTACTGTTTAAACTTTCTTTTCATAATGTATTACAATTTTTATTTATTTAGGAATGTTTAATCTGAATGTATCTGTTGATTCCTTGTTCTTTATTGGAAGCCAGTTAGTAGCATTAAGTCAGTTTGGTAAAATTGGAGTGTGGCATTCCATGACCCAACACTGGCAGGTATGTAGCATAATGAATGTCTAGTAATTCTGAATTATTTTGTATCAGCACAAAATATTGACACTTGTAAAGAAAGAACAATTTCTCACTCTGGTAGAAATGGAACATTAATATTTTATAATTGCCCTCTCAGATAACAATTATTGATAATAAACATTTCTCAGCTGTGTGAACTTTCTACATTTTAAAACAGAATGGGATGAAATTTGAATTGTAGCTACATGATAATGAAATATATTAGCAGGTGTTTCTGTGAAAAATATGATTTAGCAAATTATGTGAAGGAGGTGCATTTTAACAAAAACTCATACAAACATCTTAAGCTACTAAACCATAATGAAGTACCCAGAGATAGTAGAGATCTTCTGTTACCATAAAAACTTCGTCATATGATTTTGTATCAGGTACAAATATACTGATATATCTTGATACTGGTGTTCGTTAAACTCACAGTCTTGAGTGGTGATAGTCGTTGATTGTACAAATATACTGATATATCTTGATACTGGTGTTCGTTAAACTCACAATCTTGAGTGGTGATAGTCATAGATGTAAATACAACAATAAATAGAAGTAACAAAACTTGAAAATTTTGAAATTTAAAATTTGCTCATTATGCAAAGTACACCTGTTTTGACTAAAATTTGTGTTGATTGGTACCATATGTTAGTACAGAATAGTAATATAGGCTTGTTTGAATCTCAGGTAATAAGAAGTGATCCATAAGATTCAAATTTCAAGTTTGAATATATAGTGAAACCTGTCTAAATTGAACTTCTTTGGGACCAGCTTTATTGTTTAGAATAAACAGTTGTTCTGTTTCTATAGGTAATATTAACAAACAGAATAAACAGTTGTTCTGTTTCTATAGGTAATATTAACAAACAGAATAAACAGTTGTTCTGTTTCTATAGGTAATATTAACAAACAGAATAAACAGTTGTTCTGTTTCTATAGGTAATATTAACAAACAGAATAAACAGTTGTTCTGTTTCTATAGGTAATATTAACAAACAGAATAAACAGTTGTTCTGTTTCTATAGGTAATATTAACAAACAGAATAAACAGTTGTTCTGTTTCTATAGGTAATATTAACAAACAGAATAAACAGTTGTTCTGTTTCTATAGGTAATATTAACAAACAGAATAAACAGTTGTTCTGTTTCTATAGGTAATATTAACAAACACTTCACACATTGGCACTTTATTTCAAGATCGGTTTATACTGGAATCCATTTTATTCAGGGTTCAGTGTAGACAGGTTTCACTTTACTATATTTTTATTCCTGTTGACAGATACAAGATGTAATACCAATAACTAGCTATGATACAGCAGGTTCCTTCCTTCTACTGGGTTGTCAAAATGGATCCATCTATTATATTGGTAAGGCTTATAGTTAAGTCAAATCTGTTTCAATTTTGTTTTGCTCATACATGAAAATTAATATTTCTCACACTCTCTAGTAAAAAACGTAGGTCCCAAATTAAATGTGCATGACACATGTCTGGAATATCCTTCATCAGGTATGCTCAAAATCAAACCATTGGAAAGCCAAATGATTTGAAAGTCTTTGTGAGCAAGAAAACCAAATGGCCCAAGCAGGATAGACAAAATCAGCTATGGTCACCTATGTGTGATGTATTGTGAAGCATAATGTTTACAAACCAATTTTGCTCATATCTTAAAATATAGGTAATAATTCTATGTTTAAGTGTATTGTAGCTAGAATATTTATTATCAGGAGGGAGATCAGTAATTAAAATGACAGATCTCCTTATCACAGAATTATACAAAAATCCATTTAAATATATATTTTAATTGTAAATAATGTTTTTACAGACCAATTTTGCTATATGACTCATAGCTTAAAATATAAGTAATAATTCTATGTTTGATTTAAGGTGTATTATAGCTTGAATACCTATTTTCAGGAGATTAATAAGAGTTTAGAATCAATATTGTCATTTACTTTATAGATATGCAGAAATTTCCATTAAGAATGAAAGATAATGATCTGCTTGTCACAGAATTATACAAAGATCCATCTGAAGATATGGTTACATCTCTAAGTGTTTACCTAACACCTAAAACAAGTAAGTATTACCATGGTAACAATGTCAACAAATAAGCTTCATGTACTACATTTACAGATCTAAATGTTTACTTAAAGGGATATTGTCTACCAGCTGCGTAATTTTTTCATACCCAAAATTATTGTCGATTTCCGTACTGACCTTCATAAAATGAAGATTAACACCGAGTTATGTTGCAAAAGATACGATTTTTTGACAAAAAAGACCCAAAAAAGAATTATTGTCCAGATGACAATATTCAAATCTATTCATATGGCCTTCTATGCGAACACGTCTTGAGCATGCGCACTGTTTAGAAACAATAAACAACATGTGGTTCTTGGGCAAAAGAGAAACTGTCAACGCGTGGAAGAAAGCGGACTTTGACGGATTCAGAGATAAAGAGGAATAGAAGTGAAGTATCTTCCAAATGGAACAAATGCAGGATATATGTAGGGGATCAGTTGGACCGTTGCCGTTGGATGGAGCGAACTCAAGGAAGTGCTTGATTATTGTTGATAGGTAAGCCGAGCATGTTGCCTTCTTTTCTCAATCGTTTTTCATATTTTATGAATTTATGATGATGCCTATGATCATTTTCGGTAGATATTAATCAATATATTTAATTTTGCACCTGGCAACAGCAAATTATTGTCAATGAGTAGCATAAAACGGCCGTATTTGCGAGGTAAACAAACACAAATTTTAAGAGGCCAGCAAAGGGGAAATGGGAGTGCAAAAATGATATCAATGACAATGCAGTTTATTATTATCAATTGAAAAAGAAATATCGAATCAATTCATTTTTAATGCAAGAATTAAAACTGTACATGGCTTAATGAAAACCCTATAAAGTTCTTTTTATTCAAGCAAATTTATTTCTTTGATATACAACATATAATTAGGCTTTTAATTTGATCAAATTTCAACAACTTGGACAAGAAACTTAGTTTTGGGAACCAAAAGTATATACCTTACTTTCTGCGAATTATCACTATAATGGAAAATCAGTATGTATTTTTCAAATAAAAGCTTTCTATTTAAAGAAGTTTCATTTCAATTGCACTTTTAGTTTGGATCCTGTAAGTATAATATATAATTATAAACAAGGTTTTGAAGAAATGATATGAATATCCATTGAAATTTTCAAGTTTCAGAACTTTTTTTATATATGACTACAAAATTTTACTGAAAATTTCAGAAATGTCCTAAAATGCATATTTTAGACCATGGCTAAATGAAAATCATTTTAATTCCTTTATGCAAACAAGTTCATATCTTGGGTACTGGAAATACATTACATAAATAAGGTTAAAAGTACTTTCAACAAGTTTGAACATAAAACTTTGTTATGGGAGCCAAAATTATATCTTCCTGTCTGTGAATTATTACCATAGTGGAAAATCCGTATGTATCTTTTATATAAAAAGCTTTCCATTTAAATAAGTGTCATTTCAGTAGCATTTTTAGTTTGGATCCTGTAAGTATGATACATAAACAAGGTTTTTAAAAAATAATATGAAGATCCATAGAAATTTGCAAGTTTCAGAAACTTTTCTATATATGTGACTATAAAATTTTACTGAAATGTCCTGAACTGCATATTTTAGACTATGACTAAATGAAAATCGTTTTCAATTTCCTTATGCAAACAAAGTTTATTTCTTGACTATTCTAAAAACATTACATTAACTAGTTTTTTACTACATTTCAACAAATTTGGACATAATTTTTAGTTCAGGGAGCCAAAATTATACTTTACTATCTTAGAATTATCAACATAGACATGATAGAGGGAAATCAATATGTATTTTTCATATAAAGGCTTTCTATTTAAAGAATTGTCATTTGAACTGCTTTTTATCCCCTCGCCAACAAAGTTGCGAAGGGATATAGTAACGCTACCGTCCGTCACATCCTTGTGAACACTCTAGAATCAACATCCTTCAATGGATTTTGACCAAACGTGGTACATACTTAGTCCTTAAGAGAATTTGAAACCCTATTGATTTTCAAGGTCAAAGGTCAAGGTCACAGGGTCAAATTTTTACTGCTTAACATCCTTGTGAACACTCTAGAATCAACATCCTTTAATGGATTTTGACCAAACTTGGTACATACTTAGTCCTTAAGAGAATCTGGAACCCTATTGATTTTCAAGGTCGTATGTCAAAGATCAAGGTCACAGGCTAAAATTTTTACCGCATAACATCCTTGTGAACACTAGAATCAACATCCTTCAATGGATTTTTGACAAAACTTGGTACATACTTAGTCCTTAAGATAGCCGAAACCCTATTGATTTTCAAGGTCATAGCCTTATAGGTCAAAGGTCAAGATAACCGGGTCAAAATTTTACCGCGTAACATCCTTGTGAACACTCTAGAATCAACATCCTTCAATGGATTTTGACCAAACTTGGTACATACTTAGTCCTTAAGAGAATCTGGAAACCTATTGATTTTCAAGGTCGTATGTCAAAGATCAAGGTCACAGGCTAAAATGTTTACCGCATAACATCCTTGTGAACACTAGAATCAACATCCTTCAATGGATTTTGGACAAAACTTGGTACATACTTAGTCCTTAAGATAGCCGAAACCCTATTGATTTTCAAGGTCATAGCCTTATAGGTCAAAGGTCAAGATAACCGGGTCAAAATTTTACCACGTAACATCCTTGTGAACACTCTAGAATCAACATCCTTCAATGGATTTTGACCAAGCTTGGTACATACTTAGTCCTTAAGAGAATCTGGAACCCTATTGATTTTCAAAGTCAAAGGTCAAGGTCACCAGGTCAAATTTTTAGGCGAGGGGATATGCCACACTTTGCCCTTGTTTAGTTTGGATCTTGTAAGTATGATTAATAAACAAGATTTTTAAGAAATAATGTGAAGATCCATAGCAATTTGCATGTTTCACAGTGTGTGAATTTAACAGTAGACCGATGGCCCATGTCTGAGTTAAAATCATGCAGGTTTTTGTAAAATTATCTAAATTTTTTAGGCAAATTACTACTAAAACTGGTAATTTCAGACAAATGTGATTTTGTAGTGATTGATATTTGTACTTTTGATTTAGATATTCTGACCAAGGTAATTCTAGAGTAGAAGAAATGAGCAGCCATCACATTTCAACGAAACGGATGAAACTGGAGAAATCGAGTTCATTTGTGAACCCATTTGAGTATGTTCATTTTGTTAAAGATTAGACATACATGTATTCTACATTATGTTTATAGGTAACATTGTCAATATTGTTCAACACAGTCACTTGTATAACAGTTTCCTATTAATTATTGTGGCTTGCATAGTGATACTACTAGTAACTATATTATATAGGGATCATGTTGGCTTCTGCGTCATCGTTACATTTTCATCAATCCACAAGATGAAATGGCCAGTCCTCCTTAGCTACTTACGGGAATGAAACCAAACTGGGACAGAATTGACGCACGTCTGGCACACCAAATATTTTCCTGGAACTTTGATGTAATTTTGTCTCTTTATATTGTGTTGTGTAGATGTGTGCTGGATAGATGTATAAAGATTTAATATTATTTTGAAAAGCTTTTTCGTTATACAGCTGCACATCAGAACCATATAGCAAAATTTGTTTCGATATTATACACATACACTGTAATAAACAATTATTTTTTATTCTTACAGTCTCTCAATAGATATTACTGAAGAGGGCAGTGATGTTGGTGATGATTCTGACGATGGAGATTTTGAACCTAGCCTCAACTTCACTCTAAGGTTTGTCATGTTACTTTCATATGTTTCAGTTGTAACTTACATACTTGAAATTTTGTCCTAATAACAGAACCATGCATGATCATATGTCATAGGAGCTTTATTATACCCCCGCTCCACTGGAAAGGGGGAGGTATACTATTTTACCTCTGTCCGTCCGTTTGTCCCAAGATGTTCATAACATTTTTCTCAGTAATTATTTATGGCAGCAATCTGATATTTGATCATAGGCTTCAGAAGGGTCAATCGAAAGTCGCAAACCCGCTGCGTTGTCCATGGTCAAGTCTGGTAGAAGTCCCATCCGATGAAGGGAAAGACATCAACAACAAATGAAGATCAGGTCTGATTTGGGTAACAGACACCCTGTTACCCAAATCAGCTGTTCACCAGCTCGTGATGCCTGCCGTAGAACTTCTTGAGGGATGACCACAACCTAAAATCTGTCTACAAATCACTCAAATCCTTCATAAAGTGGACTTGTAATGATATGTTTAGTTGCTCATTCACTATACATTCGAGATATTCATCTTGAATTGAAAGTTAGGGCTCCATAGATCATAATCTCTATTGTTTTATTCTTGTGAATTACATTGTAAGTATTTTTCTACTTCAGGTGGCAGAGAAGTTACAACAAAAAGACAGCTAGATGGTCTGTGCAGCCTGTTAAAGCTGACAAGTCATATTCCTATGTTCCAAGACTATTAAGGGTCATCATTTGTATGAGACTGCAAGATAATGAAGGAATGAATTAAAGTGTGCAGTTGGAAGTAGATGATCCCAGAAGAATCTCGGTCCATCTTGCACCAATTCCACAACCTCCAACTCGAGATGATATTGTAGCATCTCAGAAATCCAGATTTGAAGACCAAGACAAAACAATTGACTATATTGTCGCATAAAATAAATTTAGATTGTCACTCTTTGTTTTTCCTGGTCTGACAGAAGTTCTGCACATTTAGAGCAGAAAAGTACCCAAGTCAGGATAATGGGCATTACAAATTGTCCAATGCACAATAATGATAACACTCAGTGTGTTGGTCTAGTTAAATTAGTACAAACCAGGACAACTTTTTAGGACCTCACAAGAAACATCTCTGCCAAGTTTGGTTAAATTCTGTTTGGCTGTTCTCAAGAAGAAGATGAAAATGTTGTTTCCCATAGGGTTTCAATGCAAACTTTGACCTCCGCTGGTGGCCATTTTGAATTTTCAAATGGCGCAAACAGTAACAACACATGTTAAAGACATTCATAGGAACATATATACCAGATTTCAATTCAATCCCTTCAGCGGTTCTTGAGAAGAAGTTTCTTGAAAATCGACCAATCAGAATTTTCAAAGTCACATGGTGGCCATGTTTTTTGACGAATCTGCACAAAAGTAACAACTCTTGTGTAGGACCTCATAGAAAACATCTCTGCCAAGTTTGGTTTTGAATTATATAAAAGACTGTCAGTCCATTTTAGAAGAAGTTGTCAGTGCTGATAGAACAAAAAATAATAATAAGATGGCAAAACTTTCAAATTAAATTTACAATTCCAACTGACCAACTTGTGAAATTAACAACTCATTAGGGTTGATTTATTTTTTATTTTTGGTGTTTTAATGCCACTTTCAGCAATATTTCAGCTATATCATGGCGACCAGTTTTAGTGGTGGAGGAAACCAGAGTACCCAGACAACCACCGACCATAGGGAAGCAAGTGGTAAACTTTATCATTAGGGTATATGGGATAAAATACAAAATATTTCATGAACAAGTTTTAATTAAATCGTCTAGGAATGAAACCCTTGTATTGTCCATATAGATCAGGATATTTGGCCCTAATTTTCCAAGTACAACAGCTTGGGATCACACGTCTGACCCCAGCTCCAAGTCGGCCATGTGCCCAAATGGTATACTGCCGGTAGGCTGCATACCTATTGGATCTGTTGTAATCCTCGTCATGGGGCATTACTACAAGTTCCTCTCGAAACATTCTAGCAACCCCCAACACTTCCTCATCAAGGACAATCCAATCAAAGTCCTGTAATAAAGACAAGAGATTTAATAAAAACAGAGTAAAGACAGATGGTTATACATTCATCTAGAAAAATGAGCTTTATTTAAAAAAGAAATATAATTCATTATAAGTGAAATAGTTTGCACAAATTCAGTTTAGAGAAATAAAAAAAAGTCTTATTTTGGAAGGAAAGATTTTCTCGTGGGACTTTCTTATGACCACAGTTTTATTTCGTTTTTTGTTGGTATATGGGAGAACCATTTTGGTCTTGCAAATTTTTTTTTATCAATTTACCCCTCAAGCTATTCAATTTTAATTCTATGGTTTTTTTCCTAAAAATTATTTTGATTCTGAATCTTGAAGAAAAAAATTTGGCTGGACAGGAGAAAAAAATATATTCCGACTTGACATTTTCACAGTATAATCATATACTTGCCATTTTCACAGTATAATCGTATACAAAATTTTGAAGAAAAAAAAATTATTCCAGCACTTCGCCAATCCAATTAAAATTAGATCTACGCACTTGCTCCCTATTTTAGATCTAATTATACCCCCGCTCCCCGAAGGGGGAGGGGGGTATACTGTTTTACCTCTGTCCGTCCGTTCTTCCAAAATATTTTTCGTCACATTTTTCTCAGCAACTATTGATGGCAGAAATCTGATATTTGGTCACAAGCTTCACATAGGTATGCCATATTGTGGGAAGCGTTTTTGGAACCATCAGATTCCTACTTCCTGTTTGCCGACTTAGTTGGTTTTTATCCACATTGAACATATATGCACATTTTTCTCAACAACTATTGATGGCAGAAATCTGGTATTTGGTCACAAGCTTCATATAGGTACCCCACATCATGGGAAGTGGCAGGGGTATCATAAGTGAGAATTAGATCACAGTTCACCTTGTTTTAATTAGATTGGAAAATAAGAAAATATGATTTCTGTGGCGTCTGAAAAAAAACATTTCTACGTGACATAGCCCCCTTCAAGGTAAATGGTCAGTCCCATATTATTTTGCAGCAACTGTCTTGTGGAACTAGAAGTAAGGTCTCTTTTGTTTCTAATCCAGCCGAAATTTCTCTGAAACATTCCAGTCAATTAACAAATAAAACAACACTGGCTACGTCATTCGTTTTCATCAGACATGTATTTCACTGTGTTCTACATGTATGTCTCTGTTTTCATATTGTCGGTCAACTGGCTAAAATAAATTAATTTAACACGTGTATCAAAATCTCGGGGAACAACTTCATAACTTATAAGAAGAAAAAAACTAATTTAGTTATTTTTAACGCCGGCAAAAATTTCCGATCGAAAATACGTAGTTGAGCTTGTCCCCATAGGGTGCCTCCTGGCATGTTTTCAATGGTTATCGTGGAAATATCGGCTGAATCTGTTAAGGCATGTAGTTTTCATCAAAGAAAATCTATTCCTGATACAGAAATTATTTATTCTACGTCTTTTAGATACAATCGGTTCGCAAATAGCTTTTTTCCTCAACTTTTATAGAAACTTACCTCAATATCCATGCTGCAGCATCCGGGCTACTGACATAAAAATAGATAAATAAATAGAGTTGGCCTCGCCCAGGTCAGTGCATAATTAATTAGCTTCCGGTAACGATGGTCAGCTTTTTTAGTCGATAAAACAACGTTTCGGAGCGTATTCATCAATAATTCGGTGTTTAATCTTCATTTTATGAAGGTCAGTACGGCAATCGACAATAATTTTGGGTATGAAAAAATATCGCAGCTGGTAGACAATATCCCTTTAACACCTGAAACAAGTAAGTGTTACCATGGTAACAATGTTATACAAATAAGCTGCTTACACATTATATTTACAGATCTTAGTTTTTACATAACATAATAAAACAAGTATGGTAACAGAAGTATACAAAGATAGCCCTGAATATGTATATATTCTTGTTTCTATATACATCTTTTTGAAGAAAAAAAAATGCAGTTCCAAATATTGACACATGATAACTACCTGACCTAATATCCAATATAAACTGTTTAAAACCACTAACAATTCAGGACTGTTTTAGGTCTGAGTGGCAACTGGATAGAAATAGCCTATGGTACAAGTTCAGGGACTGTACGTGTGATAGTTCAACATCCAGAGACTGTAGGACATGGACCTCAATTGTTTCAGACATTTACAGTCCACAGAAGTCCTGTTAACAAAGTCATGTTATCAGAAAAACATCTTGTGTCAGGTAAAACTTATTTTCATCACAGAGGAATAATGGAATAGATATAAAAATTGTTTGATTTTATTTTATTTGATTTTTGGTGATTAACGCCACTTTCAGCAATATTTCAGCTATATCATAGCGACCAGTTTCAGTGGTGGAAGAAACCGGAGTACTCGGAGAGAACCACCGACCATGGGCAAGCAACTGGTAAACTTTATCACTTGTGGCTGCGAGTCGAATGCACCCTTTTTAGCTTACCTGGCCCAAAGGGCCATGTGAGCTTTTGTCATCACTTTGCATCCGTCGTCGTCCTCTGCGTCTGTAAACTTTTCATATTTTCATCTTCTTCTCTGAAACCACAGAACAGATTTGGACCAAACTTGGCAGAACTGTTCATTGGGAGGTCCTCTACCAGATTTGTTATTTTGGTGCAGATCGGAAATCCAACATGGCTGCCAAGGCCAATAAGGTGTTCTGATTGGTTGAAACTTTGAAAATCTTCTTGTTAGAAACTACTCATCCGATGGAATTGTAACATTATAGAAATGATGACTGAGTGGTCCTCTACCAAGTTTGTTATTTTTGTGCCGATCGCATATCCAAGATGGCCGCCACAGGGCAACAATAGTTTACCATTGGACCCTATGGGAATTTCATTCAAAGACCTTTTTTTGAGAAACTACTTGACAAATTGAATTTTTTGCATTATGTGAATGTTCCTTGGATGGTTCTACACCTGATCTATTATTTTGGTACAGATTGGAAATCCAACATGGCTGCCAGGGCCAATAATGTCTTCTAATTGGTTTAAATTTGAAGATCTTCTTGTCAGAAACTACTCAGCCCATGGAATTGTTACATTATAGAAATGATGACTGGGTTGTCCTCTGCCAAGTTTGTTATTTGTTTGCCGATTGCATATCCAAGATGGCTGCCACAGGGCAACCTAGTTTACCATTGGACCCTATGGGAATTTCATTGAAAAACCTTTTTGTGAGAAACTACTCAACAAATTGAATATTTTGCATTATTTGAATGTTCCTTGGATGGTCCTATACCTGATTTATTATTTTGGAGCAGATCAGAAATTGCCAGGGCCAATAATGTGTTCTGATTGGTTGAAACTTTGAAGATCTTCTTGTCAGAAACTACTCAGCCAATGGAATTGTAACATTATAGAGATGATGACTGGGTTGTCCTTTACCAACCTTTTTATTTTTGTGTGGATTGGAAATCCAAAATGGCCGTCACCAGGCGATTTATTTTACCATTGAACCCTATGGGAATTTCATTGAAAATAGAAGCCTATGGGACCCTATGAGAATTTGTACTAAGTTCTTCTTCTCAGAAAGTACCAAGCCAGTTGACTTGATTTGTTCCATGCTGCTCCTAACTGCAAACAGAAAGACTTGAAAAATATGCTTGTTGATAACCTTCTTCCAGAATTAAAACTTAAGCAGTCTAATATACTTACCATGGGAGATTTTAATTTTGACTTGCAAAACAAAAACTTTAGGTTTTCAGAATTTATGGAGCACACATTCAGTAGTAAGCAAATTGTGTCTAAAGTCACAAGAAAATATGAATCTTTGTTAGACTTAGCATTTCTAAAGGTTTACCCTGCCAAGTTTTACCAGGTGAGCGATTACAGGCTCTCTAGAGCCTCTAGTTTGTAATTTACAAGGTGGGTGCGATCCCACGCCGTATTGGTGATAGGCTAGTATGAGTTGTAAGATAATCCAACTACCTAACTCATTGAGCCACCCGGGCCCTAAAATTGTTTGACAGAACTGGGTTGTACAAACCTCAATTAAATTTAAGCATCAATTAAAACTTAATTGACACTTAAATTTACTTGAAATGTGTATGAAATTAATTTACACTTAAGGTTTAATTGAGACTTAAATTTAATTGAGGTTTGTGCAACTCAGTCCTGGTTTTGAATTTTTTTTTCTTTTCAAAATTCCATATTGCAAGCTCAAATTTCTAACACTTCCAAGTTAATAGCTTGCTAACTGTTACTATTTTCATTGATATTTTACATTTGTGGCTTATGTAAGATGTTTTATTAGAACTTTGAAATGTTTTATTCATGGTTGTGGAACCATCTACTAATTTTCTATGAATCACAAGTAAGAGCTATGTACATCATCTACTACATGTGAAAGAATTATGCTATCAAGAATTTGAGACTCCATGTATATTGTCTGACTTTATATACAATAGGAACCATAGAAATGTTAAACATCTGGGACCTGACTGCGATCAGGACTTAAATATCTCACATCCAAATTTTTAACTTAAATTTTGTGTCACTTTCAGTCAAAATTTAGCTTCTGAATATTTGTTTCTATGATAATTGAACAAATTCTTCATAAACAACCTGCTTTATTTAAGAAATACAAAACATGCTTCATAATGCTCTAAAACATTTGGCATATCCTGACATTTGACTTTTTGGAAATACATGTAAATATTAAATACATGATCTTCAATACAAATCTTTGCTAAACAATGAACTTTATCAAAGGAGACAGAATGCTTCATTTCCCTATATCCATTGGCAATATCTATTTAAAACATGTTATAAATATGTTTAAAATTGTTTTCAGTTTGTAGTGAATACAACCACGTTAGGACTTGGAGTGTGACCAGATTTCGGGGTATGATATCTACACAGCCTGGATCTACACCATTAGCATCGTTTAAAGTTGTCTCCCTTGATGAAGTTGAAACACAAGCTAGTAATGACACAGGAAATAATTTTGGTAACTTCTTATATTGTATTTGTTAATTATACATCATTTGCTAGTTATTATGAAAAGAAAGTTTAAACAGTGATGGTCAACAATTTCATCAATATCAACAAAATTAACAATTATCTAATTTTATACATCCACAAAATTGTATATTTGTTGTCTTATCAGTGTATTTTATAGACAATGATTCTCTTTATAATGACATGTTGTTATCTAGGCACTTTTATAGACAATGATTCTCTTTATAATGACATGTTGTTATCTAGGCACTCTTTATTAATGACGTTGTTATCTAGGCACTCATTATAATGACATGTTGTTATCTAGGCACTCTTTATTAATGACGTTGTTATATAGGCACTCATTATAATGACATGTTGTTATCTAGGCACTCTTTATAATGACATGTTGTTATCTAGGCACTCTTTATTAATGACGTTATCTAGGCACTCTTTATTAATGATGTTGTTATCTAGGCACTCATTATAATGACATGTTGTTATCTAGGCACTCTTTATTAATGACGTTGTTATCTAGGCACTCATTATAATGACATGTTGTTATCTAGGCACTCTTTATAATGATATGTTGTTATCTAGGCACTTTTATAGACAATGATTCTCATTATAATGACATGTTGTTATCTAGGCACTCTTTATTAATGACGTTGTTATCTAGGCACTCATTATAATGACATGTTGTTATCTAGGCACTCTTTATAATGACATGTTGTTATCTAGGCACTTTTATAGACAATGATTCTCTTTATAATGACATGTTGTTATCTAGGCACTCTTTATAATGACATGTTGTTATCTAGGCACTTTTATAGACAATGATTCTCTTTATAATGACATGTTGTTATCTAGGCACTTTTATAGACAATGATTCTCTTAAAATGACATGTTGTTATCTAGGCACTTTTTTGTATGTAATTATGTTCAATGCTGTATTACTGTCTGGCAGAGATCATTAGAGCTTTTTTTTACCATCATGTGACATAGATCTTTTATACTTGTGATTTTTTCCCTTCAATTTTTTCTACTTTGTTGAAAATAATGGGTCAGTTTTACCCAAAATTGACTTAGATGGTCTCTATTTAAAATTATATGACAGATGTTCCCCCCATCCTAGATGAGTCATTTCTAAAAGTGAAACTTCTTCAAATGACAAAAACTTCTACATTTAAAACAGAATGTGCTGAAGTTATTTGAATATATATTTTTTTTCTAGGTTTTCAATGAAATGTGTAGTTTTGACAATTAAGGTATGCAAATTAGGCTTATTTAAAAATACCTCTTAGGCCAATTTAAGACAAACATACCTTGGATAGTTCTAGAGTAGGATATTTATTGGATAGGCTAGTTCTATAATAGTTCTTCAATAAAATTGTTAGTTAGGATAGTTCTTCCTTATATCAAGAATTTTAATTATAAGCTCTTTTCAACAAAAAAAGATGTTTAAATGAGGGTGCTTTGGAGATTATCATAGCATTTGTTATATATATTTAACCATCAATATGTTTTATGTTATAGCTCACAGAAAATAGAAGATAAATTATCCAGGTGTGTTTTTCATTGATGTAATATATGATATCATTCATATTTGGAATAAATATAAATGTATTGTTTAGAAAACATACAAACAATTGAATCAACTTTATATTATATTAACTTTAGGTCCTTATGGAGAACAAGATGATCAGCAGGTGTTCATACAGAAAGTTGTTCCAGAAACTGATAAATTATTTGTCAGATTATCTTCTAATGGACAAAGGTATGTTGTCATTGTAATATCATATTACTCAAATAATTGACAGAAAACTACCTATATGTTTGGTATGCTTTCTACTGTGCTGCTGTATTTCATATTCCTGATATACATTATGAAACACAAAATCAAAATAAACAAGGAAGGAAAAAGTTTTGAACATTTAAATTTTTTTTTAAATCAAAATGAAATGAACAATAATATTAGAATTTGATTGACATTGAACCATGACAATGTCAATATTAATACATACAGGCAACAAATTCTATGTATTGTTATGGAAATGATAACATAATATTCATAATGTCTTTGGGGGAAAAAATCTACCAGTCATAACAATACATGTTGTCATGGTAGCCTGATACAATTAATATTTATAAAGTAAAAGTAAAGTAATTAATATTTGTGATTATGGGAAAAGTCTACAAACAATAGGACACAAATTAATGGCCGATATCGAGTGATTTAGTCTAGACAGAGGAATTTGGCCAATACAGAGGGTTTGACTAGCTATCGCTGAATTCACACAAACCATTTATATAACTTGTTTCAACAGTTGCTTTAATCCTTGTCCTGAAAATTTAATTTGATAATGTGATCAATTGTAAAATATTTTGGAATGGTGTTTTAATTAATTTGTTGAAGTGATTTGAATATATATGTGAATATGCTCTGTAGGAAATTCTAAGCACTTTTCGATAATATTCAGTGTCTATTTATAGGGTGTGTGTAATATCCTCTGTTGACAACTGCAGTATAACAGCTTTCTGTGTACATGAATGTGAAGGGTCTAACAGAATGGGATCCAGACCTAGGAGATATATATTTACTGGTCATTCCAATGGAACAATACAGGTAATAGAGTAATTAACAACAGAATGATTCTAGACACAGGAGCTTTATATTTGATGGTCAATTTGGTGAAACAATACAAGTAACATGCCCCCTTCTAAACTGGTTATTCCAACAGAACAATACAGATGACATGAATCCCTTCCAACAAAATAGGTTCCATACCCAAGTGTTGTCTATTTACTGATTATATACTTATAGGTAACAGGGTGCACCTCCATCAGAATGGGTCCAGTCCCAGGAGCTTTATATTTCTGACAGTGAATAGTGCCACCCAGAACAGAATGAGTTCCAGTCCAAGGATATATATATATATATATATTGTGATGCAATTCTGAAAAAAAAAATTCTCATTCTCCAACAGAAAGACTCTCAACTAGACTGTTGTAGAGTTATATTCCTTTAAAACAGTGGAAAATGTTTAAAAAAAACCATAATCATTTCTGTGAATTACCAAAACACTGGTTATTATGAACGTATCACTAAAACAGTTTACAAAAATGTATCCTATTCTTGCTTAAATTGTTAGTGCTGGTATACCTTTGTATATTATGAAGTTGAGGAATATGTTTTCCTTCCTACAATTCTTGATTAGGTATAGTTACAATGAGGCAACATTAATATCATATTCAATGGTGAACACAGTATAGTATGAATTGGGAGGGGTAGTTATCCTACAGACAACTTGTCTTTACATTAAATTACTAAGAGGCAACATGAATGTCATCTTCAGTGGTGTTCACAAGATAAACATTGTCAGTTAAATGAAATAATATAAAAAAGTGGTATATAATGTTGTTATGTTTATTTATTTATTTATATTTTTTTATACAGATGTGGGATTTAACAACAGCACTAGAAATGATGAATAAGACAGATACAGGTCAGTTTTTAATTCCATATGCTAAATTGTCTTTGATCTTTTTCCATTTTTAGTTAATAGTTAATTCAAGTCTAAATTTAAATGATTCAGGAAGGTGGTTGGTATTGAAGCAACAGAATAATTAACAAAAGTTTTGTACTCTTCTGGTTAAAACTTTCTTTTTAATAATGTGTATGTCTTTTATTATATTTGTTCAGACTCTGGCCTCATTCATATATAGGTAATGTAATTTACATTTTGTGGTGTTACAAAATTGGTCTTAAACATTTTAACTTCTTCACAGGTGTGTGATATGTTAATTGCAATTTAATTATTTACAGTTGCCTTTAAAGGTGGACCATCAGCTGATGAACTGATGAAACTTCTAGACCAATGTGATCTTACATCCAGAAATAACACCCCCAGTATTAGCCCTGCTCCCTCAGTTCTACAGGTTCCCATTGGTCCAACTGTGAACTACCAAAGATCAAGACCAACCTCATTAAATATGGATACAGAGGGTGAAGAGGATCATATTAACTTTTATCCTGAAACACTTGTAACTAAAATATAAACTTTGTCATGTGATAATTTTTGTAATTTAATCATGTGATCATTTGTTAAATGTTATGTGATAGTTTATTACATGGTCATGTGATAGTTTGTTACATGGTCATGAAAAGTTTGTTACTTGGTCATGTGAATATTTATTACATGGTAATGTGATAGTTTGTTACATGATCATGTGAATAATGTTATTGATTTTAATCAGGTTTGTTATTGTTTTTGATAGATCTTTTACATAGTAGATATTCATGTATAACAAAACATGTCAATTTTTACAGTTAAGGCTCCTTGTTATCAATGATAATGAGATTTACTGTTTTTTGCTTGTTATCAAATATTTTATGCAGAATTCAATGTCCTTGTAATTACATTTATTTTTAATTATTTTAGATTGTCATAAATACAAAATACAAATTTTTTATGTTTATTTTTCCTCTCAAAACTGGTCTCTGTGGCATTTAACTTAGATTTCTGTACTATTTTATTATGCATCTTTTACTTCTACCGTAAATGCAATGTAAAGGTAAATTATTGTTATTCATACATGTATATTATTTATGATGTCATATACATGCTTTTAAGATTGCCATTCAAAATACAATGGTGTTTTTATATCAAAAATACTTTGGATGCCATGCATTGTATTTCACTATTTTATTCAAAATAAAAGACATGCAGGATAAACAAAAATATACAACATTGTTTTGCATTATCTTAATTTTACTGTTAATCCTCAACTCCATCTGCCACAATTGATGGAGTTTAATCAAGCTTGACCACAATCCTTCTCGTAACTTACTAATGTGCACATTTTATTTTGTTTTTCTTAAAGTTCAGGATTCTAAGTGGTGCCTATTTTACGTCACCATGGAAACTTAGAATTCCATTTGGCACCTAAAAATTCTCAATAAGTTGACAACTGCATTATCAACTTTTTGAGATGAACAAAATCCTGATTGACTGACAGTGATCAGTTTTATCTATAAGTAAGCACACATGTGTTTGAATGTCATGCAATATTCTAAGTCCTTACCAATTTATCGACTACAAAGATGTCTGATCAAACGTGGGCAATGCTCTAGGTGTGGATCCTGGCTTAAAAATGTACTTTGAAAACTGAAATTGACTTTGTTTAGGTTTGTACATGCCCAACCAAGTTAAGGCCCCCTTTCAACTTTTTGTAAAAGAGTCATCAATTTGGTTTTACACAGCACAACACAAGTCTGTAAATCTGTTAGGCATTCTCCTACAAATTTCATTTTTCTTTATACTACAATGTATTTATATTGAAGTGTGTTATTTTCTCAGAATTGTTTTTAAAAGTCTAAATAAAATAGAGTACTGTAGTTTGTGACTTCACCATACGAGTTCTGTGGTTACACATAATTTTATATCATTCAGCTGGTTCTGAATGTTGTTCAAAGTAAAAAGACAAATAAAAATAAACAATTTATAACCTACTTCAATATGATCTTGCAAAAGTAATTTGTGATTGATTTTAACAATTATTTCACAAAACTTTTATTCTATACTGTTTTTCTAACATTCACCTTTTGCTTTCTGTTGTGTATGTAACCAGTATGTTGTACTAGCTAAATATAGCAAATAAAATACTGTAATAAAAACCAGATGAATTCTAAATGACCTTTTCTACATTATTTTAGGATCAGTTATGTTAAGAGTGGAATGATTAATTTGTTAGCATTTATTCTGAGTGATAACATTATATTTGCATGTCTTTGCAGAAATTTTGTTTAAGATATATTTTATTTAAAACAATGACATCAATTGTTGAGGGCCTGGGTGGCTCAATGAGGTAGATAGTTGGATTACCTAACAACTCATATAAGCCTATCACCAATACAGCGTGGGTTCGCACCCGGCTTTGTAAATTACAAAAAAGGGTGCACTCGACTCGCAGCCGCAAGTGATAAAGTTTACCAGTTGCTTGCCCATGGTCGGTGGTTCTCTCCGGCTTCTTCCACCACTAAAACTGGTCGTCATGATATAGCTGAAAGTGGCGTTAAACACCAAAAATCAAAATCAATTGATTATAATGAACTGATTTTTTAAAATTAATGATTGAAATGATGGTAGTTGATTATATGAATTGTAAGAAGACAAAAAATGTAATAAAGCATATGACAACCTGAAGAAATTATTAATAGTATTGATAATAAAATTAAGATATTGAAGATTGTTGAATATGGTATTATTAAGTGCAATAAAAAGTATCTTATTTGTATTGTGTTTCTCTTAGAAGTTTTTTTATGTCCATCTTTATCAAGTATATTATGGTGTACCATTGTCTGTCCATTCATCTATTAATATGGTGTTTATCAGCTCAAGTTACCAATTCGTTCAGCTGATTTATACCAATTATGCAAGTTAGGTACATTGTATATATTAATAAATAATACATCACATTTAAATCCTCTCCTGTGAAACCGCTCAACCAAAATCCTGACTAAATTTGTACTTAAATGTTCTGATCAGTATCATGAGACAGCAATTGAAGAGCTCTTTCTTTATGTCCAAATGTAATGTTGGATAGTTTCTCATGTTCATTAATATCCATATCTTATCTTACGATTTGGTGGTTCCAATATAAATCACAAATATATGTATGCAGTGAATATTAATGAAGTCACAGATTGTACAACACACACACTTATTTATAATTGGAACATTATGTCCACATCTATTATCAAAATGTGCATTGACAATTTATTTGACGGTCTAGCGACTTAAAAATTTCACAATAACCACAAAACATAGATATTTAGAATATAGGACCTAGGTATTGTGGGGCCGTCATGGTCGTGATCATATGATAGTTGGATTTACAACTATCTTTGCAATCGATGCCCGTCACCACTAAAGTTGTGAGTTTGAATCCCGCCCATGGCGAGGTGTACTTGATACAACATTATGTGATAAAGTTTGTTAGTGACTTGCGACAGGTCAGTGGTTTTCTCCGAGTACTCTGGTTTCCTCCACCAATAAAACTGGCCGCCATGATATAACTGAAATATTGTTGAAATTGGCGTTAAAACACCATAACCTAGGTATAATACAAGATCAACATGATTTAGTGGTCTTACACTGAAAAACTAGAGGCTCTCAGGAGCCTGTAATCGCTCACCTGGTTTTCAATTTGACATCTAAAGTTGATAGAAAATGAGGGTGTCACACATAATTTTGAAAGTGGGCCACCCAAAGATCATTTCAACTCAAATTTTTGAGCAGAAGATTTTGATGTGATTTTTATCTCATAATATTCCTAAATGGAATAAACTGGCTGAAAAAATCTCACAGAAAAACCCAGAATATATGTTAAACTACTCATTGCCATATAGCTGCAGTTAAAATTTGAGTTTATTTTGATTTGTAATAAAGCGGAAATTGACAACTGAAGAAATTTCTATTTTTAGTAACAGCAGTCATTTTGAATGGAGGGCGGGGCTGTCAGACACAATATTGAAAGGACCATCCCAGCCAAATTTGCTTTAATTTGGTTCAGCGGTTTCAGAGGAGATTTAAATGTGATCTTTTATCAAAATGTCTAATTTGTATAAATCGGTTGAAAGAAAAATTTCACAGAAAAACCCAGAATATATGTTAATCTACTCATTGTCATGTAGCTGCAGTTAAAATTTGAGCTCATTTTGATTTATAATAAAGCAGCAATGGACAATTGAAGAAATTTCTATTTTTAGTAACAACAGCCATCTTGAATGGAGGGCAGAGCTATCCGACTCAATTTTGAAATGGGACTATCCAAGGACTATCCCAGCCAAATTTGGTTTAATTTGGTTCAGCGGTTTCAGAGAAGAAGATGTAAATGTGATCTTTTATCAAAATATGCCTAATTTGCATAATCTGTATAAATCGGCTGAAAGAAAAATTTTACAGAAAAACCTGGAATATATGTTAAACTACTCATTTCCATGTAGCTGCAGTAAAAAGATGAGCTCATTTAGATTTATAATAAAGCAGCAATGGACAATTGAAAAAAATTATATTTTTAGTAACAGCAGCCATCTTGAATGGAGGGCGGGTCTGTTGGACACAATTTTGAAAGGGACCCACCCAAGGACCATCCCTGCCAGGTTTGGTTTAATTTGGTTCAGGGGTTTCAGAGGAGAAGATTTAAATGTGAAAGTTTATGACGTAAGACGGACGACGACGGATGCCAAGTGATGGTAAAAGCTCACATGGCCTTTGGCCAGGTGAGCTAACAATCCAGAGTTAGACATGTCGCTCCACTCATACACATAACCCTTACTTTGAGCCAACAAGTTTTTGTTCTAACAGCTTAATGCTGTATGCTTTATAGCAGCAGAAAACCAGGAAATCTCAGTTTTATATTCTTTTTGACCTGACTGGGGATCAAATTTATGATCTTAAGCATGTTAACCATTACACTATAGAAGCTCTTTCTGATTATTGAGATCTAACTGCTAATAGAAATGTTTAATAGACCATTAGTTGCAATAATGACAACTACAAACTGTATGTATCGGTGAGTTACTTTTAATTTCTGCTATAAATAGAAATGTTTTGCAATTTGTTTACAACTGATTTACAAAATAATGCATTTTTTAGTACATTGCAATCATTTTTATCAAAAATACAACAAAATGACAAAATATCAACAATCAACCATATGAACACCAGGTGTCGGTAAAGATATATAATAAATGATGTTATTCTGTTTCTGACTTGATATCAACAATCAACAATAACATGGTCAACATATTTAACTGGATACACATGTAACATTAACAAATAATCTTGACTAGTCTGTATTGTGATTATTTTCCTCCAAACATATTTCCCATTTTACCGGCAGCTCCTTGTTGAAATTGTTTCATCATGCCTTGTAATCCCTGCATTCCTCCTAAAATTATACAAAAATATTCCAGTAAAATCTACATGTACAGCCCAAAACATAAGAAAGTCATATAAAACTACAAACAACATAAAAGGTTAAAGGTTACCTTGTATTTTGATTATTATATTCATGCCACCAAACATTTTGCAGTTATACAATTTTTTTTTATATATATGACTGTTGTCATTTTGCTTTCAACATTAAAAGTAATATACCCATAATTAAAGATTTTAGAGTTACATGTTTTTGAGGGTTAGGGTTACGGTGTTTAACGCCACTTTCAACAATATTTCTTATATATCTTGGCGGTCAGTTTTATTGATAGAGGAAACCGGAGTACCTGGAGAAAACCACAGACCTGCTGCAAGTCACTGACAAACTATCACATACTGTTGTATCGAGTACACCTTGCCTGAACGTGATTCGAACCCACAATGTTAGTGGTGATAGGCACTGATTGCATAGGTAGTTGTAAATCCATAACTCATGCCTAAGTTCATTTCAGTTAAGTGTATTTTATGTTAATATCACATGTATTCAGCCTTTCTTGAAGCTCTTGAATGATGGAAATTTCAATTGACCAATCAATGATGAGCCTACTAAATCTTAAGGTATAAAAACCAAGTACACCCCCAAGAGCTGATGTCCCATTGTTCCATATGTTTAACTGTCTTGCATATGATTCTACAGTTAAAGATGAATGAAAGGTTACAACATAACATGACCCCAAACAAGAAGTTGTTAGATGTTAATGTATCACTAAAGAAAAAATGTTTAAAAAAAAAGATACAACAAACATCTAACTTTAATCAGAGTAAACACTGACCCATTTGTTGTAAAACACGTGGATCCATCATCTTGGCCATTTGTTGGTTAAGACGGGCCATTTGTGCTGGGTTTACATTCTTACTCATATCTCCACCTGTCATATAAATAAATAATATATTGAATAAATCTTAGTGGTATTGGTTAATTTTGTACATTTCTAAACATATTCTTTTAACTTAAGTTAAATTATTAATCAAAGTACTTCCTAATCTGCACAAAAGAAACAATAATAATCATAACAAAATTCCCATATCCAATCTAATTATCTTCAAATTTTCTTAATGTAATCTACAATACATATGCATTTTATGAACAGGTATTTTATAAACATTAAACTTGTTGCAGAAATCTACTGCCATATTCACAACCAATTTATAATTAGGTCTTATATTTAAATATTTGCAAACATCGACCATTGCTTTTACTGTTTATAAATTGTGATCTACTGAATGGTAAAATATTAGATTTCCATTGGTAAATATTCAAATTCTATAGAATAACCAAACTAATATAAGAAGGGTTTGAAGATACCAATAAGAATCCATAAATTGAAGGACAGACAGCACAATGACCAAAAGACAGAAGGACAGACAGCACAATGACCAAAAGACAGAAGGACAGACAGCACAATGACCAAAAGACAGAAGGACAGACAGCACAATGACCAAAAGACAGAAGGACAGACAGCACAATGACCAAAAGACAGAAGGACAGACAGCACAATGACCAAAAGACAGAAGGACAGACAGCACAATGACCAAAAGACAGAAGGACAGACAGCACAATGACCAAAAGACAGAAGGACAGACAGCACAATGACCAAAAGAAAAAAAGACAACAGGACAAACAACGATCTACAAAACATACATATAAAACTAAAGATCGAGTAACACGAACCCCACTAAAAACAAACAACGATCTACAAAACATTACATATAAATCTAAAGATCAAATGATCTACAAAACATACATATAAAACTAACGATCGAGTAACACAAACCCCACTAAAAACAGGGGGTGAACTCATGTGCTCCAGAAGGGTAAGCAATTCCTGCTCCTAGTGGCACCAGTCGTCATAATCTAGTTACAAACTAGGTGATAAGTCATTAAATGTAATCTGAGGTCCCTTATCAAGTTCAAAAAATATGTTGACCTCTGCAGCATCTCATTTTGCATTATATACCTAGAACTTTCCTAATAAATACTCTAACCTTTAAATAATCCTTTTATTCCACCCATTTTCTTCACCATCTGAGCAAACTTCTTATACTGAGTAAGTAACTCATTAACCTCCTTTACAGAGACCCCAGCTCCACGAGCTACACGGTGGGTTCGACTTGGCTGCCGAGCAAACAATCTTTCTCCATCTAAATTGTCCAATTCTAAAAAAAAATACATTTAAAGTTTTACTCTAAAGGTTTAACAAGCAGTAAATTGATCCCCCTTTGTTACTTCTCAAGTTTTAGGGGCAATCTTTATTTACTTCTCAAGTTTTAGGAGCAAGCTTTATTTACTTCTCAAGTTTTAGGGGCAAGCTTTATTTACTTCTCAAGTTTTAGGGACAATCTTTATTTACTTCTCAAGTTTTAGGGACAATCTTTATTTACTTCTCAAGTTTTAGGGACAATCTTTATTTACTTCTCAAGTTTTAGGGACAATCTTTATTTACTTCTCAAGTTTTAGGGACAATCTTTATTTACTTCTCAAGTTTTAGGGGCAATGTTTATTTACTTCTCAAGTTTTAGGGACAATCTTTATTTACTTCTCAAGTTTTAGGGACAATCTTTATTTACTTCTCAAGTTTTAGGGGCAATCTTTATTTACTTCTCAAGTTTTAGGGGCAATCTTTATTTACTTCTCAAGTTTTAGGGACAATCTTTATTTACTTCTCAAGTGTTAGGGACAATCTTTATTTACTTCTCAAGTTTTAGGGACAATCTTTATTTATTTCTCAAGTTTTAGGGACAATCTTTATTTACTTCTCAAGTTCTAGGGACAATCTTTATTTACTTCTCAAGTTTTAGGGGCAATCTTTATTTACTTCTCAAGTTTTAGGAGCAAGCTTTATTTACTTCTCAAGTTTTAGGGGCAATCTTTATTTACTTCTCAAGTTTTAGGGACAATCTTTATTTACTTCTCAAGTGTTAGGGACAATCTTTATTTACTTCTCAAGTTTTAGGGACAATCTTTATTTATTTCTCAAGTTTTAGAGACAATCTTTATTTACTTCTTAAGTTTTAGGGACAATCTTTATTTACTTCTCAAGTTTTAGGGGCAAGCTTTATTTACTTCTCAAGTTTTAGGGGCAATCTTTATTTACTTCTCAAGTTTTAGGGGCAATCTTTATTTACTTCTCAAGTTTTAGGGGCAAGCTTTATTTACTTCTCAAGTTTTAGGGACAATCTTTATTTACTTCTCAAGTTTTAGGGCCAATCTTTATTTACTTCTCAAGTTTTAGGGGCAATCTTTATTTACTTCTCAAGTTTTAGGGGCAATCTTTATTTACTTCTCAAGTTTTAGGGACAATCTTTATTTACTTCTCAAGTGTTAGGGACAATCTTTATTTACTTCTCAAGTTTTAGGGGCAATCTTTATTTACTTCTCAAGTTTTAGGGACAATCTTTATTTACTTCTCAAGTTTTAGGGGCAAGCTTTATTTACTTCTCAAGTTTTAGGGACAATCTTTATTTACTTCTCAAGTTTTAAGAGCAAGCTTTATTTACTTCTCAAGTTTTAGGAGCAAGCTTTATTTACTTCTCAAGTTTTAGGAGCAAGCTTTCTTTACTTCTCAAGTTTTAGGGGCAATCTTTATTTACTTCTCAAGTTTTAGGGACAATCTTTATTTATTTCTCAAGTTTTAGGGGCAATCTTTATTTACTTCTCAAGTTTTAGGGGCAATCTTTATTTACTTCTCAAGTTTTAGGGGCAATCTTTATTTACTTCTCAAGTTTTAGGAGCAAGCTTTATTTACTTCTCAAGTTTTAGGGGCAATCTTTATTTACTTCTCAAGTTTTAGGGGCAATCTTTATTTACTTCTCAAGTTCTAGGGACAATCTTTATTTACTTCTCAAGTTTTAGGAGCAAGCTTTATTTACTTCTCAAGTTTTAGGGACAATCTTTATTTACTTCTCACGTTTTAGGGGCAATCTTTATTTACTTCTCAAGTTTTAGGGACAATCTTTATTTACTTCTCAAGTTTTAGGGACAATCTTTATTTATTTCTCAAGTTTTAGGGACAATCTTTATTTACTTCTCAAGTTTTAGGAGCAAGCTTTATTTACTTCTCAAGTTTTAGGGACAATCTTTATTTACTTTTCAAGTTTTAGGGACAATCTTTATTTACTTCTCAAGTTTTAGGGACAATCTTTATTTACTTTTCAAGTTTTAGGGACAATCTTAATTTACTTCTCAAGTTTTAGGGGCAAGCTTTGAAAAGTTTTCATACATTATAGTTTGCATAAGGTTTTATCAGGAACAAAGAAATATGTTCAGTTTAAGCAATGTGTGATTTAAAAAAAAAACGTCGGAGAGTTACCCCCCTTGTGCATTACAAATTCAGAAATTCTAGTTTGTAAGATCTCTAGTTCTTGATAAAAACCATTGTTCCATATCTATAAGTTTAGTAGGTTCAATGATCACGGAACTTTGAATTGTAACCACTAACGTGATCTTCTACTGGATGTTGTTAGACATTATAAAATGGTTAGAAAAACTTACCCTGATCATTCATACTATCCATCATTGTCATCAACTTCTTTAAACGAGCCATTGACTCCTGTTCACCACCTTTTGTCAGAAAGTCAGAGCTAAATCCAGGAATCATTCCCTAAAACAAATACATTTGTAACTTGTGAGAAATATTAACTCATTTTTTAGGTGTAAAAATTGCAAATAATTGAGATTTAGACTTTCCCACCTAATAATGACATCTGAAACATAATTTGTAACATAAGCTCTGCAAGATGAAGAACAACAATAAAACGTTTTTTTTTTTTTTATATACATAGCAGACTTTTTGAAATTCGTTGGACCGAGCGGGCAGAAAATCGCAAGGACCGGCAATATTGCCAAGAATGCTGGTCCGGGTGTCCGACAAAATGTTTTGTTTGTGTATTTTATTTTGCACTGGAAATCGGAAATGCAACTGGTATGCCGGAATGATCATGGTCAACTCGGAATTAGATTCTGCTTCAAATGACATTTACTTGGGTCTAGGACAAAAGCCCCCCGACAAAAAGCCCTCCCAATAATGATGAAAAGCAAAAGTTAATGTTTTTTTTATATTGATAGTGATATTAGATATATTAAAGTATATAAAGGAAAAAAAATAAAAATTAATTAAAAAATTGTAATACTTATAGACAAAATTTTCTTCACATTTTGTTTATTATAATTAACCTTTATATTTATAAAGTGTAAATTACAAAAGAAAAACTGATAATTTGTTTATAAATTAAAGTTATTTTTTGAATTATTCATAATTAAAGTCAATACATTTCATTTTTTTTTGTGTCATTGTTCAACTGTTTGGATTTGTAAAATTTTCTTTGTGTTTTCTAACATGATTCAAGATTTTTTGTATACAGACACAAGGAATTAAAATACAGAGGTACAAAAAATCTTGATGAACACAAAGAAAATTTTACAATTTTTTTCTACAAGTATTAATTTTTTTTAATTAATTTAAATTTTTTTTTCCTTTTTACTTTAATATCACCATCAATATAAAAAAAATGTATAAAAAAAAACATTTTACTTTTCATCATTATTGGGGGCTTTTTGTCAGGGGGCTTTTGTCTGGGGGGGCTTTTGTCCTGTTCCCCATTTACTTCTTAAACATGCAACTGTTTCCATGGTAATTCTATTAATCAATGTATTTTTATAGTTTAAACTGGCTGTGATGCATCAACGCGACCATTTCGTGTGTTTATATTTGAAAACATGGCGGGTCGGGTTTTTATTGTTCCCATCACTGATTCTGTTTAAATTTCAGAATTTTGTAAATTCCGGTCCTGCACAATTTCAGTAGGTTCTGCAGAAAATTATTGGGTGCAGGACCTGCATATTGATTTTTTCTCTCTCGAAAAGTCTGATATAGCTGTAGCAAAGCAATTAAATGGTTTTTTTTTAACATAGAGCTGTTGGTGGTCAACCAAAAACAAGTGCAGTTTAACAATGATAAATGTTCATTTCTTTACATTTTGGTGTAACCATGACAACTACATCATGTGTTGTATAACATTTCTTATTGAATGTTAGAAATGTAAATTGTTACCATAAAATAAAATAAAATAACTATAATACAGAAAAAATGCTTCTAACTGCATACATACCATTATTTGACTAAATGGTCCCATTTTCATAATATTCTGGAACTGTTCATACATGTCTCTTAATGTAAACTGACCTGAAGATATAGAGTTACCTCCCTTTTTAATATTACACAAAGTGTTTATTTGTTTGTTTTGAAAGTTAAATTGATCACAAATGAATATTAAATATAAAATTTTGCTGAATTGAATGAAAGTATTTGCATGTTTTGTTTCTATTATGTCTTTTAAATTTATACTATTTTTGGTTGTAATCTAAGTTTTTAATATTTAAATATTTTACAACATTATTAGATAAATTATTGAATATTTGGGATATAAAAGATACTCCATAAACTTATATAGTAGATTGTACTTCTCAAATACTTGCTTTTCGAGGCTACAAACTGAGACTTAGTGTCTCCACAGAGCCTTGGGAAAAGTCCCCAGACCAAGGGCAGAAAGTGTCCAGTAATAGTTAACTGTGTCCTAACTCTTTCTCTCACTATAAGGCTGTGATGTCTCTGGACTGAGCTGAGGGTGTGTCAGGTATTTGTCACAGCACAGTCATGCAAGTACTACCCAAGAGGTAGGAACTCAATGGGGCTTAGTCATAAGAAGTGCAACCATTTTTTCTTTATGAAAAGGGGAGATAATTTGATTAGAATTTTACAATTTTTGTTCTTTCTAAATGTCGTCCAAGAAAACAATCACATGTCTTAACCCAAACTGTATACAAATGACTAATAAATTATCCTTTATCGAGTTGGCATTTTTGTGTGTGAAATAGTAAATCCAAGACAACTGTCACTCTATTAAATGTATATTAAATGTATCATGTGCAAAAAGGACATCAAAAATATTCTTCCCAGAAACTAAAACTGTTCATGGATAGATAACGTAATTTTCTAAGCAGATCAGCAGAACTATTACCCTCTTTGTTCCCCCCTTTTCAGAAAAATAAGTTGATACCCATTCCAGAAACTTACCATGCTTCAACTTCTTCATCAACTCTTCATTATCGTCAAGTTTAAGTTCATTTACCTTGTCAATCAATCCTTCAATGTCTCCCATACCTGTAAAAAAAAATTGTACAGATCCTTATTATAATACAGACCTATAGATAGTGATAGTTGTTTAAAGACATTTCATCAATTTTTCAGATATATCATGGCGAGAACAAATCAATTTACCATGAGATGATGATGAGGTCCACTTTGTACTGGACCAACATGCTCAGTTGGATTTTTATAGTGCTAGCTCACTGAAACAACAGTCCGCAGATAGATATGTCTCCCCACTTGGACATATTATCCTGATTCCGAGTCAACCAGTCTTTGCTCTTTCTCCATAATGCTGCATGCTTAGCAGAGAAGCAACAAATACCAATTGTATAGTCTTTGGTTTGACCCGATCAGAGCTTGAACCCACGATCTACAGCACTGGAGGCAAGCATGCTAACCATTACACCACCGATGCGGTTAACAAGAACATTTTGTCATTAGTACAACCTACAATTATCATGATGAAAATACAGTGATAAATACAATAAACAGAAATTTCCTTTTCTGCATCATGGAGCCTCTTGATTTGGAAACAGGTACTGCTACAATCCCAACATTTATTCTGTGCCAAGGATTATCATGTTAAAAATTCATAAAGATCGGTCAACTAGAACAATAGATATTTACAGAAACCAACCATTGTGTCTACAGACGAATGATAAGCAAATCATAACATAATACAAACATAAAAAAATTTGCAGTCACATAAAATCTTTCATTGGCTAATAATCATTAATGAAAATGGATATTAAACATCAATTTTCCAAATGCCAATCAATACAAACAACTAGTTGTTCACTGCTGACACCAAATTTCACTACATTTTCTAATTACCTAACAGTTTACTAACAAATGGTTGAACTTTAAATGGTTCAAAGTCATCAGTATGTTCCCCAGTGCCAATAAATATCACTGGACTTTTGGTGGCAGCAACACTGTAATTATACAGAATTTTTATTACAATACATTTCTCTTCATTCAAATACAAAAAGTTAATTACAGCACAAATAATTCAACACAATTAGTAACTTTATTACATTTATGGTTTTATACAGTATTATAAAATCATATAATTCGTTTAATGTGATAAATCGTCATATTGCACGACAGAATTTCATATTGAACGATCCATTTAGCCGTAGGCGAAATCCTGACAAAATTTTAAAATTTACTAGCCAAGCATTTTCTACGTCCGTTGCAATGACGTCACACAAACAAACAGAAAGTGGCACATAAGTTTTACAAACGCAAGCAGAATGCAAATCTAAATTTGTACACATCGAATTAGTACATGTGTCTATGATATTAAATGGATAAGCTCATGTGTTTTTGAATTTGAATAAAAACTACAAACAATCCCTAAAAATTTATCCTGGTACACAAAAAAAAATTGGGAATGTTAAATGTAATAAAACAATCACAGCACTTCATTTTGTGCAATATGATGTGTTATGGAGCACTTTGGCCTTGGTCAATATTGCTTTTCAGTGCTCCATAACACATCATATCGCACTCAATGAAGTGCAATAATTGTATAGTATTTATCGATGATTTGTACATTTCCCTTTGATCTTTACATGTGATAATATACACTTACAACCTTGTTAGGAGGTGGATATCCTAACTAGGCAGTAAATGTTTTATAATACCGAAACAAACTTTTGAAACTCCAAACGAACCAAACCTGAGATTATGCCAATTTCATCTGAAGCCAGTGACAGTGTAGACAACTTTCAGCAGTCTTCACTTTAATATTTGCTTTATTTACCTTGCTAACTTGATTCACTCCTATTCTAGAATTTATTTATATATACATGTATATATAAATAAAAACTGAAAAATTTACTGGTCCGAACAAAGTTTTACTGGTCATGGACCAGAGGATACTTGAATGATTTGATTGTTGGAGAATTGCCACTTTATACATACACGTACACATTTGTATAATCTCATGGCAGACAGTTTTATTGGAGAAAACCACCATCCTTCGATGAGTAATTGTCTGTAGTCATTTTTTTCCGCAGACGACCGATGACATAATAAATATCTCCCCTTGAAAGAACGGATAGGGTTATTTCCAGGATAATAACGGGTTATCCCACGGCAGTCTAGATTTTGAAAAAAAATATCTAAATAAAAAAATGTCACATGGTGCTATCTAAACCAATCGTATCAATTTATAATATGTGAGGTATTATAATATCTATTATTATATAATAATAAATATTTCTCTATTTAATCCTTTATAAAAAAATCGTGCAATATATTCTTGTATTTTACTGTTGATCTCGATCGTCTTTATAAGATCCGAAAAAAATACCGGTGCGTTCCGAATGTCATTCATATTGCACTAGTGCAAATATTAAAATATTCTTCCTAGTGCAATATAGTAATGATATGAAAAAATTATATCTTCACAGTATTAATAACACTTCTGAAGTAGAAATATTTATTACTATATAATAAAAGGGTTATTGCATGAATATTGGTGAATATTGTCCCTCGCAGTGTATCATATTGCACTTGCACGCTTGCCCAATATGATATACTGCTCGGGACAATATTCACCAATATTCATGCAATAACCCTATATTATCAAGCAACTAGCATGATATTAACATAATATCGCTGTTTTCTAATAGAAATACAATAAAATACAGACATATTCATTTTGTGTTTACTTACGCACTGAGTGCACCTCCACCTTTTGCATGGCCATCTAATTTTGTGATAATAACAGATGCTACATCTACTTTCTCTTTAAAAGCTCTAGCCTGTAATGATTCATGTAGTAATGTTACAGTAAAACATTATAACAATAACCCTACAGTTTCCCAATGGTCACTTTTCACTACATGAGTGAGTGATTGTTGTATAATGCCAAATGAGAAAATTCTTCACCTATTGAGTTGTTATTTATGGAGAGAACAAGTTACTTTTGATGATATGATGTCAGTTTTGTTTCATACTAGCCATGCTTAGTTGGATCTTTATAGTGTAAACTCACTGAAACAGCAGATCACAGGTAGATATATTGTTCCACTCAGACATGTTTTTACTCCTTACTGCTGTGTGCTTAGTGGAGAAACAGTCATATCAATTTGATAGTCTTTGGTTTGACCCGACCCTGGGTTCAAACCCATAATTTACCACATACTATACAACAAATTGAATCATTACACCACCTTGACACTTTATACTTTTCACTGAATATATAATATTGATACCCATATTTCATCAAGATAATAAAAGCATTAAAATCAGAATACACTGAGGAAAGTTCATATCCACGAATTCTTAAGAAAATTTATAGTAATTCTATGTCCTTTGTTTACATTAACAAATGTGGACATATCCTCAGAAAAAAAGTTCAGTGTCATATATTTATGTCCTTTTCTAATGATAATCTGAATATTCTACTGTTTTCTGCCACTTTTTATTTTTTAATAATTACATTCTTTTTTTCTCTTGGCATATCATGTAAATATCATTAAATACCATAAATGATGAAAATTAGAGAAGTAACTATTAATCATGTGATATAATTACCTGCGATTCACAAGCTTGTCCAATCGTAGCATCCATAACAAATATCACATTGTCTGGATCCTAATAAATAAACATGTAAACAAACATTATGAAAATGTTACAAAACAAGTATTAACAAATTTGTAAAAACCCTATTTATTCAAACTACATAAATTCTTGTTAATTGCTAATTCTCTTTAAATATTTTTGTTGCATGTCCTTTTATGTTCTTTATATCAATAAATAATATATTTAATAGCACTGACTATTTTAAATAAATCTTTATACTGAATCCCTTTAGCTGAATATAATATGTCAAACATGACAAATTTGTCCAGTTATAACTGGTGTATTAGTTAAAACACAGAGGTGATTCTATAGGGTTAGGGGATAATGTTGTATCGAATACACCTCGCCTGAGCGGGATTCGAACTCACAACGTTAGTGGTGATAGGCACTGATTGCATAGGTAGTTGTAAATCCAATTACCATACGATCATGACCATGATGGCCCGAGGTGATTCTAAATGATTAAATGGCATGTATGTACTATGCCAAAATAGTATTCTGGATAGATAAAATTTAGAAGTAATCCCAGTCATCTGTATATAGTTGTTTAGTAGTTACTAATTTGTATTTCAGAAGTAATGTACAGGAAACAAGAGGTTCCTTGTGTTTGTCTCATTTGATGTTTAATAATAGAACATTCATTTTAATAACTATGTCATGTATTCCAAATTAGTATAAATGAATGAATTAATCATAAAAAATAACATATTAACAAATCAAAATAGTCAGAATAAAATTTCAGTAATCTTTATACTTAAAAAAAAAGCAATTAGATGACAATCTAAAGAGTCATAACAACATCAACCACTCCCATGATTCATATTAAACACTAGTTTACAATCTTTGAAAATTTTATCTCCTAAATTTCGTTAGTGAGACTTGCGACAGGTCGGTGGTTTTCTCCACCAATAAAACTGACCACCACGATATAACTGAAATATTGTTGAAATTGGCGTTAAACACCATATCAACCCGCCACCTTTTTCAAGTTGGGTATCTATCATCACTTTCAGCTATATTAATATTTCCAGACTTATTGTGGGATAGTTATAACCAACTGAAAAGTGAAACCCCCTTAGATGTCTGGGTTATTTCATGTAAAAAGTGAAACCCCCTTAGATGTCTGGGTTATTTCATGTAAACTGTGAAACCCCCTTAGATGTCTGGGTTATTTCATGTATGCTGTGAAACCCCCTTAGATGTCTGGGTTATTTCATGTAAACTGTGAAACCCCCTTAGATGTCTGGGTTATTTCATGTAAACTGTGAAACCCCCTTAGATGTCTGGGTTATTTCATGTATGCTGTGAAACCTCCTTAGATGTCTGGGTTATTTCATGTAAACTGTGAAACCCCCTTAGATGTCTGGGTTATTTCATGTATGCTGTGAAACCCCCTTAGATGTCTGGGTTATTTCATGTAAACTGTGAAACCCCCTTAGATGTCTGGGTTATTTCATGTATGCTGTGAAACCCCCTTAGATGTCTGGGTTATTTCATGTAAACTGTGAAACCCCCTTAGATGTCTGGGTTATTTCATGTAAACTGTGAAACCCCCTTAGATGTCTGGGTTATTTCATGTATGCTGTGAAACCCCCTTAGATGTCTGGGTTATTTCATGTAAACTGTGAAACCCCCTTAGATGTCTGGGTTATTTCATGTAAACTGTGAAACCCCCTTAGATGTCTGGGTTATTTCATGTAAACTGTGAAACCCCCTTAGATGTCTGGGTTATTTCATGTATGCTGTGAAACCCCCTTAGATGTCTGGGTTATTTCATGTAAACTGTGAAACCCCCTTAGATGTCTGGGTTATTTCATGTATGCTGTGAAACCCCCTTAGATGTCTGGGTTATTTCATGTATGCTGTGAAACCCCCTTAGATGTCTGGGTTATTTCATGTAAACTGTGAAACCCCCTTAGATGTCTGGGTTATTTCATGTATGCTGTGAAACCCCCTTAGATGTCTGGGTTATTTCATGTAAACTGTGAAACCCCCTTAGATGTCTGGGTTATTTCATGTATGCTGTGAAACCCCCTTAGATGTCTGGGTTATTTCATGTAAAAAGTGAAACCCCCTTAGATGTCTGGGTTATTTCATGTATGCTGTGAAACCCCCTTAGATGTCTGGGTTATTTCATGTATGCTGTGAAACCCCCTTAGATGTCTGGGTTATTTCATGTATGCTGTGAAACCCCCTTAGATGTCTGGGTTATTTCATGTATGCTGTGAAACCCCCTTAGATGTCTGGGTTATTTCATGTATGCTGTGAAACCCCCTTGGATGTCTGGGTTATTTCATGTAAAAAGTGAAACCCCCTTAGATGTCTGGGTTATTTCATGTATGCTGTGAAACCCCCTTAGATGTCTGGGTTATTTCATGTAAACTGTGAAACCCCCTTAGATGTCTGGGTTATTTCATGTAAACTGTGAAACCCCCTTAGATGTCTGGGTTATTTCATGTATGCTGTGAAACCCCCTTAGATGTCTGGGTTATTTCATGTAAACTGTGAAACCCCCTTAGATGTCTGGGTTATTTCATGTATGCTGTGAAACCCCCTTAGATGTCTGGGTTATTTCATGTAAACTGTGAAACCCCCTTAGATGTCTGGGTTATTTCATGTATGCTGTGAAACCCCCTTAGATGTCTGGGTTATTTCATGTATGCTGTGAAACCCCCTTAGATGTCTGGGTTATTTCATGTATGCTGTGAAACCCCCTTAGATGTCTGGGTTATTTCATGTAAACTGTGAAACCCCCTTAGATGTCTGGGTTATTTCATGTATGCTGTGAAACCCCCTTAGATGTCTGGGTTATTTCATGTATGCTGTGAAACCCCCTTAGATGTCTGGGTTATTTCATGTAAACTGTGAAACCCCCTTAGATGTCTGGGTTATTTCATGTATGCTGTGAAACCCCCTTAGATGTCTGGGTTATTTCATGTAAACTGTGAAACCCCCTTAGATGTCTGGGTTATTTCATGTATGCTGTGAAACCCCCTTAGATGTCTGGGTTATTTCATGTATGCTGTGAAACCCCCTTAGATGTCTGGGTTATTTCATGTATGCTGTGAAACCCCCTTAGATGTCTGGGTTATTTCATGTATGCTGTGAAACCCCCTTAGATGTCTGGGTTATTTCATGTATGCTGTGAAACCCCCTTAGATGTCTGGGTTATTTCATGTATGCTGTGAAACCCCCTTAGATGTCTGGGTTATTTCATGTATGCTGTGAAACCCCCTTAGATGTCTGGGTTATTTCATGTATGCTGTGAAACCCCCTTAGATGTCTGGGTTATTTCATGTATGCTGTGAAACCCCCTTAGATGTCTGGGTTATTTCATGTATGCTGTGAAACCCCCTTAGATGTCTGGGTTATTTCATGTAAACTGTGAAACCCCCTTAGATGTCTGGGTTATTTCATGTATGCTGTGAAACCCCCTTAGATGTCTGGGTTATTTCATGTATGCTGTGAAACCCCCTTAGATGTCTGGGTTATTTCATGTATGCTGTGAAACCCCCTTAGATGTCTGGGTTATTTCATGTAAACTGTGAAACCCCCTTAGATGTCTGGGTTATTTCATGTATGCTGTGAAACCCCCTTAGATGTCTGGGTTATTTCATGTAAAAAGTGAAACCCCCTTAGATGTCTGGGTTATTTCATGTAAACTGTGAAACCCCCTTAGATGTCTGGGTTATTTCATGTATGCTGTGAAACCCCCTTAGATGTCTGGGTTATTTCATGTATGCTGTGAAACCCCCTTAGATGTCTGGGTTATTTCATGTAAACTGTGAAACCCCCTTAGATGTCTGGGTTATTTCATGTATGCTGTGAAACCCCCTTAGATGTCTGGGTTATTTCATGTAAACTGTGAAACCCCCTTAGATGTCTGGGTTATTTCATGTAAACTGTGAAACCCCCTTAGATGTCTGGGTTATTTCATGTATGCTGTGAAACCCCCTTAGATGTCTGGGTTATTTCATGTAAACTGTGAAACCCCCTTAGATGTCTGGGTTATTTCATGTAAACTGTGAAACCCCCTTAGATGTCTGGGTTATTTCATGTAAACTGTGAAACCCCCTTAGATGTCTGGGTTATTTCATGTATGCTGTGAAACCCCCTTAGATGTCTGGGTTATTTCATGTAAACTGTGAAACCCCCTTAGATGTCTGGGTTATTTCATGTATGCTGTGAAACCCCCTTAGATGTCTGGGTTATTTCATGTATGCTGTGAAACCCCCTTAGATGTCTGGGTTATTTCATGTAAACTGTGAAACCCCCTTAGATGTCTGGGTTATTTCATGTAAACTGTGAAACCCCCTTAGATGTCTGGGTTATTTCATGTATGCTGTGAAACCCCCTTAGATGTCTGGGTTATTTCATGTAAACTGTGAAACCCCCTTAGATGTCTGGGTTATTTCATGTATGCTGTGAAACCCCCTTAGATGTCTGGGTTATTTCATGTATGCTGTGAAACCCCCTTAGATGTCTGGGTTATTTCATGTATGCTGTGAAACCCCCTTAGATGTCTGGGTTATTTCATGTAAACTGTGAAACCCCCTTAGATGTCTGGGTTATTTCATGTATGCTGTGAAACCCCCTTAGATGTCTGGGTTATTTCATGTAAACTGTGAAACCCCCTTAGATGTCTGGGTTATTTCATGTATGCTGTGAAACCCCCTTAGATGTCTGGGTTATTTCATGTATGCTGTGAAACCCCCTTAGATGTCTGGGTTATTTCATGTATGCTGTGAAACCCCCTTAGATGTCTGGGTTATTTCATGTATGCTGTGAAACCCCCTAAGATGTCTGGGTTATTTCATGTAAACTGTGAAACCCCCTTAGATGTCTGGGTTATTTCATGTATGCTGTGAAACCCCCTTAGATGTCTGGGTTATTTCATATAAACTGTGAAACCCCCTTAGATGTCTGGGTTATTTCATGTATGCTGTGAAACCCCCTTAGATGTCTGGGTTATTTCATGTAAACTGTGAAACCCCCTTAGATGTCTGGGTTATTTCATGTATGCTGTGAAACCCCCTTAGATGTCTGGGTTATTTCATGTATGCTGTGAAACCCCCTTAGATGTCTGGGTTATTTCATGTATGCTGTGAAACCCCCTTAGATGTCTGGGTTATTTCATGTAAACTGTGAAACCCCCTTAGATGTCTGGGTTATTTCATGTATGCTGTGAAACCCCCTTAGATGTCTGGGTTATTTCATGTATGCTGTGAAACCCCCTTAGATGTCTGGGTTATTTCATGTAAACTGTGAAACCCCCTTAGATGTCTGGGTTATTTCATGTATGCTGTGAAACCCCCTTAGATGTCTGGGTTATTTCATGTAAACTGTGAAACCCCCTTAGATGTCTGGGTTATTTCATGTATGCTGTGAAACCCCCTTAGATGTCTGGGTTATTTCATGTATGCTGTGAAACCCCCTTAGATGTCTGGGTTATTTCATGTAAACTGTGAAACCCCCTTAGATGTCTGGGTTATTTCATGTATGCTGTGAAACCCCCTTAGATGTCTGGGTTATTTCATGTAAACTGTGAAACCCCCTTAGATGTCTGGGTTATTTCATGTAAACTGTGAAACCCCCTTAGATGTCTGGGTTATTTCATGTAAACTGTGAAACCCCCTTAGATGTCTGGGTTATTTCATGTAAACTGTGAAACCCCCTTAGATGTCTGGGTTATTTCATGTAAACTGTGAAACCCCCTTAGATGTCTGGGTTATTTCATGTAAACTGTGAAACCCCCTTAGATGTCTGGGTTATTTCATGTAAACTGTGAAACCCCCTTAGATGTCTGGGTTATTTCATGTATGCTGTGAAACCCCCTTAGATGTCTGGGTTATTTCATGTAAACTGTGAAACCCCCTTAGATGTCTGGGTTATTTCATGTAAACTGTGAAACCCCCTTAGATGTCTGGGTTATTTCATGTATGCTGTGAAACCCCCTTAGATGTCTGGGTTATTTCATGTATGCTGTGAAACCCCCTTAGATGTCTGGGTTATTTCATGTAAACTGTGAAACCCCCTTAGATGTCTGGGTTATTTCATGTAAACTGTGAAACCCCCTTAGATGTCTGGGTTATTTCATGTATGCTGTGAAACCCCCTTAGATGTCTGGGTTATTTCATGTATGCTGTGAAACCCCCTTAGATGTCTGGGTTATTTCATGTAAACTGTGAAACCCCCTTAGATGTCTGGGTTATTTCATGTAAACTGTGAAACCCCCTTAGATGTCTGGGTTATTTCATGTATGCTGTGAAACCCCCTTAGATGTCTGGGTTATTTCATGTATGCTGTGAAACCCCCTTAGATGTCTGGGTTATTTCATGTAAACTGTGAAACCCCCTTAGATGTCTGGGTTATTTCATGTAAACTGTGAAACCCCCTTAGATGTCTGGGTTATTTCATGTATGCTGTGAAACCCCCTTAGATGTCTGGGTTATTTCATGTAAACTGTGAAACCCCCTTAGATGTCTGGGTTATTTCATGTATGCTGTGAAACCCCCTTAGATGTCTGGGTTATTTCATGTATGCTGTGAAACCCCCTTAGATGTCTGGGTTATTTCATGTATGCTGTGAAACCCCCTTAGATGTCTGGGTTATTTCATGTAAACTGTGAAACCCCCTTAGATGTCTGGGTTATTTCATGTATGCTGTGAAACCCCCTTAGATGTCTGGGTTATTTCATGTATGCTGTGAAACCCCCTTAGATGTCTGGGTTATTTCATGTATGCTGTGAAACCCCCTTAGATGTCTGGGTTATTTCATGTATGCTGTGAAACCCCCTTAGATGTCTGGGTTATTTCATGTATGCTGTGAAACCCCCTTAGATGTCTGGGTTATTTCATGTATGCTGTGAAACCCCCTTAGATGTCTGGGTTATTTCATGTATGCTGTGAAACCCCCTTAGATGTCTGGGTTATTTCATGTATGCTGTGAAACCCCCTTAGATGTCTGGGTTATTTCATGTATGCTGTGAAACCCCCTTAGATGTCTGGGTTATTTCATGTATGCTGTGAAACCCCCTTAGATGTCTGGGTTATTTCATGTATGCTGTGAAACCCCCTTAGATGTCTGGGTTATTTCATGTAAACTGTGAAACCCCCTTAGATGTCTGGGTTATTTCATGTATGCTGTGAAACCCCCTTAGATGTCTGGGTTATTTCATGTATGCTGTGAAACCCCCTTAGATGTCTGGGTTATTTCATGTATGCTGTGAAACCCCCTTAGATGTCTGGGTTATTTCATGTATGCTGTGAAACCCCCTTAGATGTCTGGGTTATTTCATGTATGCTGTGAAACCCCCTTAGATGTCTGGGTTATTTCATGTATGCTGTGAAACCCCCTTAGATGTCTGGGTTATTTCATGTATGCTGTGAAACCCCCTTAGATGTCTGGGTTATTTCATGTATGCTGTGAAACCCCCTTAGATGTCTGGGTTATTTCATGTATGCTGTGAAACCCCCTTAGATGTCTGGGTTATTTCATGTATGCTGTGAAACCGCCTTAGATGTCTGGGTTATTTCATGTATGCTGTGAAACCCCCTTAGATGTCTGGGTTATTTCATGTATGCTGTGAAACCCCCTTAGATGTCTGGGTTATTTCATGTAAACTGTGAAACCCCCTTAGATGTCTGGGTTATTTCATGTATGCTGTGAAACCCCCTTAGATGTCTGGGTTATTTCATGTATGCTGTGAAACCCCCTTAGATGTCTGGGTTATTTCATGTAAACTGTGAAACCCCCTTAGATGTCTGGGTTATTTCATGTATGCTGTGAAACCCCCTTAGATGTCTGGGTTATTTCATGTATGCTGTGAAACCCCCTTAGATGTCTGGGTTATTTCATGTATTATCTCACTGTATAAATCATTATTACTTACAGTAACATTAGACACTTGTAACATTTCTTCAAAGAGGGAGTCTTCCTGTTTGTGACGACCACTGGTATCTACAATAATTATCTCAAAGTTTTCTTCTCTAAATTTCTCTACACCTTCTTGTGCAATTACGACAGGATCAATCTCTGTATAGCTGTTAACAAAAAAAACCCAATGCAATACATTTTGGGGGAGAGTCAATGAAATGGTTAATCAAAAGACATGACATTTGTATATTTAATATTGTATCAAATATCAGATTTGAATATAAGATTTTGTGTTTGACAATCACCATGATTTTCTCTACATACCTTTCCTATCATATAGTTGTCACCTTGTACCCTACTATTATCAAAATCTATCTCAAATAGTTGTAGATTGTTTTATTCATAAAATGAAAATAAATAGCACAGCCATAGAACACACAAAGCAAAATCTCTATATAATGTATAATTTTCTATGTTATGAAGGGCCATAGCTCTTAACAATTTTTTTATTCATCTTCACGAGATGATAAGCAATTCTTTAAACTTTTATTCCAATCGAAAATACCTGTATATTATAATTGAAAAATTGTGGATGATCAGTGAATATAGGGCTTTAACATATTTGAGTGAGTGAGTGATTGCTGCTTAATGTCAAGTGAACAATTTTTCAGAGATATCATGATAAGAACATTTCAATAAGATGATGATGAAGTCCACTTTATATAAGATCAACACGCATAGTTGGATTTGCATAGTGCTAGCTAACTAAAACAACAGACTGCTGGTAGACATGTTGCTCCACCTGGACACAAACCTAGTCTATGCTCTTACTATTTAATGTATAGAGGAGAAGCAGCTAATGCCAATTTTATAGTCTTTGGTTTGACCTGACCAATTGACCACTGTGATGGAGGAGAAGCAGCTAATGCCAATTTTATAGTCTTTGGTTTGACCTGACCAATTGACCACTGTGATGGAGGAGAAGCAGCTAATGCCAATGTTATAGTCTTTGGTTTGACCTGACCTGACCTGACCTGACCAATTGACCACTGTGATCCCTACAATGAGGTAGAAAAAGAAGAATTGTCTCACTTGTTTTCATTACTATATTGAAGAACCTATCACATACCGGTAGCTAAATACCTAATTAATACAGTTAATCTATTAGAAAATGTTTTACCTGCCATAAAATGGGATTCTGGCTTTGGTTGCATTTTGCTTCAACTGATCAAAAGCACCAGCACGAAATGTATCAGCACAAATCAAGCATGTTTTCCATCCCTTCTTCTGGTAATAGTAAGCTAACTGTGAAGAAGACAAAATAATTTAGTAAAATAACATATGAAAATGCTGCATTTTGATTGGATAATCTGTGTGTACTATTTTTGAACAGCACACTTGACAACGGGTGACTATACCAGTTTCAAACGAATTTACCGCAGGCACTATACCTTTGGTATAGATTTTCCCGTGTAATTTTTATATATTTTTGTCAAGATTTATCTTCCTTAATGAACAAACTACAAGTCATGCAAACTGAAAACAGATCTAAAACACTTCCAGTTACCCAGCATTTAAGATCAGTAGCTGCAATGTTACCATTAATTATCAACAGTAATTAATTCTTACGGAAATGTTCCATTTCAACATATTGAACAAAAACTTGTTACATGTACTTTTCTTCTGAAAATTTACACAAAGATATGATATGTTGACTTTCAGTTTTCGCTATAAACGTTACTTTTATAATGTTACGGTACATTGTAAATTTTGTTATTATTATTATAATGTTGAATTTGAGTGTGATTTTTGTTTATGTCTAGAATGGGATGTTATGTACTAAACATATTATTGTCTTCTCCCTCGAGAACAGTTTTCCTATAGTGTTGTCTGGTGAGGTGTAGTGCCCTCGCTGTTGGCTCGGGCACTATACCGCACCAGACAACACTATAGGGGAACAGTTCTCTCAGGAGAAAACAATAATATAATAGAATATATCATAGAAATAAACTACTGATCATTACATGAAAAATGACTGCTGAAAAATATATGTATGTTATAATCAGGAATATAGAAATTGTTAGGAAAATTGGTTAATCATGTTTTAAGAAGATTTCTTATCATGTCCATGATTTAATTGGCAGGGAAGAAAAACAATAGGTTTGTAAATGGTTATCTAGTAGAAGAGGAATTCATTTTGAATATTTTCTAAAAGATTCCTATAAACAGCAGTGGCATCATCTTAAGTTTTCTGATCAACACATATAAACATAAAATTCACTTGTATTTTCTTGTTATTTTTGCATTTAGCAGCACAGAAAGTAAACTCTCATTTACCTAGGTAAATGAAACAACTTCTGATCACTTTGATAAAGAGGGTCTGAGGATAATCAAGAACAAATATATCCTGTAGGCCCCAATAATTATATTCCTTTGAATGAGGTCATGTTAAATTGATAAAAAAAACTTACTTTTGTACAAGTAGTTGTCTTTCCACTTCCTTGTAAGCCTACAAACATAATAACATTGTTTTTGCCTTTAATCGGTGTCCAAGCTTTCACTCCAGGATCTATCAGCTGTAACAATAAATATGTCCATTTTATTTTTACATGGGACGATTAATTTAACTTTTTCATTGAAGGATAGCATCTATTTAGAAAAAAAGAATACACATTTATAATTCTGTTTGCTGTATTGATTGCAAGTTTAGAGATAAAGTTTATAAAGGTTGGCTGTATTTATAGGTCTATAATTTGTATATATGACTTAACTCTTTTCATTTTGTTATTTTGTTGAACATTAGTTTTAATGATGGGTTTCAAATGAAATGTGAAAGTTTGTTTTAAATTGGTAAACATATGAAATGTACAAGAATACAGAAAATGTTTGTATCAGTATATGTCACTGACAAACTACTTTTATTAGGTACTTAAAGTTTAAATACCTTATAAAAGTAGCACATCGTCATTTATAGAATTTTGTTGTCATTTCATGCTGTTTAAATTGATTTTTGTCAACTATTTCTGTCTGTTTTGACTTTACTTACTTTAACCAGTTCTTTATACACAGCAGACTGGATCATTCTTCTTTTGTTTAATCCTCCAGCCATTTCATCAAAGTCAATAACTGACCTGAAATGCATATAAATACACTTCAGATTTTAATCAATCTATTAATCAAAATTAGAAGTTTGTTGCATCTTTTTTCATTTTGGCGATACACTAATATCCTACGACATCCTGTATGGGGTCACGTCAGGGTTCATATTTTAAAATAACCAATCAATGATGAGCCTACGAGTATTACAACTTAGCACATACTGAGAGCTGTTTTTTTTATTTGGTTAGTATATTTAGCTGTCTTGTGTACTCCTTTTATCTTGTGGCAAACAAACATTTTTCCATAAGCCAATCCCAGCACTAAGTTCTACCTTTTATTGCTAGTCCCCCCTCCCAGAGGGTGTGCGGGGGTAGAATAGGCACCAGGTTTCTCTGTCCTAGAGGCACTAGTCCTCTAAAAGGGGCCAACCCCGCTGGAACCCTGGGGTATAGAAATGGGACACAAGAGCTTCTTCGGCTTGAAGGGGCATCCGTCGGTTGTGAGGGATGTATAAATTAACAACCAACCCGTCCTTCAGATGAGACGTAAATAAAACCGAGGTCCCGTGTTGAGAGATTGCCAACCTCTTCACACGTTAAAGAACCCAGTGTAACAGCTCATTATGCTCATGATGAGTGGTCCATAGGAGACCTGTTGCACTGGCTAAATAATCCGTCCATACCCATCACCTTTCCCTGTTTCGAGTCTCATGGCGTTTAATTTTTTCTCTCGTCCTGAATATAGCTGAAAAATTGCTCGCTGGACGTTAAACATCAATCAATCAATCAATCCTTTATTGTTAGTAAACTTGTTCTCATCATGAAAATACCTGAAGTACTGCTTATCTGATGTTATAAAACAATAAATCAATAAAAAAAACAAGGGCAATGCAAAGCGTGGAGTACCCCCTCGCCTAAAAATTTGACCCGGTGACCTTGACCGTTGACTGAAAATCAATAGGGTTCCAGAATCTCTTAAGGACTAAGTATGTACCAAGTTTGGTCAAAATCCATTGAAGGATGGTGATTCTAGAGTGTTCACAAGGATGTTATGTGGTAAAAATTTGACCCAGTGACCTTGACCTTTGACCTTGAAAATCAATAGGGTTCCAGATTCTCTTAAGGACTAAGTATGCACCAAGTTTGGTCAAAATCCATTGAAGGATGTTGATTCTAGAGTGTTCACAAGGATGTTATGTGGTAAAAATTTGACCCGGTGACCTTGACCTTTGACCTTGAAAATCAATAGGGTTCCAGATTCTCTTAAGGACTAAGTATGTACTAAGCTTGGTCAAAATCCATTGAAGGATGTTGATTCTGGAGTGTTCACAAGGATGTTATGTGGTAAAAATTTGACCTGGTGACCTTGACCTTTGACCTATGACATTGTTCACAAGGATGTTACGGAAGGACGGATGGTAGCATTACTATATCCCTTCGCAACTTCGTTGGCGAGGGGATAAAAATGCATGTGTACAGGGCTCTCACTACTTTCAAATCAGAGGGAGAAGTGACTTCTCTTTCTTTAACATTGTGAGTTTGAATCCTGTGATGGAACATTATGTGATAAAATTGTCAGTGAATTGTGGAAGCTTGGTGGTTTTCTCAGGGTACTCTGGTTTCCTCCACCAATAAAACTGACCACCATGATATAACCGATATATTTTTGAAAGTGGCGTTAACCACCATAACTCACCCCTCCTCATTTTCCCTCAACAGTTCTCTCGCCTTTGTAAATATTTTCCCTCAACTGTTTTACCAATTTAATGTTGACATCAGCCTCCAAAAGAGCAGCTGTGATGATGTAAACTTACCTGACATCTTCCCTCAACAGTTCTCTCCCCTTTGTAAATTTACCTGACATTTCCCTCAACAGTTCTCTCCCCTTTGTAAATTTACCTGACATTTCCCTCAACAGTTCTCTCCCCTTTGTAAATTTACCTGACATTTCCCTCAACAGTTCTCTCCACTTTGTAAATTTACCTGACATTTCCCTCAACAGTTCTCTCCCCTTTGTAAATTTACCTGACATTTTCCCTCAACTGTTTTACCAATCTAATGTTGACATCGGCCTCCAACAGAGCAGCACAGATTTCTTTAAGCATGCCATTCAGCACCTTGAAAATTCATTTTTATAATATAAAACACCATATATAGCAAAATCTGAAACATCATAGATCTTTAAACTTTCATCATTTTATGTCTCCTCCTATGATCATGATATTACAGCAATATCTTAACATGATCATAAACAAAATGAGTGTCGACACATTAAAAAGTTGGTAAACAAAATTTATAATAGCTCTAATAAAATATTTGATGAACATTTACACCTTCATTTCCCCCTGATTATATAGTGCTTCCATCTTAAACAAAACTGAATGTTCCCAGGGCTCAAACCCACAGAGCTGCTCAGTGTGTCCCTAGGTAGCAGATAGAGGGCATCTCGATCTGAGGTGTTCAGATTAAAATACAGAAAGCCTGACCATCTGCCATAGTGGGCAACATGTTTTGGAGACTGCCATGCTCCCTGCATGCTAAAGACCTCTTTTGTAGATTTTGATAAGAGTATGCACATTGTAGCAATAAGCTGTTACAAAAGACTGAATTTTTTGTCCCTACTCAATTATCCAGACTTTTTCAGTGACAGCCAAATCTAAGCAATCAGCATTGTGATATATTATATAAACTACTTTACTTTTAAGTACATTGTATATTTGAAGAAAATGTTAACTTTTATTTTAGGAAGCAGGACAACTTGTATGTTACATGCTCTTACATTATGATACAGGCATAGTCTGATCCTATGTTACAGCAGGTACATTCATTGTATTATGTTTCTTTGTTTTCACATGCTATTTCAATCAATTTTTGTTGCCATGTTCTTAATTTAACTACCACAGTACCATAGGACCCTGATATACATTCAACATATTCTCTTGTGACCACAGGGGCTTGTTATGAATTATTTTTATCCCTCGACTGACAACTCTAAAAAAAACCACAAGTTGCAGGCAATGAAAACCACCTGCCATGATGTTTACATGTGAGCGCCGCATGTGTGATTTGATTGGTCGAAAATAAAAATGACAGCAAATTTAAACATGAATATACAAATGACAAGATGGCTTTTATCGGTACCAGTTGACCTAAAAACTAAAACACTGTGGCCATTTTAGTCGCTGCTATAACTTCATTCATCATGTTCGTAGTTTTTTTAAATTGTCAGTCGAGGGATAAAAATAATTCGTAACACATTCATTCTCCGTTAAAGTGACCATTTATGATTTGTTCAGTCTCCTGTAGAAATCATTAACGCATTGCACATCATCGAAGTTTTCATTTGTTAAATTAGTTGAGGGGTGTATAATTGTCTTTAAACAATTGACATGGAAGTACTTTCTGTAGATAGAAAAAATTATACAGCTTGTCAAATAAGTGGAATCATGCTGTTTTTGTATGTCTCCTTTCGAGGGTCTGCATTATAAGCGTTAAAATCAATTTCAAAATTAACGTTAGAACGGGACACTTACTTATATTTTTACAAGAATGCTTTTTATTAAATTAGAATCAATTTTACTGGTGAAGAAGCAGCTAATTTTCCTGTTTTCGATGCTTATAACAATGTCCCCAATTTGGCAGTCAAATACGTTATCATATCAAAAAGCCCAGTAAATATCAAATTGTACCCGGAATCAGCATATTATTGTCTAAGAAATACAGTCTATATTGAAAAGTATTAAAAATATCCCTCATGACACAGGTCGTTTCAATAACAACACTAGCTGCAATAAATTTCTTTAAATCACATTGTTAATACGTTCATTTTTAATCAGATACGTTAACTTAATTTCCATCATATTTTAAAATACATATACTGTAGTGCTGTGTTTTTAAGTAATTTTCAGCTGTTGAACCATTTATGACAATAAAATACCAATTAGAGTTATACTACCTGTTTAACTTTGTTCTATATTCACAATATTCATTTGGACACGTCAGGTACGTTAAAATCAGATACGTTAACATGCTCTATTTCAATAGCAAATTACATTCAAATTTCATGGGTTACCACAATGCAATGTGATTCTGTGTAGTTGTGCTTCAGTCATATCCGGTAAAAGTCATCAGACGGAAAAGTTGATGTCGTACCAAATTTTGAAAGTGGAAATTACATGACAGAACAGTAAGTTTAAACAAATCCTGGTAATGAGTGATCTGATTATACGTATATATTAATTCATCATGCTTAATCCAATAATTTAATGTGCTTTCATTGTTTATTTAATATTTAGTGATTCGATGTGTCATAATGGTTGCTATCTTCAGTTGACCTTGATATTTGTGTATATAACGTAACTGATGAAAGTTTAACGTATTTTATCAACCCTTATTATTTTGTTGGTAGCCTATTCTTGTTACACCCACACAAATCCATGATATCAAGTATTGATTACAGCAAGACATTATATCGTTTTTAATCAAATATGCAACAACTGCAGTCACATTAAGGAAAGTGTTGCAATTCCATTTAACGTATCTGACGAATTTGTTAACATATTTGACAAAACACTGTAAATTGTCATCGGGCGTGTTTTAAGTTTGATTTACAGTACTTTAGAGGTTCTTTGTATTATCTGACATATTTTAGGATATTTTATGGCAAGCCGTTTTAATATTTATTCCATGACAAAGATATTGTATTTCTTATATAATTTAATAGATATCTATATACTTTATAATTTAGATACATGTATCTCGTAAACTTTATAAATTATCTTATCAACTTTTATAAGATATCCTATAAATTAAATAAGTTATCTTATATAAACCTTATAAGATATCTTAATATACCTTAAAACGTTCAATGATATGAAATATCTAAATCTTATTAATTAAACAAGTTATCTTATAAAATATATGAGATGTCTTATACACTTTATAAGATATCTTGATTTTGAACATATATCAAAACGACTTTAAATACCATAATCTTTTGATCCTGAAACATATGTTAATCATTTTACTTTATTATCAGAAAAATGGGTAAAACACGTGCAGAGTATCAAAAAGATTACTGGGAGTGCAAGAAAAAGGCAGACTCAGAATTCCTAGCCAGAGAAAAAAATCGAGTTAAATCGTACAGAATTCCTATTGATCAGCTACCGCCAAAAAAACAGAAGAAGGTTAGAAAACAGAATAGGCGGTACAGTCGCATATACCGTGCAAAGAAGAAATAAGGAGAAAGCAACAGTGGAAATTTAAATAGCAGACCAATCAGCTATGGTGTCCAGCATCACAATGCCTGTTTAGGATGATGCCATAGCAAGTACATCTCATGATGACAACCAACAAGGACTGTCTAGTTTACGGAGAAACGGCCCTATATTGGTGAAAATGAATTTTCCAAACAAGAAAAGAAAAACAAAAAGATCGAAAGTACTAAAACAAGCAAATAAAACTTAAAAGAATAAAAGAATTAAGCAAGAAAGTTACTCACCTGACTAAAAGGCAGGCTGGAAGAAAAGGTATCAAAGGGTTTCTAAAACAACACAGAGGAAGACTAATCAAGAGGTCGATCAGAATACGGTCTATGAACCCGCACAGAGCGGAAGTAATGCACCTGAAACTCCTAGAACAAAAACAGTCTGATTTACAAAGGTCAGGTTTTAATTCAAAAGAAATTCCTCAAGCAGTTAAAAAGAAGTTGGCTATGGCAAATGTACTGTTCAGTAAAATTAGAGCATCATGTACAGCAAATAAAAAGCAGAAAACTAGAAAAGCAATGACCAATATTGTCGGAGGGGAGATTTTAAGTAAATATAGAGGCATTCGGCAGTTGAACCGAGAGACTGGAATATCAAGATCAAGTTTGAGAAAAGCCAAATCAAAAGTCATAGAATTGAAAGCAAGAGCTCGATTAACATTAGCAAGAGAGGATCTAAGAAGGGTAGTTGTCGATTATATGGAGAGAGATGACATAAGTATACAGATGCCTGGAAAGAATGATGCAAAGAAACATGAAGGAGAAAAACATCAAATGAGAATATTGAATGACTATTTGTCAAATATTTATGACAAATTTAAAACCGAAAACATAGATACAAAAATTTCATTCTCACTATTCTGTAAGATGAGACCAAATTACATCCTTCTCACATCATTGATATCTAGAAATACGTGTTTATGCAGTAAACACCAAAACATGGCAATGAAATTAAAATGTCTTCGCAGTCAAGATTTACAATTCTGCTAATCCAGAAGTTGTCAGTAAAAGCGTAACAAATCAAGAAATGGAAGTTTTACTAACTGGAATAACAAATACCGAAATAGAGGTTGAAGAATGGAAGCAAATTGATGTAGATGGTAAGAAGAAGAAGATGAAAGTCTTAAAATCAACTACATTTTTGTATGAACAGACAAGAGTTCGTTGATTTAATCAAAACAGAATATGACGAATTTCTAAATCACGTTCATCGTGTTAAAGCACAATATTCTGCTTTACGAGAGCTTAAAGAAAATCTCCCAAAACAACACCTAATCTTGCAGATGGATTCTGCTGTAAATTTTTCTTGTGCCAGCATGGACGAAATTCAGAGTGCATATTGGAATGCTACAAGTGTAACTTTACATCCTGTAGTTGTCTACTATCGATCAGACAATGACAACATTGAACACAAGAATTTTATTTATGTATCAGATGTAAATCATCATAACTCAACAGCTGTTCTCACCATTTTGCAAAAGTTAATGTATGAACTAAAACAGCAATTTCCTGATGCTAACTTTGTACATTATTGGACAGACCGAAACCGATTTATATTCGACACCGTATTGAGACACGAAGAATTATTTGGATTAAATGCCCGATGAAATTACTTTGAAAGTGGTCATGGTAAGGGGCCATGTGATGGACTAGGAGGATGCGCCAAATGCCAAGCGGCAGTGAAGCAAGGCAAAGTTATCATACAAGACACTCAGGATTTTTACAAATGGGCTATCGCTAACGAAAAGTCAATTTCATACAGGTTTTATTCATCAAATGACTACGAAGCCACATCACTAGAACTTTCAAATAGTAAAGCAAAGGCAGTACCTGGAACCATGAAATTGCATGCCATTTACCCACTTAAAAGTAAGCTATATAGCCGAATAGAATCATGTTATTGTGTTGGCTGCATGGATGGAACATCATTATGCCAAAATTGGATGCAACATGAAATTGCACAATCTTCAAATACTCACGAAGATGTATTACTTGGCGGCCCTGCTGATGACAAGGGACAAGAAAAAAGACAAGGAGAAATACCAAAGATGGACAGTTTTGTTGCTGCGGAATATGAGAATGCATGTTTTATAGAGAAAGTACATGTAATAGAAGTCGACGAAAATGAGGGCATATTTCGTTCATGGAAAAAACGCATGGTACACAAATGTAGCTATCCTACCTATAAATGGCCAACACATCCTGATAAGCTTTGGATAAAATTTGGGAAAATTACACATAGTATTGAGTTGATACCGCAAGGAAAAACGAGGCGTCAGTTCAGATTATGTGACAATGACTTTGAGCGTTTTAAACATCTGGTTCAAGATTGAAACTCCTCTTTTCGCATGTTGCATCAAATACGTTAACCACCGTTGGATTCAATTTCATTGTGTTTTAAATTGTGTAATCAGTTTGTTTTATCTTACAGTTATATTTTCTCTTAATTTTACCCACATATAAGCTATAGTAATGATTCAGGTGATTGCTATAATGACTTGTTGAATTCACAAAAGGCAATAGCGGACATTGACTCTTTAAAAACATCTTTTATATACATAGAAAATGTTTTTCAACTTTCAATTTGTTATTTATAATATTGGGTGTTTCGTTTTTGCAACTCAGTTGAGTTACCTTATTAGTGTTCCTTTTTAATTTGATTGTTTTATGTTATTAACATAAAATAGATTTACAGTCAGATACGTTAATGTATGACTTTAAATCTAAATACGTGTATATCATAGTAAGGTTATATAATGCACACTTATTGCTAGTTTTTAATGCTAAAAAACACCGAAAACAATACAAAAATCAGTATACTTATGTGACAATTATCATCAGTCCTTATTTTGTATCAGTCGGAAACCTTGTCTTGAATAAAATTTAAGTTTGATCTCAATTAGTATTTGTATCGTAGAGTCGCATAAGAGAAATGAAAGATACACGCTTTTATATTTAGCATTAAATGTATAGTTTAAGTTATCTACTTTAATTTTCAGTTGAATATAAATACTTTTATAAGGTAAAATTATTTTTATACAAAACAAATAAAAAGTTAATCCCTTAACATATCTGACAAATCCGATTTCTCAAATATGTTATTGGCATCGTGTTATCGGTTTTCGTGCTATTATCGATTTTCAGATATAGCGATTAACAGTGTTAACCCTTCATTCATATGACAATTGGAATTTTCAAAGAATGGCTAGTTAAATATTTCTTTGTACATAAGATTGTTTTTAAAGCCATTCTTGTGTTTTAATATACTCTCGATTATCTGGCAACTTTTGCTGTCAGTAAAATGACGTCATCTGTTTTCGTTTGAAGTAAAAACAGGGCCGATATACAGGATGGAAACGAATATAAATTCCGGAAATGGCTGGTTTTAAAATTTCATGGTTCTGGCCATCTACCAAATCATACTACATCTAAATAAAACAAGATATGATTATAATCTAACGATTATGAAGTCTCCCAAACCAGCCACTGACACTATCTACCCACATATCAAATTTTGATGATATCGGACAATGCTGAATTTTTACCCCCCATTTTCATGCCGTGTTTTGGCAGCCATTTTGAAAATGCAGAATTGCTCCTCTAATGGTGACCTATCACTATGTCAAATTTCATGTCTCTATCATTATCCAGTTAGAAGTTATCAACATTAATGTACGAAATTTCAAGTTTCCCATAGGATTCTATAGTAACCCCCACCCCATTTGAGCCCCCAAAAATATGGCTTTGACCCCCTTTACCACAAATCTGAAAACTTTAGGATCAACTAGAAACATATATCTATAACTCCACCAAGTTTCATGAAATTCTGTCCTGTAGTTCCTGAGATCTGCCGTGGACAAGTTCATGGTTCTCCGAAAGAAAGGAGAAGAATAAGAATAACAAGATATGATTATAATCTAACGATTATGAAGTCTCCCAAACCGACCACTGACACTATCTACCCACATATCAAATTTTGATGATATCGGACAATGTTGAATTTTTACCCCCCATTTTTATGCCGTGTTTTGGCAGCCATTTTGAAAATGGCAGACATCTTGAAAATTTTGAAAACGCAGAATTGCTCCTCTAATGGTGACCTATCACTATTTGAAAATTTATGTCTCTATCATTATCCAGTTAGAAGTTATCAACATTAATGTACGAAATTTCAAGTTTCCCATAGGATTCTATAGTAACCCCCACCCCCTTTGAACCCCCAAAAATATGGCTTTACCACAAATCTGAAAACTTTAGGATCAACTAGAAACATATATCTATAACTCCACCAAGTTTCATGAAATTCTGTCCTGTAGTTCCTGAGATCTGCCGTGGACAAGTTCATGCTTCGCGGAAAGAAAGAATAAGAATAAGAATAATAATAATAATAATAATAATAATAAAAATAAAAATAATAAGAAACAGAGCAAAAACAATAAGTCCCCCAAACTTTGTTTGGGAGACTTAATAATAATAAAAATAATAAGAAACGGAGCAAAAACAATAAGTCTCCAAACGTTGTTTGGGAGACTTAATAAAAATAATAATAAGAAACGGAGCAAAAACAATAAGTCTCCCAAACTTAACTTTGTTTGGGAGACTTAATAATAATAACAGAATGTTTGAAAATGACCACTTTCAAAATTGTGTTTACTTTTGATGTTTTTTTAAGTGCTGAAACCACAATGCACTGCAAATTGACATGTATTTTATATAAGAAACAGGCACATTTCAGTCAGCTCTTTTGTTTACAAGTACGATCAGTGACCCCATGACAGTTACATGACAGGAAGAGCCGGTGTCTGAGAGGCAGACGACATAGTTCAATTTTATATGGCCCTTTTGGATTTTTTTCCAGCTACTTTATAAATGAAGTAAATTTTTGGCATTACAAAAAGTATGGTTCAGTAGGTAGGTTCACTGTTTTTGGTACTTACGTCTTTAAAAGCAAACTTTAACATCTTTTACAGATGTCAGCTGTAGTCTTGTTCCATAAATAGAAACCGGAAGACAATTCAAAAATAATGCGTGCGCTGTGGAAATCAAAATAAAATGGATAAAACGAAAACAGATGACACACGAAAACACATACTGTGACGATGATTGATGTGAAAAATTCAAACTATTCCATATTTGGGTAACCCAGGATATGTTTTTGAAAGTTCAAATATTAGTTTTCAATTTTCAATCATTAAAATGTTCCAACTAAAAACTTTTTTTTTTACTTTGTCACATTCTAACTGGTCACTTTATCAGAGAATGAATGAACAAGCCCCTGTGCTGTGACAAGACTTATAACAATATTCATTGAATATTTACCTCTTCATTTATAATTGTAGCATTGCTGAGAGATTTTAAAGCCGATGTTATTTTCCTTCCTAAATCTGCTAGCACCATGATTACTTTTTAACAAATGAGCAATGATATCTATATCTGACGTAATGTTTGTAAACTGACAATATGGAAACTCCCAGGCCAAATTCGAAAGTGGATTTTTGGACGAAAGTTATCTGAGTGTTGATTGCGTATCAATTAATTTGTTCAGACGTTAAAATTGTTCACTGAAATATTATCTGGAACATAATAAAGGTTTCAGTATTGTCACTTTGGTCATTTTTAATGAATGTTGTCTTCTTGTTGACACGTTTTGTCAGTCACGGTTACTTCCCCTTCCGGTGATTGGGGAATAATTTACATCTAAAAATGGACTAACTGCGAATGTCATACGTAAGATTGTTTTATGTGATATTTACCCCGAATGAAATGACTTTAAAATAAAATCTGCGAAATGTCTTGCATAATATTATGACTAATTAAATTTATTAAATGATCCTAATAATATTTGATAGCACACCGAAAGGGGACATAATCCAGTTATCCACTTGTATTCCCTTGCGAGAAGGGGGTTGTGAAAATTAATTATTTTCTGACAACCAGCAAAGTAATGATACTTTTCAGCTAAAGATTATAGATCTCTTGATATTGATTCCTTTGTAAGTGGTTGGAAACAATTGAGGTAACTTTAATTGAATTTTTATTTCAGGTCCCATAATATTTACTTTAAGTTAGACTTTACTCCTTTAGTACTACATTTTTTTTTTTGCCCTTGGCCTTGTATTTGAACTTTGGAGATTATTGGAAGAGATTGTCATTGTTAATGACTGATTTTTTTCTCCGGTTTTATAATGAGACAGATATGATTAGAATCAAACAATGTACAGAATGCTTACTAGTAATACTACAGTACAGACAAACTGTTATACTTATTTAAATTAAGGTCTGACAATAATACATGGTGAAGTAGACCTAGAATATCAGTAAAAATGGGAAGACAGAGATACCAACCCTTAATGAGTGAATTGCTGGTATTGAGTGGAGTGCTGAAAGTATCCAATGTAAAGGAGGAGGGTAGTCGCCCAAAGTTATATTTAATTAAAAGACACCAAATCTGTGAATTCTTGGGTTCTAAAGTTCATCAATTTTTTTGGCAGATGCCGTTTGACGTTTTCATTCATGGAATTATATACCACCGTTTAGAACACATAGCAAATTTGATAGAACATATTAGTGTCATTTATTGGTCTTTTGGTTCTGGAATACTACTGATGATAATGTCAAACAACATGGGGAAATACAATGCCAATGGCCTGACGAATAATCACTCAACATAATTTATTTAATAATTATCAAATTCATTTTTCTGTTGGTTTTATGAGTGATTAGCAGCATAGTGTGTGGCAAATTGTCATTTAATGCAGCAAAATGCTTTATTTTTCAGTAAAGCACCAAACATACGGTATCAACAAACAATTTGACCACAACAACCAAAACCAAAAACTTTAATCAGTACCTTCTAGTAAATATATTGGTGCCAACAATAGTCAAGACCTCAAAGAAACCTTGTATATAAAAGATATATGCAAAACACTAGGGTTTATTAAAAGAATCTACACAACTGCATCTAAAAAACAGTAAAGAACAGGCATTCATCATGTTTGTCAGACCATCAATGGGATATGCTTGAGGCTACCAGGATCCACACACTAATTCATGAATTAGAAATTTATGAGGAGTCACTAGATTTGATCATAATAGCTACAAATCTAGAGAATTAGGGCGTGTTACTAACATGCTTAAACACACTCTTAATCTTGATAAGAATGCAGAGCTAAAGCTAGAGTCACCATGTACATGTACATTTTTTTTTGTATATTATATAAGCTTCATAACATTAACAACCTGGTTTCTATGAAACCAGAACAATATCTCACCAAGGACTCTAGGATAAGTGGCAATTACAAGTTTAAAACAATTCAGTCAAACTAGAATAATAATAAATAAGCTTTATTTAGAGTCGGCATGGTTAAAACAACATACAACATAAGCTCTGTTGAGCTTTTAACCGACATACACAGACACAAAATAAATAACAAATAACAAGCATGCAACATACAACTAAAATACAAGACTAAGTAAGCACTATATGTAAAATACTAACAGTTACAAGATAAGCAAAAAAGCAGATTAAAAGCTGATGTTATAAGCTAAGCATACCAAGAGCTAATGTAGCAAACTATGAACAACTAAAAGCTGATATTATGAGCAAAGCATAAAAATTTTATAAGCACAATAAATAAAAACTGGATATGACCTAGATGGTAGAAATTTAAACAAATTTAAAAGTCAGCACAAAATGAACATTTACATACATATCCATTCCAAGATTTTAAAATATTCTTAAACTGATTAAAATTGGAAATTTTTCTAAAATCATCAGGTAGGTCATTCCATAAAACAGCTGCTGCATATTTAAAACTATTCTTACCGTAGGTAGATGTTCGCACCCTAGGTATATCTACAATATTGGAATATCTAAAATTATATTTACAATCTTTAAAAACAACTATATCATGTAAACAAGATGGTGAAAGTTTGTTTAAAATCTTAAAACATTCAATAGCCATGGTACGCATTCTTCTAACTTTCAGAGATGGAACTTTAGCTTTTTCTAATAACTCATCATATGTGCTCTCATAGTCCTCGTATATAAATCGTAAAGCCCTCGTCTGGATTTTTTCTAATTTAGAGGTATTACTTTTATTGCAAAAATGCCACGCCAAAGGACAAAAATTAAAATTAGACAAAATGAAAGTATGAAAAATTGTTAATTTATTTAATTTTGAAAGAAAACAACCAATGCGCTTTAAAACATTCAACTGTTGAGAAGCTTTATGACATATATTTTTAATATGATAATTGAAATTAAGTTGGTAATCAATATCTATTCCTAGTAATTTTACCACTTCATCACAAGTAATTTCAGCTGACTCTATTTTAAATACTGGTGTCTTGGCATGTGTCTTATTGCCAACTGCAATGGCTTGAAACTTATCTGGATTAGCCTGCATACAATTGAATTTGAACCAGTCTATCAATACTGAGCTTTCTTTTTCAAGTATATCAATTAATTTCTCATAATTATCATTTACATAAGACAAGGTGTTATCGTCAGCATAATTATACAACGTACCATATTCAATAAAATAAAAGATGTCATTAATAAAAATATTAAATAACAAGGGGCCAAGTATAGAGCCTTGAGGTACCCCTTTTTGTATATCAGCCCAACTGCTGAGATCTCCCTGAAGTTTGATTTGTTGTTTACGACCTGTTAAATAATTTCTAAGTAATTCCACAGATTTTGGAGATAGGCCGTATGGAGACAGTCAAAAGCCTTCGAAAGATCCATAAGAATTGCTGCCACATACTGATTTTTATCTAGAGCTGTTTTCCAATCTTCAAGGAGTCTCAGCAAAGTTGTCTGACAACCATGACCCTTTCTAAAAGCACATAAAAAAGTATGAAAAATATTTTCAAATAAATCAGTTAGTTGGTCAGATAAAACCATTTCATAAACTTTAGAAATTGTGGGTAAGATGCTAACTGGCTGGTAGTTCTTTTTGTCTAAAGGGTCATTTTTTTTATGTAGTGGAACAACCTGAGCTTCTTTTAACCTGGTTGGAAAAACACTGGTTTTGATAGTGTTATTAACAAGTGTTGTTATATGCTTGTTAAGTACAGGTGCACCAGCACGTAAAAGTTTAGATGAGATCTGATCTACACCAGTAGCTTTCTTGATGTTTATTTTGCTAACCAGTTTGTTTACAGTGTCAACATCTGTAGGTTTAAAATCAAACAGTGTATTATGTTGTGTATTGTTCTTAATTTTCAATATACTAGGGTGACAATTTCCATCAAAAATAACATCTTTGCCAATGTCATTTGCAACATTTACAAAAAAGGTGTTAAAGGTATCACATATATCTTTAGTGTTGTTCACAATCTTATCATTTTCTATTAGTACAATTTTCTGTTGACTACCTGTAGATTTTTTTGATAGAAATGGTTTGACTGTGGTGTAAAAATGTTTAGATTTTTGTCCACCAGTACATCTTTCTTGAAAATATGTGTTAATAGATTTTCTTTTTAGTTTGGTAACAAGATTTCTTTGTTTTCTGTATGCTTCCCAGGTTTTATTTGTTTTGTATTTCTCAAATTTCGATCATAGCATTTGTTTTTTGTATATATTTTGAACATCTACAAATACTCCTTTTTCTCAAGTAAAATGTTTGTTAGGAATAAACTTCCCACTTCACAGTAACTTTAGCACCTGATGTTTGAGACATTTCCTCTACCATATATATATAGAAAAAAATGTAATAAACATGTAGGGGCCATCGTGGTAGTGCAGGGATCGTATGGTAGTTGGATTTATAACTACCTATGCAATCAGTGCCTATCACCACTAACGTCGTGAGTTCGAATCCCATTCAGGCGAGGTTCACTCGATACAAAATTATGTGATAAAGTTTGTTCATGTCTTGTGGCAGATCGGTTGTTTTCTCCGAATACTCTGATTTCCTCCACCAATAAAACTGACCGCCATGGTATAGCTGAAATATTGTTGAAAGTGGCACTAAACATCATGTTAAATGGGAATTCCTCAAAACATTGTATCATTGTTTATTACCGTATCAGGATCTGTATATCGCTATAGCAGCTTGATAGGATCAATTTTGTAGGAGTTATGTCCCTTTTCTATTAGAATATTTCATTAAAAAGAATATGGGGAAGGGAAGAGACATTTATTTTTGTGTCAAAAATAACCTTAAATTTGACTTCTTTTTTTTTGGTCATTAAATAGTGTGGAAATAGACAAAATATTTTGACTCTGTTATTTCTTATTACAAATTTAAGCCTTTAAGGGTAAAAATGTTAAGTTCTTCAAAGATAAACAATTTATAGCCATGAATACATGTACATATTCTGCAACATATTTTTATCTTGTCTATTTAAAATACAAATGTAGAAAAAGATATGTTCCTGAATTGACTTTTTCCTTTGTTATTATACTGTTGATATTGATTGATAAAAGTCTTTATATTTTTGTCCAGTCAATAACCTACATTTTTGTCATGGATTACTGATGTTTATATGTTGATATTCATCATTAAAAATGATTACAATGTAATGACTTTACAGGTTCCTAAATATTTGTTGATACCGTATTTAGGGTTGTATAATGTGCAGGATTTTGCCCAGATTCTTTATTTTGTAGGAGGGGTGCGCATTATAAACAGGAACAATGTGTTTCACTCTTTCCCAGACCGGGAAATCACATGTCTGCCATGTTTTTTTGTTTACTATTGTCAACATGCAAAGTTAAATATTTTCATCATATGAAAACACCAATAAAACCCAACACATTTAATATTTTGCAACTTTATTGAAGATGAAAAGAGTAAATGGTTCTTAAATTCTCCCAGCAAATGAAATATGCTCAAAGGACTGAAAAATATATACGATTGATATTTAATTCTTACATTTCCGACAACGATTTTTTTCAAAAGTCCATGCGCATTATAGACACGAACTAGTTTTTTTCTGGAGATTTTCAAGGCTAAGAGGGGGTGCGCATTATGCACCAATGCGCATTATGCAACCCTAAATACGGTATAACATTATCAGGAGAAAATGTTTGTATTTATCAAGGTATACGTTTATATCCTTTAATCTGCTTGAATATGAAGGGAATGCATAGGGTCTTAAAACAATCATGGATTATGTGTTACTGTATTTATTTACTAGAGGAGTTTGTTCTATGTAAACAATGGGATATATAGGGTTTCTTTAATAAGGGTGTTGCTTTTTTCTAAAATTTTCATTATGACAGGTAAAACAAATGGAGCTTAATTCCAAACTTGTGAGTTACTAAAAACAATTACAAACTGTTGTAATTTCAAAAGGTTTTTGTCACCACTTTGCATTCAGTATAATGGGGATCTAAAATTCAATATGGTGTGAATGACCTTTTGGTGGCTCTTTACGAAGTGTTTGACTTTTCTGCTGATCAGAAATCCAAGATGGCCACCACCACACGACATAATTTAACAATGGATCCTATGGATAATTAATAAAAGCTTTTTCTCAGAAACTGATTGAATCCAAACTGTAAATGAATGATCATTAGATGGACCCCTCACAAAGTTAGTATTTTGATGTGGATCAGAAATATAACATGAATACGATCATTGGATAAATTTTAAAATGGGACCATGTGGGGAAAATGTTTTGAAAATATATTTCTCTGGAACCACTGAACCATTTGAAAAAAAATTTGCTGGAATATTCCTTCAGGTGTTTTCTACAATATGTATGTGTTTGTGTTGTCTTAGATTCCAAGATGGGCCACCACTACATAACATAGTTTTACATAGAACCCAACGAGAAAACGAATAAAAGTGTTTTTATCAGAAATTGCCGGAATGATTGAACCTAAACTGTACATGAATGATTTCTAGATGGTTATTTATAAAGTTGACATTTTAGCTCACCCTTTGGCCATGTGAGCTGTTGCCATCAGTTGCTGTCTGTCCTCCGTCTGTTAACTTGTCACATTTGAATCATCTCATCTGATGAACCGAAACTTGGTAGGAAGCATCTATGGAAGACCCTCAATAAAGATTGCACATTTTGTACTGATCGATAGGCAATTCTTTTTTCTGGTTGGTCGATTTCTAAAAATCTTCTCCTCTGAAAACACTTGGCCAAATAAAGCTAAATTTTACAGGAAGTATCTATTGAAGGTCCTCTATCAGATTTCTCATTTCATCCCAATTGGACAAAAAACATGGTCGCCATGGGCAATTGTTGTTTCTGATTGGCTGAAATTTAAAAAATCATCTGAAACTAGGAGGTCTCATGAATTGTTACTTTGTAGGAATGATGTATGGGAGATCCTGTACAAAATTGTCATATTTCGTGACGATCATACAAGTAATGTTGTCGCCATAGGCAGTTCATGTTTGTGATTGCCCAATTGAAAAAATCTTCTCTAAAACCATTTTGCCAAATTAATTGCAATTTGGTTGGAAGCACCTATGGAAGGTTCTGTATAAGGTTTCCTCAAAACAAATTAACAGGTGAACAACACAGGCTCAGCCCAATGAGCCTCTAGTTATAATGTTCATTGGAAATCAAAGATGGGCACTGCAGGACAACAAAGTTTACCATATAAACATGTAGGAACTTATTACCGGGAAACTATTTTTAAGATCTATTTTTCTAGAACCTCTTAGCCATTCAAAAATGAAACTTGTAATGAATGCTCCTTAGCTGGCCCTCTTACAGAATGTAAATTACTAGTGCTGATTAGAAATCCATGTAGTCCACCAATATGGATTAACCATCAAAAATTTAGATTGGACCTTATAGGAAAATTGAGTGAAAGTCTTTTCTCAGAAACTCTAAATTCTATTGAACCAAAATTATACATGAATAATTATTAGATGGTGATTGGTCCATGACAAAAGTGAGATCTTTTTTATTGATCCACAATCCAAGATGGTTGCCACCAAAGGACAATGTGAACATTATTTTAAATTATTTCTAAAACATCTGAAGCATTTAATGAGAAACTTAGCTGAAATGTTCCTTAAATGGCCCTATAGAAAATATACAATTTTTTTCAGATCTGAAATTTGAGAATGTCAGCAAAGTTTATGTTTTTTTAAAATGTTGATCATAAATAGAATAATATATATATATAGTCAAACATGCAGTCACCTCTATTAAGAAGTTACCTGCATTTAAAGTTTACCTTTTTCTTGTCCTGTCATAGAAAATTTCATATAATTGAACCTCTTTTAAGAGGTCACCTGTCTTATAATGCCACTTTTTCTGTGTCCCAAAGGTGACCTCTTAAAACAGCTTTGACCGTATATAGCCATGGGCCCACCATTTGTAGGATTAAGTTTAATAGGAGCCAATGGAGAAATGTTAACATATCTTCCCAAAAAATGACAACCCTGATTGAACCCACACTGTACATAAATGATCTTTGAATATATAAATAGATAAGTTATTACCATGTGGGCCTCTTGTTAAAAGGCTTAAGATTTGTGTCGGAATAGATTAATATAGGAACTCTTCATTACTGAATTTGATATCGAAACCTGACATCGTGTTTGACTAAGTTGTACATAAGAGTCATATGATATTACAACATGTACATGTAATGTCTATAAGTCTTTTTAAAAATGTCGAGTTCATAGTATAAGTACCGGTAGGTTAGAACTACTGATATTTTTAGTCATCTCCTGTATTTTAGTATTATTAAAGAGCTCAATGATTAATGCTTGATTTTTTTAAATATTTTATTAGGATAATGGAGTTTCTTCAGCGATTTCCCTACCTACGATATTTTATACGCATCATCCTGATCTTCTTTGCTAATATTATTGGTATCCCAGCATACGTTGTATGGAGTTTATTACTATATCCTGTACGAATATATTATCCAGATTTCTATTGGACACATGTAGAGCCATCTTTGTTTAAGGGACTTATCGGAATTGTAGCCAGCTGGTTGTATTCTGGGGGTTATAAAGGTATGTTTTAAACGGAAACACTTTAATTAATATTAACAGATAATTTTAGTATTTTAGTCGATTGTTTATAGTAATCATTACTGTTTAAATTATATTGAGCTGAAAACACTATATACATTTTGTATACCGGTATATAAATATGTACATGGATTGTCAATGATCTGTGGCAGGTCGTTGGTTTTCTCTGTGTACTCCAGTTTCCTCCACCAATAAAACTGACCGCCACAATATAGCTGAAATATTGTTGAAAGTGGTGTTAAACACCATAACCATAACCCTAGTTGTACATGTACTATAGAAGTCACTAAGAACTTTATATTTGTTGAATATGGTAAATATGATCCTTTAAATGGGTAGTACAGAGAGAAAGTTTAACTTTTCAATGCTTTATACACAATTTTTTTTAAACTAGTCTGGACATTCGTGGATATTTGTGAATATATTTTAGCTCAATTGATTATCAATTAAACATTTGAAATGAGCAATTTTAGAAATGAATGATAAATTACATTTACTGTTTTTGTTTCGTATAAATTACATTTACTGTTTCATATCCTGTATTAGAAGGAATTTGTTCATGATGACATAAATCTTATGTATGTCTAACAAGAAGATTTCTTTTTTAGATTATCATAAATAGATACTGATAAGTATTGTAAGTCTGCTCACCAATATTGGTTCTGCTTCCATTTCCAATGTAATCTTTGGTCGTCTGCTACAGCAAGTTTCCACCTACCAAATTTTGTATATATATGTCATTGACATTTCGCCACAATTTTTGAATTCCAAACCCTACATACCTGATATATGCAGTGATGTGCTGACTTATATGAAACATGTCAACAAAAAATGTAGATACCCTAAACATTTTTTCCATTCGTTTCATTAGTTATTGTTCTTGATTTGTAATTATTTTTTACATCAATGAAAAGAAGAATGATTTATCTTTCTTTTGATACCAAATTTACATAGAGAAACATTTTTTCACAATGTAGTCGCCCTCGGAATTGTTAGGTGCGCAGACTAATAATACGGCACTGTACAACAAAGTTTTCTTGATTAAATTGTTTTAATTCCAATGAAAAACAAAGTTGTTATAATTGCAGTAATGGAATCAGGTGACGATTTACATTCTATATTAACTGATGAAGCTTTAGTTTTGGTGAACCATCAATCCACGTCAGATGTACCTTTTATAATGTCAAGTCTGCATTCTAAAGGCATGGCAAGTGGATATATGTCCTGGGTCATGGATTATGTTTTCAAGTTCACAAACTTTGGATTGATATCATGTTTCCATGGAGACTTTTTTATTTTACAGGTAATTCTAACCCTTGCACAATATACACAACTGTAGTTAGATTACAACAATTAGTAAACATTTAGTACTCTAGACCCAAAGTATCTGTTTATATTAAGGCAATATTTTTCAACAACATAACTCAAATAGCTTTCAGTATGTACCTACAACTAAGACATTTCTTGTAACTATACAAGAGGATTTTTTCTATTCTTTAATGAGGCAATAGTTACATTGTAAGTTCAGTTCTTTGATTTTAAATCTAGAATACATGTATATAATTTGTCCATCCCATATGACACAGGATATTTTGATGGTATGCATGTTCCAGATCTTAACCTTTTAAAGGGAGAAAAACATGTACAGAAGGGGATGTCACATTGCATGACGAAGAATTGTCTTCCTTTTATACCCTGGACCTGGTCTTTAACCACCATTGTTGTTTATGACTGCATCAGGTTACAACTTTATTTTGATTGATTAAAAATGCAAAATCGAAATAATACAATGAATCAAATACCAGAATTCGCAAACAGACTATTGCTACATCATCCGTCGTCTGTGTCTTTTGTCTGTCTTCACAATACAGTTACTATGCAACTATTTTTATTCATTAGAAATATTTTTTAGGTTTTCATATGTCTATTTAATTAAGGAAACAGCATCAGGTGGTGTACTGGTTAGTGTGCTCGCCTCAAGTGTGGTAGATTGTGGTTTCTAGTCAAACCAAAGACTATAAAATTGGTATGTGTTGCTTCTCTGCTTAGCACACAGCACTAAGAAGAAAGAGCAAAGACTTGTTGATTCGGAATCAGGATAATGTGTCCTAGTGGAGCGACATGTCTACTTGCAGTGAGCTAGCACTATAAAAATCCAATTAAGCGTGTTGGTGTACTGTAAAGCGGACATCATTATCATCTCATCGAATGTAACATGTTTTCGCCATGATATAGCTTATACAAAAATGATGTACATGTATATTGTTTATTTGGCATTAAGCAACAATCACTTGAGTTAAGCAGTTGAGGGCCTTTTCAACTGTCATTTTACATGTTAATGGTAGACAGACAAAAGACACACATTTTGTGTTCAAATGTATGAAGGTAATTAAGTCCACTACGATGAAATCACTTTTTTTGTATCAATTGTCCAACCCTAGGATGGTACTTTCATTCTATTGTTTTGACAATTATTAGCTTATTTGTTAGAGGAAAGTTTTTGGGTTCAAAAGGTCAAGGTGATTCTTTCATGTATGCCATATACAGCAATACATGTATTACAGCATAATGTGCATTGCTTAAAACATAAGCACGTTGAATATTTAAACTGAATGTGAATAATTATTAAATAGTCATAACTTATATACTCATTTTTTAGATATCAATTTTATGAGACAACAAATCCACAAATTTAAGAATCTATAGAAGTATAAAGTTTGCTACCAATCAGAATAGTGAAATTTTCAGAAGAATTTTTGAATTAGTCCTTACATTTTAACCTTTACAAACTTGTTTTTATAGGGAAAAGATAGTAGAGATGAACAATTAATTAAACTGAAGGAACATATGTATAATTCTTTCCTACCAACTGGTAAAAAATGGATGATTGTCTTCCCAGAAGGAGGTTTTCTATATAAAAGAAAAGATACAAGTCAAAGGTAAGTTTGTTTACAGCAAACTTCTCACCCTCTAGAATGTTGTGCAAACAATAATTAGATTTCTACATACAATGTATGTAGTTAAACATTGATTGGTCATGTACTGACAGTGGATGGGAGGTATCTTACTTCAGCACTATAACTTAAGTTGAATTGAAAGGATAAAATGATATTGATACCTAAAAGAGTAGAAATATACAACACAAGTTTTTATTTTACAATACTAATCAATTTCTTTTTGATAAAAAAAAATTATCCTATCAATAAAAAAGATACATGTTTTGTATTAAATATTTCTGTATCAGTTAAAACTGCATTATATAAGTTATCTTTCCTTGTAAATGTGTGATGGAGAATTGACAAACATTACATCATAGTACTGAACAGTTTATTGCTGATAGCTTTGGATTTTTATAGGGTCATGTTAGGTTTTACCATTACTTTATATCTGTCATCTTAAATTTGTTCAAAATTCTCCTCCTCAGAAATAATTTGGCCAATTTGAACCAAACCTGGGCTAATGCACCCTTAAGATAAATGTATTTGCTTTCAAAATTGTTCTCAACAATCCTGCCAATTATTCAACATGGTTGCTGTTACTATAAATAAAAGAGGATTTTGGAGGGGGGGAGGGGGGGTAAAACACCTATAAAGCCATATTTTTCCACCAATAATAACCAAATGTATTAAAATTTGAATATTTACTTAGTAAAAACATGCAAATTAAGCTGATTTGGACCCAAAAAAAATCATTTGAAAATCTTCCCTTCTGAAATCAATGAACTTTTTTAAGTCAAGCATTGCTGGGGTGGCCCTTGATAAGTCCTCTTTCAAAATTATATCTGAATGTAACTATCATTAGGAAAAATATAAATTTCTTTAAATAACAAAAATAGGCTATTTTTAAGCTTCGATCAACTGAAATTTGAATTTTGAATTTTCTATAAAATGTAAAAGTCAAAATAAAACCAGGTTAGCAATTACAAGCTCTTGAGACCTCTAGTTATTCTTCTAGAATCAATAATTAAGAAAATATCTAACATTATTAATTGTTTTAGATATGCCAAAAAGAATAATTATCCAGTTTTAGAACATGTGACACTACCAAGAATAGGAGCAGTAAAAGTTATAACAGACTCATTGTATCATGAAAAACAAACAAACGGATATACTAAAGGTAACCACATTTATTTCACATTTAACATTATGTTGGTAACCCCCTAGATGTATGCCTAATTCTACTGGGATGTATATACACATGCCTAGCTTTACTCGAACATCTACACACTTTATGGTTTGGTGTAGGGTTTATGGTGTTTAATGCCACTTTCCACAATATTTCAGTTATATCGTGTCGGTCAGTTTTATTGGTGGAGGAAACCAGACTACCCAGAGAAAACCACTGACCTGCCGCAAGTCACTGACAAACTTTATCACATAATGTTGTATCGAGTACACCTCGCCTGAATGGGATTCGAACTCACAATGTCAGTTGTGATAGGCACTGATTGCATAAGTGGTTGTAAATCCAACTACCATATGATCACAACGGACCCCCAATCTTTATGAGGACAACCTCTATACCGTAAATCGGGAAATTTTGGTCATGGTTTTAATTTGGCCTATTTTGGCCCCTAAATACGAAGTGCCAAAATTAAACACACCAAAATATGTCACACTCCAAAAATTAACCGCCAAAATTGAATACTGCCTATCTTTTTATATTTATATTCCCTAGTCTGTACCTTTTTTGTCTTACTTCTTTCTTAAATAAAACTTTGTCAATTACCGTTATACATGTATATACACACATAAGTCAAACTGACGATGTGAAATCGTTGGCTTGGATGACAAGAGAGAAATTACAGGTAAATAAAGTACATTAATAAAAACCAATACATGTACCAATAAAATTTATTCAATCAACAAAATGACAATTACATATAGAAAAAAGTAAAATCAATAAACACGTAATTAGTGTCTTATCAGTTTTATTTATAACAACATAAAATTCACAGTCAATAATCAAATAGATTTACAGGTACAAAATCCAATTATAAAGGTGTGATCTGTCATATACATTTTTTGTAACCTTTGATCTGTTTATTATGTATAATTGTTGTGTAAACTAATACATGTACTGACCGTTATAATAAGACTGTTTACCTGTAAAAGCGATGATTAATACCAGTGCAAAATTATTATTTGGTGTTTTTATATTAAATGCATTTTACTTTATGCTGTTTAAATTTTTTCTTGCAAATTCTTAAAATGAGTACAATTTATTTCAAAAGGAGCAGTATTTAGAATTTCATGATCATTTGGTGTGATATGCTTTAATTTTGGGGTCCAATTTTGGCCTTTGCCATCTGTAGTCTTTTGGATCAAACCACTCTATAAATAATAAAATGGTTACAAATGTAAAAAAAAATGATATTTTTGAATATTCAGAAAAATAAACTCACCTGAATTTGAACAAACAGTTATTGTTATGTCTTCAAGTTTGGTAAGTAAAGGACTTCACTCCTAAGAGGAAAATGCAACATGTTAGGTCCAAGATCTGCATTGGTTAATGTTACCACCGATCCATCACTAGATTCGACCCATTATTGACTAGTTATAGCTCAACTTAGACTTAATTAATAGAGTACAGGCATTCAGTGATATTTAATGGTGTCATTTTTTGTCAAATTTCAGATCATATAGTGCCAGTACATAGGAAGTTAAAGTGGGTCATTGATATAACAATCGGTTATCCAGATAAAGATCCTCTCAGTTTTCCTGGAATGATGGCTGGGATATTTTCTCCTCGACACGTCCATTTACATTATAGAGCTTATCCCACATCTGAGGTGCCAGGTGATCCAGACAGTTTACAAAATTGGTTATATGAAAGATATACAGAAAAAGAAGAAATGCTTGAGAATTTTTATAACAATGAAAAATCCATGGATAAAACAGACAAAGGAAAACGTCATCTTAAAAGATTGCCTGAGCAGGAACTCAATATTGATTTTCTGGGCATAATTATATCGTATATATTTTATTTGTTCTCGTCTTACATATTTTGGCACTGTTTTTATAAGCACATGTTTTGTTTGATTGGTTGGTGCTACAGTTTGATTTTATAAATCTAGTCATCAGATTGAACATGTTTAGGTCGATACTTTTTAGCTCACCTGATCCAAAGGGTCATGTGAGCTATTGTCACCACTGAGCGTCTGTCGTCCATCCGTTAACTTTTCACATTTTAATCAACTCCTCTGAAGCCACTGGGCCAATTTGAACCAAACTTTGGTGGAATGGTCCTTGGATGGCCCCCTTCCAAAATTGTGTCCAGTGATCCTGACTTCCAACCAAGATGGCCGCCAAGCCATTGCTGTTTTAGTATAAGTCAAAATGAGCTCAAATTTTAACTGCAGCTACATGGCAAGGAGTAGTTTAACATATATTCCGGGTTTTTCTGTGAAATTTTTCTTTCAGCTGATTTATACCGATTATGCAAATTAGACATATTTTGATAAAAGATCACATTTAAATCTTCTCCTCTGAAACCACTGAACCAAATTAAACCAAACCCGGCAGGGATGGTCCCTGAGTGGGTCCCTTTCAAAATTGTGTCCGACAGCCCCACCCTCCATTCAAGATGGCTGTTACTAAAAATAGAAATTTCTTCAATTGTCCATTTCTGCTTTAGTATAAGTTAAAATGAGCTCAAATTCTAATTGCAGCTACATGGCAAGGAGTAGTTTAACATATATTCCGGGTTTTTCTGTGAAATTTTTCTTTCAGCCGATTTATACCGATTATTCAAATTAGGCATATTTTGATAAAAGATCACATTTAAATCTTCTCTTCTGAAACCGCTGAACCAAATTATACTAAACCTGGCAGGGATGGTCCTTGGGTGGGTCCCTTTCAAATTTGTGTTCGACAGCCCTGCCCTCCATTCAAGATGGCTACTGTTACTAAAAATAAAAATTTCTTCAATTGTCCATTGCTGCTTTAGCATAAACCAAAATGAGCTCAAATTTTAACTGCAGCTACATGGCAATGAGTAGTTTAACATATATATATTCTGGGCTTTTCTGTGAAATTTTTCTTTCAACCAATTTATACCGATTATGCAAATTAGGCATATTTTGATAAAAGATCACATTTAAATCTTTCCCTCTGAAAGCGCTGAACCAAATTAAACCAAACCTGGCATGGATAGTCCTTGGGTAGTCCCATTTCAAAATTGTGTCCGACAACTCCACCCTCCATTCAAGATGGCTGCTGTTACTAAAAATAGAAATTTCTTCAATTGTCCATTGCTGCTTTATTATAAATCAAAATGAGCTCAAATTTTAACTGCAGCTACATGATAATGAGTAGATTAACATATATTCTGAGTTTTTCTGTGAATTTTTTTTTTCAACTGATTATACAAATTAGACATATTTTGATAAAAGATCACATTTAAATCTTCTCCTCTGAAACCGCTGAACCAAATTAAACCAAACCTAGCAGGGATGGTCCCTGGGTGGGTCCCTTTCAAAATAGTGTCAGACAGCCCTGCCCTCCATTCAAGATGGCTGCTGTTACTAAAAATAGAAATTTCTTCAATTGTCCATTGCTGCTTTAGTATAAGTCAAAATAAGCTCAAATTTTAACTGCAGCTACATGGCAAGGAGTAGTTTAACATATATTCCGGGTTTTTCTGTGAAATTTTTCTTTCAGCCGATTTATACAGATTATGCAAATTAGGCTTATTTTGATAAAAGATCACATTTAAATCTTCTCCTCTGAAACCGCTGAACCAAATTAAACCAAACCTGGCAGGGATGGTCCCTGAGTGGGTCCCTTTCAAAATTGTGTCTGACAGCCCCGCCCTCCATTCAAGATGGCTGTTGTTACTAAAAATAGAAATTTCTTCAATTGTCCATTTCTGCTTTAGTATAAGTCAAAATGAGCTCAAATTCTAATTGCAGCTACATGGCAAGGAGTAGTTTGACATATATTCCGGGTTTTTCTGTGAAATTTTTCTTTCAGCCGATTTATACCGATTATGCAAATTAGGCATATTTTGATAAAAGATCACATTTAAATCTTCTCTTCTGAAACCGCTGAACCAAATTACACTAAACCTGGCAGGGATGGTCCTTGGGTGGGTCCCTTTCAAAATTGTGTTCGATAGCCCTGCCCTCCATTCAAGATGGCTGCTGTTACTAAAAATAGAAATTTCTTCAATTGTCCATTGCTGCTTTAGCATAAACCAAAATGAGCTCAAGTTTTAACTGCAGCTACATGGCAATGAGTAGTTTAACATATATATATTCTGGGCTTTTCTGTGAAATTTTTCTTACAACCAATTTATACCGATTATGCAAATTGGGCATATTTTGATAAAAGATCACATTTAAATCTTTCCCTCTGAAACCGCTGAACCAAATTAAACCAAACCTGGCAGGGATAGTCCTTGGGTAGTCCCATTTCAAATTTGTGTCCGACAACTCTACCCTCCATTCAAGATGGCTGCTGTTACTAAAAATAGAAATTTCTTCAATTGTCCATTGCTGCTTTATTATAAATCAAAATGAGCTCAAATTTTAACTGCAGCTACATGATAATGAGTAGATTAACATTTATTCTGGGTTTTTCTGTGAATTTTTTTTTCAACTGATTTATACTGAATATACAAATTAGACATATTTTGATAAAAGATCACATTTAAATCTTCTCCTTTGAAACCGCTGAACCAAATTAAAGCAAATTTGGCTGGGATGGTCCCCTTTCAATATTGTGTCTGACAGCCCCGCTCTCCATTCAAAATGGCTGCTGTTAATAAAAATAGAAATTTCTTTAGTTGTCAATTTCCGCTTTATTACAAATCAAAATAAACTCAAATTTTAACTGCAGCTATATGGCATTGAGTAGTTTAACATATATTCTGGGTTTTTCTGTGAGATTTTTTCAGCCAGTTTATTCCGTTTAGGAATATTATGAAATAAAAATCTTTCGCTCAGAAATTTGAGTTGAAATGATCTTTGGGTGGCCCACTTTCAAAATTATGTGTAACACCCCATTTTCTATCAACTTTAGATGTCAAATTGAAAACCAGGTGAGCGATTACAGGCTCCTGGGAGCCTCTAGTTTGTTGATATTTAACAATATGCCTAACAGGAACTGTAAAATTTTGTTTTTAAATTGATATATTTTTTTTCTTTTGTGAAACATTTTTTGTTGATTTTTATCTTACATGAAACTACACATAATTACAAACTTCTTAAATTACATTCCATTTTATTATGGCTTTGAACATTCTGATATTCTTTTTTATATATACTCAGATTATGGGTTTTCATACCATTAAGAAAGCAGTATGATGAATAGTATGAATTCACATGACCCAAGAAAACACACGACTAAATGGTATATATATTCAGAATTTTTTTATATTTAAAAACTTGCATTTTGTATGAAGTATGAATATAGAAAATAGATTATTTGAACAATATTTTATTGAATTTATATGGACTTTAGTTATAAATCCTATTGTTTTAATGATTTTTTTTTATTACCGTTAGATGTGAATTGTCTTAAACTAATTTTTTATGTGAACCAGCTATTTTTTTTTTAAAGTCAGGATTTTTTTTAGAAATACATTAACAACTGTCCCCTCTTAAAATATTTTGTTTTTAGTGAATTTTTAATTACGAGTATAATACAGTTAATTGCCATATTTAGATTTAGAAAAAAATCTGTAACTGATCATACTTTTTATTTGAAATGTTCATATTTTAAATGTTTATTTTTAGCTCACCTGACCCAAAGGGTCAGGTGAGCTATTGTCACCACTGAGCGTCCGTCGTCTGTCCGTCCGTCCATTAACTTTTCACATTTTAATAAACTCCTCTGAAGCCACTGGGCCAATTTGAACCAAACTTTGGTGGAATGGTCCTTGGATGGCCCCCTTCCAAAATTGTGTCCAGTGATCCCGACTTCCAACCAAGATGGCCACCAAGCTAAAAATAGAAAAAAGGGGGGATGCAATTTTAATTGTCCATTGCTGTTTTAGTACAAGTCAAAATGAGCTCAAATTTTAACTGCAGCTACATGGCAAGGAATAGTTTAGCATATATTACGGGTTTTTCTGTGAAATTTTTCTTTCAGCCGATTTATACCCAATTATGCAAATTAGGCATATTTTGATAAAAGATCACATTTAAATCTTCTCCTCTGAAACCGCTGTACCAAATTAAACCAAACCTGGCAGGGATGGTCCCTTGGTGGGTCCCTTTCAAAATTGTGTCTGACAGCCCCGCCTTCCATTCAAGATGGCTGCTGTTACTAAAAATAGAAATTTATTCAATTGTCCATTACTCATTTACTGCTTTAGTATAAGTCAAAATGAGCTCAAATTTTAACTGCATCTACATGGCAAGGAGTAGTTTAACATATATTCCGGGTTTTTCTGTGAAATATTTCTTTCAGCCAATTTATATCGATTATGCAAATTAGGCATATTTTCATATTTTAATAAAAGATCACATTTAAATCTCCTCCTCTGAAACCGCTGAACCAAATTACACTAAACCTGGCAGGGATGGTCCTTGGTTGGGTCCCTTTCAAAATTGTGTCCGACAGCCCCGCCCTCCATTCAAGATAGCTGCTGTTACTAAAAATAGAAATTTCTTCAATTGTCCATTGCTGCTTTAGTATAACCAAATTGAGCTCAAATTTTAACTGCAGCTACATGGCAATGAGTAGTTTAACATATATATATTCCGAGCTTTTCTGTTAAATTTTTCTTTCAGCCGATTTATACCGATTATGCAAATTAGGCATATTTTGATAAAAGATCTCATTTAAATCTTTTCCTCTGAAACCACTGAACCAAATTAAACCAAACCTAGCAGGGATAGTCCTTGGGTAGTCCCATTTCAAAATTGTGTCCGACAGCTCCACCCTCCATTCAAGATGGCTGCTGTTACTAAAAATAGAAATTTTAACTGCAGCTACAAGACAATGAGTAGATTAACATATATTCTGGGTTTTTCTGTGAAATTTTTCTTTGAGCCGATTTATACTGATTATACAAATTAGGCATATTTTGATAAAAGATCACATTTAAATCTTCTCCTCTGAAACCGCTGAACCAAATTAAAGCAAATTTGGCTGGGGTGGTCCCCTTTCAATATTGTGTCTGACAGCCCCGCCCTCCATTCAAAATGGCTGCTGTTACTAAAAATAGAAATTTCTTTAGTTGTCAATTTCCGCTTTATTACAAATCAAAATTAACTCAAATTTTAACTGCAGCTATATGGCAATGAGTAGTTTAACATATATTCTGGGTTTTTCTGTGAGATTTTTTCAGCCAGTTTATTCCGTTTAGGAATATTATGAGATAAAAATCACATCAAAATCTTTTGCTCCGAAATTTGAGTTGAATGATCTTTGGGTGGCCCACTTTCAAAATTATGCGTAGCACCCCCATTTTCTATCAACTTTAGATGTCAAATTGAAAACCAGGTGAGCGATTACAGGCTCCTGGGAGCCTCTAGTTTAAATATACATACCTATTTTTACTCGCATATAGTATAAATTTTTTATTTTTTTTATTTTGTTAAAAAAAATTAGACCTTGTCCAATGAATAAAATATAATGGTTTTATTCTCCATAACTGTTTGTTTACATAATACCAGTCTTTGAAATTAAACTTTCGAATTTACTGGCCAGAAAACTTTAAAATTAGAATATTTATGTACAGTATAACCTCGTTAAACCGCCACCATCTGTCCAGCCAGATTTTGGCGTTATAGCGAGTTTGGCGATAAACTGAGTAAGGACAGAAAACCGGAAGTCAACAGTTTGATTTTAAATTTGGAATGACTGACGGTTTGATTTTAACAAGTTTACCGGAAATGAGTATTATCACTTACAATTTTGTTGCGTCGTTCATTGATTATTTTGTTTTGGTTTTTTTAAACTTTTTTACGATGTTTCTTTGTGAAATTTTCATCTGTTATGCAATGTATAAAGATAATTAAATAAACAAATACATTGTATATTTACATGTCATTTACTCCTTTTTTTTAAGAATAGGTTACACTGTTAAATGTGTTTACTACAAACAAAACATTTGAATTTAATGACTAATTAACACAAATGATGACCAGTTTATCCCTCTACCTGTAATTGTTAAGTAAACAATTATCTGTTGGTAATCTGACATTTATCACACCTTGCAGTAAGCACATTCAACCGTAACATACATCTATCAATTAAATTGCCATGTTCGGGTTAGAAATACATATATATCTCTTTTTATTTTCGGGGAATTTTCCAGAGTTTAATTTCCACGTTTTTTTAACGGCCGCGAACACAAATGAAAAGAACACACAAACAAATTTATTAAGTTTTATTCAGAATGAAAAGTAATCAGTTCAGGGTTGTAAAATTTTATTGTAAAGAAAACAATTAACTGTTATAACAGCATATCTATTTGCCTTGACTGCTTGTTTACTTACCTTGATTGACAGGCACTTCTAAAATCACCGAGGTGTGACATTATGATCGAGGTTTAAATAACAGTAAATTGACCGTTTGATCTTTAATTATCGTGGCGGATGGTGGTATGCGAGTTTGGCATTTTAACAGGGTTAATAATACATACGGAAAATGGGACTGCAGAAATTTTGGCGATACACGAGTTTGGCAGTGAATCGAGGGGCAGTAAAGCGGGGTTTTACTTTATATTCTATTGAAAAAATTTGGCAAAAAGTCAATGGTCCGAATCAATTTTCACTGGCCGTGGGCCACCGGACCACTGATAATGTCGATGACTGTAATACATCTACTTGTTTAATGGGAGAAATTATTTTTTTATTTAGTTCAACGTTTTAAAAAAAGCTCTCTACTTTTTTTACTTTTTAAAAAATTTATTTGCAGTTTTTTTACTTTTAAACTTGTTAACTTTTATTGAATATATTTTTCAAACTGCATCAGTTGTGTATAAGCTAATTATATATTAACTGCAAAATCATTGAAAATCTACTGCCAATTAGTCTTGGATTTCAGAAATGTTTCACATTTAACTGTGTGAAGAAAATGAATTGTCCAAACTAAAGTAAAACAAGGTTAACATTTTAAATGTATCATATCTATTTATGAATAATTTTTATTATTCCCTGAATTCAAGAATATAAAACACTGTCTTTAAATATTGATTTTTTTCGCATTTTATTCCACTTCACCATGTCCTTTGTTTAAATATTGAAGGGTTGTCCACTGCTGTGTGAAAAATTTGTTCTTAATAACCATGTGTCAGTAGTTGGGAATTAATATTGTGGCTTGTACATGGACTATGATGTACAAGTTAAAATAATTGACTGAGATAAAGAACAGGTAGTCAGATTGATGTTCAATGATTTTTTTTAACCAAGGTTTTTATAGATTTTCTGTCATGTTTATTTACAAAAGTATATCCATGTTTATTCAATTTATGATCAGAGTTTGAGTTTTGTGCAGTGTAATGTTTAGTAAAACCATTGCTTCCAATGTATTCTCATTATTTATACAATTTTTGTATAGTCACTATGGCATTCTAAAGTTGTTCGACAGAAGTCAATTCATGTTAGTTGATGCTCATCAGATTATTTCAGTCAATCAATAATTCTGACCAATATCTTAATGAAAACCTAACACATTTCAGATTACTTTAATCAGTCAATAATTCTTACCAATATCTTAATGAAAACCTAGTACATTTCAGATTACTTTAATCAGTCAATAATTCTTACCAATATCTTAAAGAAAACCTAGTACATTTCAGATTACTTTGATCAGTCAATAATTCCTACCAATATCTTAAAGAAAACCTAGTACATTTCAGATTACTTTAATCAGTCAATAATTCTTACCAATATCTTAATGACAACCTAGCACATTTCAGATTATTTTGATCAGTCAATAATTCTTACTAATATCTTAAAGAAAACCTAGTACATTTCAGATTACTTTGATCAGTCAATAATTCCTACCAATATCTTAATGAAAACCTAGTACATTTCAGATTACTTTGATCAGTCAATAATTCTTACTAATATCTTAAAGAAAACCTAGTACATTTCAGATTACTTTGATCAGTCAATAATTCCTACCAATATCTTAATGAAAACCTAGTACATTTCAGATTACTTTGATCAGTCAATAATTCTTACCAATATCTTAAAGAAAACCTAGTACATTTCAGATTACTTTAATCAGTCAATAATTCTTACCAATATCTTAATGACAACCTACATGTAGCACATTTCAGATTACTTTGATCAGTCAATAATTCTGACCAATATCTTAAAGAAAACCTAGTACATTTCAGATTATTTTAATCAGTCAATAATTATTACCAATATATTAAAGAAAATCTAGTACATTACAGATTACTTTAATCAGTCAATAATTCTTACCAATATCTTAATGACAACCTAGCACATTTCAGATTACTTTGATCAGTCAATAATTCTTACTAATAACTTAAAGAAAACCTATTACATTACAGATTACTTTGATCAGTCAACAATTATTACCAATATCTTAATGAAAACCTAGTACATTTCAGATTACTTTGATCAGTCAATAATTCTTACAAATATCTTAATGAAAACCTAGCATATTTCGTTAATTTATTTATTAATTTGTAACCTATACATATATATGAGAAATGCCAAAAATACCATGTAGCACTGCGTATTAACCATGTTATATGTATATACACCAAAAAGATAAGGTTTTTTCCTTACATACAGGAGTACACCAAAGATACAGTTTTATATTGTTGTCTGATGATACATATACAGGAGTACACCAAAAACATTATTGAATGTTGATAAGACCATTTACATGGTATGAACTTGATTCTAATATTGTATGTTTTTCACGTTTTTGTAAGGCGTTTCTTCCCTTTAATGCAAGCAAAAAGTATCCATTTTATTCAAAGTTAAAATATCTTTTTCTCATACTCTGTATATTATATTTAATGTTGTGAAAATTGTGATTTTTTTTAATTGCTATATTATCCTCCATTTTTTGACAAGGTTTAAATATCTATACATTTTAAGAAAATTATACTCATAGAACTAGAACCACTTAACCTTAAGTGAAATAACTCATAGAAAAACATAAAAAACTTACAATTGTAGAATCAAATCAGGAATGAGCAAATGGTCTATTGGAAAGAATGTGATTCTTACTTTTTAAATAATATTCTGCTTTATTTTGCTAGTTATTAGTATGATTTCTGCATTTTTTTTATAAATATGAACACAATTTAAATTTCTTAATTCTTAAAATGTACACTAGTCCCAGTTGACAATCTGTTTGACTTGTTAAACAGTGTTTTATATCTTCAATATTGTATAATTAGGTATATTATTATATTCTTGCCTGCCAGTTTTTGTTTTTTGTTATTGATAATAAAAATATAATGTAGCTATGTATTATTGTCTTAATTTACAGATATCACTTTAAATTAGAAAATAGATCTATCAATATTTGTTCCATACATGTACCAATCTGGTTAAAAGTCAGTCAAGAACAAACATCTGGATTATTAAGTGTTAGGGTTATGGTATTTAACTCCACTTTCAACAATATTTCAGTTATATCGTGGCGGTCAGTTTTATTGGTGGAGGAAACTGGAGAAAACCACCGACATGTCGCAAGTTACTGACAAACTTTATCACATAATGTTATCAAGTACACCTCGCCTGAATGGGATTCAAACTCGCAACGTTAGTGGTGATAGGCACTGATTGCATAGGTAGTTTTATATCCAACTACCACACGATCACGATCTGGATTATTAGATTTTATACTGTATTAAATAGAGTTTGAGATAAACACTTTATATAGAGTCAAACGTGTACTGAGATGTCACCTTTGGGACAAAGAAAGTGGTCTTTTAAGACAGGTGACCTCTAAGTGGTTTAATTCATATCAAATTTTCTATGACAGGAAAAGAAAAAGATGACCTTTTAATACAACTGCTTAATAGAGGTGATCGCATGAGCAGGTTTAATTGTACATTGCTATGCCCTACATATGATAGCATAGGGATATATAGTTTTTTGGTTTGATGTTTGTTTGTTCATCCATTCATATAATTAAAACATTTGCCTTCACAGAAAAATATTCCTTTACTGTTTAAGGTCAATTGATCAATCATGTATAGCTACGAGAAATGGATCTTACCACACACAAAACACTTGGACAAATTCCATAATATACAAGTCAAGGTCAGAAGACATATGGCTGGCCAACATGTTCACTACATGCTGTGATGACCAATTACGAATTTCATGTATGATAAGTGAGAAATTGAGCTAATTGTGTCAACTTGACCAAAGTCGATGCAACACAAAAACAAGGTGAAGGTCACATGACGAAGATATGGATCAATTATTATCGAGCCAATATATATGGTTAGTGAAATGTGAATCTTATCCAAATGTTGGAAGATATGATTAAATTATGCTCAATATGCAAATATTTGTACTATTAAACCCTGTTAGAGCAATTGTAGTTTAATGCCAACTCAGCAATTTTTCAGCTATATCATGACGAGAACAAGTTAATTTTCAATGAGATGATGATGAGGTCCGCTTTGTACTAGACCAACACGCAGAGTTGGATTTTTATAGTGCTAGCTCACTGAACCAACAGTCTGCCAATAAACATGTTGCCCCACTCTGACACATTATCCTGATTCTGAACCAACCAGTTTTTGCTCTTTCTCCTTAATGCTGCATAGTTAGCGTCTCCTTAATGCTGCATGGTTAGCGGAGAAGCAACAAATACCTATTTTATAGTCACATTTACCAATATTTGGTAGGTTAATAATTCCAATATGGAATGAAATATCTATTTTGGTAAATAAAGAATTCCAATCTAAAAAAGCCACATTTATTTGTGTAAAAATATTAAAACATGACAAATAAAAAAAAAAGCTGAACTAGTGGTGTTCACATGTGTAATTATAATTTATATAGAAAAACTAAGTATACCTTTTTTCACAATATTTCACATCTTTTTTTTATATTATATTATAAACAATAAAAAAAATGAATAATTGTAACAATATTTGATCGTTAAATTGATTTACAAATAAACTGTCATCATTCAATTCAAGCAGCACTATGGTTGTAGTTAAACACTCATTCAACATTGAAGTTAATAAACTTGCATTCTCCTTTTTTAACTTTTATTTTAACAATTAGTTAACAATGGAACATTATGGAAGTAAACATTGCTGAATATCACCTGTTACACTTAAAACAGTATTGTCATGGAAGTAAACATCGCTGAATACCACCTTTTACACTTAAAACAGTATTGTTTGTGGAGGGAGTGGCACTGAGATCATCATCCTTACCATGTTTGAGCTTTGGTAAAGTTTTTCTGTAATATAAAACAAATTAAAGAATAACAATATTTTACTGTAGAAACAAAATAGACATGTATACAGACTATGATGATTCATATATATATGTAATGTATACACCTGTATAAAATCAATATATCTAATCTGATTAAAATCATACACAACACTCCATTTACATCTGATTTGACAGTTCATTTAGGTGAACTTTAGTTTATCTTTTCAATTCTCTGGCTTTTCCTTTACTGCTTGGAACAGAATTATCTGTCAATATTTTTGCCAACAACACTGTACAACATCAAAGATGGCTAAGCCAGTCAAACTATACAATATGACTTGTAAATCTCTCTCAGTACAACATCAAAGATAGCTAAGCCAGTCAAACTATACAATATGACTTGTAAATCTCTCTCAGTACAACATCAAAGATAGCTAAGCCAGTCAAACTATACAATATGACTTGTAAATCTCTCTAAGTACAACATCAAAGATAGCTAAGCCAGTCAAACTATACAATATGACTTGTAAATCTCTCTAAGTACAACATCAAAGATAGCTAAGCCAGTCCAATTATACAATATGACTTGTAAATCTCTCTCAGTACAACATCAAAGATAGCTAAGCCAGTCAAACTATACAATATGACTTGTAAATCTCTCTAAGTACAACATCAAAGATAGCTAAGCCAGTCAAACTATACAATATGACTTGTAAATCTCTCTAAGTACAACATCAAAGATAGCTAAGCCAGTGAAACTATACAATATGACTTGTAAATCTCTCTAAGTACAACATCAAAGATAGCTAAGCCAGTCAAACTATACAATATGACTTGTAAATCTCTCTCAGTACAACATCAAAGATAGCTAAGCAAGTCCAATTATACAATATGACTTGTAAATCTCTCTAAGTACAACATCAAAGATAGCTAAGCCAGTGAAACTATACAATATGACTTGTAAATCTCTCTAAGTACAACATCAAAGATAGCTAAGCCAGTCAAACTATACAATATGACTTGTAAATCTTTCTCAGTACAACATCAAAGATAGCTAAGCCAGTCAAACTATACAATATGACTTGTAAATCTCTCTAAGTACAACATCAAAGATAGCTAAGCCAGTCAAACTATACAATATGACTTGTAAATCTCTCTCAGTACAACATCAAAGATAGCTAAGCCAGTCAAACTATACAATATGACTTGTAAATCTCTCTAAGTACAACATCAAAGATAGCTAAGCCAGTCAAACTATACAATATGACTTGTAAATCTCTCTAAGTACAACATCAAAGATAGCTAAGCCAGTCAAACTATACAATATGACTTGTAAATCTCTCTAAGTAAAGCATCTGTATATTATTCAAGTCAGCCAGTCAGTTCAACTGTACAACAGGGTTTGTAAATCTCTGTTAGTACAAGACGAAAGTAAGCTAATAGGTTCACATTACATTACAAGACAAGTCAGCCAGTCAGTTCAACAAGTCTTGTAAAACTCTCTCTGTACAATACCTAAGTCAGTCAATTGTTTCAACTGCTCAACAAGACTCATGTCACAAAATGTGTTCTCATGTCATAAAAGTATTGCATTTCTCTGAAAAAGTTTTGAAAATGATACATTTGATATTCTGATTTACACTGAAAATTTTAGTGGTGGCCATCTTTTTTTTAATTGGGAAGATTTTGCTGCTCTGAACAAAGCTTAAATTTAAATGACAAATTCAATAAACTATGCATGATGTTTTAATTCAAGAAGAATTTCATCTGAGACTAATGTGGGTTTTTTCTTGTCATTGTAGTATTACTAGTAATATAACAAAAGAAGTTTTACATGGCTAAACATTAAGAAACAATATCTGGTTACAAAAGAAAGAGAATCCCTATTATTGAATAAGCAATATTAGATATCAAACAATTAAAAGAGACCCACAATGAGCATAGCAATTTGTAAATACTCACTTATTATCATTAGAAAACTTGGAGAACATATCTTTGAGATTTTGTTGTTTTATATCAATAGTTGACGACGATTTCTTATTTCCACGAGATAATCCTGAAACACGACATCCAGACATTAAGGGAGCTGAAACAATACAGAGAATATAAATAACGGCTTGTTAATGTTTTTAGGTAGATGTGCTGTGCTGCATGTGTGTAAGGATGAAGATGATTAATCATAGTTGTAGTCAACCTTGTGTCTTTTTTTCAAAGCAATGTCTCAATTGTTACTAGTTATAATCCAACTGTTAGAAAAGAATATCTTCTAATGTGTAATTAGGATGCCTTCTGTTATGGACTTCAGACTGCAAAAATCACTTCATTCAAGGTTCCTGGACTGATGTGTTTAGGAAGCTAAGGGTACCAGCTTCTACTTCAAATTTGTTAGAATATTACCCACATAATATAAAATGCCCTTGTGCTCTTACTTTCAAAAAAAAAATCGTATGAAAACAATCGTTAAAAAGAAGCAAACAATTATAACAAAATAAAGCTACATACTTTTTTGGACACTTTTCTCTTTCAAATTTATATCCTTCAAAAGAAATGACAATTTTGTAAATAAAAACTTTAGTTTTATAACACATTAAAACATTCTACACATTGGAGTTTGCTAATCACCATGACCAAACACATAATGTAGAGGATCGTTACAAGTCATTGATTGATTGATATTTATTTAAGCTGTACAGTATACTATTTTCAGCTATATTTCCAGTAGGATGGGTTTGTGTATACATGTATTGCCATTGGAGATCTGGTTATCAAGAGGGGATGGTTGTGATCCTATTAACCCATTTAACCCAACAACATTATTGTGCCTGCAACAATCCTGGACCCGTATGTCGTGGTCCCCCTTTGTTTGTGTTGAGTGAGTGAAGATGAGAGGCGATTGATCGTTTTGTTGATATTGGTGGAGTTGTTGACTATCACTGTTTAAACTTTCTTTTCATAATTGAATCTTCATACCACAAGATGATAGTTGACAGTATTTTAATTTTAACAATTGAACTATATTAATCTTTGGAGGATCCCAAGGTCCAAGACCTGATAGAACGCAACACAAATTTTACTTAATCTCCCCCTCTTTTAGGACTTTTACTGACCCTTCCCCATGGGGGGGATCAACTTCATTTCTATAATAAGTCTGAATTTCCTCATCATTAGGAGCATCCACGCCAAGCTTAGTTCTATTCAGCTCAACATTTCTTGACAACAAGTTTAAAATGAAGAATTTAATGATGATGGAAGACAGCAGACACCAAGAGAAGGGCTATGGCTATGGTGTTTTACGCCACTTTCAACAATATTTCAGCTATAGCATGGCAGTCAGTTTTATTGGTGGAGGAAACCGGAGTACCCAGAGAAAACCACCGACCTGTCACAAGTCACGGACAAACTTTATTACATAATGTTGTATTGAGTACACCTTGCCTGAGCGGAATTAGAACTCACATCGTTAAAGGTGATAGGTACTGATTGCATGGGTAGTTATAAATCCAACTACCTAACGATCAAGACCACGTCGGCCCCTGCCAAGAGAAGGTAAAACTACATATGGTCTTTCCTCAGTTGAGATAAAATTCAATATTTGATTAGGTTCAAGAGATTAGTTGCCTAAAATAAATTTAATAAAGGACATAAATGTATAAATGGAAAACTAATTTAATGTGTTACCACAAAACTGGTTCCTGGTTGACTTTTTACTACTATAGTATCATGTTCTTCCTCATCATCTTGTGTATTAGCTTTCCCATTTATTTTTTCACTAGATACAAGTCTTGTGTTACTGCTACCATTTTCATTTTGTATATTGGAATCACCATGACAACATTCATCAACATCATCCATATTTGGAAAACAGTCCGAGTCAATACTATATAAGTTACTATGAGAACTGACTTGACTTAAAGTGTCTAAACTATTTTGTGATTCTGTCCTAGATATTGTACTTGCTGACTGTACATATGATGTAATATTTGTATCAGATACCACACGTTTGAAAGGATTTCTGGAACATGGACTAGATTCAACATTACTTGTATGTTTTGTTGATTCAAATTTGGACCAAGAGAATGCAGATTTTGGTGAAGGTTTAACTGGATCAGATTTATGTCTAGGAAATTCTTTTTTAGTTGCAGTCATCATTTCTAATTTATTTACTGTCTCCAATGAATTTGGTTTTTGTTCAACTACTGAATTATCTTTTGAAGTTTCTACAGGGGTATTCTTGTGTTCAGTTTTAATACTGGAAGATCCAAAATATCTGAAAATAAAACATTCATATGGTAATGCATATATGCTGAACTTCTGCAAAGAATTTGAACTTATTTTCTTGATAAAAAAAAGAAGGCAATTCTGGTAATACACTTTTTAACTCCTTCAATGAATTTGAACTCAATATCTTGACAAACTAGAGGCTCAGTGGGCTGAGCCTGTGTCGCTCACCTTTCATTCTGCTTTGAGGAAACTTAATACAGAACCTTCCATAGGTGCTTCCCACTAAATTTCAGTTCATTTGGCTAAGCAGTTTCATAGAAGTAATTTTTATAAATCTACCAACCAGAAACAAGAATTGCCTATGGCAGCCATGTTTGTTATCAGATCGGGACGAAATTAGCAATCTTTATAGAGCACCTTCCATATATGTTTCCTACCAAGTTTTGGTTCATTTGGCTAAGCAGTTTCAGTGAAGAAGATTTTTAGAAATCGACCAATCTGAAACAAGAATTGCCTGTGGCAGCCATGTTGTTAACGAATCAAAACGAAATGAGCATCCCTATAGAGGACCTTCCATAGGTGCTTCCTACCAAGTTTCGGTCCATTTGGCCAAGCTGTTTCATAGGAGAAGATTTTTAGAAATCTACCAATCAGAAACAAGAATTGCCTGTGGTGGTCATGTTTGTTAATGGATCGGAACAAAGTGAGCAATCTATATAGAATCTTCCATGGAGGCTTCCTACCAAGTTTCGGTTCATTTGGCCAAGCGGTTTCAGAGGAGATTTAAAAAAAATCAGCCAATCAGTAACAAGAATTGCCTGTGGCGGCCATGTTTGTTAATGGATCGGGATGAAATCAGCAAACTTTATAGAGGACCTTCCATAGATGCTTCCTACCAAGTTTCAGTTCATTTGGCAAAGCGGTTTCAGAGGAGAAGATTTTTAGAAATTGACCAATCAGAAACAAGAGCTGCCTGTGGCAGCCATGTTTCTTAACAGATCGGGATGAAATTAGCACTCTTTATAGAAGACCTTCCATAGATGCTTCCTACCAAGTTTCGGTTAATTTGGCTGAGTGGTTTCAGAGGAGAAGATTTAAAAAAATTGGCCAATCAGAAACAAGAATTGCTTATGGCGACCATGTTTGGTAATGGATTGGGACGAAATGAGCAATCTTTATAGAGGACCTTCCATAGATGCTTCCTATCAAGTTTCAGTACACTTGGCCACATGGTTTCAGAGGAGAAGATTTAAAAAAATCAGCCAATCAGAAACAAGAATTGCTTGTGGTGGCCATGTTTGTTAATGGATCAGGACAAAATGAGTAATCTTTATAGAGGACCTTCCATAGATGCTTCCTACCAAGTTTCAGTTCATTTGGCTGAGGGGTTTCAGAGGAGAAGATTAAAATGTGAAAAGTTAACGGACGACGGACGCCAAGTGATGGAAAAAGCTCACCTTGCCTTTGGCAAGGGGAGCTAAAAAGTGAATACAACTGGATCCTTAGGTACATGTATATTCTATGAAACACAAAATTAGGATAATAGTTATTAAATAAAAAAAACCTACTTAATCTTAACATAAACTTAGAATTACATCAATAAATACATCTTTGGACATATGATGTCAAATTCAAAATTGAAATGTTTAGTTCCAAAACATTCAAGCTTCTTTATTCTGTAGATCAGGGGAACATATATAGCATAACTAATCGTAGATTTTGAATATCAAAATAAGACCGTGAGTGACCGAGGTATGCATAAGGATTAAACGAGTGGGCAGAACAACTTGTTCCGCCCACGAGTTTAATCCTTAATGTGTATTCGGTCATGAGTGGTCTTATTTTGATATTCAAAATGTATGATTTAGCTATACTGTTTATTATATAGACTTTCAAAATTTCTTATATATTATTTTTTTGTATTTGTATATTTCATTCCACGCATTTGAATATACGAGCAATGATACTAACTAAGGGGTTCAGCTGGAAGGATCTGTCATCTTGAAAATGTGAAATCCTACATGTCATATTTACAACAATACACAAAAATAATTAAAATGCTTACCTTGGGCCAAAAAAAATTAATTGTTAGCTTCTCAGGCACCGCCGCGTGTGTGTTTTTACTGCCACATTGATCGTTTTTACATTGGGAAAAATAAAATTGTGTCCATTTCCGGTCATTTCTGGAATTTTTCGGGTCCACTCTGGTCCAATCCGTAAGTTTGTTGTTCGCAGGGGTAGAATTTAAGCAAAAATTGCAACTAGCCAGCAGGACTAGTAGAAATAAAAATCAACTAGCCCCCCAGATATTCTACTAGCCCGACCATCATGGGGACAATTACTAAAAATTATAATGAAGAAAGAATGTCAGTATTGTCATCACTTGAAACATCATCATCACCAGCGTCACCATCATCCTGTCGGAAGAAGTATATGGTATGCAAACTGAACATGTCATTCGGTCTATTTCACTGTTGTGAACTAACCAGTTGCGGTTTTTCTGCAAGCTTGTCTTTTCTTTTTCTTTTGACCTGATCACACGTCCTTTTCTCTCTCTCTCTCCAATTTTTCATTATTATCTAATTTAATTTTTTTCGCTGTTTGCTCTACGCCGGTAATGTGTCACCACATTTCTTGAATCTTAGATTATGTTGTTAAGAACGCTCGCTGAGTTACCCGCATTATCGAGTAATTTGATCTATTCGTATACCACCCATTAGGATCCAATTGTTATCGAGGGAATTTCCCACAGGTAAATTGTGTACAGTGTAAACAAACACAGTAATATGAATTATGATTTTCAATTATGTCATTAAAATTAATGAAGTGGAAACAATAATTGACAATTGGAAATTTTAACTAGCCCATCAAACTAGCTTCTAAGAGAGTTCTTCTAGCCCGACGCTGATTTTACTAGCCTCGGGCTAGCGGACCAGCATTAATTTCGTGTCCTGGTTGATCGCGATCATTGACAGTAAAGCATTTATGTCGAAGGCATACATGGTTGTTTCCAGTATAAGCTAATAATTTTTTTAGTTTGGCCTTGAAAACTTACTATAGTTAAATTTGATCAAAATTGAAGTGTACACGAAGCCAAATACAGGAATAGAAATTAACGGTCGCCCATGGCGAATAAAATTTCAGCTGGGCGATCAAATATTACTTTGCGGTCGTCCAGTTGGCGAATGAAATTTATTCATCACTCCAAGTTTCCGCTGCCAACGGAGTTTATAGAAACGGCATTAAATTCCGTTTCAGTTTTATTAAAATGTCAGACAGAAACTTGAAATTTGTTTACTTATTCTGTCAGATCGGCACATTCCTATTTTTACTAAATAGAACGTCTCCTTCTTCTTCCTATACGTATTGTAAACATCCTTTTAGTAGGAATGAGCATCTGCAATACATGGAGCCTTAAAACTGAAATATATTACTGAGCACAGAAATAAGTTGACTTTCACACTCCCAAAGTATCAAAGATTGTATGTATTTAATTAAATTTGTTTTGAGATGCTTATATATTGAAGATGACAACAGATTCATGTTCTTAACTGAAATTAAAAATGTAGGTAAACCGGAAGATGAAATTGATGTAAAATATTCGGAACGGGATCGGACAGTGAGATATGGATTGTTGGCCATATCTGCCTTTATATCTTATACAGAAAAACATTTATTTGAAAAAATTATTTACATGGAAATTGATTGATACTTGTAATCCAAACTAAGGTGAATAACTTGTCTATTGCAATTGTACATTTTAGTGTATATTTATTTTCAATCGATATCCTAAAATTTTCCAAAAGAATAGATGTGTATTGGATACTTTTATAGTTTATTTTATACCATACTATAGAATATATTTCAAATTTATAAACCTATGAAATAAAAATTATCTGCTACATTTTACTTGTTTACAAATAAAAAAAACAATATAAAATACAATATCTGTATGCACACATATAATAATATACAGCATACAGTAAAAGGAATAATTAAATACAGATATTTACATATGCTGTATTAATTACATCCACTGGATACTGTGCACTATATATGTATGCCGACTGACATAATTTAGCTCAGTCACATAAAGACTGCTTACTAAATTGACATCAAACGTCATTATAGACAAGTTTGACATCACAAAAAATGCATTTCTAACAAAATTAGGATTTTTTTTTATAGATCAGATCAGGACAAGACCTGATTAAATTTAATTATTGCTGGATCTATCACACAAATTAATTCAAAATATCTGGAAACCTTTTTCGCATGCCCATTCCTCTTTAAGAGTTTAAATTTTAAGTAGGTAGTTAATTCCTGTTTAGAAAATGTGGGAGTTTATCAGTGGCAATGGCATAAAACCTCCACAAAAGAGGAAAACAGACGAAGATAAAAATTCATACTGCTACAAGTATTTAAAAAGCCTGTATTACCTGATTAAATGGGTTTTTAAAATGAATAATTATTCATTTATGTCCGAATGTTTTGATTTTTCTTTTTCATCGACTGAAAAATAAAACTGGGCCCCTAGAAAATAGAAGTCAGTAGCCCAGTTGGCTACTGGGAAAAAATAGTGAATTTCTGTCCCTGAAATAACGTCTAATCTTTACGTTTCAAACTGGAAGTCTTCATATGACGTCATGTTGGTTATGTGCCAATGTCGTCAATAACATTTCGCAGAATTTTTTCAGTTTACAATCGTATGTGTATTCACTGTAACACAAAAAGGGACGTAACCACCACAATTATAGTTGTGTAAAAGTAGTTCCGGCGGGAAAAAACTGATCTCACATGTGAGATACCGGAATTTATTTCACAGATAAATCCCCATAATTCACACCCATCTATATAATAATATAAGTTAACCAGTTATCCCATCATTAAAATGATGAGCTATTTGAAAATTACCTGCTCTTAACAACTTCTTTGGGAGCATTCAAATTAAACTTGGGTTTCTTTGAAGGACTTAGAACAGCAAATCTGTTTCTTGGAGACTTGATGTCATTTTCTTTATCATCTTTTGGACTTTCATTATTATCTGCTTCCACTAATGAATCAAAGAATTCTGGTTTCCTTGGCGATTTTATAAACTTTTGGTATTTTTTAGGGGGAGACAACTCCTCATCACTGCTACTGATATCCTGTCGTCTTTTCAATGATTTTTGTGCTTTACTTGGTGAGTGGAGATAAATACCAGACAATTCATTATCAGATTTAACTTCTTTACAATCTTCAACTAAAAAAAAAATCAAGAACAGGTTTTTTTTTTTAAATACAATGTCATTATAATTTGTAACTATTTCCAGAATTTTTCTGCAAAAATTCTCCAATTATTTTTCTGCCAGAGGGACAATTTTTAAATGCATTTTTTCAAATTGAACAGACTGATTTCATGAACAAGATAACAAGTATTTATTAGAACTTTTAATTTTATTTGTTTCTGAACCTTGGATTCACATTTGTTTTACATGTCATCAGCCTTGTTCAGTACTGATATTTAGACATGCTAGTACAGTGGATTCCGTTTATTTGCAAAGCCTATTTGCCAGAGAAAATTTTGCAATTAACAAAACGCTATTCAGACCGGAAGTATAGACTACAGGTGCCATGACATTGACATTTTGTTTACCTGGAGCTGATATGTTGATAAAGGAAATGTATGAATGTAAATAATAAAATAGAATATTTAATGAAAGTCTTTGTTGTTTATTTCATGCTTTTTAGTTTGTTTACACAGTTGGATGCAAAAGTATGCATAAAAATACCTTGACCTATTTATGGTCATATCGAAGACTGCAAAACAGTATAAATCTTTAGCCAGTCCATTATTAATTAAAACTCATCAATCCTTCCTTTCATTGCAGTACTTTATGCAGGTTTACATGTTTATTACGGGTGTAAATAATATTTCCATCATTTCTGTGTATTGGGGGAGCTTTTTGTGTACATCGAGTGTCACATGATCACGCGATAGATGTTACGTTTTGTGTACTGTAAATGAGTTGTTCTAAATTAATAATAGTTACTGCAGTATCCATATTGTTATTTATAACTGTAGGGATTTACTTTTCATCATGGTAGGTTATTATCGAGATATCTAAAAAAAAACACAAGCCCAAAATCTGAATACTTTTCATTATTAAATAAATAAAAAAATAATTAATCCGCTTTGATTTTTTGTTTGATGTTCTAATTTACATTAATTAATTAACTAACTAAGTAAACATATTTTAATTTCTCTTGAAAGTTTTTAATCACTGATCAGCATTCATATTAATTTCTTTGATCACTAATTATGTGTTTTGAATTGCTGCGTGGCTGATTGTTACAAATCTAAAAATAGACACCAGGGCTTTATCCTGTAAGGTCACACACTTAATTATTGAATCAAAATGGTTGACGATCAACACTGATTGAGGTACACAAAACGTTCTTTATTAGAGCTTTATTGAAGTTCAGGAAAAGGATTAAACACAAATAAACATGTAAATGGATTCTTATTAAAATATTCAATAGTTCAAAACGTCTTCAAATGTCTTATCAGGTTATCACCACACGACGTTTCAACATCGATCTGCATGAAAAAAATCAATCAATCAATTAGTTCAAAGGTGTATTGGATTTTTGTTTTCTCCTTTTTTTATCAGTTCTTGGGTAGTTTTGCAAATAACCAACACTTTTATACATTTTTGGCAAAAATTGTCTTTGCATTAAAGTGAATTTTGCCATTAACCGCTTTGCAATTAACCAGGTGTTTTAACATTAAATGAATGGTAAATGGATCGGTGTTTAAGCTTTTTTTGCAATAATACGAATTTTGCAATTAACCGGAGTCTACTGTACATGTATATATTTTTATTACGATCAATTACTGAAACCTCCATAGAAAGAGTGAAGCATTCTATTAAAATTAATGTAAACTAAACCCAAAAAAAACTTAAAAATAAAACATGATTTCTATGAAATATTTGTACCATTGCAGATTTTCATAAACTCTGTGCAGGGTCTAATAAATATTACAATTTTGCACGAATGTTGTATGATTTGCCATGTAAAGTCTACTGTGAATGTTACTGTTATTTATTTTTACTAATCTAAAATTTTAAGTAAAAACATATCTATCAATTTATGCTAAATGACAGCCACAATAGAATGAGTAATTATATATTTACCAGGTTTAATGACGATTTCTGTTTTAACTATTTTGCTTTTTATAATAACTTCCTTCCCTTGAAGATTTGGTCTGTTTTGCATCTGTGTCAAGGGCAATTTTGGACATATTCTGTAGTTTTTATTCCATATACTTAACATGTGTAAGCTTTCTGGTTTCTTTTTACTAACTTTACTTGGCTACAATATAAATAAATAATTCACTTTCAACAATATTTCAGCTATATCACGGTGGTCAGTTTTATTTGTGGTGGAAACCAGGGTGCTTCAAGAAAACCAACGACCTGCCACAAGTCAGACTCCATTTATAAGTCAATGGTGGACAATGGAAGATACAGGATACATAAACAATATACAAATGTAGTCAAACTTGTCATCTTTTAGCAGTATATGTAGATAATTTGATGTATTAAACATTTTTTGTGACATATCAAGGCAACAGATATGTAAAAAATATTATCAGATAACTTGTATTGTTCATTCAATTTAAAATGAAAAAAAGCAAGTTACATATTAGGGATCTAAATAATTTTCAATTGTGTAGAGCATTTCCTTTTCTTAAAAATTCTGTCTACATATGTTAAATGTTACTTTTATTGCATCAAAACATAACTTGTATCAGGTATTAAATACAATGTATGCTGTTATATAAGTGTTGTCATCAACAAAACAACAAGACTGTAGGGACAAACAAGCCAATTTAGTATATTATTTGTTATCACTAATAAATCTTTCAACTATTGACAGTTTTGAGAAATTGTAAATGCATCCTCTTTAAATAATATCAAGTATCTTAGAATTTGAGATAAGTTTGGTATATTAAATGATCTTATGTAATTTAAACTCACCACAAAGGTATCAGGGTCAAAATCTGCAAACTTCTCCATTGTATAAATGTTGATGTTACCCAAAGCAATTTTATAAGCTTTCTCATGTGGCATATATCTTGTAATTATTAAGAAATAATTAAAGCTTAATTTTTAAATGGAGATTGTAATAAAGGGCTATGCTTGATGCAACATGATATTACCACAAAAAGTCAACGGGCATCTTCCAGCACCAGTTTTACTGCAATCAAGTTCAACTTGAAAACCATAACTGATGGAAGAAATCCGCTGCAATACTGCCCGAGTCCCTTGTCACAACCAATATAAAAAACAAAACTAGACTGCATCATGCCCCCTCATAGCACTTGGACACAAATATGTTACTAATACATTTGCTGTGTTTCAGAAACAAATATGATGCCCCTGAAATCAAAATCCTGATAATATGCACACCTTTGGTATATGCATAAATATTATGTAAAATACAAAGATTCTAGATTGAAAACTGCAAGAGGAGTCAGCTTGACAAAAGAATATGTGTATATGCAAACTTTAACAATAATGGACAAAGTTCTACAACACATAATTTTGTGAAAATCTGAAGAAAATAAATACAAATGTTTAAATGTAAATTGTGTTATTTGCCCCCCCCCCCCCCAAATAAAATAGTTGCATTTTTAAGGACTCATTAATAACAAACATAGATGAACATTGTGTACAAAAAACAACAACATGAAAATTGATTGAAAAATAAAAAAAAGTTAAAATTTCCTTTTTATGTCAAAAACAGTATCAGTTACTGTACATACTCATGCATTTTTCTGAAATGGATATTCCTATTCAAAAGCATTAGCATGGAAACCATCGGTCTACCTGTAGAAGATAATGATGACAGATCCATAACATAATAAGACCACAAAATATTTGTGGTTGTATAAAAAATGAAGTCCCTTCATTCAGAGCAAATTTGAAGGGGAACAAACTAGTTCCTAAACGACATGAAAGCTTCTATAAACATAGAGTTTTATTATGAATCAATTCTTTGATCACATTTTTTAGCCCCTCACTGTTACTAATTCATTTTTACATGTATATTTTCCAGTTAGCATCTTATAACTCTTATATTGTACCATTATTTATTCTTCTCATGCGTTGAGGTTATTTTTGCCACTGTATCATTAGTGTTGAACCATTTTCATAATTTCAAGGATACGATCCAGCATATGCCAAATCATCTGGTTCTATATCATCATCATAATCATTGAGGGGAACCAGTTTTCTTGACAATGGATCAAATACAAGTTGGTGAAGAAATGTATTATTTGCCTTGATAAATCCATTTATATAATCATCAGTCACTGTCAATGACATCTTTAAATAGGTTGTAGGAAACTTCTTTAATAGCTAAAAATAGAATCAGAACAATCAATAATTTATTTAACAATTAGTGATTATGATCACCATATTTTGAGATTTTTAGGAAACATGTAGTTAAAATATTAATCAGAAAAATCAATGATTAATATAAACATCACTTAAAAATTAAATGAGGATTTTGATATGCTTGAAAACTTGTTCAACAGTTAAAAATAGAATGAGAAAGCTGATGAATTATATCAGATCACAAACTGTTGTTAATATCATTAAAGAACCTATAATGGCTTGCAGTTACATTGTAGTATGAACTTGAACGAGCGATTTCAACACCAAAGATATATATATTTTATAGCTACATTGTAGTATGAACTTGAACGAGAGATTTCAACACCAAAGATATATATATTTTCATTATCCAACACTTAAAGAGTATCTATCATTAACATTATCTGGTAAAACTGGCAAAATTAAAATGATAGAAAAGATCTTTTGTTGTACAGAACTGTTAATTTTTTTTAGCTGTATTTCCTTTCATAAATTCTATCCTTGGTGGTGAAGGCCAATAACTCTACTCATTGTATTAACTGAAAATGCCTTCATAAATTCTTAATTAAATTCCCAAAAAGAAGATAACTTACTACTTTTAGATCTGTTTGTCTGGCTAATTTAAATACTTTACAAGCTTTTGCTAATCCTATTCCCGAGAGGGAGGGGAGATAATCACACCCAGATAAAATACACATGTATCTGAATTTCTCAAACGTGTAGAATCCATTTTGAATTTCTAGAACTTCATTCAGTCGACTTTTCTCTATCATCATTCCATTGCCAAAATGATCCATCTTAAAAATTACCTAAAAAGAAGACAATATGATTGATGTAATGTAACTTATATATTAGATTTCTTATTAAATGATACTGATATAAATCATGACATCACTAACAGTTTTTTTTAATGTAATTTAGTTTCTATGATATCAGCTTTAATTGATATTAAAATGAACGGAAACAGCATATGCAATTAAACTACATCATGGAATAAGGCATTAAAAAATTACAATCTGATGTAACTCAGGTTCCATAACAAATGTTGAACAATCTTGGCAGATAATCAAGTGTTGCTTAGATTGCACTGATTTTAGAAATACATGTAACAACATTGGGGTAAAAGTGTAGTCCTAATCATTATTTGGTAGCCTCTACATTAACATATTTTTCAACTTGTCCCTTCGGACAACTAACTAAAAAAAGTACTTGTCCGACTCAATCTTTTAGTTTTCCGAAAAAATTAATAAAAATTACAAAAACTAGAGAATAATTATTCAGGGCTCCCACTACTTTCAGAGAGCTCACAGGGAGAAGTGGGAGACAACAGAGAGAAGTGGGGAGACTTCTGGGAGAAGTCAATTGCGATTAATCGAAACATTGTTTCGCGACCCCTCTGACGTTACCCTGCCCAAATTTAGTAAATAGTTAAAGCTGCCTGAACTGATTTGTTCTGGGTTTTTTTTTATTCATAACTACCTTATGGACATATTCAATGTCACATTTTTATTTCTGTCTACCTTGATTGGAGTCTTGCATACCAGTGATTTTTATGCTGAGAATATATATATTGAACCGCCATCTATACAATTTATAATTGCAGCAACATTTCGACAAAATCAAGATCAGGTTTAATCATGGAAGAAAGTAAAAAGCCATAGATCATACATCATCTTGAACTGGGTGCAAACCTCTACCCCATTAGTGGAAGGATAGTAGTCTGCATAGATGATTGGCAGCCATACAGTCTTAACGCTAACCCACTTGCCCGAAGCCCGGGACAAGTAAAACTGGATTCGGACAAGTGAACATTATGAAAGAATTTGTTTGAATAAATTTTTTTTCCTTCTAAATTTGGCTTTTGGGCAAGTAGGTGAAAAAAATTAAGGCAAAGACTGGCCATAGATCATTAAACTCCCTAAAATTATCTTCCCATCCCTCAAATATTTTCAAATATCTGTCTACACTGGACACTCCTTAAGGGTTTTTATTTTACATACCCTGTCACAACCAAATAATAACAAATCAGAGTCCTCTGTCACAATAACTTGAGCAATACCAGCTTTATTAAGGAAGGCCAACTGGGCGTCAGCTTCATATGGAGCCACGATACAATCTATTCCACGTTCTCTACAAACCTGAAATATATATACATTGTACAGTCAACCTGCTTTAATGACCACCTCTACTATGCAATAACTTATGTAATGTGACCTTAATTTTAATTTCCTTTCACAGCACATATCATATAAATTAATACCTATTTTATTCACTGACCACCTGTCTTATGTGACCCTTGGAAGGTCCCATAAGTCAGGTTTGACTATACATTACAATTTTGCTAACTAGGCCTTGTTTTTTTATGGGGTTATGATACAAAGTATTCCATATTCTCTACAGCAACAAACTTGAAATATAAGTGTCAACTACAGCTATTCTAACAAAGGCTCTCTTGTGTTTCGTCATCTTATTTATCGAGATCTCATAATACAGATTATTAATTCAGAATCAACTTTGTAAAACCTGACATGTAATTTCCAGAAAAGTGTGTGGAAAGTTGAATGCCAGTAGAAGTTAATTATATATTTCTATACCTTTCTTATAGTTTCTTGCAGTTAATCCAATTCTTACACATTCATGACATAGAGTAAAGAGGAGTAAATTGAAAGGTACAAGTTTAAACTGTTTTAAACAACTAAAGAATGTACAATGTATCAAGTATGAGTTAGCCTAGCCTAGTTGTTTTATAGGTGAAGAATTAAATGTGAAAAGCTTGACTGAACATTAAATATAAATTGATAACAAAAGCTTACTTGGCTGCCAAACATTAATTACCTCCATAAGTCTGAGAGCCATCTCTGGACTGATATCAATACACCTTTGTAGACATTCCCTGGCTTCTGCTCTATTTCCTTCCCTTAACAATTGGGCTGCCTTCTTTCTGTACATGTCTCTCTTCCTGAAAAAAAATAAATACTTACACAATAAATGTATACCCCAGTCACACATTCAAAATATTGAAGACATTTACTTTCATAAGTGAATGCCTAATGAGAGGAACATTCTATATATACATAAATGTTTAATATAGATACCTTTAAACTTTAACAAGTGAATTATGTTTCACTATTTACAATTACATGTATATGTGTTTGAACCGCATCGGTGACGTAATGGTTAACATGCTCACCTGAAGTGCGGTAGATCGTGGGTTCAAACCAAAGATTTATAAAATTGGTATTTGTTGCTTCTCCGCTAAGCACACTGCATTAAGGAGAAAGAGCAAAGACTGGTTGGCTCTGAATCAGAATAATGTGTCCGAGTGGAGCGACATGTCTATGGGCGGACTGTTGTTTCAGTGAGCTAGCACTATACAAATTCAGCTCAGAATGTTGGTCTAGTACAAAGCTGACCTCATAATCATTTCCCTGAAAATTAACATGTTCTCGCCATGATATAGCTGAAAAATTGCTGAATTGGCATTAAACAACAATCACTCACTCACTGTATATGTGTTTGTACTAATAACCTATGGTCTACTGTCCAGCTGATACTAATACTATCTATTTATATTTGCTGCATTCAGTGACAAAATCTTGGGACAAATCCAGGGCTCTACAATGCGACCAAAACAGTTACTTTTGTAAAATGCGAGTAAAAATTTCATATTGATAGCCAGACAACGAGTTGATATTTCCGGAACATTTTCATTTCCTCACAGATATATTTTTTTCAATTTAAATTCTTATTTTGATTTTCCAGTCTTTTAAACTGTGGAATTGACTCGGACATAAAAGTTTTAAATCACGTACTTTTAACGCTTGCAAGTGACCTCGAATAGCAAAAAAACAAAACCTTCTCACAAAATTTGTCGCTAAAAATAAAGCGGTTAAATCAACTGATTACAAAACTCGTCTGCCTGATGCAACTTTGACCGAAGCATAAGCCAAAATACTGATGACGGTGTGGGTTCTGAAGCTGAAAAGCGTAAATTCCAAGACGTCTCAAAGTCGGAGTTTTCGTGGCTCATTGCAATTCATTGATGATTCCAATGACTACGTTATGTTTGTAGAAAGGCAGGCCCAGGTATTGCTCGCAAAACCGAATTTGTCACTGGAAAAACGCTTAAACGTGAAAGTCTTGTTTATCAAAATAAAACTTATGGTCTGAAACATGAAAAATGTTTCAATGTGGTATCAGAAAAAACCCATTCCTCAAATGAGTATCTTCTGCCTCATTCAGAGCATTAATAATTATGCACAAATAAATACATATTGGAGATATATAATACAAATTATGGCAAGTAACATTCTTTTGTTGGCAAGTAATTTTTTTTTTCTTACTAGCCAGTGACTAGTGGGTACTGGTATGAATTGTAGAGCCCTGAAATCCTGTCCAAACTAAGTACAAATTTTACACATCAACCATTTTTCGGAATATTGTAACCGAAGTATGGTAATTTTCCTACTCTGTATTGTATTTCCATACCTGTTTATTTTTTTATTTTTAATCACAAACAGCATTATATTTTTATGTTTTTTACCAGTGTTGTTTTGCTTATTCTCTCAAAAACCCTAACATTCTTATACAATGCAATTAACTATCTATCTATGCATTAATTTCATTGGATATTTGATTCAACCAGAGGTGTGTTCGCCAAAGGATGAAATAAAAATTATGGAATTGGTAGACATGAGAAAATCTGCATTCACCAGTAATTATTGCCTGTGCTCATAAACGGTAAATTTTAGTCGCCAAGACAATTTTTAACTCACAATGATAAACGACCCTAATGGACTTACTCTCTCCTGTTTTTCTCTACATCTTTTTTTGAAGGCAGATGACAGCCATCAAAGACCATAATTGGCTTGAGATTATTCTTCAACATATACTCTAAATACTTCATACAGTAATAAACATACCTATCAAAACAAAAATTAAGATCAATTTTCGAAAAAAGAATAATATATGCGTTATTAAAATTATACATATTCATGATATTAAAAAGTTGTACGGACCAGGTATCCAAACATCTTAAATACTCTAGCAGGGCTCACCACACATAGTAAAAACAGGGCGACTTGACTTCTCTCTCAGTTGACTTAAGGGCAAAGTGAGGGAAAATCTGGGAGACTTCCGAAAATCGATCAAAATTTTAACGTTTGACTTTCTTTCCCCACTACCGCATGTCCCCCTACCCAGAGCTCCAGATAATTTTCAAGTTCAAAGGGTAATTACCCCCTACTTTTGAAAATGATGGGTATTTGCATATTTCCTTTGCACTGTTGTACTCTCTTCTTCAGAAAAGATTGCTTACATGTATACTTTTATAATTATGTTTGACACAAGTGTTATTCAATAAACGCAGAATGCAAGTGAAATGTATATCTCTGTTTAATTTGACACGATTGTGTCATGTTTATTAATAAAATGTTGTAAATATTTTGTTTTTTGCTCGTCGGCTTCGGCAGTTTTCAGTCGTGTTGATAATGTCATCAATGATTCCTTTAACTATACTGTCACTAGACACAGATGAAATTGTCAGGAACTTGAGTATATAATTTTCCATAGTGCTCTTGCGCTTATTCATGTTCTTGCTCATTTTCAACGAACAACGTGTTCCCAAATCTACTTTCCTTTTAGTTCTTACTTATTACGTAAACTGCATTTATTTGTAATATTGACCGCGATTAGATGATTTATCGTAAACATCCAATCAGATCTCTTTTGACATCGATGCTTAGAAAGGCAAGCATTTGGTACCCCTTAGATGTATACGCTCTCTCCTTCGAAAAGTATAAAGGGAAGTAATTACGGGGAATTTCTCAAAGACAAAAATGTATTGTTAGGTACACGACTGTACAGGTAAGCTCCGAATTTGGAAAGTTTGCTTACACAGCAATATGTATGCGTAATGTGAACACTCTGATCTGATAATACATGCGATTTTACTCGTTTTCATATCGTAAAAAACGCAAATACGCAGCTTATCTGGAGCTCTGCCCCTACCTTTCACAAAACAAACGTGCTGCACAATGATCTTAAAAAGGATGCAATTAATTATTAACGCGTTTGGAATAAAATATTGAACATCAAACCCTGTATGGGTCAAATTTCAGGAACATGGATATTGAAGAAAAAGTATGATTATTGGTGAAAAAAATACTGACTTGAAAAGACTGAAGACTAAAACTTCACTTTTTGACAGAAATTGGGCGATTTCATTGAAACCAAGGCGAAAAAGTTGCCCACTTCGCCTGGTTTGGTGAGCCCTGCTCTAGACAAATGGTAAGATACATATTAACACTATGCATTTTTCTAAAACGGATTTCCAAAGGAATTAAACATCATTAAAATCAGATGAATAATAAACTCTTCATGTACAAAAAACAGAAACACCCATTTTGCACCTTCGTGACTCTTGTTTGGAAACGGTCATGCAATCCAAAACTTATTCCAGGCCAAGAATCTTTGATAAAAAATTCAAAAGGTTCAGTCAACTTGTATTAAAGTTAGCACATAGAAACCATTGTGCCTACAGATGAAAGACAGCAGACTCATAACATTATATGGCTGTAATATTTTTGCAGTTGTATAAAAAAGATATAATTCCAATCAATGCTCCCATGTTGTTGCAAAAAATAAACTTACTGGTCTGTCTTTTCTCCAAGTACCAATTTCTCTGCACAAGAAAAGGCTCCTTTATGTAGCCAACAATAAGCATCAATTGCTACTGTACATCCAACAAACTTAGCAATGTTAATTGGGTCATGTATCTTCTTAAGAAATGGCAGCAATCCTTGGATACCCATCTTGACCAAGTTACCAATTAAAACAGGAAAGCTTAAAACAAACAAAAATTTTGTTCATAATAGACTTTAAAGAATGTAAACAAACTTCCTTTTTTAATAAGACAAATTCAGGACAATTTTCATCGTATTCTCCGTCGAGTTGAACGAAAGCCATGGTCTTCCAACAAGCTATTGTTGGTTAAATGACCTTTCTTGCACCTCGCTTCATATTCTTTTGATTTTTCTGTCTTTTCATTTTCTATGTTTCTTTTTTTTACCTGACTGAGCTCCCTCAAAATTTCTAAAGAAGGACATTTTTTTATCCTTCACTGTGAAAACGTAAATACAAATGTGTCCCGGTCAACAGGTTCGGCATGGATAATATTTTGCCCGTCCGGACTAAAAATTGCCGGTCAGGACCGATGGTCCGGCACATTTCGGAAAGACTGAATGAGATCTTTTTTGAATAAGCATTCTATTCTATTTCTTTACTGCCTAGGGCTAAACTCATCACATGCCAGATTCTTCATATATACAAGTCAAATGTACTATTCCTGGCAAATGCTTTTTTGCAATAAAAAGCAAAAATCAACAAAAAATAAAGAAAACTGGTTAATATATAATCAACAAAGACGGAAGAATTCATCATATATAACTTTTTTCTTTCTTTTTCCAATAAAGTTCATCCCTCAGTGGTTCTGAGTATTATAGAACTTGTGCTATACATTCGCTGACAAGGAGGCATGCAATTAAAAACACTTCTCAAAAATGTAATGTATACAGCTAAAACTTAGTCCGAGATTCCTCTGCCGTCTGACGGCTTTTATGGATTTGCTGTAGCCGTGGGACGTCCTAGCGCTATATATACAGAAAACAGCTGATTTGCCTCTCCAGCTCTGGGTCGGCACATTTCCACGTTTCGTGGCCATCGGATTTTATTTTCTATCAGAAACCCTTATATAAATCGCTTCACCAATCATTTTTCTATTCATTCATAACCATCTTACCCTCAGAAAGTGGTGTTACACTCCATTACAGCACGATTTTGCCTTAGATCCTATTATTCCGCCATTTGACTTCCATTTTCAAATCTACAAACGTGATCTCGCGATACTAACTGAATGATGGGAGCTACATGTACTTAATTCAGCGCGCCAAATTATTTGAGCATTATTTGCATACGTAAACAACATTCAAATCACATGGAAGACGATACATTTAAGCGTATTCTGCAGGACAAACAGTCCATCTACAGATCAAAGCAAAGCAGAAGGAAATAATACAGAATGTGTTGGAAAGAAAAGATTCAATGGCAGAGTGTTACCAATGGGCTTCAGAAAGAGCATGTGTTACGTCCCCCCTTTTTGGACAAAGTACTACATCATTTTTTTTTTCTTATGGTTATCTGTAATTCACTATTGCTGTTAAAATCATTACCAATCAATATCATCAACTGTATTAAATTTTATGTTAATTGTTCTGCCTTAACAGGCGTGTATGATTGGCAATAAAAATATTTGTTTGTTTGTTTACAAATGTATATGCAAATCATCTCCCATTTCTCGTAGTCACGCGACAAATGTTTGAAAAATGGAAGACAAATGGCGGAATCATAGGATCTAAGGCAAAATCGTGCTGTAATGGAGTGTAGCACCACTTTCTGAGGGTAAGATGGTTATGAATGAATAGAAAAATGATTGGTGAAGCGATTTATATAAGGGTTTCTGATAGAAAATAAAATCCGATAGCCACGAAACGTGGAAATGTGCTGACCCAGAGTTGGAGAAGAAAATCCGCTGTTTTCCGTATGCATAGCACTCTGACGTCCCACGGCTACAGCAAATCCATAAAAGCCGTCAGACGGCAGAGGAATCTCGGACTATTAAAACTATGATGTGAATGTCTACACATGTATACTACATGAGCCAGCTCCACCTTGAAAGTTTCAAGTGTGGGAACACTGATAGCAAGCTTAAGCTATTCCCATGGATGATCAGTCACACACGGACTCGGAGTCTGATACGGCTATAGCGATGCCGATGGTGGAAAGTATCGGATTCGGAGTGTGATCAGCCATGGCTTACCAAGTTGTCTTGTTATGTTACATTGCACAGTGAGTAATATTTGTAATAAGCAATGAATTAACTTAATAAGTTATAGGATATACTCCCTTCCTATGGTACTACGGGTTCTATGATACCGCAGTATTTATTTTGCCTGTTCCTATGCACTGCAGTGCCACCCGCCGGTTTTTCTATTTATATATTCATAAACACAACAGTCATATTTATCGGAACGTCTGGTCATTCTGTCCAAATGTCTTGAATTTTTGTAAGTACACGTATTTTTATCTTTTCCTTAGAAATAGCGGACATTTTTATTTTACCCTGATGCCATGCTTTGTAAAATGTCCAATAATTAAACCATAGTTGTCATAATTCGTCGGCTATTTTTTTTAGAAATGTCGTTCGTTTGTTTACGTTTCATTTCAACCCGATTTGGGATTATTGGTGCTATTTTTAGTTACTTTCTAGACCGACAAAGTTGATGGAAAAATTAAGCTATGAAAACATATTAACCAACATAACGTTACATCAAACTGACTCAACTTCGTTACATTTGTTATTTCAAAGAAACTATACTTTATTAAATGTGATAAATTATCAAGATTTTCTTTATGGTAAACGATGTCTTGATTTATCAAACATTGTGTCCCATAACATTAATTTTGCAATTACCGCGATATCATAGGAAACCATTTCTGGGAGGTACATCGGCGTTGTCATAGAGAAAAGTGGCGACGTATTTTTAAACAAATTCAAAGAATAAAATGAATTGTGGGGGAAAATAGGTTTCTATATCGGGGAATAAAATATAACATTTTTGGATTAATTCCGAAAACTAGTTACGTTACACAGACGTTAAACATTACCGTCACGGTATGTGTTTTCGTGCGTCATCTGTTTTCGTTTTAACCATTTTATTTTGATTTCCACAGTGCACGCATTATTTTTGACGTGTCTTCCGGTTTCTATTTATGGAACATAAACAAGACTACAGCGTGACATCTGTAAAAGATGTTAAAGTTTGCTTTTAAAGACGTAAGTACCAAAAACAGTGAACCTACATACTGAACCATACTTTTTGTAATGCCAAAAATTTACTTCATTTATAAAGTAGCTGGGAAAAAATCCAGAAGGGCTATATAAAATTGAACTATGTCGTCTACCTCTCCGACACCGGCTCTTCCTGTCATGGGGTCACTGATTGTACTTGTAAACAAAAGAGCTGACTGAAATGTGCCTGTTTCTTATATAAAATACATGTCAATTTGCAGTGCATTGTGGTTTCATCAAAAGTAAACACAATTTTGAAAGTGGTCATTTTCAAACATTCTGTTATTTTATTTAGATGTAGTATGATTTGGTAGATGGCCAGAACCATGAAATTTTAAAACCAGCCATTTCCGGATTTTATATTCGTTTCCATCCCATATATCGGCCCTGTTTTTACTTCAAACGAAAACAGATGACGCCATTTTACTGACAGCAAAAGTTGCCAGATAATCGAGAGTATATTCCTTCTTCTTCTTCCGGTATAGAACAGGAGTCGTTGCCGACTGTTTCAAGTTCTGTTAATGCTACACGTGTCAGGCACACACAGATGTAGTCCCCTAGTCTATTTACATTTAAAACGTTCCTTATTTTTACAATTAAAATTATATACATGGGGTCCATGTCTAGCAACTGGCGGGGCTAACCCTAAGGTTAGCCCTAAACTCCTCGATGGTAGCTGCGGCAACTGTGCTGGCTGGTAGGAGGTTCCAAAGTTTTTTTATAATAGGAGGTACTTCTTAAATTTTAGGAGGTACCTAAAAAATTAGGCTGAGGGCCATAAGAGGTCCAGGGGGGCGGAAGCTCCTGAAATCTAGCATTTTGTGGACCAAAAAATGTACTTCAGAGACTGCAAAACATTACCGGTAAGTCTTTTTGAAAGAAAAATCCCATTAACTTTAGAGTTCAGATTTCACCAAGAGTGAAGACCATGCATAATGCCTGGATTTTTTTCCCCCAATTTCTTTATTGAATATTTCTGTTTACAGACTTCAGCCAAGATTATTCATAGATAGTCCGCCATATCTTAAAAAACCCAAAAGGATCATAAAGAGCTACGGTTCCGCAGCTAGGCTTAAAGATTAAACTTCTCAAAATTCGTTTGCTGGCTTTGTCCTTTTCTTTTTCACAATACCTTGGCTTGTGTGTGTTTTTTTACTTTATTACCAGTAATTAAACTCATCAAAGACCATTGGAACGGATCAAGACATATAAGTGTCATAATTAATGAAACATATAAATTTAATTTACAATCATCAATCTTTAATAAATCAATACAAATATAATTAAACAAAAACAATATATATATTGTTACTTTCACGACTTATGTGCAAAAAAATGTTCGAACAAAAACGATTCGCGGGAAGACATTTATTAACACTTGAATCACAAAAGTTAAATTATTTTGGTAAAAAAGTGGGGCAGGCATTTTGACATTACAATGTAATTCGTATTTGAGCCATGTCCGGTCCTTATTCAAGATTTCTAGTAATTTTCTATCCCTTATCTCCTTGTACACCCTTTTAAAAATGTTTTTCAGCACTTTCATTTCTGTGAACAACCGCGGTAGGGCCCCGTCAAAATATGTAAATAAATTAGCCATAGGGTTTTATTTTTGTATACCGGAAGTTAGGCAATATGGACGGAGTTAAGCAACAAGACAGTACGCCCCAGAATGATTTGAACCTGGGTTTTAAATGGATAAAGCAAATCGCACAAAATATTGTGTAGTCATATATTCATAATACACGAATACGAAATACTTTATTAAAGAAAGCTCAATAATTGAACATTAAGGTTGACAAAGATTATGAGATAGTACATGAAAGAATGACATAATAAAATAACAAATAAAATTATATATTATAGTTTGCATTTGGGAGGCAATGAAAGAGAGATAACTGTATTTGGAAAAGATAAAATATAAAACATGCATGCAGAGAACTATGGTGCCATTTGAAAACACGAGTGAATAAATTTTGCGAGTTCTCTGACGCAAGATGGATCTTCGTTGCTCAATATCCAAACAAATTTATCCTCTGCACTTAATATAGCAGCATTATAATTAAGAACATTTGAAAAGAGTTCTCTTCTGTGGTTTTCAAACTTAGGACAATACATTAGAAAATGAATTTCATCTTCTACGCTTTTAGAGTTACAATTGGAATAATATACGGTTCTCAACAGGAGTAATTGGACGGGTATATCGACCGGTTTCAATATGGAGCTTGTAGTTACTAGTACGAAAACATGTAAGAATGTTTCTATGGCTAATATTTCTAATATCAGAAATATAAGTTTCGTATCCAAATATAAATTTAAATTTTCTATATGTCCTAAGTTTCTCACATTTGTTTAAGTTAATTTTCCACAATGTCTCATAATTATTCTGTAATTTTTTCTTGATACTATATATGTGTCTAGATTTGAAATTTTCAGGATGAGTCAACATATGATCCATATTTAGATGTTTCAATAAAATATGTATACATCTTAACCAACATGGTTCGTTGTTACCGTACATTAAAAGATTCTCTTCATATCCCTCCCGCAGCAAGGGGTCATGATGAGTGTTTTTGCACAGCCGGACCCAGTATTTGATCATGGAAATAATAGTGTCAATATATAGAGGGTATCTTCCCAGTTCACCATAAATGGCTAAGTTAGTTGTTCTTTTATTAACTCCAAGAACATATTTACCCATGGAAATATTTAGTTTTTCTAAAGGACTCCAGCTGTACAAATTACTAATAAAATGTGAATCATTGTTACTATTAATGCCAACATTTTTATTATTGTTAAACAAACCAACAATTTCAGAAGCATATAAGAGTACAGGTTTAACTGTGTGGTCAAATATATGCATAAAATTTGGGGCTGAACAAGGTATATTATTAAATATATTTTTCAATTTGAAAAAGGCTTTTTGTCCTCTCCTTGTAAGGTCGAGTAGAGCTCGAGTAAAGCTTCCGTTTAAACTTAGCATTATTCCAAGATATTTGTAGTGACGAACTATCTCAAGCTCAGTCTCATCAATATAAAATTTAACATTACTTAGTCTTGAGCCTTTATTGAAAATCATAACTTTAGACTTTGTGTAGTTAATTTCAAGACCCCAACTTTTACAATATCCCCAAGTTTTATTTAAACAGTTCTGTAGACCCTCTTGACTTTCAGATAATAGAACTAAATCATCAGCATAGAGGAGACAACTTATATGCTTCTGTCCTAATAATACAGGTGAACATGAATGATCAAAATCATCAATTAACCCATTGATATAAAGATTAAATAAATTTGGACTAAGGTTATCACCTTGAAAAACACCAACATTTGAAGGAAAGGCATTGCTAAGGCTATGAGAGTTAACAATAACTCAGAGACTTATATTTGAATAAAGGGATTTTAATAAAGCCAAAAATTTACCCCCGATTTTAGCACGAAGGAGTTTTAAAAACAGGGCAGAATGAATGACTGAATCGAACGCCTTGCGGAGGTCTATAAAACAGGCATACACTTTTTTAGATTTATTTAAATATTTATCAATAATAGTTTTCAGCTTAAATATGTGGTCGGGTGTTCGGCATCCTGCTTTGAAGCCAATTTGTTCATTACGTATAAGTTCATTTTTGAGAATATATTTTTCAAGTCTGGCATTCAAAATACTGTTGAATAGTTTTGATAAACAGCTGGTAATTGCTATACCTCTGTAATTAGATGGGTTCAGAGGGTCACCAGTTTTGTAAATAGGAAATATGAGTCCCTGGACCCATTCCGTAGGGTAAATACCTGATGACAGGATAATGTTAAATAATTTTACCAAACACGGCTGTAATACAAAATTGCCATACTTGAGCATCTCATTTAAAATGCTATCAGAGCCACTGCTCTTGCCTTTTTTTTAACTTTTTTGTAGCCTCCGTGACTTCCTTTGCGGAAATGGGAAAATCCAACTCATTCATAAGATCTTTAGACCTGTCAATCTCAAAAAGGCTTTCAAATTTTTCATTAAGCACTGCTTTTTCAGTAGATAAGAGTATTCAATTTTTTGAAATAATTTTTCCATGTGGGGGCATCTATATTAGTACCTTTATCAGACTTGTTTTCATACTTTAACTCATTTACTAGATCCCAAAAAGCTTTAATACATAATGATCATACTTACATTACTGAAGATTACACTAAATTGTGTTTGAACATAATTTGTAATCGGTCATTTTTTTTATTTTGAAATGATGTCAGCTTTGTTCCGGCCGAGTTTTACACAAGGATGAAAAGATATTGGGGCGAAAACATATCTATTTACCGCATGTGCAAACTGCTATTTACGATTCTAAGGTAAAGTTATTTTTAAAACAGGGAATATCCCATCAACTTGGTCGTGACGCAGTTGTTCGATTTGAATGCGAAAATTCAGCAATTGACGTGATCATTAATTTTTTATGAAAAATATTCTACAAGCCTATCGACCATCGTACTTGTGGTTTTCACCACCGCTAATTTTGGGGGGTTCAGTAATTTCTGCCGGTACTATACACGATCTCAGACGGGTAAAAGTACCGGCCCACTTTGAAACCCCTGTTCCAGTCTCTGAGTCTGACTGTTCGTTGGAAGAAATACAAGAATGGCTTTAAAAACAATCTTATGTACAAAGAAATATTTAACTAAACCATTCTTTGAAAATTCCAATCGTCATATGAATGAAGGATTAACAATAATTTTTGAAATATATGAAATATTTTGTGAACAATTTACTCTGCGATAGGTGAGACGCATGGTATGGATTTCCTTGTTTTAAATTTAAAGAGTTTTATCAATAAATGTCGGTTTTACATTGTTAATTATCGATGTTTTCTGTGGGTGTCAATTTTCTTTTTTATGATTTCCCGCTGTATTTACAGATATAGTTTCGTATAAAAATTGACAACAATAAAACACTTTCAAAACAAAACAATATTTTTTTGAGATGCTCAAAATTGTTTACTGAAAAATACATTTAATTTTCTGAATCAAAAACAGATTCCATTATTTGACGTGTAAAGTTCGAAACTATTGGCTTGAAATTCCAAAATGGCTGGAAGTGGAGGAAACTTTTCTGGAACAGACAGTTATCCAGTTGATATGGAAAATTCTTACTCATATACACAGACTCCATCTAGTCAAAATTCTTCTGAAGAGTTTCAGTTCGTACAAACGTCTAAAAGTGGTGGTAAATACAATGCAAATCGTTTATTTTCATAGTGTAACAATGTCGTGATTTAAAATTACGGGTATCACTATCGGGTCCTTCTTCTTTACTTCTTTACATTTCTAGCCGTCCTTCACTACTGAAGATTATTGGCAGAGCGCCGTATTAAATTTAGTTAATACATAAGTTAACATATATACAATAAACAATGAATCAAAGGTTAAAGCTATATACATTTGATAACTACCATAAGTGATATGGTGTGAAAATTGGAATCAAGGCAGATACTGGGATCATGCTCTTGAAACCGTCAACTGTGTCTGCCATGGTAAATGTTGTAGGCAGTTGATTCCAAAGTGTGATAGACCTTGGGAAGTATTGAGTATTTGTAGCAGTCTTTTGATGTCTGTATGTGCCTGAATGAATTTGGATTTGTGTGTGGTTCTGGTGTCAACTGACAACTGGAATTAATAGGTCTGTTCTTCTTCTTCTTTTCTTCTTCTTCTTCTTCTTCCAATACTCTGCAAATTGCCTCTGGCGTATTGTTGCAGATTGACGCTCGCCCTACTAAGGCTAATTACACATTCGTCCTGGGTTCGTTCGCCCTAAACTTAAAGGCGTGTCCGTTCATCCAGATAATTAAAAAGTATGTTGATGAACATAATGCATTCTTTAGTTTAAAATAAAGAAGTAATGATACAGAAAAGTAATATGATACTTGGGACGAAGTTCAATAATTAAATTTTTTTTTTTTTTAAATAAATCCATGTATTCAATTGACCGAAATGCAGGAGTCGAAATAACACTCGCCCGAGACGAGTGAAAATCAGTAAGGGTCAGTAAAAACCAGTAGAAAAATGCCTGTCGGGCCAGTGTGGATCATTTGTAACCGTTACCGGTCTCGATTTTACACTCCGACTTATACTGATCCCGGCTGTAGCTAATTCTGCCTACAGATCCCTTTCAAAATGTGTTTATTGGAATGTTATTAAGTATTTTGAAAGTGATTTTCTTGAAAAGTAATCCATTACGGTTTATAGAAACTTTAATATCGTTATTAGAGGTTTTGTTTATTGTATATATATGCCCAGCTTAAAATAAACTATTTGTATTTAACAACAATGGCGCCATTTTGGTAAGGGGACGCAATGCGGTACTGTGCTAATGGTTGACCAAACTTTTTGTCCGAAGCTACGGTTAGCTACCTTCAACAAAACGAACTTTTGATTTATTTTTTCTCATTTCTGTGAGATAAAATCATAGTTCTCTTATCAAATATGTTCATATATGCAAAGACTGCAATTAAAAATTCGTTGAAATGCACGTAAACGCTTCAGATATTTATCCATCCGCATTTGTATTTTATACTCGACCGACACCGGGTTAATATTACGATCTATCGAACTGTTTATTTACATACAGACATGTGTTTACAAACGTTAACACATATCCAATTAAAAAATATACTTTGAACTACAGTAGCTTTCCTCCGTTGTTGCAATCTGATTTGAGGTCTGGCAAATAATAATTATAGCCTTTACTTTCTTCAGTTTTTGACTCGGTGGCAATTTGCATTTGTGCTATATTTTCATTCCATACTGTATTGTACTCCTATATATAGTTGGACCATTGAGCAAATTGACAGAGACATCGTCCTTCTGCTGAAGATCACACAAATATGAGTTATTACAATTTGTGTGGTATTGTATCACAACACAGTAATATTTCAAAAGGAAAAGGGGGTACATATATCAATCACTATGCAAGACTCCAATAGTCAAGGTAGACAGAAATAAAAATGTGACATTGAATAGATGTCCTTAAGGTAGTTATGAATTTTAAAAAACCAGAACAAATCAGTTCAGACAGCTTTTTAACTATTTACTAAATTTGGAAGGGTAACGTCAGAGGGGTCGCGAAACAATGTTTTGATTAATCGCAATTAGCTTCTACAAGAATTCTCCCCACTTCTCTCTGTTGTCTCCCACTTCTCCCTGTGAGCTCTCTGAAAGAGAAGTCACTTCTCCCTCTAATTTGAACGTAGTGGGAGTCCTGAAGTGCACAGGAAAATTATCCCTAAAACACTACATACATGTTTTATGTACAAGTTTTTTATAGCAAAAGTGCAATATAAACATCTATTGAGTGATGTTTCAGTGCATTTCAGCTGTCGATAATAATGAAAAAAAATACAAATAATTATTGTGTTACACTAAATGCCTTAATGAGAAACCACATTTACACAAAAAATGCACCAAGAGCATTTAACCTTCAGATCTTGAATCATACACTGGTTGTTTGATCTCATAAGATATTTAAAGAACATCATATAATTAAAGAACTACAGTAAAAAAAAATCCATTTATGAGAACAAATTGTGTATGATTCAAGAACCAAAGATTGCATGCCAAGTTTAGAAAATTTATGGGTGTGAAAACCATGTCTCCAAGAAGGCAAAGTAGACCTCAGGAAATTGCAAGAATGAAGGATTTTGCACCATTTACCCCAGAGCTTCTGGGGGCCTTGAGCCCAGACCCCTCGCCGTAAGGAAGCCGCACAAGAGCGGCTGGCAATCCGCTACGCGGGTTGCAGGGCCAGTTCAAATTTTGGAGGGCTACATAAAATGAATTATTACTAGCCCTGTTGGCTACAAAGCTTCTTAGACTTATTTCTACCCCTGAAATGGTAGGCTATAATTGTTTTATCACTTTTCAATATCATTATTGAAATTTTTTGAAAATTTAATCATTTTGAATTTTTTTTTGAAAGTTTTGAAATTTATGAAAATTTTGATTTTTTTTTTTGAAATTTTGAAATTTTTGTATATTGCCAAGAGTACCAGATTACTGCGCATCCTTACGGAGTCGAATTCCACCAGTAACTCTGTATTGGTTTCCAGTGCAAGGAATTTTATCCATTAGTGATATGGATCTGGAATCAAAATATTGCTATTTCTACCATAGTTGAGACTTCATCCCATATTATGTGAGCGAAGCGAGCTCTTTATGGTTAAAAATATGTACCTAGGATTTTCTTCACATGTCTTCACATATACTGATGGATATATTTTTTTTTTGCACATTGTAAACACGTTCCGTGTAACACACTTACACACTCTACTAATGAAGATCTTCTTAACATAAAGCGCTAAGGTGATGCTAAATCTCGGTCCCTCTGAGAGTCTCTCGTACATCTGATATCACCGGAACCCGTGTGTAATAAAACTCATTTTGTTAGCTTGTTCTACTTATATTGATATTTTCAAATTTTATTAAATCTCTTCTGACATACTGACAAGAAATTTTTAAGTTAAATTTTGAGATCTCGTAAGGAACAACGAGAGTTCGATTGAATGACACTAGATTCGACCCTAAAAAATGTCGTCCCAAAAAAATCTCAACTCTATTTTGATGCACTGGATGAGCGTGAAATTGGCAGATAATTTATAGATTCGCCAAAAGCATTCATGGCTGTGCCTGTTTCATATTATTATTTTTTTAAAGATATGAGCTTTTGGAAATTAGTTAAGTTCTTTTCGAGTAATTATTAGGTATATTATTTGAAATGCTCAATTGAAATTAACGATTGTTGATTTCATCATTACAATTATTAATTAGGGATTATATTTGTACATTTTTTTGTATATCTTTGATTTCTTTTTGTCTCTTAATTATAATATGAGGCAGGTGCAACCTGAAACGCTCCCGAAGAACAGTAATTTTTCTTCCTGTTTAGAAAATATCCTCTCCAGCGTAATATTACCAGTTGTAAAGGTAGTCTGGGGACTTTTTACATCACATGGAACTTTCAATGACATACTTATGCTAGTTAATGTATTTTTAAGCTTAAAAATAATACTACCTAAAACTCTACAGCTGAAAACTGGGGATTTCTTGCAGCAGACGATCACAATGAATGAGAATGTGCAGTGGCAAATGATTAAAGATTCGGTGTTATTCGCTTTGAGTTCAGGATTTTTCGTTTCATTTTTATTTGAAAAAAAAAATCGACCAGAGGTGTATTGTTCTGTATTTCTTCTTTTTTCTCGTTGCATCGATCACTTTATTTGCTACTCGCGTATTGTTTATATTGGAGATAGTTTAGGTTACGTGACCAATCATACACTAGTTGCGGATTATTTAAATAAATAAATGGCAAGACTCCATAAAGAAAGCAAAGAAATTTCACATGCCTGGAAAAAGAAAGTCAAGTGCAATTAGTATTATGTCTCCCCCCACTTATGTGGGGAGACATATTGTTTTTGTCCTGTCCGTCTGTCTGTCACAGTTTGTCAGCGCAACTCCTCTGAAACTATGGAACAGAATTTCATGAAACTTGGGAGACAGTAAGGACACCATATGTAGTTGTGCATATTACCAGGAAATTTTGATCGCCTGAATTTTGTGGGAGTTATGCCCCTTTGAACTTAGAAATGTCCCGAAATTTACTACTGAAGCAGCTTGTCAGCGCAACTCCTCTGAAACTACTGAACAGAATTTCATGAAACTTGGTAGGTAGTAAGGACACCATATGTAGTTGTGCATATTACCAGGAAATGTTGATCTCCTGAATTTTGTGGGAGTTATGCCCCTTTGAACTTAGAAATTTCCCGAAATTTACTACTGAAGCAGCTTGTCAGCGCAACTCCTCTGAAACTACTGAACAGAATTTAATGAAACTTGGTAGGTAGTAAGGACACCATATGTAGTTGTGCATATTACCAGGAAATGTTGATCCCCTAAATTTTGTGGGAGTTACTGGTATTTGCAAACACTCTAGTGTAATATCCCTTACTGAAACTTGTATATATATATGTACAAGAGTCTATCATAATGTCACTATTTCCCTGATAAAGTTTTCATCACCAATCCATTGATTTTAGAAGAACAAAACTCCTTTAAAATCATTGGAACATAGGCTGAGCAATTTTCTGGAATGGGGAACTTTGCCATGACAATATGGAATAGTACCTGTAACCCTTGCTTTAGTACTTTTGATCAAAATTTTTTTTTGTGTTTCATGGATTAAAAACAGTTTTTTTTTTGTTATTCATTGAAGCTTAATTTTATTTGTTACCCAAATAGATTTTTTACCTATGACTACAGTTTGTGGGACAGGGGGAGACATACATGTATGTTTTTGTGGGCAAAAACAAACTTTAATTGAAATTTATTTTTGTACGATTTTTTTTATCAATTTTGCGTGTGTACATCTTGTAATTTGTCTTTTAATTTATTTCCGATTGGCAGCCATGTTGTTGAACATTTTGAAGTGCATTAGTACGTAACCTATTCATACTTCTACCATTAACGCTCCCTTTGGGAGCGTATTAATTGCTGGCTTTGGTTCTGTAATTATCCACTATATAAGCTTGGTATGAGTAAAACATATATAGATCTCCATAATTTCCATGGTCAAAATAAAGTAATCAATAGACAACATATAGTTTCAATTTATTTGAAATAAAAGCAAATGTATAATTGACAATTACAATTTCTACAGACTTTCGATTTACTCATCTTTACCTGCTCCAAGGGACTGAAATGTTTAACTTTGCTCATTATCAAAACATACACTTTAGCACGCCCCGTATTTAAAAGTTCTCTATTTATTATCTATAAACCATCAAATATCATTTATACTTTATTTATTTTTAATATCCTACATGGATAATCCCTGTGTGTCGAGTGACAATAATTCGGCCAGTCATTGGATAATGTTTGATTATTTTTTTTCATGTTTGAAAAGTAAACATTTTTTCTTTATAATTATGTTCCTCGTCTATTCTTGCTCACATGTGTAAAGTTCCATAGAAAAAAGATCGATAACAAGGACACACTGACCAATATTTGTTTACTACCCTTTTTATGGCGTCCACACAAGTTTCTGCACAATAACTTTAGTTCTGTATATCAGATCTTTACCAAACTTGGCCACATGATTCCCCTGTGGAAGGGGAAGAACCCTATTTATATTGGGGTCATTAGGTCAAAGGTCAAGGTCACTGTTACTATAAATAGAATTTTTGACAACAGGGTCGTTTCCGCATGATAACTTTAGTTCTGTATATTGGATCTTGACCATACTTGGCCACATGATTCCCTGTGGAAAGGGAAGAATCCTATTTATTTTGGGGTCATTACCATTATACCGTTTGATAATTCATATAGACGGGCGTATTTTGTGATGCACACATTTCTTGTTGTAAATGGTGTCGTATAACGTGACGTAAGGCCGGTCAAAGGTAAATAAATCACATGATTTTGTCATAGGCCAACCAAACTTAAAAAGTAAACCAGATTAAGAAAGTACAGTATTTTAGCTTTTTCTGTGTAATTGTTTTGTCAGAAGAATTTCAAAAGATCTTTTTTTTAAATAGTTTGAAATTGAAGTATTAAAAATTAATTATTTCATGCAAACATTGGACTTGCTTTCCCATGTAATAAGATATTTAATCCAGTGAATTTGGTGTTTTTGTTTTTGTCAATGCAATATATTAGACTGACTACATACTACCATATTTTTGTAAAACAATTAATGACTGATTTCTGTTTATTTCAATCACATTTATTATCACAGAATGGTAACAATACAGTTTTGTTTGTACTATTTGTAATAATGACAGGTTTTTTCCCCTCAGATAATCTCATTTATCTGTGTGGTTTAATTTAATTCTCTGTTCAGTTCATGCTATAAATTTTGATAATTTCTGTTAGATTAATTCTTTTTCTATCTTCTCTGTGAATATCATTTCATTACAACAAAAAGTATTAAATAATTTGTTATTAAAGCAGCAGTGGAAATGCCAAATAATCTGCCATTTTGTGACTAATGGAGAGCACTTGTATGTATTTTCCTTGTAAAACCAGCCATTTTCTAGAAAATGGTGGAATCTGAATGATCAATCATCATATTTTCAAAGTATTTTAAAATACAATTTGCTTGGCCTACATTCCAGAAAAGGTCATGATCTGTGATGACGATTACATCAACAAACCAGAAAGGTAAAAATGCTTGGGAAATACCATTGCTGAAAACATATTTAACAAGCATAATGATCAGGAAAAAAAGACATCAGTAAAAAGGATCTTTTTTACTTATATGGAATTTATTCAATTCAATCTTATCTGTTTTAATCTCATCTTGTAATTTTGAAGTTTAAAAGAATCCCCTCTGTGTTTATGTACACTATGAATATACAGAATGACGTCATCGGTCTCGTGCTGCACGAGAATTGTAAATCAAAACAAATGACCGACTTTTATTGCATGGCCGAGCAGATGTTATGACATGATATATATAATTATCAGGGGGAACAAACCCATTTTTAGGGCCAACAGACCCAGGGCGAACAGACCCGGAACCTATATTACGCTACCCGCTATCCTGTGTCCAACTACTTTATCAGTATACATGTATGTATGGTATCACTAAGAAAAGTGATATGTCGAACACAGTGACTTATCACACACACTAATGACTATGTCCCTGACTATACTGTATTAGTGTCATTATTGTTACATAAATACAATACATGATATTTTGCATAACACTAACAGAAATGCTTCTTCAAACTTCAACAGTGCTGTAATAGTTTAGTGTTCTTGTCTCCAGTGTGGTATATCGTTGTCTTGAGACCTAGTAGGGTAAAACCAACTACTATAAAATTGTTGCTTTTACAATTGGATTTACAATTTCCTATGCAATCAATGCCGGTCACAACTAATGTTGTGAGTTTGAATCCCACTCATGGCGAAGTGTACTTGATACAGCATTATGTGATAAAGTTAGTCAGTGACTTTCGGCAGATCGGTTGTTTTTTCTGGGTACTCTGGTTTCCTCCACCAATAAAATTGACAGTCACAATATAACTGAAATATTGTTGAAAGTGGAGTTAAACACTATAACCCTAACCCCACAGTATATGTAGAGTAGGATAAATGAGTGTCGTATTGTAATATTTATTTCATGTCACATGTGACTACATGATATAAAAAAAATCCTGTAAATAAGATGTTGAGTTAGATTGCTGTCAAATTGATGTATTTATAATTGCTCAGAAAAATTAAATTACAAAATATCTCAGATATGAAAGGGGATTGGTGGATGCTTTCCAAAGTTAATGGCGATCAAATCTAAACTATTGAGAGAATATACTTCAAGTGCATTAATTTTATTTCCTTTGTTATTAGGATCAGTTGATGTAATAGAAGGATCTATTGAACCAAATAAACCTCAATCACAGGATATATATGGTGTACGACAACGTGGACCTGCATCATCCTTCTTGGAGAACAGAGGATTTGGTTGGTTATTAGAGGAAGATGATGATATCGGAGATGATGATTTAAGACCACTTTTGTATGCATATATGTAGTATGATATATAACTCGAACCTCTCACCATGGTATTGTAGAAGGGTGCTGCACCCTTGATGCCCTTCTGCCCCTAGTACCATATCCAAAACACCCTCATGCCTTTTTCGTAAGTTTTTTAAAACTTATACTAAAACTGCCTTTCTCTTGTTAAAAATATCGATCGATGTTTATGATTTGCCAATTAACAGATTACATCACAAAATTTGACACCTGTTGTATGGTCTGACTAGTTAATTACAGGTGATCAAAGGCAATTAACCTTAATTTGCGATCATTCATTTTGGTGGCTTGTGGTGTTCAGCTTGGTACAATAGTCTACTCATTCTCATGCTACTCAAGATTAGTGTCACAGCCACTCGTTGTTATAAATATCCATAAAAATAAAGTATATTTCATCCAGTTTCAAACATGCCTTCACAGAAATATCGTTTAGCTCAGCTGACATGCAACAAGCAGAAGAATGCTAAGACAAACATGTCATTCAGATCGTTCTTCAACACAGATTCTACTTGGTACAAACAGTTATTTATTTATTTAATAAAGTGAAAAATAAGTGCCAATATAATAAAATATGGCACATTTGTTGTATGTCATTGACGTACAATTTTTATTTTTAATGACTTTATGAAATTTGTATGTTGTATATCACGGTAACTGTGTACTAAAAATAGCAAGGAAGTTAAAAATAACTTTTTATTGACTCTTGCATATTCGGTTACTTTAATTTAATTGAAAGAAGGAAAAAAGTTTGTATATATATACCATAACCTGGAAATAAGTGTTTGTCATCTCCGATTTTCCTCTATATAATTCATGTAAAACAACTTTTAAAAAAAAAAGTATACAGAGGTAATTTCATTACAAAATTGGCTGAAATTTTCGCTCACAAATGTTAAATGTGTTGAAGTTTGCTGTTATAAGTGCCCTTTTTATTATTAAAAAAATGCCCTGCCCTTTGCTGGCACCATGCCCCTTTCAAATTCTAGCTGGAGCACTGTAACTTACAAGTACATTTGTAATTATTTATTAAATCGACTTCCAGAAGTTAAATGTTATTGAATTCTCATTACTGTTGACAAAATGGTAGATATCCCCATTAAATACTATTGCATGTTGATATTATTTTACTAATTTTTCAACCACATGGGTGGTCTAATGATCGCCATGAGTGGTAGATTGTGGGTTTGAGCCCCTGTCAACTAAAGACTATAGAATTATTATTTGCTGCTTCTCCACTAAGCATGTATCATTAACAAAGACTGGTTGGCTCCGAATCAGAATATTGTGTCCTGACTCCTGAGTGGAGCGACATGTCTACCCATGGACTGTTATTTCAATGAGCAAGCACTACAGGGATAGAAATTGGGAAGTTCAAGCTGGTAGCCCAGACAAGATTTTTGATAAAAAAATGTCTATATGTTTAACTAAATTATAGGTAAAAGCTTAGTAGCCCAGACCAAAATCTAGGGGCCATGGGCGACTAGGCCCGTGTTAATTTCTGTCCCTGCACTATAAAAATCCAACTAAGTGTGTTGGTCTAGTGGACATCACTATCATCTCATCAAAGTATAACTGAAAAACTGCTCACTAGACATTAGTAAGCAACACTCACTTTACTCATTTTCCTCATATATTTTTTTAACAAATAAGAGGACATTATTTAAAATTGTATGTACTTTATATATAACATAATTATTTTGACAGGGAGGAGCTAGATATAGATCTGAAAGATATTTACTACAAATTAAGATGTGTATTGTTCCCTCTACCACAACTTGGATTCAACAGACATGTCGTGAGGGAGAGTCCAGACTTCTGGGGTCCTCTTGTTGTTATATTATTGTATTCATTGGTTTCCTTATATGGACAGTTCAGGGTGAGTTTCATTAGACAAGGTTTGAGTCCAGACATCTGGGGACCTCTTGTTATGATAATGTATTTGTTGGTTTCAATGAAAAATAAAGATTAACAATAATGTTCTACAATCTGAATAGACTATAAGACACAACAATACAAATCCCTCCTCTGGCTGCCATGAGGTATGGTTTAGAGTCTATGCCATGGCTTGAGACAAGCAAACTATTGTGAAAGGTTAAAATATGTAGAAAATACAAAGTTCTGACTGAGAGAAAATAATTTTTAACTGTTAATGTGTAGTCAAATGTTATCTTTAATGACAGTTAACATATTTAAACTAATCGAAATTTGAACCATGGTGATTGACAATTTGCCATTTATAAAGGCACAAACCACTCCTCTGGAAAACATAAACCTTCTACATGTATATACAGAAGTGACAGAGGCCAATGGAATCTAGGTCCTAGCTTGGGACAGGCACAAAAATGTGTAGGGTTAAAATAGTCAATGGGATCCAAACACTCCTCTTTTATATATATTGTTTACCATGGTACTTGAAATCAGCTTAGTGTACTTAAAGAGGATGTCTATTTGGAATAAAACTTAGTAGTCTTGAAAACAATTACTGAATTAATACTGGATACAGTTGTTAATGGACATGGGATACTGTTAAGAAAAGAAAGTTTAAACAGTGATGGTTACAACAATTCCTTCAATATCAACAAAACAAACTGTTACCTAAAAAAAAGACCATGACCTGTTCTGATGGAAATCCAAGTCCTGGTTTAGAACAGGCACGAAAATGTGGTGGGGTTGATGGGATGCCAACACTCCCCTCTGGCAGTGCATCTCCAACCGTAATACAGATATAAACAAACAATAAAAAAAACTTCACAGATTTGCTTCCACTCAATGATCACAAATGAGAATCAAATTCTGTTGTACTATATCAAGTTAAACATGTATATTTTTATTTTCAGGTTATTTCGTGGATTATAACAATATGGATATTTGGGTCATTAATTATCTTCATGCTGGCTAGAGTACTTGGTGGAGAGGTATTACAATTTTTGTTAAAGAAGAGTCGTGGGTTCTGTCTTGGTTTGCATGACAAAAACATATTCATGTATTACTCAGTCATTTAAATGAGGTTGTTTTCCATGACCTTTCTCTGACCTCTCAAAAAACCATCATTCCCCAAAATTATTTTATGAAAGTATTTTGTTACAATTAAAAAATAAATACTACGGTAGTCTTGCAAATTATCATTCTCAAAATCCTGTAGCAAAGCTATAGTCATCTCATAAATATTGCTTATCTACACTGTAGGTTGATTTATGATACTACCATATGAAAAATAATATGAACTTGTGTCATACAAATAGCATAATTTTAGAATAAAAGTTGTCATTTTAGAAATTCCACCAACACAAATATCAACCAGCAAAATGAGGAACATGAACCCTCCTAACAATCAGGATGGAGACAGGTGTTTGAAAAAATAGGAATTTTAGCTCACCTTGCCAAAGACAATGTGAGCTTTTGCCATCACTTGACGTCCGTCGTCCGTTAACTTTTCACATTTTAATCTTCTCCTCTGAAACCCCTCAGCCAAATGAACTGAAACTTGGTAGGAAGCATCTATGGAAGGTCCTCTATAAAGATTGCTCATTTCGTCCCGATCCATTAATAAACATGGCCACCACAAACAATTCTTGTTTCTGAATGGTTGATTTCTAAAAAATCTTCTCTGTTTAAAGAAAGATAACTCTTGTTTAAATATAGATATCTGTATTCAAAATGCAGTTATCTCTATACAGATATCTGAAACCGTTTGGCCAAATGAACCGAAACTTGGTAGTAAGCATCTATGGAAGGTCCTCTATAAAGACTGCTCATTTTGTCCCGATTGATTTACAAACATGGGCACCACAGGCAATTCTTGTTTCTGAATGGTTGATTTCTAAAAAATCTTCTCTGTTTAAAGAAAGATAACTCTTGTTTAAATATAGATATCTGTATTCAAAATGCAGTTATCTCTATACAGATATCTGAATTGAATTACAGATATATGCATTAAAATAGAAAAAACTGCATTTGTAATAGATATACACATGTATCTCTATTTTTTTTAGCTCACCTTGCCAAAGGCAATGCAAGCTTTTGCCATCACTTGGCATCAGTCGTCTGTTGTCCGTTAACATTTCACATTTTAATCTTCTCCTCTGTAACCCCTGGGCCAAATGAACTGAAACTTGGTAGGAAGTATATATGGAAGGTCCTCTATAAAGATTGCTCATTTCGTCCCAATCCATTAACAAACATGGCCACCACAGGCAATTCTTGTTTCTGATTGGCCGATTTTTTAAAAATCTTCTTCTCTGAAACCGCTTGGCCAAATGAACCGAAACTTGGTAGGAAGCATCTATGGAAGGTCCTCTGTAAAGATTGCTAATTTCGTCCCGATCGTTAACAAATATGGTCGTCACAGGCGACTCTTCACTTGTTTCTGATTGGCTGATCTTAAAAATTCTTCTCCTCTGAAACCGTTTGGCCAAATGAACTGAAACTTGGTAGGAAGCATCTATGGAAGGTTCTCTATAAAGAGTGCTCATTTCGTCCCGATCCATTAACAAACATGGCCGACACAGGCAATTCTTGTTTTTGATTGGCAGATTTCTAAAAATCTTCTCCTCTGAAACCGCTTGGCCAAATAATCCGAAACATGGTGGGAAGCGTCTATGGAAGGTCCTCTATAAAGAGTGCTCATTCCGTCGCGATCTGTTAACAAACATGGCCGCCACAGGTGATTCTTGTTTCTGATTGGCTGATTTTTTAAGATTCTTCTCCTCTGAAACCGTTTGGCCAAATGAACCGAAACTTGGTAGGAAGCATCTGTGGAAAGACCTTACGATTGCTCTTTTCGTCCCGATCCGTTAACAAACATGGCCACCACAGACAATTCTTGTTTCTGATTGGTTGATTTCTAAAAAATCTTCTCCTCTGAAACCGCTTTGCCAAATGAGCCGAAACTTGTTAGGATGCATCTATGGGAGGTCCTCTATAAAGATTGCTCTTTTCGTCCTGATCCATTAACAAATATGGCTGCCACAGGCAATTCTTGTTTCTAATTGGTTGATTTCTAAAAATCTTCTCCTCTGAAACCGCTTAGCCAAATGAACCGAAACTTGATAGGAAGCATCTATGGAAGGTTCTCTATAAAGAATGCTAATTTTGTCCCGATCCATTAACAAACATTGCCGCCACAGGCAATTCTTGTTTCTGATTGATCGATTTCTAAAAATCTTCTACTCTGAAACAACTTGGCCAAATGAACCGAAACGCGGTAGGAAGCATCTATGGAAGGTCCTCTATGGGAATTGCTCATTCTGTTTTGATCCGTTAACAAACATGGCTGTCATAGGCAATTCTTATTTCTTATTGGTCGATTTCTAAAACAGCTTTTCCTCTGAAACCGCTTGGCCAAATGATATGAAACTTAGTAAAAAGCATCTATGGAAGGTTCTGTATTAAGCAGAATGAAAGGTGAGCGACACAGGCTCAGCCCACTGAGCCTCTAGTTTTATATGTCGGGATACAGCAACCCAACATCTTTCATGGACATTGTGAAAAGAAAGTTTAAACAGTGAACAGTGATAGTCATCAATTCCGCCAATATCAACAAAACGAACAATCACTTCTCCTCTTAACTGAAATCACTTAACATAAAAAAAATCACGACATATGACATTGGAAATCCAGGTCCTGGCTTGGGACAGGCACAAAAATGTGACGGGGTTGAACTGGTTAATGGGGATCCCAACCTCCCTTCTTGATAACTGGATCTCCAATGACAATACATATATAAATAAACAATAAAAATCCAGCACAGATGTATTCTCAATATGGTGTGAATATCATCAAGATCTATGATTTGGTTACTGAAATTCCCAATAAATGGGGAGTTTTAATATTGGTCCTATTATCAGGGCAATGTCTAGGTCAATGCAGCCACCAGGGCCATTAAGACTGTTGTTGTACATTTAGCCGTTCCAATATGATAACCCTGATTTGTTAACATAATATAATACATGTATTACTGTATTTTTAGGTATCATACTCTCAAAGTCTTGGTGTGATAGGATATTCAGTATTACCCCTGGTGATAACAGCTTCAGCTTTACCGTTATTTAAAACTATGTATTATGTCAGCAATGTAATAAAGGTATGTATCATACTCTTAGGGGGCCTCCATGACTAAAATCTTATAGAATTTGGCTGTGTGTCTATTTATAGAAACATTTTCAATTACCACTAATGTTTTAGTTGAACATCTGGCCTTGGTGAGGTAGATTTCACCATGTCTGTATGTGATAAAAGTTTGTCGATGACTTACAAAAGGTCTGTGGATTTTTCTGTAATACTGGTTCCCTCTACCAATTAAAATGACGACTGAAGATATAACTGAAATATGGTGGTTTCCTCTGGTAATACTGGCTGCCTCCAGCTCTAAGCATGGTAACCACAAAGAAAGCTGAACAATTTATTAGTGGCATTAAATAAACATTCAATTAATGATCAATAAACACAATTTTTGAAAATTAATTTAGGCAAACTGAGTTTTGCAGTATTTATTTCTTGTACTTAAAGAAAAAATATATATTTCTTTAATTGAAAAATATGGTTCATTTTAATACATGTTTTCCATATATAATCAGCCAACCATTCCAATTTAATTGTTTAAAATCTATAGTGTCACCTGTTTAAACCCATGGGATCAACAATACACCCACCACTCTTGTAGAGTTGTTGGTATTCTAGATTGTCCATATCCATTTGTTCATCGATCACATTGTCTTTTTACCTTTTGATGGAACTAGCTCGTATATGGTATGGTGTCGTAGTATGAACATGCGCATATCATTACAATTTCCAAACAGGCACAGGATGTATGGCCCCTTTTATTGCCCTTTTTCCAACTCATAGATCGAAAGTAAACATGACAAATGAGTGGGGATATTCTTATCACATGACACTGCATGCCGTCATTTTTCAGGAATGTGTTTCTTTGATGTCGACTTGCTTCTGTATCCGTTCCTAGTGCTACTATCGTATTAATATTATATTTTATTCTGTATATTTTCAGCTTTTGGGAGTTATGTGGGCTGCTTACAGTGCTGGATCATTATTATGTGTTCAAGAACTACAACATAAAAGACCTTTATTGTTATATCCTGTATTTCTCTTGTACATTTATTTTTTATCGTTGTATACTGGGGCCTAATTATACACCACCATCTATATTAATATCATTTATTTTCGTCATTATTATTTTAGTAACATATTGTTATTTTGGCAACATATCGGTTTTGTCAGATGTTGGATATTTTCAATGTTTGTTTCCTACACAGATTTGTTGTGGATGATGTTATTTTACTATGATGTACCAGAAAGACAATCAGTTTCTGTTATGAAGTATCATTCATTAGAATTTTTTCTCTAAAATTAATTTTCCATCAGTGAGCAAGTAAGTACCTGTTATTTGACCCAACTAGGATGTATTTTATCAATTTCTAAATATTGATCATTTATCAGTCTTCAAAAACCTGTTATATTTTATTTTGGTATCATAAAATTCTAATGTGTAACAAATTGTTGTCGTCCACTTGATTTAGGTTATAAGCATATCATTAATTTACGTGTATATCAACACTCATTTAGTGAAGCTTAAAGGTTAGCACCAAACTGTATCTTGTCACTAACCTATTATTGTTGTATCATACTCAGTAGGCAGAGTCCTTCATTGTGGGAAGATTGCCTTTATTGTCAAAGATCTGTGATATATAAATTGTAAAATAAAGGGATTGTATAATTTATATTGTTGTTATTTACAGTGGGGCCTATCACCACTAATGTTGTGAGTTCGAACCCAGTTCATGGCAAGGTGTACTAGATACAACATTATGTGATAAAGTTTGTCAGTGACTTGCGACAGGTCAGTGGTTTTGTCCAGGTACTCCAGTTTCCTCCACCAATAAAACTGACCGCCACCATAAAACTGAAATATTGTTGAAAGTGGCGTTAAGCACCATAAACCAAACCTAAACCTATTTACCATAAAATAGGCATGTCATATGTGAGGGACATTTTGTTTGGTGTCATATTTAACACCTCATGATTTTTCTGATCTGGCTTTTGATTTTAACTCCATCAAAATTGTAACTTTAGGTAAATTTAAGCTGGATTGTACAATAAGTATTGAGATTTTAATTTTTTCTTCTTCTAGAAATCAGGATCAGATCTGTTAATCAAATCACAGTTTAAGCTATTAAGTTAAGGTTTTTTTATGTCGCTTACACTTTGTAAGTGTCTTCACCCACAATCAATCCAAACAATCACTACAAGTCCTTCAGAAAATAGTTTGTGCCCGAGACCTCGAACACAATAAAAGTGCAGTTAATACAACCCAAGCCTGACAGTCTTAAAAATAGTATCTTGTTTAGTGGTTTCAGAGAACACCCAGTAGATTTTAAAAAAAACATTTTTTTCTGTAGGATCCCATGTTAAATCCTGTTTTGTAGTGGTGGCCTTTTTTGGATTTCCAATCTACAAATATCTTCGTCAGCCAAGGGTTATGATTTTCGAGAGTGCATGATGACAGTTGATGCAGGCAATGATGGCTGCAACCAATCAGAATGTGTGCTACAAAAACGTGTACATCAAATGGACACCAGTAGACTTTATCATGAGGAACTGTCAAAAATGCACAAAATATTTTTGAATAACTTGTGCTGATTGGCTGAAAATGATATCATAAGGGACATAACAAACAAAATCTAGCAGGTGGCAGTGCACAGGAATTACGAGTGAGTGATGGATTGTTGTTTAATGTCAACTCAGCAATTTTTCAGCTATATCATGGCAAGAACAAGTTAATTTTCAATGAGATGATGGTGAGGTCACCAGCCTAGTTAGGATTTTAAGGTGCTAGCTCACTCAATCTACAGTCTGCAGATAGACATGTCGCCCCATTTGAACACAGTATAGTGATTCTGAGCCAACCCGTGTTTGCTCTTACTCTTGCTTAGTGGAGAAGCAACAAATACCAATTTTAAAGTCTTTGGTTTTACCTGATCGGGGCTTGAACCCAGGATCTACCACACTTGAGGTGAGCATGCTAACCATTACACCACAGATGTGGTTTGGGAATTGCAAAATTGTATCTAACAATGCCGAGGGTGAAGAGGAAGGGGAGGCAAAGAATGTCAACAATGTAAGGAACAATCCAATGTTCATTCATGTACAGTTCAGGTTCAATGGTGTTGATTGTCAGCATTATGATTGGCTGATTCTTAAGAAGTATCAAAGCACTTACAGTAATTATCAGACGAACAATGCAAATAAAAACAAGAACCAACTTTGACATTTTCAACTTCTTCTTTAGAACCACTTCATGCCCAGTCAAAATTAATTTTAGGAGTTTTCTAAGATAACATAATAATTTAAAATACTGGGACATGTATATTTTATGTCAGTTTAAAAAGGGTTTCTTTTGTTTTATAATTAAACTAAGCTTTAACTTAAAAGATTAGACTTCTAATAATTAATTTTTATAACAGTGCATGTTCGAATGACCTTTATTGGTATACAGATAAAAAAAACTTATCAATCTACAAAGGTTTGATATGAAGCTTTGGAAGGCAAGTGTGGTCTTAGACAGATTTAGGGTTAGGGTTGTGGTGTTGAATGCCACTTTCAATAATATTTCAGTTATATAGTTGCGGTCAATTTTACTGTTGGAGGAAACTGGAGTACCCGGAGAAAACCACAGACCTGTCGCAAGTCACTGACAAACTTTATAACATAATGTTGTATCGAGTACACTTCAGTGGCGATAGGCACTGATTGCAAATGTAGTTGTAAATCAAACAAACAGATTTAGGTTCTGTTTCAATATTGGATTTGCCTTCCAAAGCTTCATATTCAGTCTTTGTACATATTAATAGTTTCTGATACAAATATAATATAATAAAATGTAAATGTGTTGCATTGAAAAAAAATAAGCACCTGAAATCTTATAATATGTTTTAAAGAAGATGTCCATAATGTGATGTATCACTACTACACTGTGCATGTAAATACTGAGTAAAATTTCATGTACCAGAGGAGAAAACAATGGGAGGAGCTGATGGCACAAAATAGGTACAGGTACATGTATACATGTAAAAAAATGTACCAACAGTTAAAAATGTCAAAAAAATCCCCAAGTTTAAAATATGGTGAAATTCTTGAACACGTCTGTAATGTGAGATGTAAATATTCTGTTTCAATGATCTAAATTGTGGGAGGAGTTGATTAATTAAGAAATAAATCATGGAAGCCAGAATGTGTTGGGAGTTTTAACATGGGTTAGCAGATATTAGTATTTTATCCTGAGCCAGAGGCGAGGGATAAAATTTACTAATATCCGCCAACCCATGTTAAAACTCGAAACACATTCTGGCTTCCATGATTTATTTTGATTCTGATATGTCTAAGAGTACAAACACGGTAGTATACTTTGATTGGAAGACGGTAATTTATATCTACGCTTGTGGAAAATGTCGCACACAATTTATGCTGCCAATGGAAAATTCAGTCACATTCACCGGCGCATGTGCGAATGAGATTATACCATCGATAAATCGCTCGTTTGTCTACAAAGCGTAAGAAGGACGTCATGTTAGAATTAAAAATAGATATGTTCTTCATTGCAATTCTTTATACTATAAACTGGCTTTTCACTGCAAAATGGCCAAAAAATAGCTCTCCACTAAAAATAATGCTTTCTGAAATTAATGACAGACCCACTTCAAAGCACTACTATTATTCAGTTAAATGTTGTCATATATTTTTGCATGCATTTACTATGGAAACAAAACATTCTTTCTGTATCGTCAAATGGATCAAGGTAAATTATAGTGGCTAAATCAGTTCAATTAAATTATCGGTACTTCCAAAATTTGGGAGCTATAATTTGATTGGACAATTATATGTCACCTGAACGTAACCCCTTATGGGATTACCTTAGATCTAGATCTTTATTCGTGTCATATCAGAAAAAGGGGAACATAATTCTAATTAGATTGAATATCTTGATGCTTTCAATATTTACCCCTGAAAATCAATTGTCTTTTCTTTTGTCTTGTTTTACTTTTAAAAATATTCATATTATAAAGTAATTGGGCTTAAAATTAAAAATTAAACAAAATAATGCATTACTAGTAAAACAAAAGCAATATTAAATGGTAAGATTATACTATCAGACACTGTTAAATAATTTAGTGATCTCATAAAGTAAATTTTGGTCTAAAATGTTCACACATAGTACAACATGCCTACACAAGAGACATTCTTACCAAAAACCATCAGGTATAAAATCAAAAAGGAAATTTTCTATTCTCATCAAAAATGTTGTTCACAAAAAGATTTATTTCACTGTTGATTTTGATTTTTGGTGTTTTAACGCCACTTTCAGCAATATTTCAGCTATATCATGGCGACCAGTTTTAGTGGTGGAAGAAGCCGGAGTACCCGGAGAGAACCACCAACCATGGGCAAGTAACTGCTAAACTTTAGCACTTGCGGCTGCGCATCGAGTGCACTCTTTTTTGTAATTTACAAAGCCGTATTGGTGATAGGCTTGTATGAGTTGTTAGGTATCCAACTACCTAACTCATTGAGCCCCGGGCCCTCTATTTCACTGTAATGTGACAAAAAAACTCATAAATTATATACATTTATGAATAATCTAAAGGCGGAATATGGTTGGTTTATGGTGTTTAATGCCACTTTCAACAATATTTCAGTTATATCGAAAAGTAGAATATGGATCTTAAGAAATTAAATCAATTACCGTATTTTACCATTCAATGGATATTATGAAGGCAATCTAATTAAAATTATATTTTTAATTGCTTCACTTTTTCTGACACAAATGTAGATCATGAATAATGAAAGCATCCCTTTTTGTACAAAATACACAATGTAAGTATATGTGTAACACAGCACATTCAAATTTTTGACTTCTTTCAATACAGGTTACATTATTAGATTTACAAGAAGTAATATACAGTCAACCCTGTCCATGTGTTCACCTCTATTAAGCAGCACCTGTATTAAAAGGTCACATTTTCCTTGTCCTGTCATGGAAAATTTCATATGAATTTGTCCCAAATGTGACCTCTTAATACAGGTTTGATTGTATAAAGCCTTTATTAAAGGATAACTGTCATTTTGCTTGTTAATCAGTTGGAAAACAAATAAAACTTCTAAATCATCAAGTAACAATATGAAAAGGAAATCTGTAATAAATCTGTATACTGGTAAATTGAAATTTTTCTATAATATTTTAAAATAAAAATGAATTATGTATCAACATCAGGTCGAAAGACTTGTGATAATTTCCTTGTATGTAGTCTTGCTGAAATGCATTGAAAGTTTTGTGTTGTACTAAGCATTCTTTCAATTACCATCCAACGATTTGTCCCAAAGTCAAGTTTACAAACAATATTGTAACGACAACTTCTTGTTAATCTCCTGTACTCGACAGTGCCACAGGCATACAAAGCACCAGTTATCATACATAGACCTACATTATACATTTCTTCTGGTAGATCAGGGCCTTGTCTCCATTGATTATCTGATATATTAAATATCTCTACAGATTTCAAAGCTTCTCTACTGATTGTCTGAGAAGCATGCGAGTAAATTTGTCCACCTGCCACAAAAATCTCTCCATGAACTAAGCAAGCACCAAATTTGAATCGAGGAGTTGGCATACCAGCTCGAGAAATCCAATTTCCTTTGATTGGGTGATACATAACAACAAGGTTATGTGCACCAACACCTGTTCTTCCTCCCAAAAGAAAAATGTACTCATCATAAACCACTGAACACAAATCTACAAGTGTGGTGGGTAGCATTCCCTGATAACTCCAACGATTTTTCTCAATATCATATACTTCAATGATCTCAGTTGGATGTTGGTTCTCAGTCACACCACCAAAACAATATATTTTCTTTCCAAGACTTGCCAATGTAAAGTTTGACTTTGGGAATAACATTGGTGACATTGAAAGCCATTTGTTGTGATCATTGTCATAGCAATAAAAATCTTTTTGAACAATTCTTTCTTCCAATTCATCGAAAGAATCATCCGAATCAAAATGATCAGATGGAAAGTCGTGATAAATGTAATTACCCCCCCCTGAATATAGTACTCCTTGTTCAGTTACTACACATGACAAATCCTCAACTTCATAATCTCCCAAACGTTTGGCTGTTGGATAATCTTCCATATAAAATGTTTCTCTTGTCAAAGGATTATAACAGTTGATGCAAGTGTTACGTCGACCGTGATCTGTGCCAGCCACAAACAAAATGCAATGTTCTGGTTTAATCATTCCTGATCTTAATGCCAAACTAAAGCTGTGTTTTCCACAGTATAATTCAGGATTACTCTCTAGCTTTATCAAACTTTCAAGAAGACTTATACAAGTGTCAGAATCCTGTATATATTTGTTATTCATTACATTATCTTTCAGATATTTAACAGAGAGTAAGCCTAATCTAATATGAGGAAGTAAATTACCAATGAAGGATCGCCTGTCTTCCTCATCTTCCGATATCCATTTCATCACAGCCTCAAACACAATATCCTCACGATCAACATTTAACTCGTCACTTGATATCAAATCTTGAATTTTTTCTTCTGATATATAAAGAAATTCTTCCCCTTGACAAACTTCAGTAAAGTTTTTATCGATATGTTCCCTTGCTTTCTGTCTTAAACTATCACAATTATGGATGTGTGCAAAATTAAATATACCAATACAGTTAGAATTGTCAATTTGTGTTTCCAGAAATTTGGCACATGCTTTCTGAATTGGTAATATCTGAAACAAGGATGCAGCTCCTAACAAATTTTGTACATTTTCTTGATGAATATGAATTGACCCTGTGTAGGCATAATCTACAATATGACTGACAGATTCAAAATCAATTTCATGAAGCTCAATATGTGACTGTTTACTCTCATTCAAATCTAATGTAAACATAGCTTTAAAATAAGGACTAGCGGCAGCTAAGACTACACGATGACAAGACAATGTTTGATTTTGTATACATAGTGTAATATCCTTTAAAAGATCGTCTTCATATAAAATGTTCATTTCCTTCAGGAAATTCCCAGAATGCCATTCATTTTGAAAAGTTACTGATCCAACATTTTCATATTGTAACTGACATTCAATTTCGTCTCTATCAGAAGTAGAGGACTGACAACTTATACTAGTATCCATCCTGTAGTTATGAAGACATACTGATTAACTGTGTATTAATTAACATCTTTTTCCTTCATCTAACATTCTGAAATTAAACAAGTATATATATATTTCATATTTTTAATATAGTTATATTTATTACACAAAAAGTTTGAAATGATTGAATTATACAATGTACATATTACTATCATCAAGTGCAATACTTCAGTAATGTGAAGCATGATTTAATTGGCAATAATACATCTATGGCAATGTATTAGTTGAATGTCGAAAAACAGCAGCTGTAGTACTACTTTTGACATTAAAATTTATTCAATGGGTGTTGTTAATGGTCTTGCATCAAATTTCTACATATACGTATATACCATGTGTATATTTTTTTATCCAATATATCATTGGTTTAATATTTTATTTTTACATTAATGAATTGAAGCAAGGTAATTCTGGTAATTGCACTTGTAAAGCAGGATTTGCTTACCCTTGGTTTATATTGTGGTTCATGTTACTTAATCTTTAGTTTTCTGTTTCGTGAACCATTGTTTGTCTTCTTATCGTTTTTCTTCTGGTGATTGTAGTCCACGTCCTTTTTTGATCAACAGCTTCTGATCACTCCTTTGGCATCTTCAAACTTTTCTTATTCTTCCTATGAAATATTATTAAAATATGATATTCCAATATGATGTCCTGTATTGGGGTCCTCCCGATAGTATGATGGCCCATTAGTCCAGGGTTGGCCAGGAAATACCAGTGGCGGGAATTCCCAGTGGTAATTACTGGGAAATACCGACCTGGGAAATACTCAATTTAGCTCAACAGGGAAATACTGGGAAATATGATTTTTAGATGTGATTAATTTCTTCAAAGTTGCTAAAAACTTAACATTTTAACACACAATGTTGAAAATTACATCAGTTTAATAAATATGGGTATACAGCCTAGGTGTAGGACCATTAAGAAGGACTTCAGGCAACTTTTGAAATTGTAATCTTCATATAAACATAATATTTATACAAAATACTTTTATTAAAAACATGTTAAAACTGTCACCACAATTTTATATCTACACTTTTCAGTTCAATCATACAGTTTCAGAGTTCACCAATTTATTTCATCTTTCCCCCTTAACATTCTGTAGCAAAAAACAAGCTTTCCTGCTTTAACAAGACCAAGTCTAATTCTTAATTTAACAATAATCACTTAACAATTGATAGCTGATTGTTTTGCCAGGTTGTATACATGTAATCTAATATCCCAAGGGCATTTCCATTAAGCTATAGTAATGACTAACTTTTTTAATTTGTTTTTACAAACTAATAAACACATCTTCAATAACCTTTAGAAATCAATAAGTCCAGTTTGTAAAGACAAACAATAAACAGGTCAGAATATGGTTTTAATCACTAAACAAAGGAGGTACAAAGTGGGGATTACAAGTAAAGAATAATTTTCTTAATATTCCTATCAAAATCAATAATTTTTTTGTTAACAAATATCAATTTTATATATCTGTACATTAACACTATCCATTCATATATTTTTTTCTGTAAGGCCAATAAAGTTACAAATAGATTAACTCAAGTCTATATTATACTCCAAATAAATGTTAAATTTGCTTATTTATAAGAAGATATATCACAATAATCTGGAACTCAAAGAAATTTACACTATGCACAAGTTAAACAAGTGCACACTATGTACAGGTTCATGTACCATTATATTTGCAAATTAAGAATCAATCTTATTTCCCAGTATTTCCCGCCGTCCTGGGAAATATGAGTATTTCCCACTTATTTGCCAACCCTGCATTAGTCAGACAACCCATTAGTCTGACAGCCCATTAGTCCGATAACCCATTAGTCCGACAGCCCATTAGTCCGACAACCTTGGGACCTCGGTTTTCCTTCTCTTCCAAAGGACAAGCTGGTCAAATTTATATTCCCCGGGATCCCAATAGTTGACCCTGATAGTCACCTTCTACGATAAACGCAGGTATGGTGCCTATTCTAACCCAGACACATCCTCTGGGAGAGGGAACATTATACATGTATACGTTTAGCGATAAAATCAGCAAAAATGAAGCCTAATGGCAGCAACATTGTATAGACGCACGTCCCATCGGTAAATGTAAGCATTTTCACATTTGCATTGAGATTAGAAATTGAAATTCGACGGATTGACCGCAGACCCCCTCTGGATCCGCTACTTTAAACCAAAAACATGGATTGTTTACTTGCTAATTCAATAAACAAAACAGAACCGTAAAGTCTTTAAAGTGACAAGAAACAAACCGTTTTGTTCCTTGTAATAGTAGTCCCCATTCCTAACTGACCCAAAAGGTAATTAAACATGCATGTACACATGTATGTACCACCCGAGCGTACAATTTTTTTATTTCCCAACTAACTGACATCCCGAAGACTTCCATAAAGATGGGGACTACTATTACAAGGAAAGAAACTAAACCAGAAAAGGAAACTAATAGTAACTAGAGGCTCCCAGGAGGCTGTATAGCTCACCTGGGTATAATAACATCAGTCAATAAAACTTCGGTAAAAAAAATTAACAAATGTAGCCTTCGTCATTGTAGACCCCTTCTACAAAAACATTTGGGCAGGGGTTCCCCCTTTAATGTAAGTTATCAAAATTGCTGTAAAAAAACATATATGTCAATGATTCTCAAAATTTAGGTTTTCCTACTTCATATTTTGTAATAGAATTGCTTCCCTTTGATCATTTGAGTAACCAAAAGCAGTGAGTCAACAAAAAAATGCATTTCATGAGGAATAATTTCATCCCTCCTTTTTTCTATTCTTAGCTTGGTGGCCATCTTGGTTGGAAGTCGGGATCACCGGACACAATTTTGGAAGGGGGACATCCAAGGATCATTCCACAAAATTTTGGTTGCAATTGGCCCAGTGGTTTCTGAGGAGAAGATTTTTATGTGAATTTCCCATAGGGTCCTATGTTAAGCTAAGTTCGGCTGTGGGGCCATCTTGATCGAAGAGCCGAACCGCCGTACACATTTTTGGAAGAGAACCATCCAATGACTATTTCATCAAAATTTTGTTCTTATTGAGCAAATGGTTTCAGACAAGAAGATTTTTATGGGAATTTCCCATAGGGTCCTATGTTAAATTAAGTTCGGCTGTGGTGGCCATCTTGGTCGGTGTTCTGAAATGCCGGACACAATTTTGGAAGAGGACCACCCAAGAATCATTTCAGCAAAGTTTGGTTGAGATTGGCTCAGTAGTTTCAGAAGAGAAGATTTTTAAAAAATTTCATCCCCCTTTTTTCTAATTTGCATAATCGGTCAAAATCGGCAAAAGTTCAAAGTTCATAAAAAATCCCATAATATATGTTAAAAAGCTCATCATTATGCTTATACAGTTCAAATTTGGGCACTTTCTGGCTTAAAATAGAGCAGTTTTGGCCATTTGAATAAATTTCTATTTTTAGTAATGGCGGCCATCTTGGATACAGGACGGCGCTGATGGACACAATTTTGAAAGGGGACCACCTAAGGATCATTTCAGCAAAGTTTGGTTGAAATTGGCTCAGCAGTTTCAGAGGAGAAGATTTTTTTTTAATTTCATCCCCCCTTTTTTCTAATTTGCATAATCGGTCAAAATGGGTAATGAGATTTACTTCAAAATTGCAGGGTATGTAGATCTTGACATGCTGCACATTTTTGCAATTTAAACTTAACATCTATCTCTAAATAGTTTTTGAAATATAAGACGAAAAGTATTAAAATTAAAAAAAAAATTGATGAAAAAAGGGCAATAACTCCAAGATGGGTAATCAAATTTACTTCAAAATTGCAGGGTATGTAGATCTTGACATGCTGAACATGTTTGCAGTTTCAACTTACCATCTGTCTCTTATAGTTTTTGAAATAAAGGACGAAAAGTATTAAAATTTTGAAAATTTGATGAAAAAAGGGAAATAACTCCAAAATGGGTAATGGGATTTACTTCAAAATTGCAGGGTGGGTAGATCTTGATATGCCGCACATTTTTGCAATTTAAAGTTAACCTTTATCTCTTATAGTTTTTGAAATATAAGACGAAAAGTATTAAAATTTTACAAATTTGATGAAAAAAGGGCAATAACTCCAAGATGGGTATTTAGATTTACTTCAAAATTGCAGGGTAGGTAGATCTTGATGTGCTGATCAATTTTACCCCGGTCAGATTTTTGATATTATTAACGGTTTTTGAGTTATTACCCAAAACCTGCAATTTTACCATATGTTCTATTTTTAGTAACAGTGGCCATGTTGGTTGGTGCACGGCATCACCGGACACAATTTTGAAACTAGACACCCTAGTGATGATTCAGACCAAGTTTGGTTTCCATTGGTCTAGTACTTTCAGAGGAGAAGATTTTTGAAAAAGTTTACGACGTACGACGACGATGGACGCCAAGTGATGGCAATAGCTCACATGACCGTTTGGGTCAGGTGAGCTAAAAATGGTAATACAATGTAGAATTTAGTCCCCCACCGTGACGAACTGTCATATCGGACTAATGGGCTGTCGGCTAATGGGTTGTCTAACTAATGGGCCGTCGGATTAATGGGTTGTCAGACTAATGGGTTGTCGGACTAATGGGCCGTCGGACAAATGGGCTGTCGGACTAATGGGCCGTCGGACTAATGGGCCACCCGACCCTCCCCCCCTGTATTCACTATGTGGTAGAGAAACAAAGAGAACAGGTGTGAAACTACATGTACATGTACTCTCGTCTGTACCATCATGTCTTTTGAAAACAGCATCTTATCAAATCAAGTAACTTTTATTGATTTCGATTCTTTTTACTTTGATTTTGAAACAAAATATAGAAGGAATCTAAGAAATATTAGATAAGAAACAAATCTATTTTTTCATAATTAATGGTAATAATGGCAGTGCATCATTCAACTTCCTTGCCATTTTCACAGCACTTTTCAAATTTTTTATTTATCTTTGTCCTGCGCACATCCAAAGTAGTAGAATCATCAACCTATTGATGGCGACTACCTAGAGGCAGAAGCAGAAGCAGAATATTATGAATGAAAAGGGGACAAAATCGTTAATTGTGTTTTGCAAAATTGATTACCTCTTTTCCAAATTTAAATTCTGAAAAGATAATGAGTTAATTGAATAAACTTCTGTATCTGGATACATCATGTTCAAGCAAAACATTTCAAATAACATCATAAATGTCGTGTTTTTGCTGTTGTCATTGAACAGTCCAAGAACGGTGACCTCCCTTTCTAATGAAATTTAACTTCCGGTGAATCTTGAAGCCGGTGAAATCTTGCAGGTGCTCGAAATCGCGAAAGTGAAACTTAATCTACCCTCCTCACTTAAACGGCTTTGAAGTTGTGATTTTTTTTTAAATGTTTAACATTATTAATCAATGTTAATATAAGTTAGCAAATTTCTGAATATGGGTGATTTTCAAAAAAATGAAGACTTTGTATGACATTGAATGATTGATGATTGAGGGTGAAATTTCAAATTGGACAAATTGACATAATTTTGGTCGTAAAATAATGTCAATATGATATATTTTTCAGATTCAGTTGCTCAGTGCAATATATGCAGACAAAATTTTTTTTTCAACTTTTATTAGCAACAAAGTGTTAAAATGATAACAAATACAGGCTTACTTCCTCAGAGGTATCATTTTCTTTTGGGTATGGTAAAACTAAAAGACCTAAATGTATTTCCATTTGATAATGATATGAAATAGGCACATTTTGGTACCAAACTTTGGATATATCATGAGAAAACAGTTTCAGTATATCAAAGAAACACTATTTTTACTGTATATTTTAAAAAATCTGATAATTAAAGTTTTCATACAAGCATAAAAAATATGATCTAATGAGGTTTAATAGTTGTAAATCAATTATTTATATATGCCTAATAAATATAACAAAAGTTAAGTTAAGTTGATCATTGGTGGTAAAAACTAGAGGTAACCAAATGAAAATACTGTCCATTTTTTGATGTTTTGTCACACTCCTGACACATTTTTTTAAAAGATAAATACACCAAATATCAAGCTAAATGCAATCATTGTTGGTCACAATAACTTTTTTAAGTAGTAGTACATAATCTATTTTGACTGAAAAAAGTTTCCCTTGAATATATTTCATTGTTGCATTGCTATGATGTTATTTTATCATATTCTAAGTAATACTATCATAATTATAAAAAATGGCAACTCAATTTTCAACCATTTATATATCTTTTCAAGAGTATAGTGCTTATTGAGAATTAAATAATTCCCTGAGACAATTACAAGCAGTTTTATTGAGGCTATATGCTTACAAAATATTCTATTTCTTAAATAAAATTGTCACACTCTGACTCCCTCTCGAAAATAAACCTGTCGAGCTGAAAATAATATAACCAACTTATTCTTTCCAAGCTAAAAGTTATATTTCTTCAAAAGCTTATATTTCTTACAGTTAACAGTAAATATTAAAAGAAGATTCAAAATTATGTTTTTGTTTTTTCTAATGATTAGTGTGCTAATTATTTGCCCTTTAGGAATTTATCTCATCAAAAATGGTTAAAATGGATTTGAAATTTATTAAAACTAGCAATAGATCATCTTTTCTTAGTATAAAATTACTTTTTAGTGGTTTTCAGATTAGTTTCCCCATGTTTCTCAATAATTTACTCTGCAAACAAACTTCCTACTGCAATTGCAATGACATTTAAAGTTTTTATGTCAGGAGTGTGACATATTACTGTTGGATGAAAAATTATTGATAAATTTTCAAAAATGCTATATCAAAAGAATGAAAATGTTTTATGAAAGGCAAGATATATTAAAGTAAGTATTCTGTTTATCTAAAGCAACATACATCAATTTTTCGTTTAGAAAAAAATCCATATTTTGACATGTTTTTAAAAAATATAACCCTTTATCATCACTTATTATGAGAAAGGTGTCGTGCAATATACAAAAATACTACAATTATTACTTATTGTTTATATGTAATTAAATTGAAAACATTGTGGAAGTTTGTAGAAGCATGGTTTATTTTATTTTTTATTTAAAAGATATGCCTATTAAAAATGTCACACTCCTGACATTAGTTATTTTGATTTCTTAGCTATGATATGTCATATATCAGAGCTATTTCCAACTTTTTTCTTTGATTGGGTCTGGAGCTTTTGGAAAATAAAGAAAATTGTGAACTATTAAAGCATACAACATAGTACTATACAACTAAGATAAAATGTCACACTCCTGACATTTTTTGTGTCTCTCCTTATGCAAGCCCAATTTTACAACTATCATATACATCCAGTCTAATACTACTAAATTATTATAACTAATGTTTTTTTACAACATATTTTGACTTTTCTGAACTAATTAATCTCAACAATGAAAAACTATTAAGGTTTAATTTGACATTTGTACAATTTTCCAAGTTAACTTTATTCACGTACACTAATTTAAAAAATAGAATATTTTTTTGTTGCAAAATCATAGGGTCACAAAACATCTAGATATTTGAAGTAAAATGGTACGAAATTATAGAATACCATCTTTCTTTAATATATTTTTTATTTAAATTTTGTTATCATCAAGGTAAGTTGAGGCAATTTAAAGTTTGTCACGCTAAAACGTCACACTCCTGACAAATTTGACCAGTTTTTAGAGGATAACTTTTTAACCGGAAGAGCAATCTCCATGACACTTTGCATGAAGATAACTGTTACCATTGTGCTTGTTTTAAGATATTTACCTTTCTTTCATATCATTTAATATTCAAATTATTATCTGAAAATGAAAAGTCTTCATTTTTTTTAAAATCACCCATATAGAAGTTCGACGATTTGTTTTGTTAATGTCACAGTGACCGCAGGCACTTGTTTCTCTCAATGGGGGGCCCTTTCCTCCCTCTTACTACAGGCACTTGTTTCTATCAATGGGGGGCCCTTCCTCCCTCTTAATAGTAATAGTAAGAGGAGGAAGGGCCCCCCATTGATAGAAACAAGTGCCTGTGACTGCTAATTTGGCTTGACACTGACAGCCGGTTTTTTTCACTTTGCAAAAAAGTAATAAAAATAGTTAATACACTTATATTTAATATGTAGTCCAGTATATATTTTTTTGGGTGGTGATTTCCTCTTTTGCTGACGTGGATTACGTTAAGTTTGTTAATCTTTGAAGGTAAAAAAAAACATGTTGCATTACATTTACCCACAGGCACTAGACGTTGTGTCAATATGAATATAACATAAGCAATGTGCAGAAAATAGTGTCCAATATATATATTAATATTGGACACTATTTTCTGCCCATTGCTTATGTTATATTCATATTGACACAATGTCTAGTGCCTGTGATTTACAATGCTATGCACTTAATCTGTCATGTGTCAAAAGTCTTATCGCCTGTATCAACCTTTCAAATGTCAGCTATTATTCACAAAAATGATGACTACTTAACTGCATTTCATAGAACCAAGTTTTTTTTGGACACAGATTGAATTAGGTGCAAGATAAATCTGACAATAATTTCTCCTTGGCGACCCATGTATTGTCGAAAAGCAAGCCGAAAAGGACATCCTTACAGAAATTTAGCATTGTATAATTCACAATTTTCCGTCGTCAAGTAACTTACTGTATATAAATAATCATTGGATGGTATTTTTTTATTTGGATCTGGAAATGAATTCATTTAGAAACTTGAAAATAGGCCCGCAAATTACTTAAAAAGTATGCTTGTTAGCACAATCAAGTCTTTACACAATCATTCTTATCTAATTTCAAACATTTTCTCAGTTATGTCTGTAGATATAGTAGAACTTTCAGTTTGTACTGCACTTATAATATTACCACATCTGTGGTGTAATAATTAGTATGCTCACATCGAGAATGGTAGATCGTAGGATTCGGTATGTATCTGGTCAAAGCAGAGACAATAAAATTGGAAATTGTTGCTTGCAGCAAATTAAGGGGAAAGAGGAAAGGCCGGTTAGCTTGGAATCAGGATATTGTGTCTGTGTGGATTAACTTGTATCGGTGAGATAGCACTAACAATTGTGTTGGTTTAGTACAAAGCAGACATTGTCATCACCATCTCTTCAAAATGTAACATGTTCTTGTCATGATATAGATGAAAATTTCCTCTCTTGGCATTAAACAATACACACTCACTTGCACTAACAATATCTGCCAAATACCAACAAAAACAAATTTTTGTTCTTCATAATTTAAGTTTGTTTAAAAAGCTTTAATTTCTGTGGTGTAAATCTGATATGATTGTTTCAGGAACATGAGTACAGACATATCACAGTATATTATACCTAACGAGACAGGAGTTTGTCTCTTGGATTGTATCAAAGCATTTGAAGGCTTGACAGACAAAGAACGACTATATGCCCATTATATAGCACAGGCATCATGGTATGGGGGACTGATTGTTTTAGTCCAGGTATGCTAGTATATATTTTATTGATTCATTTATGTTAGATGATAATTGAGATACCGTAGGAAGTACACATCTGTCATATCTATATAGTATTTGTTCTCAAGTCATTCATATTTTCTGTATGCATTGTCTCTTATTCCTCCTTCTTCTTCCCATAAGGAGTGTACTCAAGCCTGAGTGTAATTACTCTGTGCATGTCCGGACTGTACAGTCAAAATCAGTTATATTTACAGTTAAAAACAGGATGGAGCACTATTTACACCTGGGACTGCACTATTCCTCCTTCTTCTTCCCATAAGGAGTGTACTCAAGCCTGAGTGTAATTACTCTGTGCATGTCCGGACTGTACAGTCAAAATCAGTTATATTTACAGTTAAAAACAGGGTGGAGCACTATTTACACCTGGGACTGCACTATTCCTCCTTCTTCTTCCCATAAGGAGTGTACTCAAGCCTGAGTGTAATTACTCTGTGCATGTCCGGACTGTACAGTCAAAATCAGTTATATTTACAGTTAAAAACAGGGTGGAGCACTATTTACACCTGGGACTGCACTATTCCTCCTTCTTCTTCCCATAAGGAGTGTACTCAAGCCTGAGTGTAATTACTCCGTGCATGTCCGGACTGTACAGTCAAAATCAGTTATATTTACAGTTAAAAACAGGGTGGAGCACTATTTACACCTGGGACTGCACTATTCCTCCTTCTTCTTCCCATAAGGAGTGTACTCAAGCCTGAGTGTAATTACTCCGTGCATGTCCGGACTGTACAGTCAAAATCAGTTATATTTACAGTTAAAAACAGGGTGGAGCACTATTTACACCTGGGACTGCACTATTCCTCCTTCTTCTTCCCATAAGGAGTGTACTCAAGCCAGAGTGTAATTACTCCGTGCATGTCCGGACTGTACAGTCAAAATCAGTTATATTTACAGTTAAAAACGGTGGAGCACTATTTACACCTGGGACTGCACTATTCCTCCTTCTTCTTCCCATAAGGAGTGTACTCAAGCCTGAGTGTAATTACTCCGTGCATGTCCGGACTGTACAGTCAAAATCAGTTATATTTACAGTTAAAAACAGGGTGGAGCACTATTTACACCTGGGACTGCACTATTCCTCCTTCTTCTTCCCATAAGGAGTGTACTCAAGCCTGAGTGTAATTACTCCGTGCATGTCTGGACTGTACAGTCAAAATCAGTTATATTTACAGTTAAAAACAGGGTGGAGCACTATTTACACCTGGGACTGCACTATTCCTCCTTCTTCTTCCCATAAGGAGTGTACTCAAGCCTGAGTGTAATTACTCCGTGCATGTCCGGACTGTACAGTCAAAATCAGTTATATTTACAGTTAAAAACAGGGTGGAGCACTATTTACACCTGGGACTGCACTATTCCTCCTTCTTCTTCCCATAAGGAGTGTACTCAAGCCTGAGTGTAATTACTCTGTGCATGTCCGGACTGTACAGTCAAAATCAGTTATATTTACAGTTAAAAACAGGGTGGAGCACTATTTACACCTGGGACTGCACTATTCCTCCTTCTTCTTCCCATAAGGAGTGTACTCAAGCCTGAGTGTAATTACTCCGTGCATGTCCGGACTGTACAGTCAAAATCAGTTATATTTACAGTTAAAAACAGGGTGGAGCACTATTTACACCTGGGACTGCACTATTCCTCCTTCTTCTTCCCATAAGGAGTGTACTCAAGCCTGAGTGTAATTACTCCGTGCATGTCCGGACTGTACAGTCAAAATCAGTTATATTTACAGTTAAAAACAGGGTGGAGCACTATTTACACCTGGGACTGCACTATTCCTCCTTCTTCCCATAAGGAGTGTACTCAAGCCAGAGTGTAATTACTCCGTGCATGTCCGGACTGTACAGTCAAAATCAGTTATATTTACAGTTAAAAACGGTGGAGCACTATTTACACCTGGGACTGCACTATTCCTCCTTCTTCTTCCCATAAGGAGTGTACTCAAGCCTGAGTGTAATTACTCCGTGCATGTCCGGACTGTACAGTCAAAATCAGTTATATTTACAGTTAAAAACAGGGTGGAGCACTATTTACACCTGGGACTGCACTATTCCTCCTTCTTCTTCCCATAAGGAGTGTACTCAAGCCTGAGTGTAATTACTCCGTGCATGTCTGGACTGTACAGTCAAAATCAGTTATATTTACAGTTAAAAACAGGGTGGAGCACTATTTACACCTGGGACTGCACTATTCCTCCTTCTTCTTCCCATAAGGAGTGTACTCAAGCCTGAGTGTAATTACTCCGTGCATGTCCGGACTGTACAGTCAAAATCAGTTATATTTACAGTTAAAAACAGGGTGGAGCACTATTTACACCTGGGACTGCACTATTCCTCCTTCTTCTTCCCATAAGGAGTGTACTCAAGCCTGAGTGTAATTACTCTGTGCATGTCCGGACTGTACAGTCAAAATCAGTTATATTTACAGTTAAAAACAGGGTGGAGCACTATTTACACCTGGGACTGCACTATTCCTCCTTCTTCTTCCCATAAGGAGTGTACTCAAGCCAGAGTGTAATTACTCCGTGCATGTCCGGACTGTACAGTCAAAATCAGTTATATTTACAGTTAAAAACGGTGGAGCACTATTTACACCTGGGACTGCACTATTCCTCCTTCTTCTTCCCATAAGGAGTGTACTCAAGCCTGAGTGTAATTACTCCGTGCATGTCCGGACTGTACAGTCAAAATCAGTTATATTTACAGTTAAAAACAGGGTGGAGCACTATTTACACCTGGGACTGCACTATTCCTCCTTCTTCTTCCCATAAGGAGTGTACTCAAGCCTGAGTGTAATTACTCCGTGCATGTCTGGACTGTACAGTCAAAATCAGTTATATTTACAGTTAAAAACAGGGTGGAGCACTATTTACACCTGGGACTGCACTATTCCTCCTTCTTCTTCCCATAAGGAGTGTACTCAAGCCTGAGTGTAATTACTCCGTGCATGTCCGGACTGTACAGTCAAAATCAGTTATATTTACAATTAAAAACAGGGTGGAGCACTATTTACACCTGGGACTGCACTATTCCTCCTTCTTCTTCCCATAAGGAGTGTACTCAAGCCTGAGTGTAATTACTCTGTGCATGTCCGGACTGTACAGTCAAAATCAGTTATATTTACAGTTAAAAACAGGGTGGAGCACTATTTACACCTGGGACTGCACTATTCCTCCTTCTTCTTCCCATAAGGAGTGTACTCAAGCCTGAGTGTAATTACTCCGTGCATGTCCGGACTGTACAGTCAAAATCAGTTATATTTACAGTTAAAAACAGGGTGGAGCACTATTTACACCTGGGACTGCACTATTCCTCCTTCTTCTTCCCATAAGGAGTGTACTCAAGCCTGAGTGTAATTACTCCGTGCATGTCCGGACTGTACAGTCAAAATCAGTTATATTTACAGTTAAAAACAGGGTGGAGCACTATTTACACCTGGGACTGCACTATTCCTCCTTCTTCTTCCCATAAGGAGTGTACTCAAGCCAGAGTGTAATTACTCCGTGCATGTCCGGACTGTACAGTCAAAATCAGTTATATTTACAGTTAAAAACGGTGGAGCACTATTTACACCTGGGACTGCACTATTCCTCCTTCTTCTTCCCATAAGGAGTGTACTCAAGCCTGAGTGTAATTACTCCGTGCATGTCCGGACTGTACAGTCAAAATCAGTTATATTTACAGTTAAAAACAGGGTGGAGCACTATTTACACCTGGGACTGCACTATTCCTCCTTCTTCTTCCCATAAGGAGTGTACTCAAGCCTGAGTGTAATTACTCCGTGCATGTCTGGACTGTACAGTCAAAATCAGTTATATTTACAGTTAAAAACAGGGTGGAGCACTATTTACACCTGGGACTGCACTATTCCTCCTTCTTCTTCCCATAAGGAGTGTACTCAAGCCTGAGTGTAATTACTCCGTGCATGTCCGGACTGTACAGTCAAAATCAGTTATATTTACAGTTAAAAACAGGGTGGAGCACTATTTACACCTGGGACTGCACTATTCCTCCTTCTTCTTCCCATAAGGAGTGTACTCAAGCCTGAGTGTAATTACTCCGTGCATGTCCGGACTGTACAGTCAAAATCAGTTGTATTTACAGTTAAAAACAGGGTGGAGCACTATTTACACCTGGGACTGCACTATTCCTCCTTCTTCTTCCCATAAGGAGTGTACTCAAGCCTGAGTGTAATTACTCCGTGCATGTCCGGACTGTACAGTCAAAATCAGTTGTATTTACAGTTAAAAACAGGGTGGAGCACTATTTACACCTGGGACTGCACTATTCCTCCTTCTTCTTCCCATAAGGAGTGTACTCAAGCCTGAGTGTAATTACTCCGTGCATGTCCGGACTGTACAGTCAAAATCAGTTGTATTTACAGTTAAAAACAGGATGGAGCACTATTTACACCTGGGACTGCACTATTCCTCCTTCTTCTTCCCATAAGGAGTGTACTCAAGCCTGAGTGTAATTACTCCGTGCATGTCCGGACTGTACAGTCAAAATCAGTTGTATTTACAGTTAAAAACAGGGTGGAGCACTATTTACACCTGGGACTGCACTATTCCTCCTTCTTCTTCCCATAAGGAGTGTACTCAAGCCTGAGTGTAATTACTCCGTGCATGTCCGGACTGTACAGTCAAAATCAGTTGTATTTACAGTTAAAAACAGGGTGGAGCACTATTTACACCTGGGACTGCACAGGAAAGGTAATAGACCCTAGCCCTGCCTGGAACTGGCCGATAGTACTGGCCTGACGTACATCTGGTGGTATGCTGTTCCAGGTGATGATGGTACGAGGGAAGAAGGAAAAGCGATATACATCTGTTCGTGTATATATAGTCCTGAAGGCTGCAATCCCTCTAGTTCTACTATCAGCTGGTATGAGTAGATGTTCTGCATGGATTTCAACTAAGTTATGTATGATCTTATACATCAGAACAGCTCTTGCCTTTGCGCGCCTTTGTTCAAGTGATTCCCATTTTAAGTTGGAGATTATAGAAGTAACTGCTCATGGTTCTCGGTCTTGAGAGTTGTTCGAAACAAATCGTGCAGCTCTTCGTTGTACAGAGTCTAGTTGGGATATCTGGTTTTTGTTGAACGGGTCCCATACAGCACTTGCATATTCAATGGATGGTCTTACTAGTGTTGTGTATGCAGCTTCTTTAACTTCTTTCGGACATGCATGTATGTTATGCCTGAGGAAGCCGATGGTACGATTGGCTTTGGCTGTGATGTTACTGATGTGATTTGCCCAGCTCAGGTCATTGCTAATGGTTACACCTAGATATTTACTGTCCTTTGCTACTTCAAGCACTTGGTTATGCAGTAAATAGTTGTATTCTGTTGGTTTCCGTTTCTTTGAAATATGGAGTGTAAAGCATTTATCTGCATTGAATGACATTTGCCAAGTTTTTTCCCATTTCTCAAGTTGGTGTAGGTCTTCTTGGAGCTGCAACTGATCGGCGTTGCTCTTGACTACACGATGTAGTAGGCAGTCATCGGCAAATAGTCGAGCGTTGGATATAACTGAATCCGGTAGATCGTTGATAAATGCAAGAAAAAGTAAGAGTCCCAGCACTGTTCCTTGGGGTACACCTGAATCAGCGGCACAAGTTGACGAGTGTGTACCTTCTAGAAGTACCTGCTGTGTGCGGTCTGTAAGAAAGTGGCGTATCCATTGCAGAGTATTTCCTCGAATCCTGTAGTGGTCAAGTTTTAATAGAAGTCTATTGTGTGGAACTTTGTCAAAAGCTTTTGAGAAATCTAAAAGTATAGCATCAATTTTTTCCCCCTCAGATTGCATTTTTGCTAATTCTTGTATTGTGACAACGAGCTGTGTTTCACAGGATCTCCGTGCTCTGAATCCGTGTTGACTGTTGGAAAGTATGTTGTAATATGTCAGATGGTCCATGACATATCTGTGGATAATGTGTTCAAGCGGGTAAGTGCTGGTGCTATGATGTCAGCTACTTCTCTTAAGAGTCGTGGTGAGATTGAGTCAGGTCCTGCTGCTTTATGTATCTTGAGTTCCAAGAGTAGTTTATGTGCACCTTTACAAGATATGTTAATGTCTGGCATTGTTCTTTTCCTTGTGGTTGCTTCTTAAACCTTTGTTAGAGAGAAGATGGAAATAAACTGACTCCGACAATCCTCAGCTGTGATTAATATGATCAAGAATATATTTTACAAGAAGAAAAATAGTGGTCTTTTTTTTATTTGAGCAAAGAAGAATAATAGTTGTTGTATTTCTTACATTGGTTAATATATGCCAATATTCAAATTGTGTCAAATGGATACTAACTGTTCTTTCTTCAGTAAATAGCAATTTAAATATTAAGAAGTTATATGCATGGGAAACATTGCATTTTTTCCTCCAGATATCTTCTTCGAGATTTATCCATCATATTTATTGTGACATTCTTCTTGTCAATTTTCCATTTGACAATGGTCGACAATTTAACCAACCTGCAACAAAGCCAAACTCTTGCAAATGTTTTAAGCTTTAAAAATAGATTTATTGCAATTGTAATGATACATCTAATTTCATGTGTTATTACCTATTGTAGAATTATGTTGTTATTAGAGAATTAGGATTGTAGGTGTTCAAAGATACTTCAGATTGTAATGGGCACATTTTCTCACATAAACTAAAGTACACACGATAGACAGGAATAAAACTCCCAAATGCTAGTAGTGATAGGAACTGATTGTATATAGATATATATGGTGCCCATTGCGGATCACGCCTGTATTAAAGTTGGATTTACATGCAATCAGAGCAATCACCAATAAGTTATTAATGAGTTTGATTCCCATCCGTGATGATGGTGTACTTGTTTGGTCACATGGTTTTCTCGATGGACATTAATTTCCTCCTGTAGTAAAACTGATTGCCATGATATATTTGAAATATTATGGAAGGTGGCATTGAACACCTATAACCTTTTATATAAAATAAGGTTACTTGCCTTGCATATAATCTATTAATATTTTATATATTTCAGACATCTCCAGAATCTCCTGGTATCTTTATACTGCTGCAGAAAATATTCAGAGCACAGCCAATTAATGAGGTTAAATCTCTGGCTCTTGATAAAGGAATTACAGAAGAAGAATGGAATGTAAGAATTATTAGCATTAAAATAATTTAATCATTCTTGCAGAAGAAATAGGACTAATGATATCGTACATTGTTTTATTAGAGGTTTTCACTTAAAGCATTCATTATGTGATAAAGATTGTCAGTGACTTGCGGCAGGTCTGTGGTTCTCTCCGGGTACTTCAGTTTCCTCCACCAATAAAACTGACTGCAACGATATAGCTGAAATATTGTTGAAAGTGGCATTAAACACAATACCCTAACCCTAACCACTAAGCTAACATCAGTGATATATAGACAGAATAAGAACTTGGACTCGGAGTAATGATTCCTGGTTGAATTAAATTGAAAATTGATCAGACTATAACTGATTTGTTCAAATTATTATATAGCTGAGAAATTACTTACTTTATATTGAGCAATATTTAATTTCTCACTCAAAATAAAAATGATCATGATTTCAATTAAGTTGTGACCCCCTTCTATTTCTCCTCAATAGTCCTTAGGATATTATTACTTTCAAGTTTGTTTTTTTTTACTACTACATATGAAGTCAACAGACTTTTCAGAATGTTCCTCTAAAAGGGTTCTGAAGAAGTGTTGTTACTTGGGAATTGACGAATAAAAGAATTGAATTTGAAAGAATAAAGTTTTAAAGTGTACATGTATACACTCAAACACACACTGATTTTGCTATATAGAGATATATATCAACTATAGTCAGTTATAGTTAACACAAATTTTTATCTAGTTTCATTTTTGGCTCACCTAGAAGGTGAGACATAGGTATTTCTTTTACGTTATTGCTATAACAGTTTTTGTGATAAGATCAGTTTATCAATTGCCATACAACCTAGGTTCATAATATTTGGTCCACGCAATGATGATGGAGAGTACATGACAATATTTATCCATATGTTGCCTTAACATAATTTCAGTTTTATGAAACCAGCAGGCAAGACATAGGTCTGTGTCCACACTTGTTAAAGTTATAACACAATCATTATCAACTCAAGGGTGAAATTTTTGCATTTTTTTTTCAGGCAATAATGATTTATTGTGCAGCATTTTATGCCAACATGGGAAACTATAAGTCTTTTGGAGATTCTAAATTCATTCCTAATGTACCAAAGGTAAGCTGCAATTCTATAGAAACACAACATGACATTGAATTACTGTGTGGGAAAACTAACACTATAACATTCCAGTAAATTTTATTTTTATCCTTAACTATTACTCAGGATAAAAAAAATTATGGAGATAATGTTACCGATGTTAAAATCTCCAACAAACTATGGCTTCTATATATTATTTCTTAAGTAACACATCAATCCACAATATTATATGTAAGAGAACCCCTTAAAGTAGGAGTTATACTTAATGCCAGTAGAAACAACACATCTGAATTACTGTATGGTAAAGCTTATAAATTTTTAAGTTGGAAGTACCACACGGCAATATAAAGACACATCAGTTATTGTAGTAAAATCTGTGTATATAGTGAGCGATAACAAATTAAATGCTAAAAACTTCTTGTTTCAGACCAAACTTGAATCATTGATACTGAGTTGTAAGGCAGCAGTTAATGATCCTGAGTGTATTAAAGCATTATGGGATGGTGTATCAGACAGGATGTTTTCATTGGTTGATAGACAGAAAGAACTTGGTCTCGGAGAAAAGGTTTTGATTAATTGCTATTATTTTGTCATTAATCATTAAAACTAGTGAAAATCAGACCATCCTTTAAAAATAGCTTGCCGTAATCTGACTCACAATTATTTAAGTGGGTATGTAGATAGACAAATTTCTGAAAAATAGCTTATGTTCATGGAAAAAACTTGATAAACATAGTATAAAAAATCTTTGGAATTCCTATTTAAAAAATTTGGGTAGGGCCAGTTTTAGTGTGTCTGTTGGCTTTTCACCAACCAATAAAAATTTATGGATGTCTCAGTGTCGAAAACGTAAGATATATTGTAAATGGAATACACAACAATGATGGTCACCTAAGTATTATGAAAAGAAAGTGTTAACAGTGATGGTCGACAATTCCACCAATGTTAACAAAATGAACAACCACCTCTCACCTCAAATCATTTAACACAAAAAAATACAGTGAAAACAACATTGAAATTCCAGACCCAACTTTGGGACAGGCACAAAACTGTGGTGGGGTTACACCTGTTTATGTGATATATTAGATTACCTTTAGTCTTGAAGAACTAACAACCAACAAAGGTAGAATCCGAATCTGTCTCTTGTACAATCCACAGCAGGACTTAATTATCAGTCATCATTGTACAAAGTGAAAGTGGGAATTTTGAACCAAAACAATCACACATTTATCACAGAAATAACCATCATTTCTATTTATAACTCAGGATTAAGTATTTATAAACAGGGCAAATATTATCCAGGGATAGAGATTGGGAACTATCAAATTTCAAATATTTTCTTTTAATATATTATATACATTTGGATGAATTTATCAACCATGAATATGCAATGACATTATATATATAATTTCATTACAATATTTTTTTCTAGGGAACTACAGCATACTATTCCAGTAATTGTGATATAGAGGATGCAAAGATTGCACAAGAGTTTTTAGATAGCAAAGTTAGTATTATTTTCATAAAATTTGTATATAATGCAGTGGAATGTGTATAAATTGAAGCGGACCATCTTTTGTGTTTAGAACAGACAGATGTTCAGTTTATGCAGGTTATTTTAACAAAGATTTCCTACATGGAGACTTTAAGTTCTGTTTATACAGGATTCTGGTTTATTCAGGGTTCAGTTTATGCAGGTTATTTAAACAAAGATTTCCTACATTGAGACTTTTAAGTTCTGTTTATACAGGATTCTGGTTTATTCAGGGTTCAGTTTTGACAGGTAAACAAAGATTTCCTACATTGAGACTTTAAGTTCTGTTTATACAGGATTCTGGTTTATTCAGGGTTCAGTTTTGACAGGTAAACAAAGATTTCCTACATTGAGACTTTAAGTTCTGTTTATACATGATTCTGGTTTATTTAGGGTTCAGTTTTGACAGGTTATTTTAACAAAGATTTCCTACATTGAGACTTTAAGTTCTGTTTATACAGGATTCTGGTTTATTCAGGGTTCAGTTTTGACAGGTAAACAAAGATTTCCTACATTGAGACTTTTAAGTTCTGTTTATACAGGATTCTGGTTTATTCAGGGTTCAGTTTTGACAGGTAAACAAAGATTTCCTACATTGAGACTTTAACTTCTGTTTATACAGGATTCTGGTTTATTCAGGGTTCAGTTTTGACAGGTAAACAAAGATTTCCTACATTGAGACTTTAAGTTCTGTTTATACAGGATTCTGGTTTATTAAGGGTTCAGTTTTGACAGGTTATTTTAACAAAGATTTCCTACATTGAGACTTTAAGTTCTGTTTATACAGGATTCTGGTTTATTCAGGGTTCAGTTTTGACAGGTAAACAAAGATTTCCTACATTGAGACTTTAACTTCTGTTTATACAGGATTCTGGTTTATTCAGGGTTCAGTTTTGACAGGTAAACAAAGATTTCCTACATTGAGACTTTAAGTTCTGTTTATACAGGATTCTGGTTTATTTAGGGTTCAGTTTTGACAGGATTCACTGTACCTACTTATAAACAGGGAAATATCTTGGGCTTGATATGGGAATCTCTGGTGGATACCAGGGCCAATATGGAAAATGACATTAAATAACTTAAAAATAATGGACCATAGAAAAGATACATGGTACATTTCATCATTTGAATATTTTTTTGTAATAAAATGTTTGATATCTTGTGTTGAAATTTTTATTTGAAATAAATTGAAATAAAGTGTATACTAGAAAAAAAATGATAAACAGAAATAATGTGATCTGCTAAACTAATAAATATAAACTAAAATGTATGCAAAACTAATGTAAAAGCATTTAATGAAAGTTGTTTTTATAAAGGTTGGACATTTCCATGGATTATTGTTATCAGTTTAAAAAAGTAATTTGAAAAATTCATTTCAAAATATTTGATAGGATGATGTCTAAGTATAATAGACTTTTACTGATCTAAGATCCTAATAAGCTAATGTCAAATTGTCTGACCTAGCCAATGACTCCCCCAGCATATATTCAAATAAATGCAGTTATTTTCCCTGGTTAGTTGATTAAGTAATCAAAGTGTCCATATAAGATGTTAGATTTATGATTGTTTAACAATGAGTAGACAGATATGTAGGAAAACTTATATTATTATATTTTAGAATTTGAGTCCATACAATACAAGATTATTTAAGACAGAAGTAGATGGCCAAATTCATTATGAAGTTCGAATGGCAAGTGTATTAACCAAAGGTATGTTTAGTCTTATTCAATAAAATCAAGGGTTGTAATTTTGTATGTACATGTTTGTTGTTGTAATTTAACCCAGAATAGGCTGAAACTAGAGCTACATGAATGTCTGTTTGAACAAAATTCTGCATGTTTTAGTCAGATTTTGATCAAATTTGAAGTGCATTGCATGATAATGATACCTTTTGTGTTTTTAGAAATGTTATGGATTGAAATTTTATATCCAATTGTAAATAATGCTTATAGGAGTCTCTGGTTAAGTGTTGTCACTAACTAGTGGACAATAATTTCAACAGACGTTTGGTTTAGGTTGGTAAGGGTTTGGGTTATTGGTGAAAATCAATGATTGCCTTTAAATACCTAGCAAATTTCCATACATGGACATATTTCAAAATTATCTTGCAGAAAGCTGTGGGAACTTATACATTAGGGGTTGGGTCATTTGTGTTTACTGTGACTTTCACCCAGTTTTCAGCTATATCATAACTACTAGAATTATTGGGGGAAGAAAGCCTGGACAGTTGTAACACACTGACTGGTGAAACTCCAAGCTTTAGGCAAGTGTCTGGAAACTATAGCAATTGAGGGGGTATCAGGGTGCGAACATACATCATTTGCATTAGGCTTGTGGTCAGAAGTCATTGACCCAAACCACTCTGCCACCCTTGCCCTTCACCAATTTTTTTTTTATCGAGGAATTATATAATTTACATGTAAAATCTATTGTTGGGTAGGAAGGGATTTTATTGATATGCAATTGACCATCATTGGTTTTGTGTTCATTAACAAATATCAAGAATGCAATTAAGGGTTATAGGTAAATTATTGAACTCCTGTCCTACCCCATCATAGACTTGGATGGAATAGCCCTAATGATCAATATAATGATGATATGAGAGTTGATTGAAGGATATTTTAGTTTGTGCCAGGGTGTATAGAATATATTTGCTTTTATAGGAGGGTCTATAGATGGATGTCCAGAAGGAATTTTAGGATCTTTTCAATTTACACCATCTGGATCATCAAAATCCTGCACATTCAAAATTACAAGGGGAGACTACTCCAAGTTAATGTCACTAGTTGCAGAAAATTTAGAAAAAGCTAAAGTAAGTGATCTTTGTCTTGTTTGATTGCTTAATATTGTTAGTTAATCATTAGATGTTATGGGAGAGAATATTAAGATATAGAACTGTAAGTAATATGCCTGCTGGTTGACAAATAATGCACAAGCTAGTCAATTATAGTATTAAAAACAATAAACAGTAATGTTAGACAATACACAGATTTTGAAGCTATTTACTTTTGTTTTGTGTCATTGCATTACAAGAAATAATCATAACTTCTAGACAGATTTGCATAAGGACAAAATCTAACACATCACATATTTTATATCTTTGTAGGAATATGTGGCAAATGATTATGAAAAACAAATGTTGACAGAGTATGTCAAAAGTTTTACAACTGGGTCAATCCCAGCACATAAAGATGGGTCAAGGCAATGGATAAAAAATATAGGACCAATTGTTGAAACGTAAGTAACATTTCCAGCACGTAATCCATGTCAGTTCAAAGAAAACTTGGTGGAAGGAAGTAAGACGTATAGAATAAGCTGAAAAATTGCTTACTTGGTGTTAAATTACAATCACTTATTTATACACTCATTCCACCTTATGCCAGCCCTGTAATCATATCTAATTTTGTGATGGCATAAAGTATTTTTACATGGCACTGAAAGATGTGTTGTGCCTCTTTTAAACTTGGAGATTTTCAAGTATAAATGATTTTTTCAGAATACAATATGATTTAGGAGATAACTGTATTGTATTTGAAAATTTCACGGCATCAGTTGGAGAATTGATGGTGGCAAATTGAGTTTACTGGCAACATGTAGCGGAGCCAGTAAACGGATATTTGCGACCATGAAATCGACAATTGATGCCGTGAAATTTTCAAATACAATACAATTATCTCCATTCTAATGTAATCATGTGTATTGCCACTTTATTGACAAGATGACGTAAGTGGTAATCAGCTAAAATTCTAAAAATATCTCATGCTATTTCAACCATGGAATTGATACGGTGAAAATTACAGCATTAAATCCACAATTGATGCCGTGAAATTTTCAAATACAATACAGTTATCTCCATTCTAATGTAATCATGTGTATTGCCACATTATTGACAAGGTGACGAAAGCGGTAATCAGCTAAAATTCTAAAAATATCTCGTGCTATTTCAATCGTGGAATTGATACCGTAAAAATTACAGCATTAAATCCACAATTGATGCCGTGAAATTTTCAAATACAATACAGTTATCTCCATTTTAATGTAATCATGTGTATTGCCACATTATTGACAAGATGACGTAAGCGGTTATCGGCTAAAATTCTAAAAATATCTCATGATATTTCAACCATGGAATTGATACCGTGAAAATTACAGCATTGTCCAATCACAAATCAGGAATATTAAACAACTACATTAGAATAAGGATTATAATCATACTATACATTTACAGGTATATTGGCTTTATAGAGTCTTATAGAGATCCATTTGGTGTTAAAGGAGAGTTTGAAGGTTTGTAAAGATCTACTTAACAATAACATCTAATAAAAGATTACTCTGATGCACTAGAATAAGGAAATATAACTCATCATAAAGTTGCCATTCATACAATTCTTCAGCTTTTTTTGATATTTTAAATTAATGATTTATTATAGGTGAAATTGGACTAATTGTTTGTTGCTAATTTTTCAAAAAGTGAAGTTTAAAAAAAAAATAAGTGTTTGATTTTTCATGATAAAATTTCGTCAACAGGAAAGTTTTGTGTTAAGATTGACAAAGTTTGTTATTAGAGGTGAGATGTGTTGCTTTTGCTGGCCATCATATCATTTACAGTGTTAAGTGTCTCAAACATTTTAGAGTGAAATTAATTGGGAGGCCATTCATATAACCATGACCATATTGGCAAGCCATTGACTCTTAAGTTTACTTTAGTCCATTTTTCATTAAGCACACATCCTTGGTTCACCATCTTTGCTCAATATGTTCATCATACCAAGAAAATTCCATCTAGATATAATACCACAAACATTGACCTCACATGACTAGTTTGCTGCCCATGTTTTTAGTTTTCATGATTAGGTCGTTTTTTTTCTGTTATCACACTTTAAAAGTCAGTCATATTCATTCTACACATTGATCCTGCAGTGTTCATGTTCCTGGATAATGTCACCTGAGTAATTTTTTATTTCATTTGGAGCACATATACCGGTACTAGAACAGACAAGACATGACATCTATCAACTATTTGTTAAATGAGATTTTGCTTATTGATGTTATTTTGTTTTACAGGATTTGTTGCAGTTGTTAATAAAGAAATGAGTGCTAAATTTGGAGATTTAGTAAACAATGCAGAACATTTGTTAGCTTTATTACCCTGGCCTGCAGCATATGAAAAAGACAAATTTTTGAAACCTGATTTCACATCTTTAGATGTTTTAGCCTTTGGTGGATCAGGAATACCAGCTGGAATTAATATTCCAAATTGTAAGTAGAAACTATATTATAACAAACAGTTATGTAAATTGAAAAATGGCTGTCTTCCTGTTACTTTATATGATTACAGTTGCTTTATGGTATTGATGTATGTTGTCCATCGGTAGACATAATTTTTTCAGCAGTAATTTAAGTTATATGTAACCAATCAGTCCGACATTTTAAAGCAAAGATTCTGGATAATTTAATGGGTTTCCAGCCGAAGCCATTTCCAAATAAGAGGCTCAAAGGTACTGAAAATGATTTTGCATTAATTTTGGTCTTGTTTAGCCACCACCATTTTTTTTATCTGGCTTGGTTTTAACAAGATCATTTAGTTTTATTTTACTTACATTTTACAAATGTCCATGAGAAAAATATTAGAATTGTAACGTTTTTTTACAAAACAAACAAAAATTGTATATGAAGTTACTATGCAGTCCTCACAATGTGCAGCACATGTTCTCCGGCCCAAGACCAAAAGACACAGTAAGTTAGTTGTAGTAAGATGTTCTATTTTTATAGATGATGACATAAGACAAGAGGAGGGTTTTAAGAACGTGTCCTTAGGTAATGTGTTAACAGCAGCATATAAAGATACTAAAGTCAGTTTTCTGGATCCAGAAGATACAGTAAGTAGCTATAGAAGTATTAAGATTATGACTGTTTAATGCCACTTATTTCTTTCACAATGTCAAAGAACAAATATAGTGTAACTACTCTTGTATTCTGAATATGTGAAATGTAAGAGTAATTATACTTTTTGTTTGTGCTATAAGACATTTAAAGAAGAACTTTAATTTCATTGTCAGACTCTCAATGATATTTTTTATTGTGATGTAACACAGTGAAATAAACTTGTTTATTTCACTAGGTGAAATTCCTGTTTTCGTTTCACTTGAAAATCTCAGTATTTCATATATATCTATGTAATGATTAATTTTTATTGTGATATTGTGATTTGTTCCTGAGTATTTTTTTTTATTTTGATGGGGAAAAAAATGTGCAGAACATCAATAACTTTGAATTCATCTGTTGGAAAAGATTTTTATTCCAAATACTGTTTCCCAATTCCTGGTTTTCTGAAACATTCCTGACACATTTGAACAATTATATAATCAACAATTTATTATTTTGTCTTAAATATAAGTAGATTATTTACTTTCTAAATATATGATTTTATCCTTTTAAACCTTTTATTTATATGTACCGCCATTAGTGTGCACCCCCTTTCTGCTCCTACTTATCAGGGGAAGAGTCTAGTTTTTGTGTATTGTACACACACACTTAATAAAAAAAAATATGGTAAGCATGCTGCTTGAATTGCCAAACTATGTTGTTATCAGACATTTGTCATTATAAATATGAATTCTGATTTTATTTATTTGAGCTACCTTATTGATGAGATTTCTCTTAAAAAAAGAACATTAACTTTGATGAAAATGATTAGTTAATTTGAAGAAAAGTCACATGACTATTGTGGCCAATAAGAAATAGAGATGTAATTATTAGTACTGCTCTTTACATTAATTGATTTTATCCCTTTCTTCAAATTTAGGAGCTGTTTATTAAATTGAAAGTAGAGTCATTTGAAGTACAAGTTGGACTTCATGAACTTCTGGGTCATGGCAGTGGAAAGCTGTTTATTAAGGTAAAATAGAATTTTGGTCTTTGTGAACTTTTGGGTCATGGCAATGGAAAGCTGTTTATTAAAAAAATAATCTTGTGTATTTTATATCTAAGATATAAAACTATAAATAATCTTGTGTATTTTATATCTAAGATATAAAATTATAAATAATCTTGTGTATTTTATATCTAAGATATAAAACTATAAATAAGTAACTTGAAAGTATTGATACAGTTGTTCATAGTTTTAATCGATCACAATTTCAATTTTTTCATAGACTTGCAAGAAATGGCTTGTTTTTGCAACATTTTTCATATTGAGACCGAAGCTTTTCGCATTTTGATGCCGAAAAAGGGTCATGTGATGTGAGATGCATGAATCTCGCATTGGTATCTCACATTGAATATGCCTGTCACACTTGTACAATCATGTAATTAATTTTTGTCTCACCTGTGACAAAAGTCACTGAAGGTGAGGCATAGATACTAGTATTTCATTTCTGGAAGCTCCTACTACAGCATGAACTATGTCAAGTTCTTGTGATGAGATCATTTCTCTTCATAACCATACAAATTAGGCTCACCATACTAGGTCAATGCATTGATTGTAGTTGGTACATGTCAGTCAAACTTGTGTCCCCTTTCCTTGACCTCATAAACCAAAGGCCATGTGAGTTTTTGCCATCACTTGGCATCCGTCGTCCATTTGTTGTACCTCTATTGTCTATTGATGTCATTTTCATGGTCTACTGTCTTGTTAACTTTAGATAAAGTTTTCATGATTAGGTAAGTTTTTCCATTATCTAGGTTCACTATATTTGGTGCACACATAAATAATGGTAGGAACATGTCATCCAGGCTTTTCTCACCTGACCTTGATCTAATTTTCATGGTCTAGCAACTTTATAAAATGTATGTCAAGTTTTATTGATTAGATGAGTTTCTCCATTGCCAAACAACCTGGCTTCACGAAAATTTGTTCCACACATTTTGTCATCCTAACTTACTATTAGTTTCATGGTACTTTGAATAAGTTGGGTTTTTTTCATTTTCACACAAGCGATTTGCAGAAAGCAGGTGAGACATAGGATTATTTCCACACTTGTTATATCATGAAATGTGATCTTAATAGATTCATATATATTTATGTTATAGGGAGAAGATGGAAAGTTTAATTTTGACATTGCCGCTGTGGAACATACAGAAACACATGATAAGGTAAGATTTAGTGGTGGGCAAGATAGGTTACACATGATAAAGTATGACGTAGAGGTGGGCATGTTAAGAGATTAAGTTTATTACATGTGAAGAGAATGGTAAATATCAGTCAATCATGTCACCTGACCTTGACCTCTTTTCACCAATGTGTCTTAATTATTATGCCTTACATGTAGAACAAATAAATCTGTTGGTCATGTGACATGCAATTATTTTGTTATTTTGCATCGAAATGCAAGGCTGGTGAATAATACTGAAAACTGACAATGCTAGGTGAATAACCCATTATTCACTGTTAACCCTTCCCATACCTCATTCACCATGAGTTAACTCCCTTGAAAAAATTACATCATCACAGTTTGTAAACAAGATGGAGGAAGCTGCCAGTTCCTCAGGATTTGGAGCTTCAGATGAGGCCAATTTATTGCAACTTTTAACTATATATAACTTTTAATATGTATACAAGGATATTGTGTAAATGTACATTTGACGATATCCCACAAACTCCAATTGTCATTGAATATGTCGAGGTCATTACAAACAAGCTTTTTCACTAGTAATTATCATTTTTGTATTTGTTCGGTATAATAAAACAATTACAGCCCATTGAGTCAGTGGATATCCATCTCATCAGAGGGCCATAATTGTATAATTATGTATATCCACACAATTTTATATTTGATTTCTAAATATACTACTATTTAGGAGAGTAGGATACCACAGGAAGAAATCTACAATCATAATTCAAACAAGTATCAAAGCTGAAAATAGTCAATCTGTACACAAATTACAATTTTGTCAGTACATGTATAGGCATTATGATGATTTCCTAGTTCTGTTTATAAAGTTTAATTATTATGTGTTGATTAAACCTAACTTCAATGAGGCATAATTTCAAACTCAGCTGTTAGTTGGTTGAACTTTATCAAACTAACTGTCCATATAATACAGGTGAAATTAAAATTATGTGTTTTTTCCATTCGTTTTTCTTATTCCAAAGTGATGCAATTTTATTTATGAGAAAACTATTCTTTTGAATAGCTTCTAATCTTTATCTCAAATTTTGTATTTTGAATTTTTTAAGATTAGCTTCGGATATTGTTTGTGAGTTATCCTCTTAGATTTTACCAAAATTGATAATTTTAATGCCAGATGGTATCCAAAAACATGTAAATGTTGACACTTCAAGAGTTCAGTCCCCGGATCAAAATTTGTGTAATCTTTATTAGTATTTTTTGTACTTACATGTATGAAATATATTGTGTAGTATTTTTGTATTTATTTGTAAGGAATTGATTGAAAAAAAATTCTACTTACATGTAAAATATTTATTTGTAATAACTACTATTTTTTGTAAATATAAATTAATTAATCATATTTGATATTGAAGATAACAAAGTGGTACAGTGGAAAGGAGACATGGGATAGTAAATTTTCTACTATAGCTTCTACATATGAAGAATGTCGAGCTGAATGTGTTGGTATCTATCTCTGTCTGTCAGCTGATGCTCTCAGGTTAGTGATATATACCAGTAATAGGTCAGAGTTCATAAATAGTTCCATGAACTGCTTTATTATATTCATTTGACAAACACTGGCTGTTTTAATCACTGTCTTTCTCGGTGTCTCTTTTGATTCATTGTATCTATGGCAGTCTTCGTGCTAACCCACTTGCCCAAAGCCCGGGACGAATAAAAATGGATTCGGACAAGTGAAAATTATGAAAGAATTCATTTGAATAAATCAAATTTTTTTTCTAAATTTGGCTTCCGGGCAAGTAGGTGAAAAAAATTAAGGCAAAAACTTCTATAGTATATTATCTTTTTAAAATTAAGCTAGTAACAAACTGTGTCTGTATTCCAACATTCAGTACTTTTGGCCCTGTGTAGGAGGGGGTACTATTATTATCCTTTCATTCAGATTTATTGGCCATAGTAATGAACTGATTGATTTTTGAAGGACATCTTATTGTAACAAACCAGTTCGCTTCAGAATACTCAGGTATTTCATAGAGTTGTCTCTCTTTCTTCAAAACAAAAGTCACCTTAAGATGTAAATATATGAAATCAATGACAGAAAACGATTGAAACGACTCTTGTTTCTGCTCATTTCATTACAATGTTTAAGATGTTTTGGACTCTTTTACATTGCAGGATAAACACAATATACCTACATTGTCGGTACAAATTCTAAGGCTTGCTTAGCCTCCTATTTCTAATGCTCATACAATAATTTTTATATTATTTCCTCAATGTACATATATTGTGTACATGTATGTGTGACTTGAAATAGTCATAATAGAGAAAGGTAAACAAGTTTTTCTATAAAATGACAGTAGAGTAGATGACATTCAGTGTAGTATACCTGTAATATTATGTTAAATGTGGGTCTATCATGTTTGTTTGACTAATATTATGTTAAATATCTAGTGGGTCTACCATGTTTGTTTGACTGTAATATTATGTTAAATATCTAGTGGGTCTACCATGTTTGTTTGACTGTAATATTATGTTAAATATCTAGTGGGTCTACCATGTTTGTTTGACTGTAATATGTTAAATATCTAGTGGGTCTACCATATTTGTTTGACTGTAATATGTTAAATATCTAGTGGGTCTACCATGTTTGTTTGACTGTAATATGTTAAATATCTAGTGGGTCTACCATGTTTTTTTTATTTACAGAATATTTGGACATGGTGACGACAAGGCAGATGACATTATCTATGTGAACTGGTTAATCATGGCCAGAGCTGGTTTACTAGCTCTAGAGTTTTACTCTCCAGAGACTGGAGCATGGAGACAGGTAATATCTATATAGAGCTCAAATCTAATTGGTTGAAGCATATTCATGACTATTTTTACTTGGGGTGGAGTTTCTCTTTAACTATTCCAGTAATAAATGTATGAGTGTTGAATGGTTCTCTTGAGACTATTGTTAATACAATTTTGATTACTACCTATATATTGTTATGAATATGTTTCTTTAATAGCTCTACAACCATTTGTTATTGTGTCACTTGCCTGAATCATTGAGATTGCCTTGTTCTTCAATATACCGGTACGTCATGGTCATCATCATTAGACGTGTACCTTGTGATTCCATCACTTATGTATTAATACCCTTTTAGCTCACCATGCTAAAGGCCATGTGAACTATTGCCATCTCTTGTTGTCTGTACTTCCTCTGTAAATTTTTCACATTTTAATCTTTTTCATCAAAACTACTCAACCAAATGGAACCACACTTTGTAGGGATGGTCTTTGAGAAGAAAGAAGTTGTTCCTCCATGAGGAAATCTTCTCAAAAACCAGAAAAATATAAAATGTTAGAATATTTACTGTACAGCATCTTTATGATATGTAGATTTAGATTTGTGTCAAGCAAAGGTTCCTGGTTCTATGGGGCCTGTAACCAGTGGTTCAAAGTTTAAATTTGGAGTAAAAAATAAATTAATGGTTTTCTGAACAGTAATGGAAATGTAATGGTATTTGACATGAAATGGATTGTCAAGTTTGTACAAATGAAGGGCCCATGGTATCTATATATCTTCTTTTATAAATATCCTGGAAGGCTCTCTTATTATTGTGATGTTAGGATTTAATTTTGCACCAATAAATGACCCAGTGTCTATTGGGTTCACGTCCTTGGAGATAAAAATTTAACATATGCTATGATATGTAATAGTTCAATGAATCTTCTTTTCTATGTGAACTATCTATGTGACCTATGCAAGCTCACATGATCAGCTTATAGGTTCACTATGTCCAATTGAACTATGGAATGCTGGTCCATGTCACTCCTCATAAAGGATATACAAGTTATTGGAGGTATCCCAGTGATTCCAAGCCAAATTCTGGGCAACAAGACATTTTCCCCAATATTTTTCCAAATCAATGCAATTTGAGTATGTTTCATTGTGTACCAAGATTACCCACTGTTGTTTGACAATATCAAAGAAACTTAGATTTGAATCATTTCATATGTTTTCTTTAATTAAATCCTCTGCATTGTTGTGAATACAAAAGTTTATAGAAGTTTTTTTTACAAAACTGTTGTCAATTTAAATATGACCCAATAAAGTATTTTTAGCTCTGTGTCGGGTATTTTTTAATTTTTGAGAAAACACATATTATTGTGCATTTATTCACAGAAAATAACTAACACTCATTAAACTGTTAATAAAAGGCTTATCAGCTGTATCAATATTTATTTATTCTTACTTCCCTGATGTAACTGATTTTTATAAGGTAGAACACCATGATTAAGTGAAAAATATGATTGAATGAATCAGAATATTTATAATACGTTTAAGACAAAATTCTTTCAATAAGCATATTTAATGAACTCCGGTATGGTTGGTATATTTGACCCCATTATATGACAACCCTGAACCCACAAGAAGTTTCCTGTTAGGAATATGTGTGCAATCAGTTGAGACATTGGACTTCTGTATGGATCACTATCCGCAAGAACAATATGAGTAGAGTCATTTCTTTCTGAGAAAAATTTAGTCTCTGGCATCAAGTGAACAAAAACATATGTTGTTGGCAAGTTATCATTTCATTACATTACAAAATTTGGATAGCACAACATATTTTGAGAATGTCTTTTGTTGTTTTTAGCTCACCTGGCCATAGGCCATTTGAGCTTTTGTCATGGGTAAGCGTCCGTCCGTCCGTCCGTTAGCTTTTCACATTTAAATCTTCTTCTCTGAAACCGCTGAACAGATTTCAACCAAACTTGCCAGAAATGTTCACTGGATGGTCCTCTACCAGATTTGTGTTTTTTGTGCTGATTTGAAATCCAACATGGCTGCCAGGGTCCATAATGTGTTCTCATTGGCTGAAATTTTAAAAATCTTCTTGTCAGAAACCACTAAGTCAATTGAATTGTGACTTTGCAGGAATGATCATTGGGTGGTCCTGTACTAAAATTGTGAATCGTTTGCCAATCGGAAATTCAAGATGGCCGCCATGACTCGACTTAGTTTAACATTGGACCCTATGGGAATTTCACATTTTCATCTTTTTTTCTGAAACCACAAAACAGATTTGAACCAAACTTGGCAGAAATGTTCATTGGATGGTCATATACAAGATTTTGTTTTTGGCGCTGATTGGAAATCCAACATGGCTGCCAGGGCCCATAATGTGTTCTGATTGGTTGAAATTTTAAAAATCTCCTTGTTAGAAACCACTAAGCCAATTGAATTGTGACTTTGCAGGAATGATCATTGGGTGGTCCTGTACTAAACTTGTGAATCGTTTGCCGATCGGAAATTCAAGATGGCCGCCATGACTCGACTTAGTTTAACATAGGACCCTATGGGAATTTCACATTTTCATCTTTTTTTCTGAAACCACATAACAGATTTGAATCAAACTTGGCAGAAATGTTCATTGTATGGTCATATACAAGATTTATGTTTTTGGCGCTGATCGGAAATCCAACATGGCTGCCAGGGCCCATAATGTGTTCTGATTGGTCGAAATTTTAAAAATCTTCTTGTTAGAAACCACTAAGCCAATTGAATTGTAACCTTGCAGGAATGATCATTGGGTGGTCCTGTACTAAACTTGTGAATCATTTACCAATTGGAAATTCAAGATGGCCGCCATGACTCGACTTAGTTTAACATTGGACCCTATGGGAATTTCACATTTTCATCTTTTTTTCTGAAACCACAAAAAGATTTGAACCAAACTTGGCAGAAATGTTCATTGGATGGTCATATACAAGATTTGTGTTTTTGGTGCTGATCGGAAATCCAACATGGCTGCCAGGGCCCATAATGTGTTCTGATTGGTTGAAATTTTAAAAATCTTCTTGTTAGAAACCACTAAGCCAATTGAATTGTGGCTTTGCAGGAATGATCATTGGGTGGTCCTGTACTAAATTTGTGAATCGTTTGCTGATCGGAAATTCAAGATGGCCACCATGACTCTACTTAATTTTAACATAGGACCCTATGGAAAAAATGTTTAAAAGTCTTCTCCTCTGAAACCAGTAAGTCAGTTTAAAGCAAACATGGCATGAATGGTCCTTAGGTGGTCAACTTTCAAAATTATGTCCTGTGACCCCGACCTCCATCCAAGATGGCCGCCATCAGCAAACATATTTTTAACATAGGACCCTATGGGAAAAATGTTTAAAAAAATTTCCCTCTGAAATCAGTAAGCCAATTTAAAGCAAACATGGCATGAATGGTCCTTAAATGGTCAACTTTCAAAATTATATCCAGTGACCCAAAACTCCATCCAAAATGGCCACCATCAGTGGACATAGTTTTAACATAGGACCCTATGGGAAATATGTTTAAAAATCTTCTTCTCTGAAACCAGTAAGCCAATTTAAAGCAAACATGGCATGGATGGTCCTTAAGTGGTCAATTTTCAAATTTGTGTCCAGTGACCCTGACCTCCATCCAAGATGGCCGCCTTCAGCGGACATACTGTAGTTTTAACATAGGACCCTATGGGAAAAAATGTTTTAAAATCTTCTCCTCTGAAACCAGTAAGCCAATATAGCAAACATGTCATCGATGGTCCTTAGGTGGTCAACTTCCAAAATTGTGTTCAGTGATCCCGATCTCGGTTCAAAATGGCCGCCGTCAGCAGACATAGTTTTAACATAGGACCCTATGGGAAAATTGTTTAAAAGTCTTCTCTTCTGAAACCAGTCAGCCAATTTAAAGCAAACATGGCATGGATGGTCCTTGGGTAGTATACTTTCAAAATTGTGTCCGGTGACCACGACCTCCATCCAAGATGGCTGCCATGAGCAGACATAGTTTTAACATAGAACCCTATGGCAGTATGGGATTTGAATAGTAACTTAGATGTATTCGGCATGCAGACATTCTTAAGAGGACTTATTTATGTCAGGAGAGCGATACAGGCTCACCTGAGCCTCTAGTTGTTTATTGGTATTCTCTGTACATGTTCGTTCATGACATATTTTGAGAATGTCTTTTGTTGTTTTTGTTTATTGGTATGCTCTGTTCGTTCATGACATATTTTGAGAATGTCTTTTGTTGTTTTTGTTTATTGGTATGCTCTGTTCGTTCATGACATATTTTGAGAATGTCTTTTGTTGTTTTTGTTTATTGGTATGCTCTGTTTGTTCATGACATATTTTCAGAATGTCTTTTGTTGTTTTTGTTTATTGGTATGCTCTGTTCATTCATGACATATTTTGAGAATGTCTTTTGTTGTTTTTGTTTATTGGTATGCTCTGTTCGTTCATGACATATTTTCAGAATGTCTTTTGTTGTTTTTGTTTATTGGTATGCTCTGTTCGTTCATGACATATTTTCAGAATGTCTTTTGTTGTTTTTGTTTATTGGTATGCTCTGTTCATTCATGACATATTTTCAGAATGTCTTTTGTTGTTTTTGTTTATTGGTATGCTCTGTTCGTTCATGACATATTTTCAGAATGTCTTTTGTTGTTTTTGTTTATTGGTATGCTCTGTTCGTTCATGACATATTTTCAGAATGTCTTTTGTTGTTTTTGTTTATTGGTATGCTCTGTTCGTTCATGACATATTTTCAGAATGTCTTTTGTTGTTTTTGTTTATTGGTATGCTCTGTTCATTCATGACATATTTTCAGAATGTCTTTTGTTGTTTTTGTTTATTGGTATGCTCTGTTCGTTCATGACATATTTTCAGAATGTCTTTTGTTGTTTTTATTTATTGGTATGCTCTGTTCATTCATGACATATTTTCAGAATGTCTTTTGTTGTTTTTGTTTATTTGAATGTTTTTGTTTTTGTTTATTGGTATGCTCTGTTTGTTCATTTATCTATCACCCTGTAAGGATAATTGAACAGGTAATAGGTAAACTCCGATCAACATTTGTATTTCTCTCCATGGGGGAATTGAACCATCAAGTTTGTTGCTTTTTATAATTAGTTTTGCGAATGTGTACATTTTAAAAAGAAAAATTATATTTTTTTGTCACTTCTTACTTTTTTTTAATTTACTGGTATATTAACAGAGGGGATTTTATTGATTGGATCAGAATTATAAACGTAAACAAGCTTACTATGTAAATTATCATTAGTTTAATAGAAAATTGTGAACAGACAACATCAGTTGTATCTAAATCTTTCTTGCACTACTGACTTTCTGTTTGTTGTTTCATAATGAACTTCATATGTACAAAATAACTTCCAACTTGTCTGAAAAATGAAGATGTCATTTACTTGATTGTTGGGGGTTTTTTTTGTAATTTGTTTATTTTTCCAAGAACAGATTTATACATACATGATTCTATAAACACAATGTTTCAATGCACAAAAGTTACAATGTAAAAACAAGTTGATCTTCATAACATACTGTTTTGTAATAACTTTTGAAATTCAAAGTTAGCAATGCTTGATTGCTGGTTGCTGAACATTTCATACATTTAGGGGGAGAACAATTTCAACAATACATTAAAATTATATAGAAATAAAGGAGGAATTGGACAACTTTTGACTACCACTAGAGAAGTATAGAGAGTTAGGATGGGGTGAACAACATTTACCCTTTTGTAACGGCTACAATGCATCTACTCCTTTTCAAATTCTATATAAGGGATATTTAACCTGCAGCATCGTTTCACTCTACGAACATCGCACCCACTACGATCCATGGTCTGAATTTCCATTTTTTAATCTTGACGACCACTCTTTGAGAGGGCATTCACTTTCTGTCACCTGGGTATGTGCTGGGCAGCTCTGTGGGTTAAGCTGTAAGAACTGTCCCTAGTATCCAGAGCATGTCATTTAAGACATCTTTTTATCCAGTGATTTGACTATTAAGTTATGATCAGTTACCTAACATTACATCACATACAACATATTAAATATAATTGTATGATAGAGTTGTATAGACTGCAAAAATGTTGTTGTCTGTCTGCCGACACAATAGTTTCTATGCAGTAACTTTTGTTCTAGTTGGCCTTTATATTTTCTTTGTATATGTATTAGGACATGGGGGAGTTTCACATATAACAATGAGGTCACTGTGTCCTTGACTTTTGATCGCAACGTCAAAAAGATTTTTCACAGAAACTACAAACTTGTTTGAACAAAACATTTCATAGGTAGTAAGATTGTAACGTTTTGACCTAAATTCATTAACACTTGAATCATTTGAATTTCACATTATTTTGGGGTCATGATATAGGTCCTTTCACATCATTCCTCCTTCATAGTAATGTGTCTATGATCTTAGACCCTGAACATGATTGTAGACATTACAAAACTCATCAGAGGTTGCTTTAACTTCAGAATCAAATGATAACTAATATACAGTTTATACATTGTATTGTTTATTCTTCCTTGTAGGCTCATATGAATGCCAGATTTGTGATACTACGTGTGATGCTTGAAGCTGGAAATGGACTGGTTACCATTACCAAAACCACAGAGGATGATGGGAAGGAAAATATACATCTAAAGTTAGACCGTAGTAAGATACTGTCAATAGGAAAACCAGCCATTGGAAACTTTCTCAGAAAATTGCAGGTAAGGTATAGGCCCCTAGCATCCTAATTGACATTTTCACTTTTTTCGCACTACAGAATGAAAATATGTGTTTTTGAGCAAAGATAACAAATTATATATTTAAGCCTTACCTGGTATGGTGACAGTTTTATTTACTTTTGTTATTCCTGAGTTATGGGACTTTATCCTGTGAAAAATATTCTGTTTTAATATGTCTTGCACTAACCTCCACTTTTCTTTAACCAATATTGATCAAACTTCCCTAGATTATTAGGAAGTCTGGTCTTCGGGTATGTATACTTTATGACGATGTTCACTTTTATTGTTCCAGAGTTATGGGACTTTATCTGATAAGAAATAGTCTGTCATAAATTTGTTTGGTGCTTCCTCAATTTTGCCTTGACTGATTTTCTTCAAATTTTACCAGATTATTAGGAATGGTGATCTTAAGGTCTATGTACATTTTGACATGTTTCACTTCATTTGTTCAAGATTTGTAGGACTTTTTATAGACAGAGACATATCATGTGCATATGGCGTAGATGTTTATTGGGTTTTGAACCCCTGTTTACCATATTACCGTAATATATGCAACACTTAATCTAATTTACAAACCAGTGAAAGAAGATTGAAATTAATCATTGTATTTAAGTTCGAATGATTTCTTATAAGAACTTTTCAATCTAAAGTGAATGATCAAGATCATTGAAATGCCTATATATAGACACAATGATCTCATCAGATCCAGTTGACTAGAATTTTTACCTTTGCGCCATCAAATTATATACAAAATTACTAGTTTGTTAATTCATTAATAGCATTGTCATGGTAAGGCTGTATCGTAATTTTTAAATCGAATTATGAAAAGAAAGTTTATACAGTGTTGATGAACAATTCTCACCTTCACTCACTGAACACAAAAAAAGAACATGACATATGACATTGGAAATCCAGGCTCCACGCTTAGGAGAGGCACAAGAAGGCGGCAGGGTTAAACCGGTTAATGGGATTTATGTAAGGAATAATAATCATAGTTTTATAAAAAAAAAAAATTTTTAGATGCAAGTACAGTACTAACAGTAAATACAATTTAATGAAATGTCAGAATATGCATTCAGAAATAGCAGGTGTGATAACGTAGAATTCAGTAGCTGTACTGGATTACATTATCTGTATGTGATTGTTTCGGTGATTTATACAAGATTTAACATATAATTACAGGTGTACAAATCAACAGGTGATGTAGATGCTGCTACAACTATGTATGGCCATTATTCAGCTGTCCATGATAATGAAGAACCACATTTTCTTAGTTTAAGAAGTATAGTCCTCGCCCGTAAACAACCAAGAAAGATGATGGTACAGCATAATACCACTGTAGAAGGTAGGTGACAGGAAAGACTCTTCTTATGTCCCTAGTTAGAGAAACATAGTCCTTGCTTTTAATAGGTTCAAGAAAGAAAAAAATGGTACATACTATCACTAGAGATGATATGTGACAACAAAGAATCAGTTTGTCAGTGACTTACAGCAGTTCTGTGGTTTTCTACAGGTTCTCCTGTGTTTTCCTTACTAAAACTGACCGCCACGATATATCTGAAATATTGTTGAAAGTGGTATTAACCCATAATCCACCCCAAGAAGGAACATTTTTCCTAAGTTGAGAATTATAGTCCTTTCTCCTAAATGGCCAAGTAAAAATTGATACAACATGATACCACTGTAGCTCATTTCAACTTTGAGAAATGTTTTCCATTCTCGCAAATCAAAAATTGTTTCCTTCATCGAGAGTATAGTTCTACTGAATGGCCAAGAAAAAAAGATACAACATAATACCACTGTAGCTGGTAGGTGACAACAAAGAGCTCAATTTATTTAGAGAAATATAGTATGTGACAACAAAATAACCTTTAACCTTAGTTCTATTGTTGACAGTGTACAAAAGGTTGATGTATTAATGTACTCCAAATGAACAAAGCTGTCATATCATTATTCAGGAAGTGTTTTAGAACTGTCTCCAAAGAAGATTTTTTGTTTACTTTTATTTTCTTAGAAAATAAGAACATGTCTTTATGTTTATTTTTTTCAATATAGTAAATGAGTGATTGTTGTTTAATACCAAGTGAGCTATTTTTTTTTCTACATGTAAATCATTTTGAGTTGGATTTTTTTATATAGCTAACTCATTGAAACAACAGTGCATGAAGATATGTAGCTCCTCTCAGATACTCACATATTATCCTGACTCAAAGCTCTTAAACCTTAATGCTGAATGTTTCCCTTTTTTCAGCAAATGCTCATTTTTTAGTTTTTGATTTAAAATATCAAATCCACAATATTTAGAGGCAGTTATATCCATGCTCCAGGGATTCTTTTATAACATAGTTTCTGTGTATGTGTTTGTATGTTATATAATAATGTATTTAATAGGTGATCTGTGTAAGCATTCAGTGTTCAATATTTTATCTATTCAGGCTTTCAAAAAGGCGGTACCAGGTACTTTTACCCGCCTAATATAGTCTTCGGTATCTCCTGATTTTAAAGAGCATTGTATAAGATATTAATGAAAATTGCTCAAATCTTAATAAAAAGTACCGCCTGTAACTAATGAAGTACTGGTACATTTGAAAAATATTGAAAGCCCTGTCTATTGGGTTTTTTTATGTTGAGGAACCTCATTGGTGGTGTAATGGTTAGCGTGCTTGCCTGAAGTGCGGTAGACAGTAGGTTGGTGGTGTAATGGTTAGCGTGCTTGCCTGAAGTGCGGTAGACAGTAGGTTGGTGGTGTAATGGTTAGCGTGCTTGCCTGAAGTGCGGTAGACAGTAGGTTGGTGGTGTAATGGTTAGCGTGCTTGCCTGAAGTGCGGTAGACAGTAGGTTGGTGGTGTAATGGTTAGCGTGCTTGCCTGAAGTGCGGTAGACAGTAGGTTGGTGGTGTAATGGTTAGCGTGCTTGCCTGAAGTGCGGTAGACAGTAGGTTGGTGGTGTAATGGTTAGCGTGCTTGCCTGAAGTGCGGTAGACAGTAGGTTGGTGGTGTAATGGTTAGCGTGCTTGCCTGAAGTGCGGTAGACAGTAGGTTGGTGGTGTAATGGTTAGCGTGCTTGCCTGAAGTGCGGTAGACAGTAGGTTGGTGGTGTAATGGTTAGCGTGCTTGCCTGAAGTGCGGTAGACAGTAGGTTGGTGGTGTAATGGTTAGCGTGCTTGCCTGAAGTGCGGTAGACAGTAGGTTGGTGGTGTAATGGTTAGCGTGCTTGCCTGAAGTGCGGTAGACAGTAGGTTGGTGGTGTAATGGTTAGCGTGCTTGCCTGAAGTGCGGTAGACAGTAGGTTGGTGGTGTAATGGTTAGCGTGCTTGCCTGAAGTGCAGTAGACAGTAGGTTAGAGACTGGTCAGGCCAATCCAAACATTATAATATTGGTTGTTGTTGCTTCTTCACAAATGTATAATCAGGATCATTATCTCTAGAGTTTGGTGCGGCATATCTACCCATTGACTTGTTTCAGTGTGTGAACACTATAATATTATAATTAATCATTTTGGTCTAGTACAAAGAGGACATCATCATCATCTCATTGAAATTGCCATGATATAGCTAAACAAAACTGCTCACTTGACATTTTAACAACAATCACTCGCTCCTTTATGTTGAAGGCCTCAGGGGAGATAAATGATTTGTGGTGGGTTTTCTTTTCAACCGATTTCGATTATTGATTTTTTTCTTTAAATTCCTTACTAAATTCTATTTATGAAGTTTGCCTACAGATTATGTATGACTTACCATTTTCAAATATTAAGGGATCAAAACTTGGCCCCCCAAAAAAATTGTGGTTGTATTATGTTATGGCACTGTCTGTGTTGTCTGGCTGTCGACAGAATGGTTTCTATGCAATGACTTAAGTTGTATTTGATGGCTCCTTCTGAATTTTGAATATAATGATTCTTGGTACTAAATAAAGGTTGTTATTGATTTGGGGTATTGTAACCCTACTTGTTTCTATACAAGAGATGCTAAGGTGCAAAAATGGATGTTTCTGTTATTTATACACAGAAAACTTATTTTTCATCTGATTTTGAAAGGTTATTTTTAATGAATTCCTTAGGAAAATCCCTTTTAGAAATATGCATAGTATATTATGTAACTATTACCGTTTTTTGACATAAAATGGGCCCAAAATGGAGAATTTTTTCATCCAATTTTAATGCAGTTTTTTGCAAAATGATCTTATAAAATTATATTAATTCTAACGGAATTTACATGCAACATATGCTTCCTCGGATATTTATAACAGATATCAGTGTTCGGCAAACTTCACAACTGCAGCCGATTTATAATTAGGTCATGTTAATGGCGATTCCACCAAAAGACATTCAAATTCTTTTCACTAATTACGACATGACATATTTTTTAAACCTGGCTTTTTGTTCAGAACATTTTATTAGTATAAAACATTGAATATTGACAACTTTTAATATAAACAAAAAAATTCAATTCTGGCAGCCTGTATGCCTTTAATGGTTAATTGATGGGTCATAATACAAGTTTAGTATTTTATTTGTAAAATGGGTCTGTGAGATGGGGCCATAAATTGAAATTTCACATATTTGAAAGACATATTTAACAACAAGACAAATGTATACAATGGGTTCAGCATATTACAGTGTCAAACACATCATTGTATCAAGCAAAATACTGTGTTCACACTTGCTTTTGATATACACTTTTCGACTTTCCCTGTTTGACATGATGATGTGTTTCATGCTTCGCTCTAAGTAGCCCTTTATTAATTTTATTGTAAGTCTGATTTTGATAGTTTTTTTCTTAAGATTTCCTATCAACTATCATTGCTGTACAAGTTAAAATATAAAATCTTATAGGAAAAGTAAAAAAAAACTTGTTCTTGGAGTTGGAGACTACATAACTGATTTTCATAAATGGTCCTTTACTATGTTTAAATTGATGGTAAATAGTTGAAGGATACAGACTCCTGAGACCCTCTAGTTATTATAATAACATAACTAATAAAATGATAATGATACCATTTTAAAAGTGCAATTAAGCATCATTGCTATATGAAGAATCTGGTTTAAACAAATGAGGTCCTCATTGTCAAAAATTTAACATAGGATGCATTGAAACCTTTACTAATGTAAAATTATGTGTGACAACCTCTACCCTACATCCAAGATGGCTACCATTACTAAAAGTAGAAATTTCTCTAAAAGGTAAAAAATAAAAGAATTAGTTCGAATGCTTACATTTGTTCCAACATTTTTGATTATTTAGAAGTCAAATTGAAAACCAGATGAGCGATTACAGGCTCCTGAGAGCCTACTGTTTTCTTTGAATTGATTGTGTCATTTATGGTTTTGGAATTAAACTTGATTGTTGTAAAACTGGAGCAGCAGAAACCCCTTGTTGAATTGCATCATACTGTATCATACCCTTTACTTAACAGTGTTGTACCTACTTAATTTTTTATATAGGGATTAAACTCTATTCATTTTATTACAACTTGACAAGTATTTATGTTAAAAAATAACCACTTTTCTACATAAAAAAGCAAATATTTTGAAAATTCTGTGGAATAGGGATATGCCCTTAATTCTGTAAATCCAATGTCCACTAGATTCTAACAAAAATATTTCTGTGGTAAACACAGACATCTGTTTATTTAATGTTTAAGAATTTTGTGGTTTCTAGACATTTCATGATTCAATTTTTATGTACTAGTATCCAGTGTCTACTTCAGAGTAGAAGAATGTGTTACTATAGTAGATACAAAACACCTACTAATGGTTTTGGTATCAATTACCTGGTGGCATCCAATAAAAATTAGAAGGATTTTGAAAATTCACTGGTTTCCGGACATAAATATAATTTGTTAATTAAATATTTAGCAATGACAATTAATCTGAGATAAAAAAAAAAAAATCTTTTCAAGCTTTAGCTCACCTGACCATTGTCTATGTCTATCATAAACTTTCACATTTAAATCTTCTCCTCTGAAACCACTTAACCAAATAAACCAAATTTGGCTGTGATGGTCCTTGGGTAGCCCCTTTTCAAAATGATGTCAGACAGCCCAGCCCTCCATTCAAGATGACAGCTGTTACTAAAAAATAAAGATTTCTTGAATTGCTTTTTACAGCTTTATTTTAAGTCAAAGTATGATCCAATTTAAACTGCAGCTGCATGACCATAAATAGGTCAACATTTATTCTGTTTTCAGTGAAATGTTTCTTTCAGTTGAAATATACAAATTATGCATATTTTGATAAAAAGATCACATTAAAATCTTATGCTCAGAAACTTAAGCTGAAATTATCTTTAGTTGGACCACTTTTAAAAACATGTGTGACAATTTACCCTCTATACAAAAACATGTGACAATTCACCCTCTATACAAAAACATGTGTGACAATTCACCCTCTATACAAAAACATGTGTGACAATTCACCCTCTATACAAAAAGGCTGCCATTCTAAAATTCAGATATGATTCTTTTCAGTTATTTAACTGATTTCTGCTATTTTCCTCTGAAAATCGTTTTCCAAAAGTTGCTGTACACAGTCAGAACAGGTAAAAAAAAAAAAGGGGGGGGGGGTGTAAATGGTTTCAGCTATTTTTCATTGATTTCAGTTATTTATTTTCTAACCGGGACCATCCCTGAAAAGTAGAAATTTCGTTAAATGGGGTACAATGTCGGATGACATTTTTCTATAAATATTAGAAGTTTAAATTGAAAACCAGTAGAAACAAAAAGCTCCTGTGAGCCTCCTGTTTTATTTAGCCAATTGTGTCGTTCATGACCCAGATAAAATATAGACACATTCTTTTGAAATTACAATATTACAGGAATGTGTACTGGTCAAAATGGAAAAAATACTGTTGATAGAGTGTGGTCTTATAGGTTAATATATGAATGCTATTTTTAGGTCATTTGTTACAGATCAAGGCCATATTTACTATAAAAACAGTTGCATACCTTCTTGTTACAAAAACACCTGTTTATAATTTAAACACTTTAATTTTTCAAAATGTTTTTACAAAAACAAGTACATAAATTATTTCCAAACATTAGAGGTTTTTAAGCTTTATGTTCTGGGGCTAACCTTGACAGGAATATAATCAGTCTTAAAAAAAACAGGATATGTTTGTAAATATATACACTTAGACAAAAGACAAGCAGCACTTGATGTATTTCATAACTATCTTTTTTTGATAATTAACTTTTGAAAATGTTATTGCTGTAATGAATATCTGTACACATAGACTTTAATTAAATGTGTAACACATCATCGATAGATAAAGTCATGTTTGATTAAAACCAGTTTAAAATTGGTGTCATACCTAATTATACAAAGTGTGTTTGCAAGGTGAGGTTGTAGAGAGTATTTTCATCACTTAATTATGGTTAGGCGAAAATTGACTTTAGCAGAGAGCTGTTGGCATGTCACATGCAGGTTTTAGCAATAGAAGAGTTGCAGGGCAAATGGGGATATACCATTCTGTAATTGATCATCTTATGCAGCTTTTGCAAGTGACTGGAATGGTTGATGAACTCCGCGATCTGGCAGGCCCAGCAAAACTACACATCGAGAGGATAGCCTGGTGTGCTACATCAGCTCGTATTCGAGATGAAATGAATTTTGGGGGTCATGTATCTGTAAGGACTGTTTGTTATCAGACAGCTCAATGAGCCGCACCTGCATGCAAGGTGACCTATTAAACATCATTATGTCATTGGAGAGCCCGATGGAATTCGTCACGTCACCATCTCCGTTGGAATATTCGTAATTGGAAATGAATCCATTGGTCAGACAAAAGTCGATTTTTATTGCACCCCATAGATGACCATGTTCGAGTCTGGCGGCATAGAACCACTGCATTTCATGATGGGAATGTGATTGGTACAACAGCATTCGGTGAAACTGTCTGGAGGTGCTTTTCTTTTAATTGCAAATTAGACTTACGTGTCTTGCAAAGTAACCTCAATGGCATTGCATACCGCCACAACGTGCTTAATGCACACATACCCCATCCAATAGCTGACAGGGTGATAATGCCATTGTAAGAATTCAGGCAGCAAGAGGCGATTGACACATTTTGGTGGCCTGCAATGGCCCCTGATAGGAACCCAATCGAGCATGTATGGGACTTTCTTGGCTGTAAAGTGAACCAAAGTAATCCACAATGTCAAAATATTGCTAAATTAACAAACACAATTCTAGAAGATTGGTGATGATTACCTCAAGAGAGGCTTTGTCGCCTAGTTTGTGGAATGAATTGGCTAGTGCGGGAAACTTTGTCGTAAAACTGGTGGTTATACTTGCTACTGAGTAAATGTGCACAATAAGGCTTCTCCATACATTTATTCAAAAGTTTTGGAAAATTTATTGCTCGTCCGTTTTCATAAATTGTTGAAAAAAATAACCAAATAAAACTTTTTTGAAGTTTTAATATATCTGTGTTATCTCCCTTTTTTTCACTTACAATAACCAACAATTTGATTTCATAATCGGCTTCAAATACGACTCAAATTATAGCCCGTGATCTAATCCATAATGAAATTTTATCAAAAAAGTATTTCGGGTTCATTCAACTTCTTTCATCCTTAAAAAAAGGGGGAAAAAACACTTTTGAAAAAAATACTAGGTGGCTCTTAACTTTTGTTGAAGTGTATATATAGTTTTCTTCTTCATATTATCTTATTGTACAGAAATAAGATTTATTAAATTTTCCATATGCATTAACTACAACAAGTTTTTGTTAGTTATATGTAGTACAAATGTATTTTTTTTTAGACATGACAATTTCAGATTAAGAAGTCATGATCTTATTAGATGTAAATCAACATTCGACCTTTTGCCATCACTTACAAAAGTTAAATGTTCTTCATTGTCTTTATATATTTTCATATTTAATTAAGTCTCCCAAACAAAGTTAGTTTGGGAGACTTATTGTTTTTGCTCCGTTTCTTATTATTATTATTATTATTTTCTTTCTTCTCTTTCTCCTTTCTTTCCGCAGACCATGAACTTGTCCACGGCAGATCTCAGGAACTACTGGACAGAATTTCATGAAACTTTGTGGAGTTATAGATATATGTTTCTAGTTGGTCCTAAAGTTTTCAGCTTTGTGGTAAAGGGGGTCAAAGTCATATTTTGAGGGGTTCAAAGGGGGTGGGGGTTACTATAGAATCCTATGGGAAAGTTGAAATTTCGTACATTAATGTTGATAACTTCTAAATGAATAATGATAGAGACATAAAATTTGACATAGTGATAGGTCACCATTAGAGGAGCAATTCTGCGTTTTCAAAATTTTCGAGATGTCTGCCATTTTTAAAATGGCTGCCAAAACACGGTATAAAAAATGGGCGTTAAAAATTCAACATTGCCTGATATCATCAAAATTTGATATGTGGGTAGATAATGATGTCCCGAATTGATTCCCGACATTGAAAAATTTCTACCGGTCGCCATTTTCAAAATGGCCACCACAATTCCACAAAAAAATCAACATTGTCCGATATCATCAAAATTTGATATGTGGGTAGATAATGATGTCCCGAATTGATTGCCGACATTGACAAATTTCTACCGGTCGCCATTTTCAAAATGGCCACCACAATACCACAAATATTCAACATTTTCCCATATCATCAAAATTTGATATGTGGGTAGATAATGATGTCCCGAATTGATTCCCGACATTGAAAAATTTCTACCGGTCGCCATTTTCAAAATGGCCACCACAATTCCACAAAAAAATCAACATTGTCCGATATCATCAAAATTTGATATGTGGGTAGATAATGATGTCCCGAATTGATTGCCGACATTGACAAATTTCTACCGGTCGCCATTTTCAAAATGGCCACCACAATACCACAAATATTCAACATTTTCCCATATCATCAAAATTTGATATGTGGGTAGATAATGATGTCCCGAATTGATTCCCGACATTGAAAAATTTCTACCGGTCACCATTTTCAAAATGGCCACCACAATACCACACAAATTCAACATTGTCGATTTCAATGCCATTTCATATGTGGGTAGATTATGATATCCCGAATTGATTCCTGACATCGAAAAATTTCTACCGGTCGCCATTTTCAAAATGGCCACCACAATACCACACAAATTCAACATTGTCCGATTTCAACGACATTTCATATGTGGGTAGATTATGATGTCCCGAAATGATTCCTGACATCGAAAAATTTCTACCGGTCGCCATTTTCAAAATGGCCGCCACAATACCGCACAAATTCAACATTGTTCGATTTCAACGTCCTGAATTGATTCCCGACATTGAAAAATTTCTACCGGTCTCCATTTTCAAAATGGCCACCACAATACCGCAAAAATTCAACATTGTTCGATTTCAAAGGTAGCTTTTAATTTATTTTTTGGCCGGTTTGGAAGACTTCATAATCTTCTCCTGTAGAATAAAATTGGAATGTTTCCTATCTTGGTCAAGTGTTGTTATTGTACAAAGTGATTGGAAATCCAAGATGGCTACCACCATGGATGATACTTGACATAAATTTTGATGGGGAATAGATATACATGTATATTTGAAAAATCTTCTCAGAAATTGGTGTGTTAGTTCAATTGAACTAAATCTTGACAGGAAGTTTCATTTTTATGTCCTGATTTAGATGATTTTTTGAGTGATCTGATTCCAAGATGGCCATTAATGAACATTTAACTTTTTATGGTTCCCAAAAAAAATCAGGAGAGCAAATTGTTGGTGTTTCTGTTTGTCTATGGATGGTGTAATTACTTTTCATAGCAAAATTAAAGTTCAGTTTAATTTGGACCATGATGTTTTGTACCTATCTTTTTAGAGTTATGCCCCTTGGATATGTAAAAATGTCCTAATATTCTGTTTCCAGATAATATCTCTATTTACATTTACATATGTAGAGATATCTATTGAAGTGATAAATCCAGAGTTATGCCCCTTGGATATGTAAAAATGTCCTAATATTCTGTTTCCAGATAATATCTCCATTTACATTTACATATGTAGAGATATCTATTGAAGTGATAAATCCAAACCTTGTCAGGGCCAACTTAATATCTTCTGACTGTCTGAAATTTTAACCATGACATATTCACTATGTATATTTGTAATTAACATTTTACATTGAAAGTGGTGGGTGGATGGGTAGGAATGTTATTATCATGATGTTTATGTGCAATTTTCTCAATGTTTGTATGTACATGTACCACAAATTAAATGTGATTGTGAACTAGGATTATATAATGTGAAACTTTGGGTCAGAGAGTGGTGGACTCATCAACCATGTTAATGTGCAACATATTACATTGTACATATTGAAACTGGGGGTGTCTGTCTCTTTTCAATTATTCATGTTCTTTTATGAAAGGTAATACCGTATAATAAATAGGCAATATACATACATTGTCGGCAAATATAAAATTATTTGTACGAGCTTTAGAAACAGGTAGAAAAACGAGCCTTTGGAAAGCTTTTCTGCCATGTTTCACAGCAAGAGCAAATGAATTTTGTATTTACCCACAATGTACACATACATGTTTTATCCTGCAATGTCAAAATATCAAAAACAACTGAGAAATTGTCCTGAAAATTGTAGAAATAACCATCAAATAAACAACAAATTGATAACAAGAAAGAACTCTTGTCGTTTATTGTGTGATTTTCAAGTTTTCGATATGAAATTCACTGAAATTCAGTGTTAAATATATTATTACGTCCACATTCATTTTAACATTTTATGGTTATGCTTAAATTCTTCATAGAGAGCCATTTCTCTTTCTTTTTTCTTAATGAGCAAACTGAAAAATGATTGAAAGATTAATGAATTTTTGAGAACTGATAATAAAAAAGCTAATTATATAGAAGAGAAGTATAATCATGCATGTTGTATTGCTCATCTTAAGTATACATTACAAGTGCCACTTGAATCTTGTTAGGGTTTTTTTACTATCAGTGTCACATCAGATTAGATATTTACATGTTTCATTGAGAGATTTCCTGTGTATTCTGGTAGCTTTACAAAGTATTATATAAGTATATACATTAGTCATGTAGGGGGATGGTCTTCCTGTACTTTATATTCTAAATATAGACCAACATTATTCATTGTGTTTCTAAATACAATCATCAGGTTATTCATAGACATTCTCCACATGTCTATAATTCCTAAAGATAAAAATGAGCTCATTAACACCTTTATGAAATTAAGTTCTGATGAACGATCATGAACATAGATCAAAGTTGGAACTTTATGACATCATTGTCAAATTTCATATATAAACAATAAAATACTGTATAGCCTTTAAATAGACTAAGCTTTCCCCAGAATGTGCCTGATTTACATTTTGGGATATATAAAGCAAAGAATGCACATTTTTATGCCTTTGTGCAGATTTTAGATTCTTGTACTGAGCCACTAAGCTATTTATATGATCAGTGTTATTGATGTCATAAAAACATTCCATGAATTTGTCGGATGATTATGTAGACTGAGGTTCATTTGTGGTCAATTGGGGTTGGATTCATTGGATCTCTGTCATGTTTTTTTATAATAATGGTAAACAATGTTATCAGGATTTATTCTAAAGATAAAGAATGAAGGAATCAAGGAACAATATGGGACCCATTTCGTATATTGATTGAAGACAGATAAAAAAAAGCAATTAAATTTCTTATTCTATATATAAATTTAGAGTTCCATTACTATGATACAGAACCATATACTAACCACCCTATTAATCAGTCTATTGGATCAGCAGATTATTGTCCAGATGATAATATTATCCCTTTTTATAAAATCTTAATATAAGTTTGAAAAATCATATTGATATTATTATTCCAACCCACTGCCAGACACCCCTGATTTCATGTCTACCCTTGTCACTATGAATAGCTTTTTGATATACCAATTAATGCTTTTTGACCTATTCCCATTTCTATGTCCTGACTTAAAGCTTTCATATATTATGATGGGAGAACTTTATTTATTTTGGTCTACTTTACATATGATATTGGAATGCTCCTGAAATAATTGCAGAATGTTATTGATTTTTGTCCCTCTTTTTGTATAAGATATAGGCTCCTATTATTACAGATATTTGACCCCCCTCAATTCACAGATTACACTGGGGGGAGGGTAGGAACTGGGTCAAGGGGGCACTTGCCCCCCCCCCTTTTTGGCATAAATTTAGAAAAAGCCGAATTTTTAGCATGGGAGCAAGAGGTATACTTTGAAGCCAAATGACATTTTTCACCATTTTTTGTTTGTTTTGCTTGGGGTTTTTTTTCTTCTTTTTTTATTTGCTCGTCAGTACTATAAATAGATATTTAGTCAACAAATTCTTATTCTGATGATGTCAGTCATTCCTCAAACATTGTAGTATGCATTCCTGTGGTAAGAGGAGAAAGCTATTAAGTTTGGGTCATCTTGGATGCAGATCCACCCATTATTAATATAAAAGAATTAGTCCACACAAACCTTTTTGGATGACATCATTTAATATGGAATTAAACATTTATTGCATTGTGCTGTGGTCATAGCTAAAAATTAAATTTATAGGAAAGATGCATGCGTTTTGGGAAAGGTGTGATGCATTGTTTTGTGTCTCCCTATTATCTACTGGTATATAACTTTACTGAGTACATTTTCATCAAAATTACATATGCATAATTTTATTTTGTAGGATCCACTGTTAAATTACAGAATTATGAATCCACTGCTGAAGGACTGGTTCAATCCTTTATAGACAGATTCCCATCTAAAGAAGTTGATAATATCTTAAAAGATTTATGGGTGAAAGATCAACCATACTTCACCAGTTAACATTATTAACATATCAGAAAAATCAATGGTAATTCAAGAATTTTTTTAATTGGGACCAGATGATTTTTATCCAGAATTCAGAAAGATATGATTAATTAACATAGATATGTTCCTGCCAATACCATGTCAATCAGATAAAATGTACTATAACCACTTAATGAAAGCATAATAAAAATGATTGTAGCTAATATAATATATAAACAATTTTTACACCTTACAATGTCAGTACATGTACTTTTATCTCCTATGTACAACTGATTCAGCCTCTATTTGTATTCTTATTTATTGGGATATGCTTTTAATTTGTATCTGTCATCTTTTTCTTTCATTCTTGAAAACTTACAAGCCAATTGCAAACAAATTTAATGAGATGGCTCATGTGAAGAGGATATTCATATTTTTGTTAAATTTTGTGTTTTAACAGAATTCCAGTTTTCTTGGTTTAGACAGGTTTTGCTATATTTGAGAGGATTCTTCAAATTATTCAAATGAATGCCCTATGATCTACTAGGTCCAATTATCAGGGGCCATTGATACATATAAACAACAAAAGGAATGAGTTTTAAAAACCAGCAATGGAGTGTTTGGGTGATTGTTGTTAATAGCCAAGTAAGTCATTTTCAGCAATATCATGCTCTTACTTCTTAATGCTGCATACTTAGTGAAGAAGCAGAACATGATATACTGTACTTGGTATCCACAGCAACATGATATACTGTACTTGGTATCCACAGCAACATGATATACTGTACTTGGTATCCACAGCAACATGATATACTGTACTTGGTATCCACAGCAACATGATATACTGTACTTGGTATCCACTGCAACATGATATACTGTACTTGGTATCCACAGCAACATGATATACTGTACTTGGTATCCACTGCAACATGATATACTGTACTTGGTATCCACAGCAACATGATATACTGTACTTGGTATCCACTGCAACATGATATACTGTACTTGGTATCCACAGCAACATGATATACTGTACTTGGTATCCACAGCAACATGATATACTGTACTTGGTATCCACAGCAACATGATATACTGTACTTGGTATCCACAGCAACATGATATACTGTACTTGGTATCCACAGCAACATGATATACTGTACTTGGTATCCACAGCAACATGATATACTGTACTTGGTATCCACTGCAACATGATATACTGTACTTGGTATCCACAGCAACATGATATACTGTACTTGAGACAAGCACCAACAATGAAAGCCCAAAAATATATGGTATGATGTAGCATCTGCAAGCGTATGGTAAATTTGTTTTTAAATGAATGCCTAAGGGTGCTGTGGCTGTAAGACCGTTTTTTTTCCCTTCGTCATGGAAATCAAAGATTTGTTTTGTATCCTGATGAGAGTTCACCTTGCAAAAGACCATGTGGGCATATCTCAACATTTGTTGTCTGTTCCTCTGCCCATAATCTTTTCACAGTTTAATGCACTGAAATAATATATTAATGGTCTTTAAAATGATTTCTCATTTCATTCCAATTTGATATCCAATATGGCTGCCACTTGGTGTAATAGTGCATGACTAACTTAAATGGGTGGTGTTACATAGGATGGACACATTCCCTTCAAGAAAAGTTTTATTAAGAATTAAATTACTATTTCAAAACATAAACAAATAAGTTTAAACTAGATGTTGGGTTTAAGAAAGTTTATTATATACATGTACAGATAAAATCTGACATTAGCTCAACATCACAATAACAACAAAATAAACATCAATTTAAGTAAATTTACTGCAGAAAGAAATATAGAACACCATATGAAGCACTAGAACAAAATTGTCTTTTTTTTTTAACAAAATTGTCTGTAACACACAAAAACGTCCAAGAAGCATACAACTTGAGCTTATTTTTGGGGATTGGCCATAGATTTATGATCAGTCAATGATTTGAGCCCTGCATGTATTCAACTCTAACTGTCATTTTAGAATGGCATTTTACATTACTGCTCACAATTAAAAAATGATGAATAATTTCCTATACAATTTGCATAATAAGTACAAATGTATTTATAGTAATTAAAAGTATGCTACTGATAGAGAACATGTAGTTATCTAACAAACAAACAAGTTTCATGAATTGAATGTGATTTCACCATGGGAGATCCATGACTTGTACTGGTATTAGAAACATTCTCATGTACACCAGTTAGTGGGCTTCTATTGAAATGCGTCACTATTTGGTTGTATTTTTATCCAGTATTGATACAAGGATAGAATTTTAATCAATGCCATGTCTGGCAATTGATGACTTGCACTGTCTTCATTATAATTTTTATTGAATGATTTAAAGTAATATTACACCAGTTTTGGGTGAAGAAAATTTGTCCCTGAAAATTCAATTTGAAATACGGCAGTACCTTTACTAAGCTATTCATGCATGTTGTCGAAATATATTTCCAACAACTAGAAATCTGCAAATTTGTGTGCATGTTTATGATCTTCGCCATTGTTGTGAAGACTGATTAACTTTCGGTTGTTTTGTTCCGATGATTGCCGATCATGACCTCATGAAGAAAAGTTTTGGTCTGATGATTGCCGATCATGACCTCGTGAAGAAAAGATAAACAATCATGAATGCTGAGGTAGGCACGCACACATTCCTGACAATGATTATTGAGGAATCTGTCTGTTTCATGTCGTGTGAACCAATTTTTTTTGGAAATATTGTTATGTGGTACACAGATTTTTTTGGATATTTTTTTCATCAACTGAACATTGCGCATGAGCGATAATCTCCCCGAAAGAGTTCAAATCTTGTGTCACGCGCATATCATTTGCATTACTGTACTGGAAAACAGAATTATCTGCTGTCAAATATTTTGCAATTTGCTCTTAAAATCTGCTTTTTAGCAGATTTTTAATGTTATGCAGTTGATTTTAGTTAAAAGTAAGTGAAAATATTTAATCCAAAAATTCCACGATATTTGCCTTTCATATTACTTTAAGTAATTCAATCTTAACCTCTTATTTGAAATTAATGATAAACATGTAAACAAATGGGCAATTACAGACTGTGGATCCCTGGTTTGTTCAGTTGATTTGATATAGAGCATATGAGAAATTAACATGAGAAAAATTAATTAACTTAGTATACTTCCAATTATAAAATTTTCATTTATTTTTAATTTGCATTCATACTTGTAGGTTCCAAATAAAAAGTTGTGGATCACAAATTACACCCTTGTATGTCATATTACCCCATTGTATGTTACAAATTACACCATTGCATTCACAAATTGTGCAGCCTTTTATGTCACAGATTACACCCTTGTATGTTACATATTACACCCTTGTATGTCACAAATTACAACCCTGTATCTCATAAATTACACCACTGTACAACCCTGTATCTCACAAATTACACCACTGTACATCCCTGTATGTCACATACCCGGTATTACATCCTGGTATATCACATATTACACCCTTGTATGTCACATATTACACCCTTGTATGTCACATTACATCCTTGTATGTCACATATTACACCCTTGTATGTCACAAATAACACCCTTGTAAGGTCACAAATTACACTCCTGTATGTCACAAGTTACACCATTGCATTCACAAATTACACCCCTGTATGTCACAAATTACACCCTTGTATGTCACATATTACACCCCTGTATGTCACATATTACACCCCTGTATGTCACAAGTTACACCCTTGTATGTCACACATTACATTCTTGTATGCCACACGTTACACCCGTGTATGTCACAAGTTACACCCTTGTATGTCACAAATTACACCATTGTGTTTCACAAGTAACACCATTGTACTGCATTATTTACATTTATGCCTTTGTATGTGGCAAACTATATCCTAGTATGTCAAAATTACACCCTTGTACATATCACGAGGTTACTCTTGTATGTCACAATTCCACAATATTTCCTTGTTGTTATTATGTACATTGTATGTATGTATTCCATATTGTCAATCATTGTAATTGCTATGCCCCTTGTGGGTCCTTAATTGGTCAATAAAGTATTCTTATTACTACACCCCGACTCCAGTCGGGTGACGTATTGCTATTCTACATTTCTTTTTATACGCCCGTATTATGTGATTGGGTATGGCGGGCGGGCAGGGGTCCACACAGGTTTCTGCACAATAACTTTAGTTCTGTATATCGGATCTTTACCATACTTGGCCACATGATTCCCCTGTGGAAGGGGAAGAACCATATTTATTTTGGGGTCATTAGGTCGAAGGTCAAGGTCACCGTTACTATAAATAGAATGTTTGACAACAGGGTCGTTTCCACATAACTTTAGTTCTATATATTGGATCTTTACCAAACTTGACCACATGATTGCACTGTGGAAGGGGAAGAATCCTATTTATTTTGGGGTCATTAGGTCAAAGGTCACTGTTACTATAAATAGAATTTTTGACAGCAGGGTCGTTTCCGCATGATAACTTTAGTTCTGTATATTGGATCTTTACCAAACTTGACCGCATGATTCCCCTGTGGAAGAGAAAGAACCCTATTTATCTTGGGGTCATTAGGTCAAAGGTCACGGTTACTTTAAATAGAATTTTTGACAACAGGGTCGTTTCCGCACGATAAATTTAGTTCTGTATATTGGATCTTTAACAAACTTGGCCACATGATTCCTCTGTGGAAGGGGAAGAACCCTATTTATTTTGGGGTCATTAGGTCAAAGGTCAAGGTCACCATTACTATAAATAGAATTTTTGACAACAGGATCGTTTCCACAGGATAACTTTAGTTCTGTATTTTGGATCTTTACCAAACTTGACCACATGATTCCCCTGTGGAAGGGGAAGAACCTATTTATTTTGGGGTCATTACCATTATACCGTTTGACAATAGACGGGCGTATTTTGTGATGCACACATTTCTTGTTCACTATTATTATTCTTCCACACATTTTTGTCCGTTCGATTTCTCAGAGATGCCTTGATCAAACTTTATGAAACCTTGTAGGAATATCATATGCCATGTGAAGTTGTGCTATTAAGGGTTAATTTTTTCAAAATATCTGCCGTTGCCATGGAAACGGCCAAAATGCTAAAAAATTGAAAAACACAAAAATGATCATAGCAGGTTACTCGCCAAACAGAAATTAATGAAACTTGATAGGAACAATATTCACATCTAGTGGAAAGAGATAAGACCAGAAAAATCTGAATCGGTTGGACAAATTTTGTCGCAGTTGCCATGGAAACAAAATTTAAAAAAAAATGGGATTCCTTTCATCAAACTTCATGAAACTTTGTAGGAATATCCACCGTAGTGTGTGGCAACTTTTGGGGGGTTGAACAAAATTCAAAATGGTGGCCGTTTTTCCATGGTAACCAAGGTGCAAAAAATGTTAAATGCACTCCAAACTTCACAAATTCTTGCAGTAATGTTTCCTGTCACATCCACATCTAGTGGAACGAGATAAGCCAAAAATATCAGAATCGGTAGGACAAACTTTGCCGCAGTTGCCATGGAAATATAAAAGGGGGGGATTTTAAAAAAATTTGATTTCTTTCATCAAACTTCATGAAACATCGTAGGAACGAACAGAAATTGACGAAACTTGATAGGAACAACATCCACATCTAGCCAAAAAAATATCGGAATCAGTTGGACAAACTTTGTTGCAATTGCCATGGAAACAAAAAAGGGGGGATTTAAAAAAAATATTTGGATTCCTTTCATTAAACTTCATGAAACTTTGTAGGAATATCCACTGTAGTGTGTGACAGCTTTTGGGGGGTTGAAAAAATTCAAAATGGGGGCCGTTGCCATGGTAACCAAGGTGCAAAAAATGTTAAATTCACTCCAAACTTCACAAATTTTTGCAATAATGTTTCCTGTCACATCCACATCTAGTGGAACGAGATAAGCCAAAAAAATGGAATCGGTAGGACAAACTTTGCCGCAGTTGCCATGGTAAAAGTTTTTTTTTTTTTTCTTTATTTCTTTTATCAAACTTCATGAAACATCGTAGGAATATTCACCGTAGTGTGTGGAAGCTTTTGGCGTGTTGATAAAATTCAAAGTGGTGGACGTTGCCATGGTAACCAAGGTGCAATTTTTTTTTAATTTATTCCAAACTTCAAGAAACTTTACAGTAATGTTTCTTGTCACATGCAGATTTGCAAACAGAGATATTAAGTTTCAAAATGGCTGCAGTTAGTTGGGGTGGGGTGACGTCTGCTATTGCTTTGCAATGGCAATTCTAGTTCTTATTCTTATTCTTATACCGATCTACAACATATAAAGGACATTATAGTTATTGAGTTTTTATTGTTTGGTTTTTTTATTTCGTTTGTTTGGTATATTTCAACCCTTGTCCAATGTCGCCTTCGAGTACATAATTCCAACGACTGTCTTATAACGTCACCAATACGAGACGCATGTTGTATATATGCGTATCTAGAAGCCAGAACTGTGTTGCACAAACTTAGATTTAATTGCAGTTTGTGCACACAGTCCAGGTATTTAACATGGAATTGTTATGTGGACACAAATCCGTTTGTCACGAAACAACTGCATGTATTGTAAACTCTTTAAAAGTTGTTAATGAAGAGCACATGTATTTTGGACCACATATCATTAGTTGTCTTTTTGTGGTATTGGTGTAAATATTGTAATTATTGATACAAATACATTGAAATGCATGTAAATTATAATCCCCCATTAGCTTGGTTCTAGCGTACTGAGTTTAGAGACTGGTCATTATTTACGAGGTCAGAACTATGTATTTTATATAAATTTACGTGTTTATACCCATTTGTGAACCTGTTTTGACTAAATTTTGACATGCAATGTAAATAATACGTCAAGACAGGACAAACAAGGGTCTAGTTAGCATCATAGATCTTGTTTGACCACAATGTAGCTGTACAGGTGTTTATTTTACATGTTAGTCTATAAATCAATGTTTATTGTGCATGGTACATTTTACTTTATCATTTCTCGTCTGATGTAATTAATTGCCATAAGAATATGGCAGTTTTATGAACTGCTTGAGAATTTAATTAAATAGTAAATCCGAAGAATTCAGAAAATGTTAGGTATTTAATCGTATGAAATCCTTAATCCGTAATTTAAGAGAGATATTATCCTATGTCAAATCATAAAATACAAGTAAAGATGTATTGATGACAATCTTGCTGAAAATAGGTGTAGAATATTGTGATATATGAAAGACCCACCTTATTTGCTTAGGCCATAAATAATCGTTTAGAAACCAAAAATATGCCGATTCCTTTAACTATGAAGAACCTTGCCCCACACTAATGAATAGACACTCCGTCCTATTTAAAGGGGTGGAAAGTAAATTAATATCTCAGTGCACAACATAGTTAGGGAACGACCATTTAACTTTTAGGGGGTGCTATATTTTCTGTAGCCACATTTTATAGAAAAAAATAATAATTGTCCTGAAAGATGAATTATCTGACCCTGCAGTTTTCTCCTGAAAGATGAATTATCTGACCCTGCAGTTTTCTCCAGAAAGATGAATTATCTGACCCTGCAGTTTTCTCCTGAAAGATGAATTATCTGACCCTGAAGTTTTCAATGAGATTGTTTTGGTAGTATGAAAAAAAATACGAAAGAACATACTCCCTTCCCCTAAAAGTTTAATGGCCCCGTCTATGGTGGAACTTTGATGGTTGGATAAGTGTGAAACGGTACATAGTCTGTATACCTTTAATCTTTAACAAGATTAGTTGGGATATCTTTAAAATTATAGACTTTGAGAAGCAAATGTGATATACTAGAGGGGTTAATATTTATATTAAACATCTAGTTTAATGATTATGTTGTCTCTCTGTGGATTAGCTTTTATTAGAAGTTTAGACCGTATTTTTTTTACATGTTTTAGTTACAAGGTAATATCTTGAGCGGATGTTTGTACATAAAACATAGTTAAGTGCAGCTAAGGAGAAACATTAACGAGTATTACATCAAATTAAGCTCTTCAGAATGTGCCAAGATTTTTTTCAGATAATTTTGTATTAAGGTTATTTTATGAATTATTTTGTTTACGCGGTGGAATTCAAGTGTGAAGGTCTCGGTCACCACAAGGAAAAACATGTTTTAGTTCATCTTAATGTCACGGACTCAACTTTTATCTACTGACACCTCGACCTACCATGTTAAACACATTTAGATAATCAACCAAATTAAAAAGTACTTTTAGGTTAAGATGTTATTCTAGGAACAAGTGTATATCAGAAACCGTGTTTCAGATAACATTTGCCATAACAACAGGAATAGTGTGACCCTTCATATCACAAATGTGTTTATTTGTCGGTGCATTTGATATTGGGTGGGCGTGTATAAATTTGTTGAAATCTTCATCACGCATCTTTATAGATCAACAAAATAAAAAGCTTTAATAGTGTCACAACAAAAAATGTTTAAAAAATAATTTAATTTTATAGCAATATTGTTCACCTATCGGTCGATGTTCGGAGATATGTATTGATTATTAGTGTTCGTTCATCCGGTGCCATCAACAAACATTAAGTCAAAATTATAGTGATAAAATGAAAAAAACAAAAATACCACAACGTCAGTACAGTTCAAAAAGCCAATGAGAAAATCGTAGAAACAGAGGCAAAACAGATACCATTAACACATATGACCACTCACTCTCCTGTTAACAGATACCATTAACACATATGACCACTCACTCTCCTGTTAACAGATACCATTAACACATGACCACTCACTCTCCTGTTAACAGATACCATTAACACATGACCACTCACTCTCCTGTTAACAGATACCATTAACACATGACAACTCACTCTCCTGTTAACAGATACCATTAACACATGACCACTCACTCTCCTGTTAACAGATACCATTAACACATATGACCACTCACTCTCCTGTTAACATACCATTAACACATGACCACTCACTCTCCTGTTAACAGATACCATTAACACATATGACCACTCACTCTCCTGTTAACATACCATTAACACATGACCACTCACTCTCCTGTTAACAGATACCATTAACACATGACCACTCACTCCTGTTAACAGATACCATTAACACATATGACCACTCACTCTCCTGTTAACAGATACCATTAACACATGACCACTCACTCTCCTGTTAACAGATACCATTAACACATGACCACTCACTCTCCTGTTAACAGATATCATTAACACATGACCACTCACTCTCCTGTTAACAGATACCATTAACACATATGACCACTCAATCTCCTGTTAACAGATACCATTAACACATAACCACTCACTCTCCTGTTAACAGATACCATTAACACATGACCACTCACTCTCCTGTTAATAGATACCATAAACACATATGACCACTCAATCTCCTGTTAACAGATACCATTAACACATGACCACACTCTCCTGTTAACAGATACCGTTAACACATGACCACTCACTCTCCTGTTAACAGATACCATTAACACATATGACCACTCACTCTCCTGTTAACAGATACCATTAACACATATGACCACTCACTCTCCTGTTAACAGATACCATTATCACATATGACCACTCACTCTCCTGTTAACAGATACCATTAACACATGACCACTCACTCTCCTGTTAACAGATACCATTAACACATATGACCACTCAATCTCCTGTTAACAGATATCATTAACACATATGACAACTCACTCTCCTGTTAACAGATACCATTAACACATGACCACTCACTCTCCTGTTAACAGATACCATTAACACATGACCACTCACTCTCCTGTTAACAGATACCATTAACACATGACAACTCACTCTCCTGTTAACAGATACCATTAACACATGACCACTCACTCTCCTGTTAACAGATACCATTAACACATATGACCACTCACTCTCCTGTTAACATACCATTAACACATGACCACTCACTCTCCTGTTAACAGATACCATTAACACATATGACCACTCACTCTCCTGTTAACATACCATTAACACATGACCACTCACTCTCCTGTTAACAGATACCATTAACACATGACCACTCACTCCTGTTAACAGATACCATTAACACATATGACCACTCACTCTCCTGTTAACAGATACCATTAACACATGACCACTCACTCTCCTGTTAACAGATATCATTAACACATGACCACTCACTCTCCTGTTAACAGATACCATTAACACATATGACCACTCAATCTCCTGTTAACAGATACCATTAACACATGACCACTCACTCTCCTGTTAACAGATACCATTAACACATGACCACTCACTCTCCTGTTAATAGATACCATAAACACATATGACCACTCAATCTCCTGTTAACAGATACCATTAACACATGACCACACTCTCCTGTTAACAGATACCGTTAACACATGACCACTCACTCTCCTGTTAACAGATACCATTAACACATATGACCACTCACTCTCCTGTTAACAGATACCATTAACACATATGACCACTCACTCTCCTGTTAACAGATACCATTATCACATATGACCACTCACTCTCCTGTTAACAGATACCATTAACACATGACCACTCACTCTCCTGTTAACAGATACCATTAACACATATGACCACTCAATCTCCTGTTAACAGATATCATTAACACATATGACCACTCACTCTCCTGTTAACAGATACCATTAACACATATGACCACTCAATCTCCTGTTACAACAGATACCATTAACACATATGACCACTCACTCTCCTGTTAACAGATACCATTAACACATGACCACTCACTCTCCTGTTAACAGATACCATTAACACATATGACCACTCACTCCTGTTAACAGATACCATTAACACATATGACCACTCAATCTCCTGTTAACAGATACCATTAACACATATGACCACTCACTCTCCTGTTAGCAGATACCATTAACACATATGACCACTCACTCTCCTGTTAACAGATACCATTAACACATGACACTCACTCTCCTGTTAACAGATACCATTAACACATATGACCACTCACTCTCTTGTTAGCAGATACCATTAACATATATGACTACTCACTCTCCTGTTAACAGATTCCATTAACACATGACCACTCACTCTCCTGTTAACAGATACCATTAACACATATGACCACTCACTCTGCTGTTAACAGATACCATTAACACATATGACCACTCACTCTCCTGTTAACAGATACCATTAACACATGACCACTCACTCTCCTGTTAACAGATACCATTAACACATGACCACTCACTCTCCTGTTAACAGATACCATTAACACATATGACCACTCACTCCTGTTAACAGATACCATTAACACATATGACCACTCACTCTCCTGTTAACAGATACCTTTAACACATATAACCACTCACTCTCCTGTATTGGTACAGAAACTTCAATAAAAAGTGGCGGTGTTAAACTAGTTTATTGTCGTCCCAAACCTTCCCTCTTTGTAAAATGATGCGGTCATGCATTTGTGTTGTCGACCCTCCATTGTAACTGGTTGTGTAGCGATGTTGTAAAGAACATTTAGTTCTAATCTTGGTCTTTATATGGTACATATGCACCACATAAGCAAGGTGACGTTTTTGATCATTTTGGAAGTGCTTTTAACAACATGAAATTAAGATTATTATGTCCCATTTTGGCAATGCCACTACGGACAAACTAGAACTTTAACGTCCTTGACTACCCAGACAGACCTCTCGCGGACGAACGGATGATCGCGTTACTTTTAATGCCGAAAGGAATAACAAAATACATATCTGATAGAGGTTACTCTCTGAACTTTTATTCATCATGAATTATTCATTGTTTTTCACTTTATGAAAAGTCATCAAAAATCACATTCAAGTCGACTTGCACATGTCTGTGTATGTGCATAAGTGATAAGTTGGACAGCCGTTCATCGCCAATAGTAGACCTTAAGTAGTATTGTCAGTAAGATACTGATATGCTGTATATAGCCGGGTATAAGTCACGGTTTGTTGCAAATAGAGTGTCGAGTAATCTCTCTGGCTTATCATCTACGAGAGCGCACCTGATTTTCCAACGCCCAACCCCATCCACAAAATCTGCTTTCCTTGGTAAATCTCTCTGATAGGCATTGAGCAATCTCAACTATTTCGGGTGTGAGGAGACTTTCAGGGTTGTTTACTACTTGCTTTGATATCTCTTCCACTAAATGATCCAAGAAGACAAAAGTATGGGAATACTTTCCAGTAGTCAAATGGGTTGTCTACAGAATAATTCGCTCTGTACATTTATATTTGTATACGTAACATTATAGATTTAATCATGGAACATATTTACATGCGTATTCCAGTAGGACAGTGGAGCATTGATTTATTAAAAAAATGTCAAATTTATGTACGTGCCTACTTGAGCCTAACGTAGCTACGCCACTGCAAGAGAAGATGATGTAAAATTGCACGCTTGCGCGTAACGTATAATTTGTGAAATATAAATTCCATACGCATGAGCTGTTGTTCTATTACTATGAAGGTTTCTAAAATTAATGAGAACAGATTTTACGACTCCAAAGGGTCAATAACTCTGTGCAAACATGACCAGTCGAAGAAAGCAGTGAAAGTTGACTGAGTGAACTTTCGACCTCTTCCAGCAATGCCAAAACAGGAAAAACCCGTAGGGTCGTATAGACCAGCAACATTTATCAATAATCCTAATAATATCCTACCCAGAAAATGGTTTCAAGATCAAAGGTCATGGGTGACATTGACCTGGACTAAGTTGCACAAACGTCAATTAAATTTAAGTCTCAATTAAACCTTACGTGTAAATTAATATCATGACCATTTCAATTAGGTCTTAATTGACACTTTAATTTAAATAAGGTTTGTGCAACCCAGTCTTGAAAACTGTGATAGATAAGAGTCAAAGTAAAATTATGGGAAAATGTTCAGCATGAAAGGTTGTAACTTACTATATTTTGGCCGAAATGATTGGACCAAGCTGTCAAGAACATAAGGCCTAAGTAAAGGTTTAGCTAGAGATATTTATGTCTATTACTTTTTATCTTAATTGTATAGACCTAGGGTTTTCAGCATTAATCTTCAAATTATATGACCATACAAATAGGTCAAGAAACCGAAGTTGCCTTTTAAATCAAAATTAAAAAACTACATAGCAACCATATATTTTCGGAATCGGGAGAATAAGCTACCTATTGGTACAATTCTAAGACCGAAAAAGTCTCTAGCAATCATATGTTTTTGAAATCAGGAGATCAAGTATTGTCAATTTCAAGATCGTGTCTTGAGAAAAACCTTCAATTGTTCTCTGACAAATATACTGAAGAAACTAAACTTATAAAATATGACAGACAAAATAATAGTCTTGAGTCAACCGAAACAGTTGAACACAACATTTACAAACGAAATAACTCCAGCTTTCCAATTGTAAGCTTCCCATTTCAGGAACACCTGCATCGGAGTCTTTTTGCATTGTTGTAATGTCCGTCACTTTTACCTCAGTAACATGACAGGTGATATGTGTGGAGCATGACACGGTATAGCATAAAGCCCTGTGGTAAACCGTCCTCGTTGCAAAACAATTCCAAATTATACTCTATTTTGGAAACTGATTGAAGCCAAATTGAACCTAGTTGATCATTATATTAAACTTTATAAAATATGGTTTTTGAGAAAATGCTTAAAATGTACAAAACTGACTGGACGCGATTTCCTCACATAAACCGGATCATAGGATGATTTTCGACAATTGTGCCGTTTTTACCGGAAATCCACGATGATTGTCACCGTATGAAATTGTTTAACATAGAACACTACATGTGTGAGAGGGAAATGTTTTTGGGAATCCGAACTAATGATGTAACGAAGCCCAAACTTGACGTACACAAATGGTCATTTTATAGACCTATGCAAAATTTATGTTTTCGTGTTGCTCAAAACTCTTAAGATAAATACAACCGAATGAGAATCTTTGTAGGGAAAACGTTTTAAAAACGTTCTGTGAAACCACTGAATCAATTAAATAAACTATTCTAATGCGGTATATTTTCCAAAACTTAAATAGTCCGGGTTTGTAACTAGATTAACACGACGGGTACCACTAGTGGAGCAGGAACTGCTACCCTTCCGGAGCACCTGGGTTCACCCCCGGTTTTTAGTGGGGTTCGTGTTACTCGATCTTTAGTTTTATATGTATGTTTTGTAGATCGTTGTTTGTCCTTTTGTACTTTTTCTTTAGGCCATTGTGTTGTCTGTTCTTCTTCGATATACGGATTCTGATTACCCCTTTGGTATCTTCAAACTCTTCTTATAACCAAATTGAGTTGTCCACTGATGTGTCTGTATCGATGTTCTTTTACATATAAAATCCGATGAAACCACATCGTTGGTGTAATGGTTAGCCATACGCCACGAGTGCGGTAGATCGTAGGTCCAAGCCCCGGATCAAACCATGGCGTCTTTTGTACTTTGGTATTTGCTGCTTCTCCGCTAAGCACACATCAATAAGAAGTAAGAGCAAAGAATGATTGGTTCAGAATCAGGATACTGTGTCCGAGTGGAGCGACATGTCTACCCGCGGAATCTTGTTTCAGTAAGCTAGCACGATAAAAATCAAACTCAGCTTGCTGGTCTAGATTATTGACTGTAATTTGTTCTCGCCATGATATAACTGAAAAATTGCTCATTTGGCGTTAAACAACAATCACTCACTCACTCAAATCCGATAATTAAACGCCAATATACAACTTGTATTCAATTTTCTAGTTGTAAATAAAAGAAAAAATACAATTCTGTTTTTGCGGTATAATAGACTCGGATGCAGAATTTTAAATAAGTGGTGCTATCCAGGGGAACGCCCGTTTGTGTGTGTTTGGGGGGGGGGGGGGGGGGGGGGGGGGGGGGGGGGGTCCGTGTAAGTTCCTGAGAATAAGAAATTGGAGGTTATAAATGTATATAGAAAATAGTATTGTCACTGACTTAACAACAAACGACCGAATCACCAAATCACCAAGGATTTTTAGGTGGGCTCGTTGGTGTACGCTTAAAACGTAACATATTATACACAAATGTATATCTATATGCTGATAACTACATGTTCGACACATATTGTAGGGAAGAAGTCATTCCAATGACACAAACAATAACATAACTAGAAGAAGGGAATGTGTTTACTCTTAATATAAATAGTTATTATCAGAATACTCTGTCTAAAGTTATCATGTTAATTATCATTCATCTACATGACATACTCATAAATATCAAAATTATCAACACATTTTATTGTAAAAAATACAGTAAATAAATATGTCAATATAACAACAGAGTAAAAAAATGTCTATCACTGAAGTACGTCTTTCCGTATTTCTTCTGGAATTTTGAATTAGCTGCTCTCGTCCACTAGGGTTCGTCCCCCATTTCATCTTTGAATCACACTGATTCTGTGTCGCTTTCCAATCTCGTCATAAAAGACGATCGTCAAACAGGCAACAGATAATTCGTCCAACTCGAAGGTCCAACTTGATCGGTTCATCACAAGACCAAAACGTCCAACGCTTTATGAGACAAGGTATGTCCTGAAAAACAAGTATTTATGAAATATTGAGAAATGTTTAAATTTATAGTAGTGCATAAATATTTTCAACTAAATCATCCCTAATGGTCACTGGCATATTTTTCTTGACAGTAAGACACTGTCCGACATTTTTTCGTAGTACTGTTTTATAAATATATCCAATATTAAAAAGAATTTAAAAATACAAAGAGATCAACAATCCAGTGTCAATTAGTAAGTAAGAAAAAGGACAGGGTGATGTTATCATTACTGTGGTGTACATTGATCTTCAGACTCAAGCTGTTGTCATATGTTGTACAAACTATGGTTCCTCCACTTCCTTACAACACCGGAGAATTGAAATAGGACTTACATTTCTCCGAATGCGTGTTCGTTTGTTGTTGAGCGTGACGAATCAAAGACACCTCTTGCCTTGGGGACTGGCCATATTAATGAACGCCTCGTGCTTGCGAGACAGGTTGTTATGAGCGCAGTCATTGGAAGTCATTTGTGCGGCACAATTACCTATAATGTCTCCTTTTACTATTGAAAAAAAATAGTTTTGATAGCTGACTCGATTATTGGCTACATTTAAAGATAATTTTCGTTGGTATAGGCGGCTTCCAGACCCGGACTGCCCTAGACCCCATTGTGGGTTGACAATTAGTACACACAAACTCATAATTTTACAACCCTGAATAATATGTCAACAAAGTATAATTTTCAGTCCACGAAAATAGAAATCAACGAAAATAAATGCACTGTAACTAAAATGTCCACGAGACCTGGGAGACGAAATATTTATTGGTTACTCTTAACATCAATTGAAATTTATAAACGATTTTCTTTTGTATTCTTTCTTTTCTCACTCTGTAGAACTGTCCGATTTTATGAATGAGCATTTTCTTATTGAATAAATACATATATGTATATCAAAATTAATAAAAGCCTAGCTCCAAGCCAGATTTACACTAATATTGTTAAACCGATGAAAGTGTTTATAAAAATGTCCCCCAAAGTGTCACACTATAACACGTTTACCTACCTAGCTAACAAACTGGATTCTTTGCTTTCTTTCTTGTTTCTTAGACTTTCTTCCTTTACACATATTTTTACAAGTTAAACGTCTCCTGAACGTATTTCCAGTAAAACTACAGCCCTTTGACTTAATACATCGTCCTCTCTGTTGATCAAAGTACCAAACTTTCCGTAACTTCTTACATTTGGATGTATCATCAGGAACCATAAAACATATGGCATTCCGTTCTTCTATTGATGTGTTAATCACTGTTGAGAAAGAAGACGATTTACAGTGTGTGAATACAGAGGGGAATTAATTATTTCTTAAACGAGTTCGATTAGTGAGAAAGCTGACCTTATGCTTTCTTGACGGGGATTCTGATGAGTTTTTTATTTGTAGGTGTTAGGGTTGGGTTATGGCGTTTAATGCCATTTTCAACAATATTTCAGTTATATCGTGGCGGTCAGTTATTGATGGAGGAAACCGGAGTACCTGGAGAAAACCACCGATCTTTCGCAAGTCATTGACAACCTTTATCACATAATGTTATATATATATACCGAGTACACCTCGCCTGAGCTGGATTCGAACTCACAGCGTTAGAGGTCATAAGCACTGATTGCATAGCCTATATGTAGTTATAAATCCAACTACCATGCGATCACGGCCACGACGCCCCCTTTTTATTTGTATCTTTTGGGTTAGTTGGAATAATATTTAATGTTCGTGTTTTTTTTTTATTTGTTTATTGTTTGTTTGTTTTTTTCCCCATATATCAATGCATGTCAACTAAGTACTGAAAAGCAATGCGTGAATATATACCCACAACACAATCATGTTTGACTTAATTTTCCACCAAAGTGTCACACAATTCATGTTTACAAAATCACACGAATTATGATCAATTATTTTCTGTCTTTGTCATCGAGGACATAAAATAAATCTGAATTTATTGGTGACCACGCAAATAGTAGGTTTACAAAACAAAGACACGAAAGGTTAAAACTTCATCAAAATAGAAACATCTGTCGAGATGTAGTTGGGCAAAACAAATATTAAAATCTTATGTCTGCAGTATTGTATTAGCCTTGGGTATTTATTTATAAATATATGTTATGTTTATATGTTTACGGATGAGAACTCGATATAAACGGTTTAATTTCAAGGTTTATACATACAAATGACACAGCAATACAATATGATTTGTCATTCTTGTTTGACTACGACTTGTCCTCTACGCATTGTATCAAGGTTTTGGTGTACAGAGAGAAATATGTAATTATAACGAGAGTCTGTTGATCACTGGTTTATACATTCCTCCAAACCTCAAAGTATAACACAGAAGTCAGTTGATGTAAACAAAGCGTACAACATCAAAAAAACACAATAATAACGTTGTCTGGTAGATAAGGAAAACAAAAACAAAAAGTGACAATATAAAACATAAACAGATAAGAAACAGAGCATAGGTTCAATACTAAGTACAAAAACAATCTCCATTCATCAACGACAAAACGTATTCGTTATACAACAGGTCATCTTATAATATACTATTATAAGCACAGAAATTTATCACATTTATTTCACATAAAATTACAAATATTAAATAAATTCTCCTAAAGTCTGGTGTTAGAGAATTTTTTAATATTGGAACAGGATGAATTGGAATTTATTCAAATTTTTTTTTTTTAATCAAAATTTAAAATTAAAAGGTGTTCATGGTTTGAACATAAAGTTTAAAAAATTTTACGCTGAATGTAGTAATATTGTCACATCAAATTCATTTTTCCGTGTTTTACAAATATAATTCTATGAGAACTTTTTAAACATTTGTGGTTTTTATATGAAATAGATGGCAACATATTTCTGTCTTTTTAATATCTACATCCGGCCTACGAATTTTAATGTGGATTTTTCTGTACTTTTGTTAATTATTTCCATTCAGTGCGCCTGATAAAATCATGCTTGTGGTTTGATTCTTTTGACTGTGTTGATAAGAACGACGCCGTTGTCTATTTGCGAATGTTACACTAAAACACACCACACTAAAACACACCTCTCTATATCACACCCTTTACAGCGATAAGTAACCCGCGGATGAATCAGCATTACGTGGTGTAGTCCTGCAACGACAGGCTTCGGGTAAAACTAATATGTTTTGTTCTATGTCGTTAAAACAGCACGTTTTCAACAAAATAGGAGTACCATCTTTTGCAGTTTTTCTTGGGCTTTCTCTACATACAAGTTGTGTATAAACTACTTTAAACTGAATACTTTGAATTGACAATTTTTCATCATAAATTTGCGTTTTCCACGAAAATTGCTGAAACAAACTCATAAAACAGCGGAACGGCTGATTAAAAGTCTATAATACACACCCAGTCAGAACTCACAGTCTATTCTTGATTTTATACTAGCATGTTGTTGGATAAAATTGTCCTGTTTCGAAGATATGAATGTGTTTTTATGCATGGTACAAGATTATCGGGAATAAGCTGCCGCGGATGAACAAAATAATGGGATGTGTAGAACCCGGTAAATGATTTGGTGATCATTCATCCGCGGCAGCTTATTCCCGATAATCTTGTACCATGCATAAAAAACACATTCATATCTTCGAAACAGTATAATTTTATCCAACAACATGCTAGTATAACATCAAGAATAGACTGTGAGTTCTGACTGGGTGTGTATTATAGACTTTTAATCAGCCGTTCCGCTGTTTTATGAGCTTGTTTCAGCAATTTTCGTGGAAAACACAAATTTACGATGAAAAATTGTCAATTTAAAGTATTCAGTTTGAAGTAGTTCATACGCAACTTATATGTAGAGAAAGCCCAAGAAAAACTGCAAAAGATGGTACTCTTATTTTGTTGAAAACGTGCTGTTTAAACGATATAGAACAAAAAATATTAGTTTTACCTGAAGTCTGTCGTTGCAGGACTACACCGCGTAATGCTGATTCATCCGCGGGTTACTTATCGCTTTAAAGCGTGTGTATATAGATATATGAACACGAACACACTAATCGAATTAAATAAAATTTTGGAGCACAAAATGATCCATAAAAGTTCAAAATTTAACAGAAATGCCTAAAACTGGTTCATTTCTTTCTAATAAAAATTACCTGCTAATTTTCTTGGCTTTAAACATGATTTGTTACAATCTTTTCTCCTGGTGAAGAAAGCCCCCGGTGCATAGCATCCCTTAATTCGCACGCACACATCTTTTAAGCCATCGTAGTAATACCAAGCCCGTTTGGGTCCACAGTGTTTATTTCTGTCTATGGAAGGCTGTCGGGAACATAAATCAGTTACGTCACTACTGTCCCGTTGAAGACTGGGATAAATTTCATTTTGGTATCTGTTCATACGAAAAATGTAGTTGCTAAGTTTTTGTTTTCGTCTCCAGTCAAAAACTGAAAAATAAACCAGGCTAGATAAGATCAGTCTTATATTACAGTGTTAGTAATAGCTTCTTTTGGTTATATTAGAGAGAAAAACGGAACACATTTTTGAATTGATAAAATACGGTTTTTGAAGCGATTCCACTCATGTATTATTTTAAAGGCTTTCTGTTATTTAGTTGAGTGTCTGAATCAAAGAGAGAATTACAAAATTATCATTCACCGTTTCGTTTAGACTGGTCAGAAGAGAAAAACTTCTGCTGACACCTTATAATCCTTACCTCTTTTACATGTTGCTTCATATTTACAGTTTCCATGTTTGCATTTTTCTGATTTTCTGACAACACACCGTGTTCCCTCAAAAGGACAGAAAATATGCTGTAGAAAAATAAAACAGATCTGTCAAATCCGATGTCATTATAATTGTTTCAATGACTTGAATCTTGAATTTCGATTTTGTAAACATACCCCGCTAAGGTTGACATTTACTGATTTGAGACCGAGTCGTCGTCACTGTCGTTGGGTGAATAGATGGACAATTTGCGTGTTGAGGGTTTTGTATAGTGTGTATCACGTTACATGCACCTGCTGTTTAATAACATTTGTCCCTGTTAAATGCCGCCAGTGTCGTAATTATCCTATCATAGATATTTTTGTGAAACAGAATCCCTATGATTATCAATTAATATGAACATTCCAGAATTAATTACCAAGTTAGCCAGGTATTTATAGGTAAAAAAAAGTGATGTTGTTGGGTGTAGTGATTTAAATCGAACCCTCTCATTAACTCTTGCAACATTAGTAATATATAATATAAATAAATTGAATATCTCTACTTTGACATTATATTTGTATTGAAGTGTGGGTGTTTTGTTGGAAGGCATCCAAAGAAACAGCGGGACATATGACTCAAAATACTGCTGTAGGTCAAGGTCTTACCGTGCAGGGATCAAGACATTTACACATTCGGTTTCCCTCTACATCTGTATGGTATCCATATTTACATTTCTTGTGACAAGGTCTTTCCGTGGTGTCCCAGATCCCACTTTTAGGTCGGATATCAATCACATACGAGCCAACAAGGCCTCTTATCAATATCTATTAAAAGAAAACACTCATTTATTTTCGAAAAAGTTTTGATAAAGCTATTGATGTACTGATGGTGTCAAACATGTCAGCACCCCCCACACAGTTTAATCTTGTTTACCAACTAAAAGTACTCAAAATAGTATATCGTATTATGTGAGTAATAAAACTCCCAGCCCGTAATGTACTAAACGTTCTCTTGCTATTAAATTGGTTTACGACCATATATATCTTTATTTTCATAAAGCCAATACATGTATAACAATGGTACAGAGATAACTATGTAAATATTTTAATGAATCCTTATTTATTTTAATCTACAAAAATAGTTACTCAGCTGTTCATTTTATAGTAATCAAAATAGTAAATATTTCCAATGTATGCAAATAGTAATACTCACTAAAATAGAATATAGTCCAAGAGAAAATTGTACAACATCCATTTCTATGAAAACGTTTATGCAAACATTGGCAACTCATTACAGAGTACAGTAATTTATAGAGGTCTGAGAGATTACGCATATATTTTTTCTTCTCGTGGAATGTGGAGGTCATACAATGAACAAGCGAAATGTTTACAACGGATCAGGACAACCCACATTATCTTTTCATTCATTATTTTTTCCATATATGTAAGATACGTCGTGACGTGTACTGTATAAGATGTTTATTGGTTCGTGTTGACCAGAGGCGGAGTTTTTCGGTTCATTGAGAAAAACATGTGAATTAATAGGAATTTTCTCCATATCGTTTTAGCTTTTCATATCATATGGATATTATAAAGAAATGATTAAAATGATTATGAAAATGCGAACAGAGCACATGTTTTTGAATAATTAAGTTAACATTCTTGAAGTAAGCGAAATAGCAGCAACAATATACTAGATTATTCATATCATCTTATAATGGATAATAATAAATCAATGTGTAATAAAGTTACAAAACATTGGACGAATTTAAATTAGTTTTAGCCCCAGAAAGCAGCGTGAAAATGTAGACATCCTTACTGGTGTACATCTACATGTTTTGATGGTAAATAATACATTTACAATACATTGTATGAATTCAAAATACTTTTTAGTTAGCAGTGTGAGAAAATTTATACGTCTTGACTTTATGCAATTATAATATTCTTTTACATGGATGGTAATTTTGAAAATTGACCACTAATTTATGGCCAGCATGTAGTGCTTAAGTCTAGGATCACCAGGACATGCACCTTTCTATCATCTGTAATAACATGTAATTGCTACCTGTCGGCAGGTGTGATTAAATAATAAGAAACGTGTCTACAGTCTGACATTTTGACCGGTTTTCAATACAAATCCCATGTAAATGATATCAGTATTGGAATAAAATTGACTATGGTGGTTGATGTTTTATCGTTATTGTCAAACCACAGTTTATTGTCTTGTAGATTCAATAGTTTATTGTCTTGTAGATTCAATAGTTTATTGTCTTGTAGATTCAACAGTTTATTGTCTTGTAGATTCAATAGTTTATTGTCTTGTAGATTCAACAGTTTATTGTCTTGTAGATTCAATAGTTTATTGTCTTGTAGATTCAATAGTTTATTGTCTTGTAGATTCAACAGTTTATTGTCTTGTAGATTCAATAGTTTATTGTCTTGTAGATTCAATAGTTTATTGTCTTGTAGATTCAATAGTTTATTGTCTTGTAGATTCAATAGTTTATTGTCTTGTAGATTCAATAGTTTATTGTCTTGTAGATTCAATAGTTTATTGTCTTGTAGATTCAATAGTTTATTGTCTTGTAGATTCAATAGTTTATTGTCTTGTAGATTCAATAGTTTATTGTCTTGTAGATTCAATAGTTTATTGTCTTGTAGATTCAATAGTTTATTGTCTTGTAGATTCAATAGTTTATTGTCTTGTAGATTCAATAGTTTATTGTCTTGTAGATTCAATAGTTTATTGTCTTGTAGATTCAATAGTTTATTGTCTTGTAGATTCAATAGTTTATTGTCTTGTAGATTCAATAGTTTATTGTCTTGTAGATTCAACAGTTTATTGTCTTGTAGATTCAATAGTTTATTGTCTTGTAGATTCAATAGTTTATTGTCTTGTAGATTCAATAGTTTATTGTCTTGTAGATTCAATAGTTTATTGTCTTGTAGATTCAATAGTTTATTGTCTTGTAGATTCAATAGTTTATTGTCTTGTAGATTCAATAGTTTATTGTCTTGTAGATTCAATAGTTTATTGTCTTGTAGATTCAATAGTTTATTGTCTTGTAGATTCAATAGTTTATTGTCTTGTAGATTCAATAGTTTATTGTCTTGTAGATTCAATAGTTTATTGTCTTGTAGATTCAATAGTTTATTGTCTTGTAGATTCAATAGTTTATTGTCTTGTAGATTCAATAGTTTATTGTCTTGTAGATTCAATAGTTTATTGTCTTGTAGATTCAACAGTTTATTGTCTTGTAGATTCAACAGTTTATTGTCTTGTAGATTCAATAGTTTATTGTCTTGTAGATTCAATAGTTTATTGTCTTGTAGATTCAATAGTTTATTGTCTTGTAGATTCAATAGTTTATTGTCTTGTAGATTCAATAGTTTATTGTCTTGTAGATTCAATAGTGTCCATGTACTTTTGATTAATATCACTTGCCATAGAAAAAATTCCCGAAAATGTTATACAGAATTATTCAGTTAAATTAACAAATACAGAATTAAGACACGGGAGATGATGTATATGAATGGTTACCATCATTCTTAAAGAATCCAGACCGGGACACAAGATTTCTAAAACGAGAATATCTTTCTTTTCTTTATAAAATGAAAGGTAAAAACTAATATTAAAAAATCGAGAAAAAAAAACAAACTAGGTAAGGTGAGCGACGGTAAGCATTGATTTCAAGCTATCTATATTGTGACATTCTAATGGAAAGGGGTGTGAAGGGTGGAGGGCTTCCCTCTGACAATGTTGTCTTGGATGAAACTCATAGCAGAGAGGTTATTTTTCTTTCAAAACAAACTATTAACTACGGGTAACTAATACAGGATGCAGATTGGAAATTTTCAAAACTAGACAGGAATAACATACTTAACATTATATATGCACAATCTGGTGCTGTTTTCATTACATGTTTGAGTGATTAAGATGAATAGCTTCCCTTTCTATAATAATAAATCACATATGCTGAAGAAATCATTATTTCAGCATTTTCTGATATTTTTTGTGTGCATATTTGGGTACAGTACACACTAATTATAAGCAATGACATATGTTATTGTTGAAGACTTCGTGAGAAAGGCACGTTCTCCATAAAACTACTATAATTATTATGATATATTGCATTAATGATATGTCACCATTTGTTTAAATGGCGAGAAATGAATTATTCTGGCTTCAAAATAGTTTCTGATGTACATGGATCACCATAGACGACAGCTAATAACGTCTGCTGGTTGACGTCCGCCAAGAAAAAAACATACAATATGCAATAATTTTTGTCATAAATGGTTCTCAAATAGATTTGATCATTTATTGACACCCTAGTTAGTAAACAACACAGTACATTAATGTCAGTAGATGTACTGTCTGTTTGTTTATTGGCGTGGACAAGTGTGACGGACGGTATGACGTTAAAGAGATGTGCTCTCCTCGTTATCACGCGACAGACGAGTTGATATATTAATTACCATTTATATGATATAAATGAATATGTACAGCAACATAATATATATTTTTATTGTATACTACAAGATAGGTTTGTGTGGCCAAAAGACGATTCACGTCAACGATTTTCTCTCTCTCTGATTAAAATCTGATCTCTCACTTGCCCCCCCCCCCCTTTTCTTATATGTCGCAGGCTGCTCTGATTTGTTTCCCCTTTTCTAATATGTCGCGACATATCAGAAAAGGGAGTACAATTTTGGTGTACATAAATATTGTAATTTTTGTTTTGTGTAAACAAAATTCTAGTCGGGGGAACATTACCCCCTCCCATAAATGTCTCCTAGTGTCACTGAATCATACCTTTTAGAGCTTTTATACCGTTTTATGTCTATTTCTGCTCTTCAGTCGATTCAGTGCACTTGCTTTGATAGCAAAATGACAATGTATGGATAACTTACGCAGCATTTTTAACAATCATCTGAAAGCAGAAAATGCGACATACCACACGTGATGTTACATTTTTCACAACTGATTTGTATTTTTATGATCTTTGAAAATCAGTTGTGAAAAATGCCGCTCGTTTTCGTTTAATTTAAATGTCCTGAAACTAACCATATGTAATATCGAGAGCATCTTTTAGATAAATTAGTCTTCCACGGTAGTATATGATTCATTGATGTCTGCACGTGTATAAATAGCAGTGCACACCCAAACTGATTCACTGGTTAATCATATATATCGATCTTATATTATTGTAACTCGATTTTGTTTTGGCAAAACAACGTTGTTGTTTTTTTAATTACACTCCATCAAAAATGGTTTAGTATTTTATAGTCTTATTCCAATAGATAAAGAAAGCATTGTCAATGTATCAAACATTACAAAGAATGACCTTTCAAACTATTTCATGTCGACACCATTGTGGTTTTTGATTATGTATTACTTAAGTTAAGCAATGGGTTTTGGACCTCTGATAAGATTTTTTTTTCTTCAAATCTTTCTCATAATTTTAATCACACACAAAGATATTATCTTCAATGCGTTTCTTACATGGTATTTCTTTACAGATTGCAGCTTATATTATAATTACAATACTAAATCCATAACTTGAAAATACATCTATGTTTTTCTTCACTCTAATAGGCCGAATGATGTATTTTATCGTATAAAGAGAAGAACGAGTTTAAATATTAATTAGAACAGTGATGTATAGAGAAACATTCAAAAGTTTTGATAATTAGTGCAGTGAGTTGCAAAACAACATTCAAAAGTTTGATAATTAGTGCAGTGAGTTGCAAAACAACATTCAAAAGTTTGTACATTAGTACAGCGAAGTACAGAGAAAAGCCAAGTTTTCATATTAATACTTAGTACGACGATGTACAGACAGAAGATTCAAAAGTTTTGACATTATAATATATATATATAGTACAACGACGTACAGAACAATTTCCTCCTCTCTCTCTGTACATAGACAACGACGTACAGAACAATTTCCTCCTCTCTCGCTGTACATAGACAACGACGTACAGAACAATTTCCTCCTCTCTCTCTGTACATAGACAACGACGTACAGAACAATTTCCTCCTCTCTCTGTACATAGACAACGACGTACAGAACAATTTCCTCCTCTCTCTGTACATAGACAACGACGTACAGAACAATTTCCTCCTCTCTCTCTGTACATAGACAACGACGTACAGAACAATTTCCTCCTCTCTCTCTCTGTACATAGACAACGACGTACAGAACAATTTCCTCCTCTCTCTGTACATAGACAACGACGTACAGAACAATTTCCTCCTCTCTCTGTACATAGACAACGACGTACAGAACAATTTCCTCCTCTCTCTGTACATAGACAACGACGTACAGAACAATTTCCTCCTCTCTCTGTACATAGACAACGACGTACAGAACAATTTCCTCCTCTCTCTGTACATAGACAACGACGTACAGAACAATTTCCTCCTCTCTCTGTACATAGACAACGACGTACAGAACAATTTCCTCCTCTCTCTCTGTACATAGACAACGACGTACAGAACAATTTCCTCCTCTCTCTGTACATAGACAACGACGTACAGAACAATTTCCTCCTCTCTCTGTACATAGACAACGACGTACAAAACAATTTCCTCCTCTCTCTGTACATAGACAACGACGTACAGAACAATTTCCTCCTCTCTCTCTGTACATAGACAACGACGTACAGAACAATTTCCCCCTCTCTCTGTACATAGACAACGACGTACAAAACAATTTCCTCCTCTCTCTGTACATAGACAACGACGTACAGAACAATTTCCTCCTCTCTCTGTATATAGATTGGCGTACATTCCTCCATTCTCACAAATTCTGAGGAAATTATGTTTAATGGTTACTCAGAAATGTAGTCCGTAACCTTTCTCTTACATATGGTTCTTTCTAAGAATTGTCGCTTTAATTTCCATGGATCAATTTTATGAATGTGATCTAGTTGTCCACTCAGCGACCATCCCTGAACGGCACAACACCGGCTTATTTCTCCAGATTGTGTTTGCCAAAGACTGTCTAAATTTGTGTCCTTCTATAACATATTTTCGCCATCAAGTACACATCAAGAGGCGGACGTCTACCCAAAAGACCACGGTACAGAACTATCGACACTACTAGGCTTCAACAACTGAACAACAAGGCACCAATAAGAACTCATTACAGTTACAGAGTATGCTTGCAAAGGCCGCTTCCCACCTACTTCTCAGCCATCTTGACCGAATTCTGTGAATATTTTTTCGTGTAGTGCTCGTAAAGGCAGAGCTTAGAATTTAATGCTTTTAAAATAAAGTTTTAATCTTATATTTAAAGAAATGTACTTTTTATAATGTTAATTGAAATAACAATTATATAATATGTGTGATTTACATTTAATATATTAAAGTACATTGAACTTATTTACACTTAATTCTATTACATAAAGGTGTATTTATTGAGCTAATTCATAAACACATCCACACCTGCCCCCTGATCCTAATTATATGCCTTAAAACACATGAACAAACCTTTAACATTTGAACAACAACACAAACCACTATAACTTTTCATGCACAGTGAACCCATTGTCTTTTTGTTTGTTTAACTATTTACTACTTTAATGTGGGAGAATCAGGATTAAGCCAAATAAATATCATTCAATATATGATAGTTGTTTATGATATATGAAACACACACTGTTTTAGCATTTGATAGATAATACTCAAACATGTATATATGAATAAATAATATTATATATAAACATTATTTTTGATATATTAAAAATACATCAAATATTTTAAAGATGTTGTCCATAGCAACCGAATGGAAACAATACTGCTAAATCCCAGAGACAATCTACTAAATGATACAGTGAATGACAGCTATTTATCTTGGATTACAAAAACACAAACAGCATATTTCTTGAACTTATTGACGACATCATGGGGGACAAGGAAACATCTTGTGAACTGCTTCCATTGATATTATGGATATTACAACAGCAAAGCTGCACAGACGTAGATCACACTACATACGAATAAACCGTAATTAATGTTTTCAACTTCGAAACACGTTTGCGCTGTCTGGTCTGCTGGGCAACACTATCTGTTTCATTTTTTTTCCTAAATTTTACCCCTTCACTCAATATAAAGTTTCGACATTTAGCCCCATGCATGAAGGGTCTTTGATCATTAAAGCCTTTGGTTTTCATTCTGATTTTCCCTAATATAGAAAAACTGTCCCGAGACCAGAAACATTTTTTTGTAAAGTAAATACATAAATAGAGGTTTGGACTTAATGACTACTTAGGAACAATCAAATTCAACATTTAAATTTGTTTGAAATTATTTTATTTTCGTTACTTCATACATCTTTTTTTACATACTTGTAACTTAAATGGTTTAAAAACAGTCTCAAACGAACTTGAAGATAAGCTAGAAATATGTTTACAATTGTTTTGTATTTTGTATGCTGACGACACTGTATTAATGGCAGAGTAGGCAACTGATCTTCAGAAACTTTTAGATTGTTTCTCGGATTACACTGAAACTTGGAAACTTAAAGTTAATATAGACAAAACCAAAATAATGATTTTCTCTAGGGGAAGACTTCCAGACAATGTACAATTTTTATTCCGAGGGCAACAACTAGATATTGTTAATGACTTCAATTACTTGGGTGTTGGGCTATCACGAACTGGGAATGTTAAGAATGAAAAACAAGGCGACGCAGAAAAAGCTACACGCGCCCTGTATGAAGTTTTAACACTAGGTAGACTTCACAACCTCTCAATTAAATGTCAGTTGGACTTTTTTGATAAAATGGTAAAACCTGTGTTATTATACGATTGTGAAATATGGGGTATGAGTAATAATGATATTTTGGAAAGGGTGCATCTACAATTTTGTAAATTATTGTTAGATTTAAAGACATAAACCCTCGCTTACATGGTTTATGGAGAACTTGGAAGATACCCCATAGAAATAGATCTTAAAGTGAGACTTATTTCAATCTGGACAAAATTATGTTGCGGTAAAGAATCAAAATTATCAGCTATTATGTACAAATTATGTTTCCAAATGTCAGTTGTGGATAGATGTAATTTTCTGTGGTTGAATAAAATTAGCAATATATTGAACGAATGCGGCATGTCTAATATCTGGAATACGTAAACCTTTCTAAATTCTACTTGGTTAATAAACACTGTAAATATTAAACTTAGAGATCAATTTGAACAAACTTGGCATTCATTGATAGATGATTCACCAAAGGCTAATAATTATAAGCTTTTTAAAGCATCATTCCAAATGGAAGACTATTTTGAATTCCTGGAACACAACAAAACCATTGATTTCTGCAGATTTAGAACCACAAATTATAAGTTACCAATTGAACAGGGTAGGTGGGATAATATTGATAGCAATAATTGAATATGCTTTCTGTGTAATAGTGATATCGGAGATGAATTCCATTATATTTTATAGTGTCAATATTTTAAACCTAGTCGAAAATTCTTCTTCTTCTTCCAAGAACTTGCCGCAAATTCAGATAAAAATATTCAAACTGATCTCATTATCATGGACTTTGCCAAAGCCTTTGACAAAGTTCCACATCAACGACTTCTATACAAACTCAAATTTTATGGAATCAAGAATCAAACATTAAACTGGATCTCTGCCTTTTTATGAAACCGTACACAAACAGTGGTTCTGGATGGAGAGTCATCAGATATTGCTCCCTTCACTTCTGGTGTCCCTCAGGGAACAATTCTGGAGCCTGTTCTTTTTCTGGTATATAAATGACTTACCAGAATATTTGAAATCCAGCCAACTCAGACTGTTCGCCGACGACACTGAGCATCATCTACAAAACTACCAAATCCCAAAAAGATTATGATAGTCTCCAAGAAGACTTTGATGCTGCCGCAAGATGGGAAAGTGACTGGCTGATGGCTTTCCACCCAGACAAATGCTCAGTCCTTACAATAACAAACAAGAAAAATCCTGTAAAACATAACTACTTGTTACACAATCATACTTTATAATCAGTTTCTTCAGCAAAATATCTTGGAATCACTCTTCAATCCGACTTAAAATGGACACAGCATGCTAACAATATAGTAGCCAATGCAAATAAAAGTCTTGGATTTTTTAAAAGAAACCTTAAAACCTCCAACACAAATATAAAGTGGCAGGCATACTTATCTCTTGTCCGTCCAAAACTAGAGTATGCATGTTCAGTTTGGAACCCTCACACTGCGGAACATTGCAATACAATTGAGATGGTCCAACGACGGGAAGCTATAGGTATGCCTGCAACCGATACCATAATACTAGCACTGAGCGTCACAGATATGCTACAAACTCTCACATGGCCTACATTACAACAACGTCGACTCAAAACAAAACTTATTATATTTTATAAGATTGTTCACCATATAGTTGCAGTTCCTACAACAATATTAATACTAACAGACCCAAGAATCAGACAATTTCATCCATTTACATACAGACATCTTCATGCATTAAAAGATCCGCACAAGTACTCATTCTTTCCGAACACAATCATTCACTGGAATTTACTACCTCAAACTATAGTTCTTCTTCTTCTTCTTCCAATTTAGGAACCGGATTCACACGTGAATGTATAAGGTTCCGCGAAAACTTTGCGCAGTGTCGGGCAACACAGCAGCCTTCTACCGACTATTTACAGGTAAAACTATATACAGGTGGGAGCTGGTCTATTTGCTGGCAGGATGCGCCTTGAGGGCCGGAGTTGTATTAGTTGGCAGTTGGTTCCAGTCCCTGATGGTCTTGGGGAAGAACGAATTTCCGAAGGCCTCACTGCTCGTTCTTTCTTGATAAAGGCGATCTTTGCCTCTAGTCCTGCTGTCGTTGGCTTGGATATATTGGTGGCTGTCTATATCAATTAATCCATTTTTGATTTTATACAGCATGCATAGTCTATTAGACTTTCTCCTTTCTTCTAATTTTCCCCACTTCAAGGATTCTACCATTTTAGTAACACAGCCAGGTGTTCGATCTGTGTAATTATTGAAAACGAATCTTGCTGCTCTTTTTTGTACTTTTTCAAGGTTGCCAATCTTTTTCCGGTTTGTCGGGTCCCATACTGAGCTTGCATACTCCATTGTTGGTCTCATCATGGATGTATATGCTGCTGATTTCACTGGTTTGGTGCAGTCTTTTAAGTTGCGTCGAATAAATCCCAATGTTTTGTTGCCTTTGCCAATTGTATTGTCTATGTGCCTGTCCCAGGTGAGGTTGTTAGAGATGGTGACACCTAGGTATTTACTAGCGTCTACTGTATCTAATGTGTGTCCATGTAGTTTGTAAGTTGTTGGCAGTGGTGGTCTGTTCATAGGTGTTATTCGAATGACTTGGCATTTCTTGGCGTTGAAACTCATTTGCCATTTGTCTTCCCAATCTTGTAGCGATGTTAAGTCATTCTGTAATAATACGCTGTCAGCTTGGTTGTTGATGGTACGGAAGAGTAGGCTGTCATCGGCAAATAGCTTTGTTTCAGATGATTTAACCATTTCTGGCATGTCATTGATGTAGGTCAGAAACAGTAATGGTCCCAAGACGGTTCCTTGGGGTACACCAGACAGGACTGGGGCTTGCTCTGATGCTGCTCCCTCTAGTATGACTCTCTGCTGTCTATTTTGTAGGAATGATTGAATCCAGTTCTTTGTCTTGGCGTTGACTTCGTAATATTCTAATTTATGTAGAAGGCGTTGGTGTGGCACTTTGTCGAACGCTTTTGCAAAGTCTAGCAAGATGATATCTACTTGTGAGCCTTTTTCCAATTTTGATGCTATTTCATGGATGGTTACTATGAGTTGGGACTCGCATGATCGTTTTTTGCGGAATCCATGTTGAGCATTGGTGAGGATCTTGTTTTTGTCGAAATGGTCCATGATGTTGCTGTGGACTATATGCTCCAGGATCTTACATGTGATGGAGGTGAGGGAAACAGGTCTATAGTTGGAGGCTAGATGTCTCTCGTCCTTTTTAAATAATGGTACAATATTAGCATCTCTCCAGTCTTGTGGTACTTCTCCTGTGTCAATCGATGTTTGAAATATGTCTGTCAAGATTGGAGCTAGTTGGTCTGCCGCTGATTTTAAAATAAACGATGGAATTGAGACTGGACCAGTTGCTTTGTGTATGTTCTGATTATTCAGTAGTTTGGTTACTCCTTGGCATACCAATGGGTACGAATTGTGCCCCTCTTCTAGCCGATTTATTTTTATACTCATATGAGTCGGAGTTTCTTTAAAATTTGTAAAAGATAAGAAGATTCATGAGGCTAGAGCCTTTAATTTCACATACAGGTATATTGATGACGTTTTATCTATCAATAATTCTAGATTTGCAGAATTTCTTCCATTGATATATCCTCCAGAGCAGGAAGTTAAAGAGACCACCAAGACAGCTTCGTCCGCATCATTTTTGGACTTATACCTCGAATTTGACGACAGTGGTCAACTCAATACTAAAATTTATGATAAGCGGGACGACTTCAATTTTAAAATCATAAATTTTCCAAACATGTGCAGCAATATACCAGCTTCTCCTGCATATGGTGTTTACATCTCGCAATTGATTCGCTATGCAAAGGCCAGTAGCAATTATTCTGATTTCCTGAAACGTCATCTTCATCTGAGAAACAGGCTACTGGACCAGGGCTATAAAACGATTCACCTTATTCGATCTCTTAAAAAGTTTATATTCCGATACCAAGATCTTGTCGAAATATATTCCGTCTCTGCAGAAAAAATTATAAGCGATGCATTTTCATATAGTGAAAATGTATAAAGATAAAGAAGTCAACAAATGTCAAGGATATATTTTTTTTTTGTCAATGTGTGACGTAAAAATATTTTTGACATTTACGTCACCGAATATGGTACTGCTTTGACAACTATTTTACCTATTTTGTTCCTGTATTTAAATACTGTTATAGTGACAACCGGAACCTTTGAACCGTAATGAGAGCGGGAGGTTTGGCGCCTTAAAATCTGATTCAACCCACCATTTCTTTAGAAATGCCTGTACCAAGTCAGGGTCATTACGGTTTTCACAGTTTTCCGGTTGTTGACTGATTTTGTCTGTTTATATAATTATGAGTTTTGACTTTCCCTTTGTAAGATTGTTCGGAGTTCGGTAATTTTGTTATTACCCTTATTTACAGTTGATTTTTATGTCGGACATTGTTTGGTATGGACTATTTCCTTTATTTGGGCAGGTATTCAGGTTTTCTTTTGTGAACATTGATTGGAATTGTTCATTCAATTATATGCCCAACAGTCAACACGTTTAGAGAACAGCTAACACCAACTGTTCTCAGCCATCTACAATCACAAATTTAAATAAAAATGAAATTGTAAATAGTTTTAACCACAACATTTATTTTTGTTGGCACCACTTGTAAATATGCTATAAATTTACTGAATTTATTGTTATTTCTTTATGACGTTTATTCCCACGCATGCGCAACAGCTAGTGATCATCCAGTGGATGGATAGCTGTATACCGAAAGAAGAATAGAGTGCAATCCTCTAATTGAATATTATCTCACTATTGCCCATACTGGGTGTGACAACAAAGGTGCAAAAAATATTTACAGGTGCAAGTTATATTACTATCAAAATATTATAACAATCATGTGAATGTATTAAAATTCAGAAATCTTATGACTTTAAAAAACAAAACTGTACTTACTAAATTATGCAAATTAATAACGATAATAGAAAAAGTATTTTGCGATCCAGGCTGAATCATACCAACCATTATGTATCTGATGTAAGTGTAATTATTGTAAATACTATCTAAAATGTTCTTCTCTATACCTATGTATATGGTTTGTTGAGAAATAAAGATATATATATATAACATATTACAGATACATTAACCGGACAGTGTTATATGTAATACAGTATATACATTTAAGTAGTCTAGCTTATTTTATCTGATCATCATTTTTAATTTAAAGAAAAACTTTATATATAGTTTCAATTCAATCCAAAGATAAATTCAAAAATTTGTTCCATCTTATTTTGATCATCTATTTTATCATGCTGTTACAAAAGATCTAGTAAGGAATTTTTTTATATATATCAGCTACCGTGGATGAAGATACTGAAAACAATTTCCCTAAATCATGTAGTTATATAAACTGTCGCCTGTCGGTAGACTTCAAACGGTAGCCGTAGAAATTAAACGAATTCATTCAGTGGATATCGTTTCTATCGGAATAGAGATTTATATTTTATATTTTTTAAATAAAATCTTTGTATAAAAAAACCATCGTCAATTTCAGTATGAGGCATTTGCTTCAATGTAGTTACGGCCATGGAATAAACATTATAGTACACCATCGTCAAAGAATCCGGATTTTACATTGTCCGTATACAAATAGACTTATAGAATATTTTATGAACTTCCTGTCAAAAAAAGTTTATCAAAAATAAAAATGTAAAATCAAAACACACAAATCAAATGATTGTTTCTAACAGTTTCACATGAGGATTGATTTTGGTTTGACAATTTCAATACTGGTATGTGCATGTGGTAAGATTATTGACATCAGCCATGCCATAGGCATTCAATATTGACAATAGACACTGTAAAGATGGGAACGTTCCGGTTTACAGGATGTAAACACACATCTATTTACTTTCATTATTCGGAACAAATTTTGTATTTAACAATATTTCAATAGTATAAAGCAGGGGCGTAGCTATCCTTTTTTGCAGTACAAGCATCCAAACCTGGAAGGGGGGGGGTGTCTTTTTTTTGGACTAGATGCCAAATGTTGCGTTCTGAGGTGTTTTTCATGGGTAAATTGAATACATAAGCAACACATTGATTTCATGATTTTGTTAGACAGAATTTACTTAGAATTGCCCAAAATCTGTTCTTCGTGTCTTAGCAGACACGAACTTCTCCATAACTTTGTCTAAATCCACACAGAAATCGCGATGGATATGCATTAATGCTAGTGATGACAACCTATCGTTATTCATTGTTGATCGTACATATGTCTTCAACCGACGTAGTACACTGAACGACCGCTCTGCGGTAGCACTTGTTACCGGCATTGTCAACATGGTACACAAGATGGTATCTATAGAAGGATATACATTTAGCACCGGATTTACCGCAGCAAGTGTCTCACAAAGTGAAGTTGACATCTGATCGCGAGGTGTTATACTCCAGCGTGTTCGCCATCGTGCGACCTCCCTTTTGAATTTGTCTAAATTACATGTCAGGTCAGTCTGGTATGTCTCATACAATGTCGCGATTTGTTCGTTCGTAATATTTCCTATTACATGAGGAAGCAGATACTGTGCATAGAAGCGATTTTCTGATTTTATCAGACGCGACTCCAATTCCATTATCATGTGGTCATAAATGCATAGTACAAAGAAACTTTCCAATACTGTTTTGGCGTGTCTGCAGAGTGATTGGCTCTGGTAGTTACTTCTGTCTTCCACATCGCCTCGGCATATTTTCAACGATATCGAAAGGTTCTGATAAATCTAATGCCGATTGATACAATTCATCCCAAACTGATTCATCTAGTCGTTCAGCTCGTAACAACTCAATGACAGTTTTACATTCTTTTGTAGCCTCCAGCAGGTCACATTCGATACCTTGCAGGAATTTTGACAGATACACCGTACTCTGTAAAATGTGTTCTGATACTACCAGAGCTATAACAAATTCAAATCTGGTAATAGATGCAAGGTATTGTCTGGCTTTGTCATCTCCTAGTCCTTGTAATCGTTACAGGAACCACTACAGGAAATGATGTTTTAAATGTGTACAGTGCGTCGGCTCGACTCGTCCATTCCTTATTTATTTTTTTTTTTTTGCTCTTTATTATTTTTTTCAGCACGCCGATGTGCATGCAATTGCGTGTTGGCGTATAGGGAGCTACGCGCCTGTAAATGTTGATATGTAAATTTCTAATTAAATAAGAATATTAATTGTACATTACGGTGCAGTCCTCGCAATGAGCACCGGTCCTTCACCTCAATGCCAGTAAGCTTTGTTCGGACCAGTAAATTTTTCAGTTTTTATTTAAAACTATAAAAATAAATTTAAGAATTTGATTCGGACCAGTAAATTCGAATTTTCTTTTTGAAGATTGAGTTGGTGGAAACAAAATAGCAAACATTGGGTTTTTTTTCACCTGGAAATTTGGAAATAGTGCAATCGCACAAAATATCTGAAAACAGTTTAAATAGATGAATAATCATCTATAGAATTAACTAAAATGTAAAGATAATTCATTGATAAATGAGATTATTTACTCTATATATTTACAAACCTTCAGTTTCGATAAATCTGATTTTTTCCTTCCATTTCAACTTGACAGACAAATTTTAAATATTGCGATAATCGCATCGTTAATCACACCTGACAGCACGGTGGCTTGTCCAATTTTAATATTCCCTGTCGTATATATATATACGTCTGAAAATTAAACCAAACAGTGTTAGAATTAGATTTTAGAGCTGTCAAATTTTTGTTCTTCCCTCGACGGGATTTGAACTTACACCATTGATACACTGCAGCACCATTCGCTTAGACTTACGTCCAGCGCCCTAGACCACTCGACCACATCCACTCCCTAAAAAAAGGAGCTTCAATAATCGTAGTGTTACCTTTTCTCGTAAGGCAAATCTAGGGATAGACGTAAGACATGTGTATACTTAATATTATAATTTGACAGCAATCTAACTCAGCAATTTTTAATGTATTGTATAGGATAATGAAGAATTCACTTATACAGTCACAGGAAATAAGGTATATTATACAAACATCTAGAAGCAAGTGACAACCATACAATATATCTGTCCCACTGGATCTCAAAGTTACTAAGGATGCTAGATTAATACTAAATATTATATACGTCTGAAAATTAAACCAAACAGTGTTAGAATTAGATTTTAGAGCTGTCAAATTTTTGTTCTTCCCTCAATGGGATTTGAACTCACACCATTGATACACTGCAGCACCATTCGCTTAGCCTTACGTCCAGCGCCCTCGACCACATCCACTCCCTAAAAAAAGGAGCTTCAATAATCGTAGTGTTACCTTTTCTCGTAAGGCAAATTTAGGGATAGATGTAAGACATGTGTATAAGCGTGTGTAGATGGTACATATTTACTTAATATTATAATTTGACAGCAATCTAACTCAGCAATATAGACATATGTCTTTATGCTATTAAGGGGAACAACAAAACACTACACTCATGTAGGAAATTTGGAATTAATATTATTATATAATGTGAAAACGTAGTCATTACATCAGTTTCTGCAACAAATTATCGATCACTTTACTATTTTTAAACATACAAGTGGAAAAGTAACGAAAATAGTGACCTTTTTCACAATGTAGTTAAGGATTCCCACCACTTTTTCTGTAATTTCCTTCATTCATTATGAAATCCTTCAATTCGCTCAAACGCAGCTCCCATATGATTTCAAGGTTTTCTGCCTCGCACATATCCAACAGTAGATGACTTTCATGGACACCCTTAACTACATCATAAAAGTTTCAAAATCCAATAGATAAATGATAGAAAGAGACAAAATTGATACCCTTAACACACAAATATATAACCACTGGCTTGGTACAGGCACTGTAATAAACCTCTGTTAGTAAAAGTACAAATGTACACCCTACAGCAGCTCCTACTGAACAATAGGACTGGTCGTTGAGTAAGTAATTGTTGTTTAACGCCAATTCAGCATCTTCCAGCTATATCATGGCAAGAACAAGTTAATTTACAATGAGAAGATGATGAGGTCTGCTTTGAACTAGACCAACATGCTCAGTTGGATTTTTGTACTGCTAGCTCACTGAAACAACAGTTTGCAGATAGACATGTCGTCCCACTCAGACACACTATCCTGATTCCAAGCCAACCAGTCTTTGTTCTTTCTTCTTAACGCTGCATGCTTATCGATGAGGCAAAAAATACCAATTGTATAGGTTTGACCTGACCTCGGATTGAACCCACATTCTAACGCACTCAAGGAGAGCATTTTAACCATTACATCACCGATGCGATTGAATGGTTCTTGATTAGCTGTTGCAGGGTTAGATATTTTGATCTTATCCAGTATATTCTCTTATCCTGTGGCAATCTAACCTTCCGCCCATAGCCAGTTCTAGTGTGCCACCTTTTTACCTGCAAGATTTATTATACCCCCTGCAAACAAAGTTTGGGGGGTATATAGGAATCACCCTGTCAGTCCGTCCGTCCGTCCATGTACCTTGTAAGTGCAACTCCTCCTAAGCGACTTATTGGATTTTTATGAAACTTTACACATTTGTAGTACACTACCTGCAGATGTGCATGAAGGAATACTGTTGCTGTCTAAAATTTAGAAGGGGAGATAATTCAACTTATACTTTCACGAAAAGGGGGGGGTCGTGTACCTTGTAAGCGCAACTCCTCCTAAGCAGCTTATTGGAGTTTTGTGAAACTTTACACAGTTGTAGTACACTACCTGCAGATGTGCATGAAGGAGTATGGTTGCTGTCCAAAATTTAAAAGGGGAGATAATTCAACTTATACTTTCACGAAAAGGGGGGAGGGGGGGGGGCATGTACCTTGTAAGCGCAACTCCTACTAAGCTGCTTATTGAATTTTTATGAAACTTTACACAGTTGTAGTACACAACCTGCAAATGTGCATGAAGGAATACTGTTGCTGTCTAAAATTTAGAAGGGGAGATAATTAACTTGCTAATATACCTGTATTCCAAAGTTTGAACATCATAGTATTGCAAGTGGGGGGTATCACTCAGTGAGGTTACTCACAGTTCTAGTTGTTTTTTATATCTACCTATGCAATCAATATCTCACAGGTTTTGATTCCTGTGTGTGGCGAAGTGTTATGGATACAACGTTTTGCATTAAAACTTGTGAGTAACTTGCAGTTGGTCAGTTGTTTTCTCCATTTGTCTGGTTTCCTCCACAATATAACTGAACTGAAATATAATTGAAAGTTGCATTAAACACCTAGAACCTAACACTGTTATTCATAATCTTTACTGATAAAAAAATCTATAAACCAACTTGGTCGGTGCATGTACAGGTATATACATGTAAGACCAAATTCTGCAAAAAGTGAAAATGATTGAATAGTGAATATCTACAGGAGTGCTACATTGATTTGTAGTCATTGGCCATGTGGGCTGTTGGCAATCCTCATTGAGTAAATAAACAAATAAATTTGAAATATGTCTTGGTCAGAATTTACTTGTTTATATTCCTATTCCAAATGTTTTTTATTATTATTTTGTTCACTGTGATTTTGTTAAAATAAAGAAGATGATATCCACTCTTTGATTGACCAAGTGATTGTAATTGTGTATACAATACTTTTGCAGTTTTCACAATGCTACAAAGCACTATATTAGAGTTAGGGTTATGATGTTTAATGCCACTTTTGACATGCATGTATTTCAATTATATCATGGCGGTCAGTTTTATTGGTGGAAGAAACCAGAGGACATGGAAAAAAACCACTGACAAACTTTATCACATAATGTTGTATCAAGTACAACTCACCATGAGGGGGATTCAAATTCACAGCTTTAGTGGTGATATGCACTGTTTGCAGTGGTAGATGGTGGCCTCTCAAAGCACTATGTGATATAGCAATAAACATGATAGAATATTATAATAATTTAAACAAATATTGAATCTTGCACTTCAATTTTTACTGTTATTTTTGTTGTTAAAATTTTGAGGTTGTTGTACACACAAACTATATTTTTTCTCATATTTGTTTGGTTTAAAAGGAGTTATATTTTATATTTTACATTGTAATGTGTTTTATGTTATAGGGAGGAAAGATGAAAGCTTTTTGAAATGAGCAAGATTTCCAGGACAATTCACAAAGAGGCCACTCCACGCTGTGGTCATATTGCTGTTACCTATGGTAGATACATAATTGTATGGGGAGGTTATTCTGTAAGTATTAATTGATTTACAGATTAAATGGTTGCTTCACCTAACTGACAACATCCAGGCATTGTTAGTTGGTTGATTTATGGTGTTTAATGCCACTTTCAACAATATTTCAGTTATATCTTGTCAGTCAGTTTAATTGATGGAGGAAACAGGAGTACTTAGAGAAAACCACCAACCTGTCACAAGACACTGACAAACTTTATCACATAATGTTGTATAGAGAAAACCACCAACCTGTCACAAGACACTGACAAACTTTATCACATAATGTTGTATAGAGAAAACCACCAACCTGTCACAAGACACTGACAAACTTTATCACATAATGTTGTATAGAGAAAACCACCGACCTGTCACAAGACACTGACAAACTTTATCACATAATGTTGTATAGAGAAAACCACCAACCTGTCACAAGACACTGACAAACTTTATCACATAATGTTGTATCGAGTACACCTTGCCATGAACAGGGTTCAAACTCACAACTTTAGTGGTGATAGGCACTGATTGCACAGGTAGTTGTAAATCCAACTACCATACGATCACGATCACGATGACCCTGTCCAGGCATTGTGAATATGAAGTGACTTTACAACAAAAAAGAACTGGTAGTAAGAAATGATATGGATGTAAATGAACATGAGAGACTATCCAACATCACACGTAGACATAAATTAAGGCAAAGGAACAGCACCTTTATTACTGTTCTATATTATTGTTTGCAAATCAGCCAAATTAAGTCTTAGACCTTCTTTATTTTCAGTAGATCGTGTTTAGGTTCTAAAAAATAGGTATTTGCTGCTGCTTCTCTACTAAGAACACAGCATTAAGGAGTACCCCTAGGACTGGTGGGCTCAGGATAGCATGTTCAAGCAGAGTGACTTGTCTAGCTTTTTGACTGTTGTTGCAGTGAGCTAGTACAATTACTGATATTTATGTTCAGAATTTCTTCTAATGCACAAATTCTCAACATTTCGATCAACTTTTTTTTTTCAGTCGGAGAGCAGTTTTGAATATTATTTACCAGCAAATGAAATCTGGGTATACAGTACAGAAAACAGGATTTGGTAGGTATAACATTAACTGATCCGTTATATAATATGTATTTGTTGGGAGTTAAGATTACCAGGTGTGAAAATTGTTCAAAAAAATTATGATTATGCAAATTAGTCCAATTTTGACCGAAAGTCCCTTTAAATTTTCTTGTCTGAAACCATTTTGACAAATTGAACAAAAAATGGCTGGGATAGTTCTTATGTGGTACATTGTCAATAATATAAACAATTTATCAACCAACTCTGCACCAACCAAGATGTTCTCTCTTACTAAAAAATAGAAATTTCTTAAAATGGCAAAAATGTGACATTTTAAACTAGAATGATGTGTAAAAAAATTCTATTTAAGATATAAAGCCTATTACCTCACTTGTTATAATTGTTGATATTCAAATTTTATAATTGTTTACCCACAATTATTATGTAGTACTTATTAAAAATACTTTGGACGTAAATGACTATTATGTTTAAATTAAATTATATTGTGTGTTTTTAATTAGTTATTGTTGAAGATGCAATAATTCTGTTACACACAAAAACATCCAAAACTGTGAAAATAAACAGAATATACATTAAAAACTTATACAGTATAATTATTGTCATAAACATAAAAGAACACTCTTATTTGTAGGCATTGTCTGAAGTCAGAACCTCAGGATTGTCCGTTTGAAGTATCAGGAGCTTGTGCATGTTGTCATGGAGATTCTGTATATGTTTTTGGAGGTCATGGAAGTCAGGGAAATAGTAATGAACTTTATCGTTTAGATTTGAAGACATCTACCTGGCATCTTTTGGAATCGGACCAATTGTATCCTAGTCCCAGAGATAAAGCTATAGCATGGTTTTATGATAAACAGTAAGTTACTATTATTTATACCCGGCATGAATGGTTTCATTTTTCACATCTCCAACACTGTGGTCAAGTTTAATATCAACCAGATTACCTTCCAATATGAGGGTAGAGTTATGGGAGCTATGTGTGCTCCTACCATTGTTTTTTGTATGCATATTTAAATACAACATGTATTTCTAAATTATTTCCCTTTTTTAAATGTTTGTTATATTGTTTTTCTGTATTTAATTTAGATCTGATATTTATATCTTAAATAAGGTAGCTATGGTAACTGCTACAAATATGACACAGGAGATTTGTATGATAAAAAGAGTCATATTTTATGTTCTATGTGTTTAGAAAGCTCTTCATGAGTTAAGTAATTACAGTTGTATATGGAATCCCATTATATATTCTGGGCTTACCGGGTACTTGTATACAAGTAATTAAAAATTTGACTCTGAGAAATAACATGCTATGTTAGGCCGATTATAAGTGTATGTTCTGGAATTTTGAAAGTTCTGAAGGACATGTAGTTGACACTAGGACATTTGCATACTTTGTATTGATAAGTCCCATTATATGGAGTTATGAAAGATGTTAAATATTAAATGTGCCACATTTTAAAAATGTCTACCATATTTAGGTTAATTATCTAGAAAATTGTTCTCAGAATTATGTGGTATAATAAATATGAATAGAAATAACTTTGTTGCTTCTCCTTGTAGATTTTATTGCTTCAGTGGATTTGGTCCTTCAATCAAGGGTTATTTAACAGATAATGGGACATATGTAGAAGATACAGATAGTACCATTGTAAGTTGGTATTCATTGTATAGACATGGGAGTTAAATATGATCTTCTTTGAGAGTAGAACTCAGTCATTCTTTAACATCAGTTATTACGGTATGGGTGTGTTGTCATTGTCATAGTTGTCTTCCATATGTAGACATTATGTTTTTTCACATCAACTTAAGTTCTTTTTGACCAATCTATTTGAAATTTTAGCACAATGGGCCTTGATTCTGAATAAAGGTTCGTTCAGATGGATTTAAGGGATTCTACCCTGACCCATTTCCAGACAAAACGTCAAAAAGTCTAGCCTATCCATTTCAACTTGGTACAGTCATATTAAGCCAACACCAGGTGGCAGCTGTATTCACATTTGAATCTTCTCCTACAAGACTACTTATTCAAATGGAACCAAACCTGTCAGGAAAGATCCTTAGATTTAGTTTTATACAAATGATTTTGATCCTCCTTGTTTTTCTTTGATGTTTAAGAAGTGGTCAATATATTTTCCTTTGCTCAAATAAAAACAGAACAAATTTGATTTTTTCACTTCATTATGACAGATCTTACAGCAAGGAACTGTAATCAAAACAATCAATAATTTACACCTTTTTATTTATCATGTGACCTTATTCCAGAAAATGACCTCATGCATAATGATGTGTTACATATGTAATGATAATACACAATCAAAAGGTGTCAAATCAACTACTTAAACAAAACAAGAAAATGTATTTCAAATGCGAGATTTCATTACTACGATTTTCGTTTGGTTACTTCTGAATTTACAGTGATTTTATCTTCTCCGGTGCAAAGCATGTTTGTCTTATGTCCCACAACCATCATATTTTGCATCTGCATGCATATGTATTAAGATATGACAGTGTGTCAGGTATAAAAATGAGGTCACTGTGGCCTTGACCTTAAATGTTATGGTCAAATAAGTAATTGTGATTGTCTTATGAACCTGAGCCATCATATTTAAAATGTATATGTATTAAGACATGGCAGTGTTATTTATAAAAATTAGGTCACTGTGACCTACCTTGACCTTAAATGTCAAGGTGGAATAAGTATTTCTATTTAGTTTAAATTGTTTATATGTTTAGATGAATGCAGAAGTGGGTAGGTGGTATCATATTGTGCACTTTCCTCACAGTAACACAAGTATAGCTGGTCCCAAGGAGGTTTGGTTTAGACAGGTTTCACTGTTGTACATGTAAAATATCTTGCAATTATCTGAAGGACAATGACTATTTTGACAACAGATAGTTCATTTATCTTACTGTCTCAAAAATACAGTTTGAAGCATGTGTAGTCAGTGTATAGATCAAACTGGTTATATTTATTTACTTTATGCAACTACAATGAATATGTTTATTTCATTTTAAGAACAAACCATTTGAACTGGGTTCATTTAGTTATATATTTCTTTTGCAGTGGCCACGAAGAGGATGGAACAATCAGCTGTTGATTTATGATACAGAGAAAGGGAAATGGACAAATCCCAAGTGTAAAGTATGCCAAAATATTTTATTCCCTGGTACTTGATAAGGCTGCTTGTTATCTCATCAACCAAATGTCAAGTGCTTTTAGTATTCACATTTTAGTCTTCTCCTGTAAACTGCTCAACAAAATGGAACCAAAATTGATTTTCTATGCAAGGGACTCTTTCAGTGGGAAAATTAAGTAAATCTTCAAAAATTATCTTCTCAAGAACCAGATATACATGTAGATATTATTTAATATTTGATGTGTAACATCATTGTGTCATTTAGATTTACATTTATACAAATAAAAATTCCTGAGGTCCAATGTTAACATGCAGAAAATTTGTGAATATCATTTTCTGAAGAATTACTCATGAAAAAAAAACAATTTTATATGGTATGAATCTTTATTGTGTTATGCAGATTTAAGCTTTTACAAATATAAACCTCAGGGTTAATGGGATCTGAACTCAGTGTCCAAATTTTTACATAGACTGGAATTACAAAAATAGTATTCTCAAGAAGCAGCTATGGAAATGTAATTGTATTTGACATATAACCCTGTCAAATTCTTGTACAAATGAAGGGTCTAAGATGTATGAGGTCTGAGCTCTTAGGTTTCAAAATTTGGTATAGGCTGCAATAAGGAAAATGTTGGAAAATCATTTTTGCTAAAAGAACAAGTTATGACAATACTATTGTAAATGGCATACAATCAATAAGGTTTAAGTAGACTGATTTTCAGATCCTTTAGCTGATATAGGAGTCATGTGTGTTGTGCATTAGCTTTCACTCGTTACTTTAACAGATTTTCTTTAAACTTTACAAGATAATTAAAAATGTTGGTCTGAGGTTCTATACCTTTTGACAATTTTCACTTATATCATTCCAGAGTTATAGAACTTTACCCAAAGAAAAATAATCTGAATGTAAACATGTCAAGCACTAACCACCTTTTGCTTTGACTATATTCTTCAACCTTCACCAGATTGTTATTAGAAATAATGGTCTGAGATTCTGTATACTTTTTGACAATTTACACATTTTTTGTTCCATAGTTGTGGGACTTTATCTGATAGTCTATCATAAATGTTTTGCATGCAAACTCTGGTTTGTCTTGACTGATTTTCTTCAAAGCTGACCAGATTATTGGGTTTGATGGTCTGATGGTCTATATACATTTTGACAAGTTTCAGTTTTATAGTTCGAGAGTTATACAGTTGTACCATGCACAAATAGTGCAGTTTTTATCAGGGTGATGTCCCCTTTTCTGATATATTGACTTATTTTCAGGGTGATGTCCCTTTACCCAGAGCAGCATCTGCTGTAGCCAGAATAGATTCTGATGTTTTCTTATTTGGAGGTCGACACAGAACAACAAGAATGAATGATTTACATTGTCTTGATTTATTAACACTAACATGGACAGGAGAGTAGGTTTAGCTTCAGTCAGATACAATGTATATTAATTATATCCAGCTGTTTAATTGTATTGAGTACAGTAAACATATATACAAAGAGAATAATAGAAGTACAGTGTTATGGATAAAATTCTTTATTTTGAACAGAACAAGAACTATTTATCAAGTTCATTTTCTTAAGTTTCTATTGATACAGATTTTTGAGTTTAAAATTTATGACAATTTGCATTGTTTTTGTGTTTTTAGCTCACCTGGCAATAGGCCACGTGATCTTTTTTTTATCGTCTCGTGTCCATCCATAGTACTGTATGTCATCCGTCCATGACTTTTTCACATTTTAATTTTCTCCTGCACAACAGCTTAACCAAAAGGAACCAAACTTAACAAGGATGATCCTTAGGAAGAGAAAATTCAGACTTCTGCAAATGAATTTGATTCTCCATTGGGAGGAACTAGTAGGGTGTCTGAAAAGGGGGAAGTTAAAGAATTTTTTAAATAGAAAGACGATGGTTGGGAGGTGTGACAATATACTTTTTATTTATAGTAGAGCTGAACCTCAAACTCTTAAACTCTGATAAATTGTTTTCTTGGACAAGTAAATTCATTGTTCCTTTGCAGATACATGTATAAGCATTGTATATATTGGATAATTTAAAATAAAAAATGTCATATTTTGACTTCAACATAGCACAGTTCAACTGTATTTCTACTTATAGACATATGAAGCTTGTCCCTTTGTTCTCAATGTTACAGCCTATGGCCTTCGTTAGGTGAACATTTTATGATGTTGTTATGAAAGGATTTAGCATGGATATGTGATGAACTTGTTGAATTTTCACATGAGGAAGTACATAGGTTTTGATGTTGTGACAAAACCGACATGCTGTATAATTATATTTGGGAATTGTTCGATGTGTTCTATTTATAGATTAGGGACAGTTGGATGTCTTCCTTGTGGTAGATCATGGCACAGTTTAACTGCATTATCCAATCAAAGATTATTCCTTTATGGTGGGTTTGACCCCAACAATGTACCACTTAGTAAGTACTTGTATAATCAATTTGACAATAAAAAATTAAAACATGAAATACTCCAAACTTTCATGGTTTCAGAAAGATTACTATAGCTTTTAATACAAAGGTTTTTGAAGAATACATTATATATGCATTCATCTTTGTCCAATGACAATTTCTGTCCTTTATTAAAAAATTTTAAAATGAATTTTTAGGTGTTTTTTTTATATCAACAGATTTTTGTAGATGTGAATTTTCTGAGTGGAGTATTTTTTTAACATTCACAAATCACAAGAAAAGTTTAAGATACCAAAGGGGTAATCAGAAGCCATAAATCAAAGAAGGACAGACAATTCCATGGCCACAAGATACCAAAGGGGTAATCAGAAGCCATAAATCAAAGAAGGACAGACAATTCCATGGCCACAAGAAAAAAGATAAAAATCTTTATTATTTTTGTAGATTTTTACTTTCTTTTATATTATTTTACCTATTTTTAGGAAGGGGAATTTGTGTTTCCTCTCTGTAATTTGTGATACACACATTGCTATTCGGTGAATTAACTATAGGAAATGGAAAATATATACTTTGCTGTTTATATGCAGGCAAAACTATAGTTGTAAAATTTTGCATTTTCTTTTTATATAGTCTGTACAAATTTAAATCTGAATATTTGTTACACTTTTTTTCTTACAATGATTATTTCCAACATGTATGAGACAGGAAACTGTTATGGCACTCTCTAAGACTATACAACATATTTTTACTTGTCATAAGAGTTGAAAGCGTTCAAGTGTCTGCTATATTTATAGCCCCTCTAGCAAAGCATGTTTTCTATAGTATATAAGAGTTCAGTCCATCCATCTCTGCACCTTCAATCCTTTACTCCTCTAAAACCAGTGATTTGATTTCAGTGAAACTTTCAGGGATTCTTTTGTAATTCGTTGCATTGTGACCTCATATTTTATTTTTGATCTGAATGATGTATGGGGTTCCCATATTAAACAATGTACTTTGTTATTTTAGTTTTTACTTTGTTGCAGTGGGTATGAATCAAATTACTCTGTAGAAAAATGTGAAAGGATACCCCCCCGTCCCCCTAGAGGTATATGGGGGCAGGAGGTTAATGTGACTCACAGGTCACAGTACCTCTAATTAATTGTTTTCACTTGTAAAAGATATTTCATTTATTTTATTTCAAACATTTATCTTTAGGTGATGGATGGATATTAAATATTCCTACACTTAGTTGGTGTAAATTAGATTACCTCCCTTTAAACCGTCCACGTTTATGGCACACAGCTAATTTATCTTCTGAGGAAGAAATCGTGATCTTTGGAGGATGTCATAACAACATTTTAGATTATACATTAAACAATGTAAGTATGATTAGATCCTGATGTAAACTGCATCGGTGGTGTAATGGTTAGCATGCTTGAGTTGAGTGCAGTAGATCGTGGGTTCGAGCCCCGGTCTGTTCAAACCAGAGATTATAAAATTGGTGTTTGTTGCTTCTCCGCTAAGCATGCAGTATTAAAGAGAAAGAGCAAAGACTGATTGGCTCGGAATCACGATAATGTGTCTGAGTGGGGCGACATATCTATCGTCGGATTGTTGTTTCAGTGAGCTGCCACTATTAAAATCCAACTAAGTGTTTTGGTCTAGTACAAAGCGAACATCATCATCTCATTGAAAAATAACTTGTTCTCGCCATGGTATAGCTGAAAAATTGCTTACTTGTAGTTAAATAACAATCATAAAACTAAAATCTAGTTTATTTTGTACATACAATGTATAGAAATGCAAGGTCTACTGAGGATTTAATGGCTTTTCAACATAAACTTGTTTGTGTACCGGTATTAATTTTATCCTGCAATACTTTAATTGTTTTATGCAATGAATAATGATATTAAAATGGAACAGTTACTAAATATCTGTCCATTATTTAACATTTTCAATAGCAAACCATGACTATTGGATGTGACATCATACGTGAACATTATAACATCACAAATAAGGGTATTACATTTTGTACATGTATTTGTGTAGAAGAAGACATGTTAGAAGAGGGCAACATTAACATTGGTTACCTAACATATGAGTTAGAGAGTAATATTTGCATTGGTTACAATAGACATGTTAATTGTGAGATGCATTTGTTTTGGTAAATAGACAAAAAATGCTAATTTAATAAAATTAGGACCTATAACCATGATTTATTTTGGCCAAAGAACAGAAGTTATTGTTTTCACACGTGAACGTTATTATATTGTTTAATATTTACAGAAAATCAGTGGAGAAATAGTATTTATACAGTCACAGCCTTATTCTTTATTAAGGTAACAGTAATATATTGTATACTCACTAAATAGAATATTTACAGTCAAACAAAATGAATTCATTTTCATTTGTGGGTTTCAATGGCACCATCAAACCACAAAATTTAGTACACCACAAAACAATATATAACAGTACAAGTTATTAGTAAGTATCAATACCACAAAGAATGCCAACAAACGTCTCATTTTCTGTCAACATGGAAATTAATATCAGCTTTATCCTAGATAACAAATAGAATAACTTGGACACGAGTGGAAAAGGTTGAAATGATGACTTAGAAGCCTATAGATAGTAAATGTATTAGAATACCAGAATTTATTATTATTTTCTTTGAAGAAGTTAAATAGGCTGGAGCTATTAGGGTTACCCTGCATCATCGCTCCCCTGAATCACCGAAAGGTGCATATATCTCAAGATATAAAGATAAAAATACCAATTAAAGGCATACAGCTGTCAGAATTGAATTTTTTTTTTTTAATTAAAAGTTGCCAATATTCGATGTTTTATACTAATTACAGTTGAAATTTTTCATAATATCATACGTAAATAGCCTAGAACGAAGGAAATACGTCACTGTTTTATTTTCTTGAATCCACTAAAGAATCCAATGTTTCCCCACGCAATATTCATACGACCTGACAGTGAACTCATTCGTGAACGCATTTGCACATGTGCGAAATTGTTTGTTGATGAAGAAAGCACATGGCACAAATCGAATAGTGGAATTGAACAAAAACATTGACGGATTCTATGCGAAAACGACACAAAAAGGAGGATTCAGCAAGCTTTGTGTAAAAATTAAAAAAAGATGTTATACCGACCTACTCCATTTTTCAACACGTAAGCATAATTTAGTATCTTATTTCGGCCGAATCATATTTTAACAGTAGCATTGCATCGTAGTTCAAGAGAAAACGAAAAAAATATAATCAATACAACTCAAGTGTTGTCAATAATATGCAATACAATTTTCCCTTTATCAGGCCCCTTTGCACAGTTTGGGTTTGTTTTTATTGATTTCATCACGTATTTCCGATTTTAAGTGTCGTTCTTACTAAATACCATTATATAATATTAACTGATTACCCCGGGATCCAATTTCATAGATATATTTCTTAAATTATATTATTTCTAACGAATTTACATGCAACATGCTTCCTGGTTATCTATAGCAGTTATCAGTATTCGGCAAACTTCGGAAAAGCAGCCGACTTATAATTAGGTCATGTTAATGGCGATTTTACCAACAGACATTCAAATTCTTTTCACTAATTATGACATACGGTAATAATATATTTTTTAAACCTGGCTTCTTGTTCAGAACATTTTATTAGTATAAAACATCGAATATTGGCAACTTTTAATATACTAGTAAACAAAAAAAATCAATTCTAACAGCTGTATGCCTTTAAATAAAACTACAGTACATACAAAAATAACTACCAGTATATCAACACAAAACCAGTATGGTTGAGGCCAGGTGATTCAGAAGTGTTAGCAGCTACTTCTCCATGTATAGCACATGTCGTGAAATCCTGATTTATTCTCAGGATCATCCAGGCAATTCCAAACTCAATGTTGTAGTAAATGATTAACTTGTGTAGCACTTTTCATGTTCCAACTTGCACTTTGTCGATCAATAAGGTCACACAAAGCAACAGGCTGTATCATAAACCTTATTACTGGCCAATGAAAATAAACCAACAATTCTGACAGCTTTCTCGATTTCTTAGAGGGGTTAAAGTCCTATAAGTCTGAAAAAGCAGTCAGAAATTATGATTTATTTTTTGGTTAGTAATGTTGTGTAAGCCCCACCTGAAATTTAAAAAATCTTACAAATGAAAAGAAAAGATAGAGATGCAAATGATTGGTTCATCATCTTATATTAACAGGAAATGTTTCAATGATAATACATATCTTAAATCTAATGCCTTAAGGATGGAATTAAGTAATACATAAAAAATGTAATATTTCCTATATGAAATTCTTTTTCATGTCCAAAACCGAGAGTAATTGATATTGGTTCTCGAGAAAAATATAAAAAATATTATTCTGCATTTTAATTTAGGCTTTGTTCATGAGTTGATCTTCTATGTTGTTTGTATTTTAGATTATGTTTAGATGAAGTATATAGTAGAAAGTCTGAGACAGTGGAATACTGGGAAGAACTTCCACAATCACTGTGCCATTGGTTACAGGAGAAACACAAAATAGAAGAATTATGTAAACCTTACGACAATGATAGTGACAGTGATAACAGTGATCAAGGCAATGAACCTGGATTAGCTTGTTCAATATCTTAGCAACAGTTACCATAGAAACTTATATTAACCTTTCGACAAGGCTAAATTGTCCAGGGAAATTTACTTGCACAAACTTGTTCTTCTTCTTAAATATTGCTACTATTGAAACTTGTCTTAACCTTATGACAATGATAGTATTGACCAGTGAAATTAACCAGGACAATATTGTTCTCAATCATAAAAATAGTTACCATGGAAACTAAACCTTATTACAGTGATAATATTGACCATGGAAATTAACCAGGACAAAGTTGTTGTTTTGTTATAAAAATGATTGCCATACAAACTGATATTACCTTATTACAATGATAATATTGGCCAGATGAATTAACCAGGACAAATTGGTTCTTTTTCATAGAAATTGTTACAGTACATATCATGATAAATTACTATAATAAGCATCATTTATCTTGGTGATGTGGATATATCTTTTGTTCTGTTTAATATATTTTCAAAATTTCAAAGTGTTACATTTTGGACTTTGTAATCACCCAAAATTCATAAGAAAGTAAGTAAATAGTGCAAAGGATATATCAGTATCACTAAGAATAATGATACATTCATTATAGTGATTTATCACACTATGTCTCTGATTATATAGTACTATGGAAACTTATGTAAACTATATGACAATGATGATATTGACCAGGGGATTAACCAGTACAATATTGTTCTCTATAATAAAAATAATTACCATGGAAACTGAAGTAAACCAATAGGATGTCTAAATAGTGTTAGCATTTGCAAATCAAAAGTTCAGGAGATTCAAAATAGATACTGTATTACCAGCAGCTATTGTAGCAGACTTACCAGTGTCAGTTTTCCCACTTTGGTCTACAATTACTGATAATGGTAAAATCTTCAAGTTATTGATAAAGACTGATATCTGATGGGAAATATTTTCTCTGGGATCTCTTTTTTTCACAAATAGTGAATAAAGTACCCAAGATAAACAATTGGCCCATTTTTTCTTGCTAAATAAAGAAAACACAAGTTCAAGAAATTTTCATAGAAAAATACATTGCCTATTAGCTTTAGCCATTATACTTTTTGCACCAGTTTAAATAAATGATATCTGGTTCCTTAATTTCCTTGTCGCAACCATAAATGAACTGATAATCATGGAATACGTTCAGCACTGACATCGTCGTTGAAATCTGGGTAGAACACAATTAGTATATGTCATATGCTAGAAAATACCAAACAACAATGCCATATTTGTATGTTGCTGCTGATCGATAACAAGAAATAGGATAAATTCTCTTGGTATTTTAATTTGTTTGTCTATCTTATAGAACCTTTGGTAAGTCAGGCATTGGTACACTTGGAAACTGATGGGTACAAATTTTACATCATTGGTACCTTTAGTATGACATTTGTACAATTTATAATTAAGTTACCATTGTCTATACTGTTCAGAGCTTATTTGTCAGTGATGTGATGCTATTGACCATGGGAATTAACCCAAACAAAGTTATTCTTTATCATATATATAGTTACCATGAAAACTGATTTGAATCTTGTGGCAATCATGCTACATGCATTGAATTACAGGAAATTAATCAGGACAGTGTTCTTCATCATAAAAATAGTTGCCATGAAAACTGATTTTAACCTTATGACAATGAAAATGAACTGAACTAGATTGTTATATATCATGATATCAATTGATGGTGAGGGCTCAATGAGTTAGGGTAGTTTGATTACCTAACAATTCATACAAGCCTATCACCAATACGGTGTGGGTCCGCGCCCGGTTTTGTAAATTACAAAAAAGGGTGCACTCGACTCACAACCGAAAGTGATAAAGTTTACCAGTTGCTTACCCATGGTCGGTGGTTCTCTCCGGGTACTCCAGCTTCTTCCACCACTAAAACTGGTCCCCATGATATAGCTGAAATATTGCTGAATGTGCCATTAAACACCAAAATCAATCAATCAAATCAATCAATTGATGGTGACAGTTACCTTTTCATTGATATAAATGACAGTGAAAGAAAGCTGAACAAACTTGTGTATAGTAACAAAAATCGTTGGAAAAGTGGAAATTATTCAATGAAGTTTAATATGTTGGTCTTGTTATCATTTATTTTCTTTTTTCAATGAAACTGAAAATATTCTGTTTTGTAGTTTACTAGTAATCAAGGAAATCATGTGTGACTAAAATAATTATGTTTTTACAGGTATTTATATTGTTACCAATAGATTTTTTTTATTTGATTGCATTCATGTACATGTAGTATTCTAATTTAAATGTTCACACAATTCCTGCCAAACATAAGTAGTTCTGTTCTGTAATTCTGTGGCTTCAGGTTTTCTGTTCTGTAATTCTGTGGCTTCAGGTTTTCTGTTCTGTAATTCTGTGGCTTCAGGTTTTCTGTTCTGTAATTCTGTGGCTTCAGGTTTTCTGTTCTGTAATTCTGTGGCTTCAGGTTTTCTGTTCTGTAATTCTGTGGCTTCAGGTTTTCTGTTCTGTAATTCTGTGGCTTCAGGTTTTCTGTTCTGTAATTCTGTGGCTTCAGGTTTTCTGTTCTGTAATTCTGTGGCTTCAGGTTTTCTGTTCTGTAATTCTGTGGCTTCAGGTTTTCTGTTCTGTAATTCTGTGGCTTCAGGTTTTCTGTTCTGTAATTCTGTGGCTTCAGGTTTTCTGTTCTGTAATTCTGTGGCTTCAGGTTTTCTGTTCTGTAATTCTGTGGCTTCAGGTTTTCTGTTCTGTAATTTTGTGGCTTCAGGTTTTCTGTTCTGTAATTCTGTGGCTTCAGGTTTTCTGTTCTGTAATTCTGTGGCTTCAGGTTTTCTGTTCTGTAATTCTGTGGCTTCAGGTTTTCTGTTCTGTAATTCTGTAGCTACAGGTTTTCTGTTCTGTAATTCTGCATCTACAGGTTTTCCATTCTGTAATTATGTGGCCTCAGATTTTCTGTTCTGTAGTTCTGTGGTTTCAAGTTTTCTGTTCTGTATCTCTGTGGATTCAGGTTTTCTGTTCTGTAATTCTGTGGCTTCAGGTTTTCTGTTCTGTAATTCTGTGGCTTCAGGTTTTCTGTTCTGTAATTATGTGCCTTCAGGTTAAGTAGATTTATCCACATTTTTAATAGCTCATCTGCCCAAACACCATGTTAGGTCCATATGACTTGACATATGTTGTCAGTTGAGTGTTTACTTTACATAGTTTGATCTTCTCCTCAAAGATAAAGTATTGTCCTTTGATAGATTAATTGTTTACTAATGTCAAGTGAGCAGTATTTTAGCTATATTCATGACAAGAACAAGTGTAGGTAAAAATATGGCTATTTGTTTGGTGTGTTTTTACAATCAGTGAACACCCCTTGAGGAGGGAGTTGTACCATGTAGCAGAACAATCTAAGTCCTATTTCTAACACTGTGGTTCCCTAGTATAAAGGTCCCCTTTCAAATTGCTATCAGACAGACCCACCCTCCATATGAAGCTTCTTCAAATATCAACATTTTAACAAGTTTTAAGCCTGATTGGGTTAGTTAAGTCTAATTGGATAAGATTATGCATTATAATTATTTTGTCAGCATTTGAGCATATTTTAACTGAATTTGCATGATAATGGTACCAATTGTATTTTTTAAATTCTATGGTCGTCGTTATGAACTGGTTGTCCATTACGAAATATCCTTTTCCTTAAATGGCAATGGATCGTTTCCCTTTTACATAGCTTTTTATTTCTTTCCACTATCATCAACGAGACTTTTACAGGACTTGGCTAGGAGTAACAATGCAGGTGTTTATAAGAAACAGGAAATGCTTACCCTTCGTGAGCACAGTTTTCTGTGTTGTTTTTGTTTTGTTTTGTTTTTGTCTTTGTCATTTGTCTTGTGCCCATTGTTGGCTGTGTGTGGATTGTCTATTCTTGAATGCCCCATTTGGTTTTCTCTAACATTTATTTATCCATTCCAACACCTGTTTAAAGCCAATTATAAACCAGACAAGTGATCATGTGTTGCATTGTGTCAATAGTTTTATCTTTATACTGTTGTTATTATATTCTTTTTGTAGAAAATGGATGTAAAAGTTTTATTTTCTGACTGTCATTCCATAATTTGCATAATTTAACACATATTTGTTCATACACCATTGGTAACCCACGATTAATCATACTCTGATACTGTCTACTCATTAGTCGTGGGTCAATTCATATAAAAACCGCCATTTAGAGATTGTTCAATAACAGATTTGTAGTTTCCACGAAAACATAATATCACTCAAATTTTCCTACTTGATATTTTGAGCAGATTTTGAAAGATATGATCTGACAAGTTGATAGAGCATTTATCATTGATAAACTATGGGCAATTGCCACCCATTCACCTTGTCTTATCATTTTAGTTTGCAAAGAAATCCCTTTCTTTTTAAAAAAATTGTCTGTGATTTGATTGGATGTTAAATAGTTCGTCGGTACAAATCAAAATGTTTAAAAGTGACTCATGAATAGTTCATGACCACAAGGTATTTTTAAGTCAGTTGACCCACAGGTGAGGAGTGGAGAGTTATTAGAGCATGGTCAGCCGTGGGTAACTGACAATGACTGTGGTATAGAAACATTCAATTCAGTTGTTTTTGTATATTAATTTTGTACTATGACAAGAAACATAGACATAGGAATTTGTTGAAAATCAGTTTAATTTAATCAAATTTATATTTTATGATCAATTTATTCCCAACTTTATACATGTACATGCAAATTATATGAAAGAAATACATTTTAATCCACTACTGTACAGTAGTTATTGCACATTGTTGGAGTATAAGATGTTGCCTATCACATTGTTGGAGTATAAAATGTTGCCTATAACATTGTTGGAGTATAAGATGTTGCCTATCACATTGTTGGAGTATAAGATGTTGCCTATCACATTGTTGGAGTATAAGATGTTGCCTATCACATTGTTGGAGTATAAGATGTTGCCTATAACATTGTTGGAGTATAAGATGTTGCCTATCACTTTGTTGGAGTATAAGATGTTGCCTATCACATTGTTGGAGTATAAGATGTTGCATATCACATTGTTGGAGTATAAGATGTTGCCTATCACATTGTTGGAGTATAAGATGTTGCCTATCACATTGTTGGAGTATAAGATGTTGCCTATCACATTGTTGGAGTATAAGATGTTGTCTATCACATTGTTGGAGTATAAGATGTTGCCTATCACATTGTTGGAGTATAAGATGTTGCCTATCACATTGTTGGAGTATAAGATGTTGCCTATCACATTGTTGGAGTATAAGATGTTACCTATCACATTGTTGGAGTATAAGATGTTGCCTATCACATTGTTGGAGTATAAGATGTTGCCTATCACATTGTTGGAGTATAAGATGTTGCCTATCACATTGTTGGAGTATAAGATGTTGCCTATCACATTGGTTGAGTATAAGATGTTGCATATCACATTGGTGGAGTATAAGATGTTACCTATCACATTGTTGGAGTATAAGATGTTGCCTATCACATTGTTGGAGTATAAGATGTTGCCTATCACATGTTGGAGTATAAGATGTTACATATCTATGATTTTCCAGATTTATTTTGGAACTGTTCTGATGCTGTGGTATTTTTTGTTATTATTTATCTCAATACTACATTTCAGACCTTAGCTACTTTAGCCATCACATGGATGTATGTCAATCTGTTCATAGTCATTTTCAGCCATCTTTATTTTTGTATGCATTATGATTGAACTTTCATAAATATGTCCTCTAGAATCATTGGGAGTATTGATCCCAACTACTGGAATGTATGTTCCATTGGTATTCCTATACAAAACTTGTATGATCAGGTCAAATACTCTCAGAAGGTCTGGAGTTATATTCCCCTTGAAATTTTAAAATGTCAGAGACATACAACATATATATATCTGTGGGTATATATCACAACTAATATGAAAATGAATGTTGCTTGAAATATAAGGTAAACACATGCTTGTTGACTGTCGCAAACATGATGAGGATGTCCCTCTTAATAATTTTTTTTTTTTAAACTCGGAAATTTTACCAATTATAATTTCCTCATCTTGATCACAGCTTTCTTAACGCCAAATGAGCAATATTTTAACTATATCATGGCGAGAACAACCCCGTTGCATTGAAGAATTGATTATGTCTGCTTTGTACTAGACCAACAGGCTTAATTGGATCTTTACAGTGCTAGCTCACTGAAATAACAGTCCGTAGATATACATGTCGATTCACTCTGACATGCATATTAACCCGATTCTGAGCCAATCAGTCTTACAGCTGTGTGCTTAGCGAAGACCCACCAAATACCAATGTTATAGTCTTTGGCTTGACCCGACCGGGACTTAAACCCACAATCTACCACACTTGAGGTGAGCACCCTAACCATTACACACCCGATGCCGTTAGTTTTCTTGAATTTCCCATTACATTTAGTTGGGCATTCCTTACGATTCTCATGTTACTAAAGAGATGGTCTGTTGTTGTAATAATCATTCTCCAGAGTCAAATTATCTGTGCCCACTTGTGGACACAGATACCCAGACTAATACGAGTTCTGTTTTGAGACGCGAAAGTTGGTTCCCGAGTCAATATGCGGAATTTGGAGGGGTTCCCTCTTTCAAATTGGCAGGATGGATTCAGATTGTACACCAAAATTTTAAATTATAGCTCATTTTCAAGCTAACACCAACATCGAACAGATAAACCGAAACTGGGTAGGAAGCATCTATGGAAGGTTCTCTATAAATTTTGCTCATTTCATTCCGATCCGTTAACAAACATGGCCACCACAGGCCATTCTTGTTTCTGATTGGTCGATTTCTAAAAATCTTCTCCTCTGAAATCACTTCACCAAATAAACCGAAACTTGGTAGGAAGCATCATTGGGAGGTCCTCTATAAATATTGCTCATTTCGTCCTGATCCGTTAACAAACATGGCCGCCACAGGCAATTCTTGTTTCTGATTGGCCGATTTAAGAAAATCTTCTTCTCTGAAACCGCTTGACCAAATGAACCGAAACTTGGTAGGAATCATCTATGGAAGGTACTCTATAAAGCTTGCTCATTTCATCCCGATCCGTTGACAAACATGGCCGCCATAGGCCATTCTTGTTTCTGATTGGTTGATTTCTAAAAAATCTTCTTCTCTGAAACCGCTTGGCCGAATGAATCGAAACTTGCTAGGAAGCATCCTTGGGAGGTCCTCTATAAAGATTGCTCATTTAGTTCCGATACATTAACAAAGCATGGCCGCCACAGGCAATTTTTGTTTCTGATTGGTCAGTCAATTTCTAAAAATCTTCTCTTCTGAAACCACTTGGCCAAATGAACCGAAACTTGGTAGGGAGCATCTATGGAAGGGTCTCTATAAATAATACTCATTTCTTCCCGATTCGTTAACAAACATGGCTGTCACAGGCAATTTTTGTTTCTGATTGGTCGATTTCTAAAAATTTTCTTCTCTGAAACTGCTTAGCCAAATGAACCGAAACTTGGTGGGAAGCACATATGGAAGGTTCTGTATTAAGTTTCCTCAAAGCAGAATGAAAGGTGAGCGACACAGGCTCAGCCTACTGAGCCTCTTATAGTTAGAGAAGGTAATTTTGATTTAGCCAGAAGTTCTTCATATGTGGAGTGGTTTTCATTATATATACATTTTAGTGCTCTCTCTTTAATTTTTTCCATCTTTTTGGTATTAGCTTCAGAACAAAAAAATGATAAATTACTGGGCAGTAGTTAAAGTTTGATAGAATAAATTAGTAAATAAGGGTAATGACATACTTACCGAACTCCGAACAAGCTAGCAAAGGGAAAGTCAAAACTCATAAGTATATAAACAGACAAAATCAGTCAACAACCGGAAAACTGTGAAAACCGTAATGACCCTGACTTGGTACAGGCATTTCTAAAGAAATGGTGGGTTGAATCAGATTTTAAAGCGCCAAACCTCCCCCTTTCATTACGGCTCAAAGTTTCCGGCTGTCACTATAACAGTATTTACAACAATATATAGTTAATTTGCATAATCGATTTAAATATTTTCCCATTCCTTTTTTAAATACATTAAGTTGCCTAGAAGCTTTTCTACAGATATTTGTGATGTGAGAGTTAAGTTTTAATTCTTAATCAGTGGTTACTCCAAGGAGCTTAACTTCATCCTCAGTTTTTATAATACTAATAGCAATTGCTTGGAATTTATCAGGATTCGCTTTCATTTGATTTGAGGTAAACCAATCTATTAGATTAAGACTGTCTTTTTCCAAGGTGTTTATAATTTTATCTAAATCATAGCCAGAATATGATAATGTATTATCGTCTGCATAATTATATAGGGACCAGAGACATAGGCCCCCTATAATGAATTATAAACATATAATTACATTACTTCCGTTTTTCATTGAAATGTTACAATATGATTGGTAATGAAGTGGTCACATGATTATAAATGAGATGTTTCACATCCCAATGAAACTCAAATCCGAACTTGCACGTGCCTCCATGACGACGTCAGATGTAAACAATCAATGGCGTAGTAATTTCCAACAGCAAATAATCTAACACAAATAAAATTCACAACGAAAAATTCAACTATATTAAATTTTGGTGTGATTTAAATATAATTATAAGAATTGAATGCATTCTTTTGAAGTTTCATTGGGGTATGAAAGCGTTGATCGAACTACATTTTCAACATGAAGCACCGCGGGGTCAACGCTTTCATACCACAATGAAACTTCAAAAGAATGCATTCAATTCTTAAGTAAATTGTTTTATGTCTCTGATTTGACTTTTCACAACCACAACCGAATATGTTCTTAAAAAGTATAAAAAGTTATTTCCATAGAGTATTTTCCAACACCCGCTATGGTTGTGCTCAGAACACTGCACAAAGACACCCGCCCCTTTTTTTCCACCCCAATGACAACATATAATAGGTCTGCAAGTCATATACGAAATTTACCAAAGTTGGAATTCAAATATTTTGAAACCCAATTGTTCCAAGTCATAGCTATTGTTTTCTGATTGAAAAAAAAATGGTTTGAGGTACTTTTCCAAAGCTTATTAATAGGTCTGAGTCTTCCAAGGTGTTTACCAAAAATGGAATTCAAATATTTTGAAAACTAAATCTAGCATGTCACGACTATTGTTTTTCCAGTTCCATAAATTTACGGTTACTATATATGTCATTTTGGTTTTTGCAAGATAAAAAATAGGTATGAGAGTCTTTCTGGATATTTACCAAAGTTGGATCTCGTATATTTAGATATCAAATTGTTCCGGTTTCCTACAATATAAAGTTGCAGTGTACTTTAAAAAATAATAATTCTAAGATTTATATACCCGAATGCATCCATTCTATTGCAGAATGATTACTGTGGGATATCTTGACACTGGTTAAATTTAGTACTCTATAATTTGTCTTTCAATTATAATCTCCTCATGTGATAACCATGGAAAGAAGGAAAAATTAGATTGTAAAAAAATAGCCATTCTCAATTTTTAGCTATTGTCTGATTTTTGTAAACAACTAAATAAACAACATTCTTTAAAATATTTTAAAAATGCACATAAAAATGAAACCAATACAAATAGCCAAGTGTTCACACTTACATGTATACGTATCACATGTTATTAAAAAATCAAGTAAACATGTTTATTTACAACATCGGTAAATAATAGAGGAATTTATGTAAGTGCTGTGTCACTGTTTTCCAATCCTTTGTTTGTACTCGAATATATTTATGAGTGATTGATCATTTATTGAATAAAATAAATACTCGAGTAGGTGATATATACTCTAAATGCAAAACAAAAAAACTATGTCAATTGTTTGGAAATTTTAAGCTTCGGTGTTATTTTACACTGTCTAGCGGCGTTATATACAACGAACTCCAGTACTGTAAGCGTCGTCTATAATATTTCTGAAATTTTAAACATATATATTTGACTAATTTCCATATACTAATTATGAATTTGAATTTACAAAACCATGGAAGAACTGATGTATCTGTAATTATCCATGTTATTTTCCGATTAATGCTTAACCATAGAATGTATTGATATACATGTACATTGTAATTGAAATATAGGAATACAATGATCCAATGTGTTGCCCGTAAAATATGAGGTTATATTGCAACATACCAGTACAATGCTCTAATGTGTCGCCCTTTAAAGTATCGACTTCAGTAAATATGTTTATCCAAAATTATACGTAATCTGCCAATTAATGAAATCTTTACAATAACATATATGTCGTTGATAGTTGCAACAGTGCTGAGTGTGATCCGATTGACACTATCAACTGTAGTTTTTGAAAACAGTTTTTCAGACTAATACCCCTTACATCTGGTGTTACATAATGGACGGTTGATATTTCTTATATAGATGAACAATTTATTCTAATACAAAATACACTGTAACATTAAACTCTTTGCTGATGATACCATAATTTACAGGGAAATAAAAGATAAATCTGACTGTTGTAAACTACAAGAAGACATAGAAGGAACAGAAAAACGGGAACATGACTGGTTCATGAAATGCTAAAATTGTGTCATCCAAATAAATGGCAAGTACTAAAAATCACCCCAAAAAACGAAACTCAGTCAACATATATGGTCTCATCTTGGAAACGTAAGTTGATGTCCTTTCACTAAATAATTCTAAGTTTGGTGAATTTGTTGATCGCATCTATCCCATTGAGCTTGAAATAAAGGATACCACAGATACAGCTGGGTCTGCTTCATGCTTATGTCTACACCTCGAAATTGACAGTGAGGGTAGGTTAAGAACTAAACTTTACGACAAAAGAGAGGATTTCAATGTTCCCCACTGTGAACTTTTCATGTAGCAACATTCCAACAGCACCTGCATATGGAGTACATATCCAGAGGCGGATCCAGGGGGGGGGGGGGCGCACCCGGCGCCCCCCCCCCCCTAAAATTGGAAAAAATGTGATTTCTTGGCGTAAAATCGTGATTTTTCACACGAAATACCCCAAAAGTTTTGCGCCTCCCTCCGCAATTGGAAAAAATATGATTTTTTTAGCATAAAATCGTGATTTTTCACACGAAATACCCCAAAAAATTTTGCACCTCCCTCCGCTCTGGGCAATTTTTTTAAGTGCGCCCCCCTAACTTGAAATCCTGGATCCGCCCCTGATATCTCTCAGTTGATCCGATATTCCAGAGCTTATCGTTCCTATCATGAGTTCCTTGATAGATTGATTGATTGATTTGTGGTGTTTAACGCCACTTTCAGCAATATTTCAGCTATATCATGGCGACCAGTTTTAGTGGTGGAAGAAGCCGGAGTACCCGGTGAGAACCACCGACCATGGGCAAGCAACTGGTAAACTTTATCACTTGCGTCTGCGAGTCGAGTGCACCCTTTGTTGTAATTTACAAAGCCGGGCGCGAACCCACGCCGTATTGGTGATAGGCTTGTATGAGTTGTTAGATAATCCAACTACCTAACTCATTGAGCCATCCGGGCCCTTCCTTGATAGAGGATTGCTGCTAACAAGGAAGCTACTGAACCAAGGGTTCCTAGTGTTTAAGATAATTTCACAACTTCGAAAGTTTTACGGTCGCCACCATGACTTGGTTAACCGTTACGGTGTATCTGCGTCACAATTGACCACGTATATGTTCCGTTTGTGGTAATCACAACCCGGTCTTTTCCTCATTCACGACCTATCACCGGGTTTGTAGCAAGAGTAACACGTCACTGATAAACTCGTCACATAATTTGAAGTCACAACTTTAGTGGTGATAGGTAGTGGTTGCATAGGTAATTGAAAATCCAACTACCATGTCATTGAATGTTTTAAAGACAGTATCAGAAAGAACATATACATAAAATACTTGTGAGACCGAAGACTATTCAGCGAAAGTGGCTTGGTGAAAATTTAAGTCATTGAAACGAATACAACCACTTCCGGTTTGCGCTGGATTTTTTCATATGCATTCGGAATTCTCTAGACCGGCCATGTGTAACAATGCCATCATGATCATCTCCTCTCAAATGTAAAGTAAGCCTTTAAAATACAGATAATTGTTCCAATGCAGATTATAAAAATATGTTCTACTCCAAATTACTGACATTTAATTTTTAAAACACTTTTTTTTTTAGTTTCTAAATCAATTTAGAACGGACCGGAAGTGACTGTATCCGTTTCAGGGACTGAAAAATAGAAAATGCGACTTTCGCTGAGGGGGGCCCGGTATTTATATTTAAATGTGGCAGTCGAAAAGAGAAATATCTCGGGAGTGTAACGATATAATTGGGTCAGCGAAAGGATCACAAATAAACGAAAAATATTGAGGCGAAGTGGGAAAGGGGTAAAGAGCAGATGTTTCCTTGAAGTAAGGAAGAGGAGGGGGCATATATTTTTTGAATGAAACAAGTGCCTGTGATTCTACTACTAGATCATGTACATTCTCTCACAGGCGCTCGTTGCACGGAATTACCACCCTTTCTGTTGGGTACCTGTAAAATGCGAAACGAAATCGAAACGAAACGAAACGAAATTCACCGAAACGAAACGAAACGGAATAATTCAAAATGAAATAAAACCTGTTTTAACGAAGCAATTTCTTGGGGAAATACAAGACAAAAATTAAACGAAAAAAATAGAGAAAGTATCATTTAAGCGTAGAAAAGTTCATTGTTTTCCAGGTTATATTTAAAAAAAAATCGTTCTTCATCTAGCAATGACGAACTGATTGATTCATCGATTGTTGACTGCTAAACGCCATATCAGTGATATTCCACTATACTGTGCCGAATGACAACATGAAAATAACTGTTACGTGGGGGTATATTACTTCCTATATACATGGTGATGTTCTGACAATCGGGGTCCTATTATTGATTATATGTCTGGCATGGGGTAATCTTTTTGTCACAAATGGTTGAAAAGGGGTACATGTTTTTGCTTGGATTATTCTTCAAAAATTGGGGCTTAAAGAGGCTTTAGTTAGACAACAGTCTTGAGATTGGGTCTAAAATTGGCATCAGAATCCGTATGTACAGGGGTCGGGGTCCAGCGGCCCAGGAAAACCCCCCATCATTTTGTAAGGTAGGTCGGGTACTGTTACTTGAGAATGCTTATTAGTGCCGCTTCGAAATAATTGCAAAATTAGCGTTGTTGTTTAATTATTCAATTATTCATTATATGTATTTTTTTCAGTGTTTGCCCGTGAGAATTGTTTTCATTTTTTTCTTAAAGCTTACCCCTTGCTAACGATGAGATAAACAACATATATTCATATTCAAATATGCAACAAATTATGGCTTCTATTATTATATTGATTGATTGATTGATGTTTAGCGTCTAGCGAGCAATTTTTCAGCTATATTCAGGACGAGAAAAACAAATTAAACGCCACGGGACTCGAAGCAAGGAAAGGTGATGGGTATGGACGGATAATTTAGCCAGTGCAACAGGTCTCCTATGGACCACTCATCATGAGCATGAGCTGTTACACTGGGTTCTTTAACGTGCGAAGAGGGTGGCAATCTCTCAACACGGAACCTTGGTTTTATTTACGTCTCATCCGAAGGACGGGTTGGTTGTTAATTTATACACCCCGCACAACCGACGGATGCCCCTTCAAGCCGAAGAAGATCTCGGTCCCATTTCTATACCCCGGGGTTCCCGCGGGGTTGGCCCCTTTTAGAGGACTAGTGCCTCTAGAACGGAGAAACCTGGTGCCTATTCTACCCCCGGCACACTCTCTGGGAGGGGGGTTCTATTATTATAAGAAAGACTGTCGAGATAAAAAGACATTTTAAATCGGTGACCAATCTGGCAAAATTTAAACGGTATATCATTGCACAAAACGGTACACTCATCTTGCAAAACTACATGTTAAATTTCTTTTTTAAGACTTGGGGATCGGCCATTTAACGGGGAGGGGACATGCACATAGGAAGGGGCTGCGAGGAGTGCGAGCGCCATCTCTCCCTTAATTTTGGCAAGAAGTTAAAAAGAATCAAGCTTAGACACAACACTTGGGAATTTTACGTCTATATGACCTGAAAACGTAACAAGCGTGAAATGTTATATTTGTTTCTAACATATACCCGGGTACCTGTAAAATGCGAAACGAAACGAAATCGTTTCGATTTCGTTTCGTTTCGTTTCGATTTCGTTTCGCATTTTATAGGTACCCCTTTCTGTTTACATATTTATTTTTAATAAAATTTCTTTTTCCGTTATTTAATTTCTTCGTGTCATCTTATGTTAACAGCAACTTACATGTGTCGAACATAATTATGTACTCTTATTATAATGGATAATAAGAGTGTAAAGGTTCGACACATGTTTAAGTTGCTTTTTTGAAAATTTTATTGAATTCAAAATATATTATGTTAACAGAAGGTTTTAAAAACGGGGGATAATTCCGTGCCACGAGCGCCTATGCATTCTCTAGAAAAGACCGAACGAAGAGCTGCCAGATACGCATGGTCTATGCAACAACTACATGTATCATTAACCCCAGCATGCTTTCTAACCACTGTATTTATTATCTAAACCGCAACCACTACAAAACAGACGCCTAACTTGACAGATTTGCCTTATATCCTATTAAAATAGCTAATAGGTTGAAATATCGCATACTACCATCATGAGAGTGTTTATAGTCACAGTCCGGCCATCCTTCGTCAAACTAATACACACAGAAACAAGACAAACTATCCAGCAATACAGATAACTGAAGTACTCCTGCAAAACAATGGAAAACGGAACACAGCCGCTATCCACATCAATCGCACCATGACGGCTCGAGACAGTTTCAAGTGGTCCATGATCGCGCCGTCTTTTTAATTGGAGTTTGTATCATTATCCTGCGAGTTATTACTCCCAGATTTATCTTAATTTCTAAAAAGAAACTCACTTATAAAAAAAAATGTAAAAATGTAAAATGATAATTGTAACTATTTTGATGACACACGACTGGAGAGTACCCAAGGCCAAGTGTGGCTTCACGGCTATGCACAATCGTAACTACTCGGCCATTCTCGCTACCTTGCATATTTGCAGGGTAGCGAGAATGGCCGAGTAGTTACGATTGGGCTATGCATGCATGCCAGTACTGACTAACTGAGATAATTTTCACTTTGTTGTACGTCTGCCATGTTCCGTAATGATGGACCTTCGTTAACGAGTACTGTTAGAATGATCACTATCATAAGAACAGCATGCAATAAAGTACCAACGTTTCTTTGGCTGCCACATGCAGCCCCTATATGTTTTGTATCTAAAATTTCGCGCTTGTACGACTTTTGCATTGTTTACATCACGCCGGAAGTTGCACGTGGGTATCCCTCGTGGCGTTGTTTGGTTCGCCATTTTAGGTCGTAACCTGAGTTCGCTCAAACGGTTTGGGAATATTGAATGGGTGCTGGATACCATCATGAGCGATGAAGACAGGGATGTTGATATCGAAAGCGATGTAATAATCCACGTTACAATTTAATACTTTAATATTTTCCAATTTTCGTCGAAATACAACTGGTTTATTTACATTTTATTTGACCTCGAAAATTGTTCTCATTTGTAATGTTGTCTCGTTTTGGTTTTGTAGGAGGACGACGATGATCTGTCATCAAATGCCAATACACAGTTTATGACACAGGTATGACAACAAAAGCATTAAATTCCCTTTAGATATCCAGGAAACGTCTTGTTGGCATGTTCTTCACTCCAGCCCGTCCAGGATGTATTAAAATTATTGTATGAAAAATTGCACCCAAATTAATATGATAATATTTCACTATCAAGGCCACAGTTACTTGGGGACAGGATATCAACCATCACCCCTTTTTTTTCCAAAACTACAATAAATTGTATCATATTCTTCAGCTATTATTTTCAGTTTAATTATACAATAATCTGGTGTATATCACAAAATATCCTTTCTATACCAAAAAGTAGTCAGTAGTCGTTTAAAAAACCTATCTTCGATTTGGATATCTATAAGGAGAAGGTATTTAACTCCACAACATTTATCATGGGAAATTCCATCAATATTTTAACTTAAGCTTTTATCAATCAAAAAGTTGTCATGAATCATTCCTTTGATTATTATCAGTACAAATCAACTTGCTTTTTAGCCTTCCAAGGTGATTTAGAATTTTTTCCAAATGAGTCCCAGATTGTCTCATTTGAACCTTGATCAACCGAAGTGACGTTTTAAATAGGTAGAACATAGTCAGGTTCCTGATCTGTAAACGTCTATCTGCTACATGTCCATTACAGAACCAACGAATTGTCCATAGTTGAACCAAATGGTAAGAGAATTACGAATGTTCTGCTGTTCAAATGTCACTTCTCCTTGTAAATATCAGGGATGATTTTTTCAGTTATTTAACTGATTTCAGCTATTTTTCTGTGAAAAAAGAAATTCCGAAAATTGCAGGACAGTCAGAACAGATCTAAAATGACCTTTTCATATTTTGAAAGATGGTTTCAGCTATTTTCATTGATATTCAGTTGTTTTATTTTCTGTCCAGAATCCTCTCTAAAATATACAAATCAAGAATAGAGATTTAAAAAAAATGACTGGTATAGAAAGGGTCATTTTGTGAAGATATAATCAGGTTATTATATAATTAAACTGAAAATAATAGCAGAAGGGGTTAGGTTATAGTGTTTACCACCACTTCCAACAATATTTCAGTTATATCGTGGTGATCAGTTTTATTGGTGGAGGAAACGGGAGTACCTAGGAAAAAACCACTGATCTGCCGCAAGTCACGGACAACCTTTATCACATAATGTTGTATCAAGTACACCTCGCCTGAGCATGTTTCGAACTCAAAGCGTTAGTGGTGATAGACACTGATTGCATAGGTTGTTGTAAATCCAACTACCATCTGATCACTACCATGACAGCCCTCGTAGTTTTTGGAAAATCTGTTTGACATCAATAACTTCTGCTGTACATGTTAAATTTGTAGATGATCAGTTCATCACTTGCAGATGGGAAATATTGGTGTAAAAAAGGTATGATTTTATTTGTGTTCTGGCATTTATTTCTGTCTTGAAGACAAGTTAGGCATACATTGAGAGGTAAATTTCTACTTGTATACATCAAAATTTACAGCCTAAATCATGTAATTATTATTAAATTAAGGTTCTCCTCCCTCAGGCAATTAATGACTATTCCGGAAGCTTTTTGAGAATGAGTCTCAACTCTCGTCTGTTATTTTATCATCAAACTAGGTTTTGGAGTTGGAGACAGAATTTTAGGAGTGATTTTGTCCCTAGCCAGTTTGACAAAGACAATATTTTTGGTAGAATAAGTTACTTCCTTTTGGCAAAAATTCAAAGGCAGCTTCATTTCACCAAGAAATTAACATTTCAAAGAAAAATGTCATTTCAAAATTTGTTGGTGAATTAATGGTTAATGATCATTTTGCCTTATTAGATTCTGACTCATGATCTATGCTCGTCAGTCTCGACATCTTCTGCATTTCTAATAGAATATATGAAATGTGGCCACATTAAACCAAAAATCTCTTATTCAAAGTAGAATTAACTAATTGTAAGGAACTTTTTGCTTGTATTTTGTGACATCAAAGTGATAGAATTATCCCCAAAACCCTCCTATGTATTCTGATTATTTGAAGACTGAATTAAACGTTGTTGTTTTTTATTTGCATACATTACTTTCCTTTGCAGGCTGAAAAACGTGCACATCATAATGCATTAGAAAGAAAGAGACGCGATCATATTAAGGACAGTTTCTCAAGTTTACGAGACTCTGTACCAGCTCTGCAGGGGGAAAAGGTAAACAATTCAACAAAGGTAATCATTATATCAATTTTTACACCTGGTTCATATGATCACTTCTCAACAGTCCTAGAAATGAAAATTTGGATTTACTTTTTGGAATCAAATTTTAGAATTTATTTTTATATATTTCTAACTAAAAACAGAAAAATTTACTGGTCCGAACAAAGTTTTACTGGTCTTGGGTCAGTGGTTCCGTGCTCATCGTGAGGACTGTCTCAACAGTTTTCATTAATACATTTGCATGTAAAGAAAATGTTTCATACATTCCTGAATGAAAATTTGAATAAGAAAAATATATATGAAATTTTGTTGTAAAGCTCAATCAATGTATCATATGAACTAGGTGTAAAAAATATAGTTAGGTGAACCAATTTTTGTTTTATTGTATCTATGTCCAGAGTATTGAGACATTGGTGTTGCTTGTCAAAATTTACAGGAAATGGCATCCATGCTGTTGCAAAAATTTTCATGTACTGTCTGAGGCTTAGGCATGTGTGTGGTCAATATAAAGATCAAACCCGTTTAATTTTTAGCTCGCCTGACTAAAAGTTAGGATGATTTTGTGATCACAAAGCAAAAAAATGTGCAAGAGCAAAGATCTAATTTTAATTGACTGCATATTATATACCGGGTGCAGTAGTTTTATTTCTAAAATTAAGAAAAAAAACATTACATCTCCATGAAATCTATAGAAAAATGGCTGAATATTTAATCCATAATTAAATTTTAGCAGGGATCACTAAGTACAAAATTTCAAAATGCTGGCTGCAAAATATGAAAAGTGACCACAAATTACAATGACCAATAAATAAGAACAATATATATAAGGCATATTTTTAAGGTTTGATAAGCAATAGTAATGTTTGCAATTCAGACTCGGTTGTCAGAACCTCTATTTCATTATTTAGGAAAAGTAAAAATGATACTTTTTCTATTTATCAATAAAGTCTGTCTATATCTGTGTAGCCACACATTGTGGGTGGTCTATCTTTCATGTGTTAGAAGGCAACAAATGACCTTTAACTCGTTTTCATCAACCATGCAGGAACGGGTGAGACATTTTTGTGTATCATATTTGTAATTTATTTCCTTAAGCTATTTATCTTAATTGTTATAAATGGAATCCAGGAAAAGTTGTAAATGTTTTCTCTGCTATATGTAGTAAAAAAAAAAGTCACATTGAAAATTAAATCGGTTTACTATCATTTAGCTAGTGTAGAAATAGTGTCTGACAGGATTACATGCCTAGGATACACAAATGTTAAGGGTTAAGTCAAATCCAGCGAGTTAATATGCCCTTTATTAGCTCACCTTGCCAAAGGCAATGTGAGCTTTTGCCATCACTTGGCATCTGTCGTCCGTTAACTTTTCACATTTTAATCTTCTCCTCTGAACTCCCTAAGCCAAATGAAGTGAAACTTGGTAGGAAGCATCTATGGAAGGTCCTCTCTAAAGATTGCTCATTTTGTCCCGATCCATTAACAAACATGGCCACCATAGGCAATTATTGTTTCTGATTCGCCGATTTAAAAAAATCTCCTCCTCCGAAACCGCTTGGCCAAATGAACTGAAACTTGGTAGGAAGCATCTATGGCATGTCCTCTATAAAGATTGCTCATTTCGTCCTGATCCGTTAACAAACATGGCCACCACAGGCAATTTTTGTTTCTGATGGGTTGATTTCTAAAAAATCTTCGCTGAAACCACTTGGCCAAATGAATCGAAACGTGGTAGGAAGCATCCTTGGAAGGTCTTCTATAAAGATTGCTCATTTAGTTCCGATCCGTTTACAAACATGGCCGCCACAGACAATTCTTGTTTCTGATTGGTTGATTTCTAAAAAATCTTCTCCTCTGAAGCCGCTTTGCCAAATGAACCGAAACTTGGTAGGAAACATCCTTGGAAGGTCCTCTATAAAGAATGCTCATTTAGTTCCGATTCGTTATCAAACATGGCTGCCACTGACAATTCTTGTTTCTGATTGGTTGATTTCTAAAAAAAATCATCTCCTCTGAAACCGCTTGGCCAAATGAATCGAAACTTGGTAGGAAGCATCTGTGAAAGGTCCTCTATAAAGATTGCTCATTTAGTTCCAATCCGTTTAACAAGCATGGCCACCACAGGCAATTCTTGTTTCTGATTGGTTGATTTCTAAAAAATCGTCTCCTCTGAAACCGCTTGGCCAAATGAATCGAAACTTGATAGGAAGCATCCTTGGAAAGTCCTTTATAAAGATTGGTAATTTAGATAATTATGTAAATATGAAAATGCCATTAAATACCTATTGCCAAAGCTTTCCCAATACCATAAAATTATTGCATTTCAACCTTTGTTATATATATTTTTCTGATAGTATATACAATACAAGATACTTTTATTCCTGGTATTACTATGTACAGTCTTACAAGTTGTGTTGTTTTTGCAGGTCTCCAGGGCACAAATTTTAAAAAAGGCAGCAGAATATATTCAGTTCATCAGACGCAAAAATCAAAGCCATCAGTCAGATATAGATGATCTAAAGAAGCAAAATTCAACACTCGAACAACAAAGTATGTTTAAAGTAAAGTCACAAGATCTTTAAAATATTATGTTTGACTAATTTATTCATACATTTTTGTACATAAAAAATATAGGGTTGGTTCTTATCAATTAGCAATTTAGCCTGCACATGCAACATGGTCAAAAGATCTTCAAAATATTATATTCAAGTCCAACATAAAAAAACATTAGATTGTTGTTTATCAAGTAAATGTGTAACAGGGAATATATTAAAACACAAATAAACACCAAACAGAACATTTTGAAAATATAGTCTGTTTTTTAAATTTACAAACAACAACAACCATCAAACAAACAAACATTTCGATGGAAATTTATATTCATTACATATTCTGATATTTTACCCTTGTAAGGGTATAGGCCTGGGGTATGGGAGATAACTCTATTTTCAGTGTCTTCTCAAATATGTAATCATCTGTGCGTTTGAAAATTCTCCCTCAATTCCAAGCTTCTTGGTGACAAAGATTGTTTATATTGGATATGGCCAGTTAAAAAAAATGACTCCTTTTCCCTTTCCATAGCTGTGCTCCTTGTATTTTTATATCTTGTTGCTACTTATGCCAGTGTCAGGCAGTGTGTTATTAAGTCTCCCAAACAACGTTTGGAGACTTATTGTTTTTGCTCCGTTTCTTATTATTATTATTATTCTTGTTCTTGTTATTCTCCTTTCTTTCCGTGCACCATGAACTTGTCCACGGCAGATCTCAGGAACTACAGGACAGAATTTCATGAAACTTGGTGGAGTTATAGATATATGTTTCTAGTTGATCCTAAAATTTTCAGATTTGTGGTAAAGGGGGTCAAAGCCATATTTTTGGGGGTTCAAAGGGGGTGGGGGTTACTATAGAATCCTATGGGAAACTTGAAATTTCGTACATTAATGTTGATAACTTCTAACTGGATAATGATAGAGACATAAATTTTGACATAGTGATAGGTCACCATTAGAGGAGCAATTCTGCATTTTAAAAATTTTCAAGATGTCTGCCAATTTTAAAATGGCTGCCAAGACACGGCATAAAAATGGGGGGTAAAAATTCCACATTGTCCGATATCATCAAAATTTGATATGTGGGTAGATAGTGTCAGTGGCCGGTTTGGGAGACTTCATAATCGTTAGATTATAATCATATCTTGTTATTATATGCTGGTGCCCACAAAATATCATTGAAATATCTCTTTCTAGAAAAAATGTTCATCGAAGTATGTTGTCAAAAATGCCAGAAATGTAACACAATTTGTGTGACAACCTTTTTCTATTGAATTTCAAGGGTTTGTCAAAAAAAAAAAGAATTAAATATATACACCAGAATCTTAGATATTATGAAACTATAGAGCAAATTCATTTTATGGTAGTAAAAAAATAGATAGCTATGTTTGGGTAAAAAATTGTAATATCTGAACCTCTCTTATACCGCCGCACCCTTCTCCTAAGACAACTAAAGAATAACCAGAATCAAACGAATACAACTGGAGCACAGATTTTGAAGGAATTTAACAATACAGGTGGGTGGCTGTCTGTGTTTTTTGGTGTTTTTTTTTTGTAATGAATTAATCAAGTTGAGTCACCCTCAAAACCACCCCTCCCCCTCCCCAGCCGACTTGAAAATAAAAAAGACAAATGCAGTCATTTGGTAATTTGGACATCCACTGTGTCAATTATAAGAATTCAAAAACTTTTTGTTATTGGTAACTAGTTATTTTTTATCTCCCAAACAAAGAAACTAGCAAATGATGTGTGTGTGATAACTTTCCTCGACAATTTCATTTTTTTTTGGGTGCTATCCATGAAAAACATTAAATATTTAAAAAAATCTTGACGGTAAAAGTTTGTAAAATTTGGTGCAATGATGTCTATTCTTCAGTGTGACATTTTTTGGTGGAAATTAATCGACAGGAATTTTTTTAATACCAAGGTGGTCCTCAGGGCATCTCCCCTTTTTGCAATTTCCACTGTTTTGCACGTGATTATCTCCAAACAGGATATTCAGATATGCTAGATATTTCATATTTATTCAACAACACTCTTTAAGTGTATTAAAGCCAAAATATTCCCTTTCAATCAGAAATAAATGTGCATATCTATTAGAATCTTCCGAAACTAGTATTACCATCTGGCGTCAAGAATACCCCCAATATTGCTATATTTAGGATATGCTATGGAGAAAACGGCACGGTGAAATTTTTTTTAAATTTGGCAGATAATGTATTTAGACATAACTATTCCATGCTGCAAATTTAAAAAAAATTGAATGATGGGAAAATTTTAGGGTAACCCAGGTCTACACCCTTAACCAAGCTTAGAAATCAAATTACAGGACACTTAATGGTAATAACATTCTATGTCTAATCATGTGACATTCTCTGGTCCAATCAATTCTATTGTAACAACAAAGAGGTATGACAATACAAGAAATTAGAAAGAATGTGGTACAACATGATAATAATTAAAAGCACCTGTTTTTACAGTTACCCAAGTATATCAGTCTAGCTAATTTGGGTGTTCCTGTTTGATACTAAGCTCATTTGTTGAACAACATGATTTATGTTCTATTTTCAGTACGAGCATTAGAAAAAGCTAGAAATACAGGACAATTTGCTCAGGCCAGTGGTGTTGGTTTTGATGGATCAGAATCTGAGAGCTCTATTGAGGGAGACTTGGCACAAGGAAGAAGAAAAAAAATTAAAATGGAATAATATTTTAACCCCCTTTTTGTGAAGGCTGAGCAAAGTCTTTTTTGACCCTTTGGGTTGATTGTTTTTTTAAAACAAGAATGCCATAATAATCATTTGTTTTTCTTCATAGCTACATTATTTCATATCTAAGATGATGATTTGTCTCCTTTTGACACTAAAGAAAATTTATATTCTCTATAATTGAAAGTCCCAATTAATGTTAGTAAAAATATATTTTCTTTTCTGCATGTCCAGTTTACAAGATATATTAACAATCTAATTATGTTTAGTGTTTTGCTGGGGTTACCACCGACCAATGAAATAGCATTTGATGCATAAAGTCAAATGATTATGAAAATAGAAAGTAATTCAATAATGATGCATTCTAGTATGTAGTCTTCATTGGATGTAGTAGGAACAAGTTTGTTTATTTGGTTTCTAAAAAATATAGATTGTATACAGTAAAACCTGTATATTCTTCAATATTATTCATAAAATAATTCTCTATGAGAATGTAAGTAATGCAACATATATTTGATTTTGGGAGTTTTGTACTATGCATGCATTGCATTCATGACCCTTTGTCTTGGGAGGATATAATACCACTTGCATTGTCCAGACACAAAAATACCATTCACCAAATCTCTCATTACTATTCAAATCATAGGAACCTTGTATTATTTATAAGTGCTATCATTGGATATTTTTAGACCAATCGTATTACTCTTACTCTCCAGTATTCGTGTCTAATGAAATGGAAGTCAACTAGTATTATCTACTTCATTGATGTTCAGTTTTGAATAAAGACATTTTCAATTTTGTAATAATACCTTCATTCTTGTGAGACCCACAGGCAGGATTTTTCAAGATACAGTACAGAAAGCGACATACCGTGATTGATCACTCCGAGAGACATAATTTTTAATCCTTTAGACATATCATCACGGACATAAACCCACTGTGATAGACCTAAAAAGGACCATAAAACAAGGTGGTGGGGATTAAAATTTATGGCTCTCGGTCACCTGTGCGCCGATTGATATTTTACCGCCAATTAAGAGATTAGCGTTACCTGTTGACTTTTAATATTGTAAGCCGTAATTATTGCTACTGAAGGATGTATTTTTGACAATTAATTTTGTATCTTCTTGCTGTTAATATTTGACTGTTTGTTGCTTTTCATTGCCAAAGAATGTCTGTCTTGTTATCGTTTTCGTTTGTTTTAGAAAGTTTTACTTTATGACCTCGAGTTCTATATTAAGAATTTTGTTGAAACCGCAACTGAACTTTATCTTGTTTAATTTTAATTTCTCATTTTTTTTCTACTGTTGGGTTGTATTCAGTATGTATTGAAATATTCGTAAATACGGGCTACTTCATCAATGTATTTTTTGTTTATAAGTTAAACCGCAGTCACAGACTTTGCAAGCGTGGGTTTTTAGTGTTTAGTTGGTAAAGAGCAGACTTAAAATTGATTATTGGTTTATTTTGTGTTTTGGACTTTTACCTCTCGTATTGAAAAAAAATTAACAATTCAAGTAAACTGTTTTACACACATGGCTTGTTACGTAATTTCGTTATAGATGAAAATAATTTTCTTTAAAATTGCAAACAAAAACCTATAACAATCCAAATTTACGTAGCCTAATGGCTACAAAATGAACAAAAAGCGGAAAACTATGAGCATGCTGTTAATTTGTTCCATAAACTTTGAGTTTTTTTTACTGTATTTTGTCATAAATCTATTGGGTTGAAAGCCAATTAAGATTTGAATTTGAATAAATAAATAAATAAACTGGTGACATTTGATTTTGGTCAGATACTGTGTAATGTCAAACATTTGTAGGGGTAAAATCATGATAAAGGTTAATTCCTTATTTCCTTTCACGTTTCTAAACTTTCTGCAGATTAGTCGCTAATTTCCAAAATATATCCGTAAATTTAGTGACTTTTGGACATGTAGTACTTCTTTGAACGATCTGTTTATAAATATTTGTTTTGTTAATTTTTAATCAAATTCTTCAATTATTTAGTACGTATTTCTACAACGAAAAGGGTTTTAACTGGGTTTTCTACGAAGATTAAAATAAAAAAAATTACTGAACGTATAAAAAATATTAGTGAACTAAAATGTAATATTGAACTGGAAATACGCTTTAAAACGTAAAATATTAGTGAACTAAAATGTAATGTTGAACTGGAAATGTGCTTTAAAACGTAACAAATCACGCATATCACGCATGTGTTTATTCAACTTCATTTGTGCACAAGCCAGGTCACGTGTACACGTGTCAATAAAATACTAGGTGTAGATACGCAATACACAGCCAAGGTTAAAAAATTTTGAAACATATTTGCACAACCCATGATTTCACTGAATTGAAGTTGAATAATCATTTATTATTTACATTTTATTCATCAATTCAAATGAACTCTCCGTTCTCGTGCTATTTTCTCGATCTCGGGATTTCATTCCCGGGATTACATTCAAGGATGTTTTACGTTTTGAGGAAAGAAATAAAAATGTTTTTTTTTTAATTCTGAGGGGAATCGGAGACAGTACCTGAAAAAAAAATAGGCGATTTAAAAACGTAATTTCACCTGTACATCTTATCTGACTAATTTACCTGTAAAACGACACACTTGATTACAAGATTAACACCTGGTGTTTTATTGCCCCCTGATCACCGACATGAATTAAAATTTTTAATCCCCATCACTCTCCTAGACATGACCACTATCACGGTGATTGATCACAGCATGTCCCTTTCTGTACTGTAGTTTTGGTATACCAGATTGTATTGCTTTCTTGGGTCAAAATCTGGACTTCAATAGCCAAAGTTCAACCAAAATATATCCTTTAAGTCATTCTTGGTTTTCAAGGCAACTCCCTGTCTAGGGGTGTTCTTGTTACATATAGAGCTTACAACTTACTTGATGTAATGGCACAAGACTACAAGCCTACTCCACTTCAGATTTAGTTGACAAACCTATTTAGATACTTGAATGAAAGAAATAATTAATGGAGGGACTGCACATAGTTTTTACTGCTACAAGTTCTATTTAAATACTGATCTCAGGATTCTTGTCCATCTTATGTGGGAGACAAAGCCAAAAACTGAAGAAATAATTTTATTCTACTGTAATTCGATTGGTTCTTGAATAATTGTTTTTATTTTAAATTTCTGAGATTTTATCTGTCTGATGTAGCCATTTAAACAGAGGAATCAACTGTTGAGTTTTTAGTCTGTTTTTTTTTATAAGAATGTATATGATATATATATAATTTGTACAGTGATGTAGTATAATAAATGTTTTTGTTGTAATAAATAATGTACTTTATGACTCTTAGCACAGTTTTTGTTGTCATTTATTTTGTATTACATCTTACTGCTTTAGTATAACAGAGTGAGCAATTACTGTTTAACGCCAACTCAGCAATTTTTCAGCTATATCGTGACAAGAACAAGTTTATTTTCAATGTGATGGTAATGAGGTCCGTTTTGTTCTAGACCAACATGCTTAGTTGGATTTTTAGCTCACCTTGCCAAAGGCAATGTAAGGTGAGCTTTTGCCATCACTTGGCATCCGTCGTCCGTAAACTTTTCACATTTTAATCTTCTCCTCTGAAACCTTGCAGCCAAATGAACTGAAACTTGGTAGGAAGCATCTATGGAAGGTCCATTATAAAGATTGCTCATTTTGTCCCGATCCATTAACAAACATGGCCGCCACAGGCAATTCTTGTTTCTGATTGGCCGATTTTTTTAAATCTTCTCCTCTGAAACCTCTTGTCCAAATGAACCGAAACTTGGTATTCTATGGAAGGTCCTCTATAAAGATTGCTCATTTTGTCCCGATTGGTTAACAAACATGGCCGCCACAGGCAATTCTTGTTTCTGATTGGTTGATTTCTAAAATATCTTCTCTGTTAAAGAAAGATAACTCTTGTTTAAATATAGATATTCAAAATGCAGTTATCTCTATACAGATTTAAAATAATATTCTCTGAAACTGCTTGGCCAAATGAACCGAAACTTGGTAGGAAGCATCTATGGGCAGTCCTCTATAAAGAGTGCTCATTTCGTCCCGATCCATTTACAAACATGGCCACCACAGGCAATTCTTGTTTCTGATTGGTTGATTTCTAAAAATCTTCTCTGAAACCACTAGGCCAAATGATCCGAAACTTGGTAGGTAGCATCTATGGAAGGTCCTCTATTAAAATTGCTCATTCCGTCCAGATCCGTTAACAAACATGGCCGCCACAGGCGATTCTTGTTTCTGATTGGCTGATTTTTTAGATTATTCTCCTCTGAAACCCCTAAGCCAAATGAACTGAAACTTGGTAGGAAGCATCTATGGAAGGTCCTCTATAAAGATTGCTAATTTCGTCCCGATCCATTAACAAACATGGCCGCCACAGGCAATTCTTGTTTCTGATTGGTCTATTTTTTTAAATCTTCTCCTCTGAAACCACTGGGCCAAATGAACCGAAACTTGGTAGGAAGCATCTATGGAAAGTCCTCTGTTACGATTGCTCATTTCGTCCCGATCTATTAACAAACATGGCCACCACAGACAATTCTTGTTTCTGATTGGTTGATTTCTAAAAAATCTTCTCTGAAACCACTTGGCCAAATGAATCGAAACTTGGTTGGAAGGTTCTCTATAAAGATTGCTCATTTTGTCCCGATCCATAAACAAACATGGCCACCACAGGCAATTTTTGTTTCTGATTGGTCACTTTCTAAAAATCTTCTACTCTGAAACAGCTTGGCCAAATGGACCGAAACGTGGTAGGAAGCATCTATGGAAGGTCCTCTATGGGAATTGCTCATTCCCTTTTGATCCGTTAACAAACATGGCCGTCATGGGCAATTCTTGTTTCTAATTGGTCGATTTCTAAAACAGCTTGGCCAAATGATATGAAACTTGGTAGGAAGCATCTATGGAAGATCTAGTTCTAATAATAAAACCCTAAATGCTCGCTTACTCGCAAGGGTTATAACGGGATGCCATTACACGTAATGGAGCAGACGCCGAGATTTTTTGCGCTCGCTTACAGAGCTTCAGACGCCTGCATTTATCAATAATAAGACATAACCTTTCCTTTTGTCCATTATTATAACAAGTTTTTATCACCTACCAGTATTTTAGAATGTAATTCCCACAAAATAAAAATCTTCTCTCTGAACATTTTGAATTTCGTCATTTCCGGCCTCATTATTTGGATGTCGATACCATATTTGGCGATTTAGGCGTGAATGTGTGTAGTAAGAAATACCATATTTAGAAAAGCTCCGCCTTCCGTAGTTTCCGGTTATGGAAAACGATCGATAAATTTGAACAAGGTTGTTGCTACCTTTGAAAAGCATATATTTCTCAGCCAAACCGATTTAACAAGGACTGGGATCATCAGTAATAGTTATAATGAAATGTTTGAAACGTAAATAGTGAGTTTTTATGTTTCAACTGCAACTTTTGTTTTGTTCCATTGTGACGAATGGGACTGCGTTGTAGCTCTGCCGAGACACAAGTTTGTCACAGGAGCTACATTATTGCAGCTATGGAAGATCCTCTATAAAGATTGCTCATTCCGTCCCGATCCGTTAACAAACATGGCCACCACAAGCGATTCTTGTTTCTGATTGGCTGATTTTTAGCTCACTTGGCCATAGGCCATGTGAGCTTTTGTCATGGGTAAGCGTCCTTCATCTGTCCGTTAGCTTTTCACATTTAAATCTTCTTCTCTGAAACCGCTGAACAGATTTCAACCAAACTTGCCAGAAATGTTCATTAGGTGGTCCTCTACCAGATTTGTGTTTTTGGTGCTGATTTGAAATCCAACATGGCTGCCAGGGTCCATAATGTGTTCTCATTGGCTGAAATTTTAAAAATCTTCTTGTCAGAAACCACCAAGCCAATTGAATTGTGACTTTGCAGGAATGATCATTGGGTGGTCCTGTACTAAACTTGTGAATTGTTTGCCGATCGGAAATTCAAGATGGCTGCCTTGACTCGACTTAGTTTAACATAGGACCCTATGGGAATTTCACATTTTCATCTTTTTTTCTGAAACCACAAAACAGATTTGAACCAAACTTGGCAGAAATGTTCATTGGATGGTCATATACAAGATTTTTGTTTTTGGCACTGATCGGAAATCCAAAATGGCTGCCAGGGCCCATAATGTGTTCTGATTGGTTGAAATTTTAAAATTCTTCTCGTTAGAAACCACTAAGCCAATTGAATTGTGACTTTGCAGGAATGATCATTGGGTGGTCCTGTACTAAACATGTGAATCGTTTGCTGATCGGAAATTCAAGATGGCCACCATGACTCGACTTAATTTTAACATAGGACCCTATGGAAAAAATGTTTAAAAGTCTTCTCCACTGAAACCAGTAAGTCAATTTAAAGCAAACATGGCATGAATGTTTCTTGGGTGGTCAACTTTCAAAATTATGTCCCGTGACCCCGACCTCCATCCAAGATGGCCACCGTCAGCAGACATAGTTTTAACATAGGACCCTATGGGAAAATTGTTTAAAAGTCTTCTCTTCTGAAACCAGTCAGCCAATTTAAAGCAAACATGGCAGGAATGGTCCTTGGGTAGTATACTTTCAAAATTGTGTCCAGTGACCATGACCTCCATCCAAGATGGCTGCCATGAGCAGACATAGTTTTAACATGGAACCCTATGGCAGTATGGGATTTGAATAGTAACTTGGATGTATTCAGCATGCAGACATTCTTAAGAGGACTTATTTATGTCAGGTGAGCGATACAGGCTCACCTGAGCCTCTAGTTTAGATTCTTGTCTTCTGAAACCGTTTGGCCAAATGAACCGAAACTTGGTAGGAAGCATCTATGCCTATGGAAAGTCCTCTGTTACGATTGCTCATTTCGTCCCGATCCATTAACAAACATGGCCACCACAGACAATTCTTGTTTCTGATTGGTTGATTTCTAAAAAATCTTTTCCTCTGAAACCTCTTTGCCAAATGAACCGAAACTTGGTAGGAAGCATCTATGGAAGATTCTCTATAAAGATTGCTCATTTTGTCCCGATCCATTAACAAACATGACCACCACAGGCAATTCTTGTTTCTGATTGGTCGATTTCTAAAAATCTTCTACTCCGAAACAGCTTGGCCAAATGGACCGAAACGTGGTAGGAAGCATCTATGGGGATTGCTCATTCCGTTTTGATCCGTTAACAAACATGGCCGTCATAGGCAATTCTTGTTTCTTAATGGTCGATTTCTAAAATAGCTTTTCCTCTGAAACCACTTGGCCAAATGATATGAAACTTGGTAAGAAGCATCTATGGAAGGTCCTCTATAGAATTTGCTCATTTCGTTTTGATCCATTAACAAACATGACTGCCACAGGCAATTCTTGTTTTAGATTGGTTGATTTCTAAAAATCTTCTTATCTGAAACTGCTTTGCCAAAATGAGCCGAAATTTGGTGGGAAGCACCTATGGAAGGTTCTGTATTAAGTTTCCTCAAAGCAGAATGAAAGGTGAGCGACACAGGCTCAGTGCTGAGCCTCTAGTTATAGTGCTAGCTCAATGAAACAACAGTCCTCAGATATCCACATTATCCTGATTTCGAGCCAACCTGTCTGCTCTTTTGTTTGACCCGATTGGGGTTCGAACACATGATCTACCGCTCTAGAGGGGAGCATGCTAACCATTACACCACCAATGCAATTAGGTAGTATGATAGAGAATATGGATGTAAATGAATGTAAGAAACTATCCAACATGCACTTAAACACAACTTAAAGATAAAGGAACAGCACTTCTATTACTGTTCTACATTTGACAGTCACAGTCTTTTCAACAATGAGTATAATTCATACAGTAAAATGAGTGTGAAATGGCCTCTAGACTGCAGTTAAATAGTACTCTTTACTTCTGTCTGTCTCATGTTAAGTCACTACAGGATCTTTTATCATCTTTCCAGTGTCTGTTGTCAATGAACATTTGAATCTTCTCCACAGAGACCTTGGTGGACCATTTGAACTGATACCTTGCAAAAGCATTACTCAATTCAAGCAGACATTGAATGGCTGCTAATGGCTGTAATAGTTCCTATTTTTTTTGGAGTAAAGGTTTCATGTTGCTCGATTTTCAGTTTTCTGTGTAATATTTTGTGGACAATTGTTTTTTTCTTTTTGCCATTGTATTGTCAGTCCTTCGAATTACGGATTTTGATTACCCCTATGGTATTTTCAAGCTTTTCTTGGTACAATATGGGGAAATTTCAAATTTGTAACTATTTTTCATCCAATTTTAATGCAGTGTTTTGCAAAATGATCTTAATGGGTTATTGATGTGTTTCAAAATGGGGTCTAAAAGGGCAGAAAATTAGCACATTTTGAAGGTACATGTATATAGAATTTTTATTTTTCATTCAATTTTAATGCAGTTTTTTGCAAATTTCTTTATTGCTTAATGTACTGATATAGTTGGGGATAAAGGTTTCAAGTGTATGACTGGCTGAAACATGAACAAAAAAAAATATGGTTTGAAACTGCAGTGTCCTCATCATATGCACTTGAACCCAACAGACCTTGGAGGCATTCATTGGTATAAAATTGAATCTTCATATCGCAAGGCTCTGTCGTGCAAGGTATAATTGCTTTTTCATTCCTGGTTCTTAGACAACTCGACATTTTCCTATTGCAGCCTACTTTAAACTTTGAGAAACGGTACATGAATAGTCATTGGATTGTCATATTTTTTGTGTGGATCGGAAATCTAAGTTGGCTGACACTACAGAAGTAAAAATATATTTTTTCTTCAAAAATAATAAATGCAAACAGTACCTGAACCAGTTAAGCGATACAAGATCAGGTGACCCTCTAGTTTTAAGATTTCCGAATTTCATCCCTATTGGTAAAAAAACATGGACACCATGGGCAATTCTTGTTTCTGATTGGCTGAAAAAATCTTCTCCTCTGAAACTAGGAAGCACAATGAATTCTTACTTTGTAGTACTGTATGATGTATGGGAGATCCTGTACAAAATTTTCATTCATATTTCATGTCGATCAGACAACTAATATGGCTGCCATAGGCAGTTCTTGTTTGTGATTAGCCAATTAAAAAAAATCTATAAAACCATTTGGCCAAATTAGGAAAGTCCTGTATAAAGTATTCTAAAAAAAAAAATTACAGGTGAGTAACACAGGCTCCGCCCACTGAGCCTCTAGTTTTTGTCCCATTCAGAAAATGCATAGCTTGATTATGTAACTACATGTATAATCCTTTTGAAATTAATGTTGTGGAATTTCGAAATTTGAACTTTTTAAAAGGTTCATCTTTATAGGTCATTGATTGACCATTGAAAAAATGTTGCTGTTTTACTTTTAAAAGAGGTCCAATTTTCCGCAATTTTGCCTACCGGTAGTTGGAAGGTATATCGATCGAATTTTTATTTTTCATTCAATTTTAATGCAGTTTTTCGTGTGCAAAATTCTCATCTTGATAAGTTATGAATCAATAAAGAAGATTTCATATTTTATTTGGGAGAAGTGGTTAAAACGGATAAAAATTCAAAAATTTCACATAAGGGTCATGTGATGTATTGTCATCACTTTGTGCCAGTCATCTGTAAACTTTTCACATTTTAATCTAAAAAGTTGCTTAGCCAGTTGACACTGAACTTGGTTGGTAAGTTTATGTTTTTTAAAATTTTGAATGTAAATTGAATATGGCCACCTCCATAGGACTTGGTTAATCGTAAGACCCTATTGGAATAATGTTTTAAGTGAAAGGCATTTTCTTGAAACCACAACACCAATTAAAACTATCGGTTTGCAGGAATGTTGATTACATGGTTATTTACAAATTATATTTCTTTTTCTCATCGGAAAACCAAGATAGCCTTCACTGGAGTTTAACATTAGTCATATGAAAATATTCAAATGTCTTTTCTCAGAAGGATGCAGTTTAACAGTAGGCCTATTGTGAAAAAAAGTTTTACAAGGTTTCTGCGAAATCACAAAGCCAAATTATGCAGGAATATTGTTTTTTTTAATTTTTACTTTTTCATGCCATTTTGAAATCTAACATAACCACCACAGAACATAGTTTAACATAGAATCTCAAATGCCATTTCATATAGTAAGAAAAGATATGGATGTAAATGAACATGAGAGGCTATTCAACATTACACTTAGACAGAAATTCAGGTAAGTGAAACAGTGCTTTTATTGCTGTTCTGCAATTCACAGTCACAGTAGGGTCTTCAACAATGAGCAAAACTCGTGCATTGATTGTACAATGATATTGGGATGATTCTACTCTAGTACTCAATACTAATTTTGAATTTTTGGTGATAATCAGAGATTGCTGCCAGCATGGAACACTAGTTTAACATAGAAACTTGAGAAAAATATATCAGTTTCTTTAAAGACACATTTCAACCAAATCATGATTATACAAAGTTTTTGTTATGTCAGATGAGCAATGCAGACTCGGGAGAGCTTCGAGTTCAAAATACAAATTGCTCTATGTTATTACTGGTACTTATTAAAATTAAGAAATAAATCATGGAAGCCAGAATGTGTTGGGAGTTTTAACATGGATTGGCGGATATTAGTATTTTATCCCGAACCAGAAGCAAGGGATAAAATTTAGTAATATCCGCCAATCCATGTTAAAACTCAAAACACATTCTGGCTTCCATGATTTATTTTGATTCTGATATGTCTAAGAGTACAAATACGGTAGTATACTTTGATTGGAAGACGGTAATTTATATTTATGCTTGCGGAAAATGTCGCACACAATTTATGCTGCCAATGGAAAAGTCAGTCACATTCACCGGCGCATGTGCTAATGAGATTATACCAAATGTATAACACGCTCGTTTGTTAACAAAGCGAAAGAAGGAGGTCATGTTAGAATATGTAATAGATCAGCAACTTATACAATGCTTATTAGATCATATACAATATGAAACAAACTGAGGCTAGATTTATGACATGTACTTTATTTAGCACTTTTTATTTTCTGCCAGTACATGTGTAAGCGTTCCAACCATTTTTTCCAATATTCTTCACAAAGTTTTTTGTCCATGACATGAACATGTGCAGGAAAGCCATCTGAATAAGCTACAACAATAGCCCCACTTCTTATTTGGTCCATCTGAAAGTAAAACAAAATAATTTCAGCCAACCAGAAACCATTATGGACTGTGCAGGCAAACAGTCATTACAAATGTCTTCTGACTCTTACTGGACATTTTGGCCTGGTTGTGTTTTTACTGAACAAATATATTTTTGTTTTCCTCGTCATTTCTATATGTTTCTTTTTTTTTTGCTAGGGATTGCCCCTCAATGAACTTTAGTTCCATGTATATTTACAATTATCCTGTACAATATATGAATAATTTTTTGCTTCTAGTCTCCCGATACCTGATTCATGAAGAGCAAACAGTAAGAAATGGTTAGATTGTAAGCATGGCATTTGTTTGCACTGACTGTGAAAGAGGCCATGATGTTTGCTTTACTTAACAATTTCTAAAGCTTGTACAAATCAATTTTACAGACACAGAACACATGGAGTATTGGAAAATATATGCTCTTTCTCCAATTGTGCTGTATCAGCTGTAGCTTATAATCCTTGAAAATTTATTGTACCGGTGTCATATGGTATTTTGAACCCCATGGTAAATTGACCCTGGGTTCAATTTTCATGATATTTTCACCCTGGGTTCAATTTTCCATATGGTATTTTGACCCCCAGGGTCAATTTTTTGTCATGGTATTTTGAACCCCCTCATGGTAAATTGAAACCCCCCTCATTTCTACCAAAAGAGAGGAGTTCATAATACCATAAGAGAGGGTTTGATATACCATAGGTAGGGGGGTTGATATACCATGGGTAGGGGGGTTGATATACCATGGGTAGGGGGGTCAATATACCATGGGTAGAGGGGGGGGGGCGATATACCATGGGTATGGGGGTCGATATACCATGGGTAGGGGGGTCAATATACCATGGTTAAGGGGGTCAATATACCATGGGTAGGGGGGTCGATATACCATGGGTAGGGGGGTCGATATACCATGGGTAGGGGTCGATATACCATGGTTAGGGGGGTCAAAATATCATGGGTAGGGGGCTCAATATATACTATGGGTCATAAGTTTTCAAAATTTCAAAAAAATCTAAATTTTCAAAAAAGCTCAAAATTTCAAAAATTTGATAAAATTTTCAAAAAATATATAGAGCAACGTCGGCAATTTTCGTCCGGAGGCAGTTTTCGTCCACTTTTTATTATCGCAGGATTTTTAAACATATTAAGCAAAGTTTCCGGTAAATGTGCACGAGCGCGTATGCAGTTGGCAGCAAGGTACGTAAAGATGAAGTCTTGGTAATTTGTAATCCTTATACAAAAAGTTAGCAGCATATGAACATTGATATGTTTTTTTCGCCACGCGATAATGGCGTCTTACGATACATGTTAAAAAAGATACCCCCATTTCTCAACAGTCATTCGCTCATTTGATAAGTTCATTCATGCCAAACCACACAGGGTTCATCGATAGTATCCAACAGAATAAAACTGATATGAATACTTCCTGCTTAAGCACATCTTTATTAAATTTATTCGAGTTAGATACTATTTTCATTTCTCTCTACCATTCGTCTATTTTCGTCCAGTAAATGGAGTTGTATGTGCATTTCATTCACAAACTTTGAGTTTGATGCCATTGTTTACATCTAAAAATGATGTCACGGACAGGCAATAGACGACCGATTAAATGTTGCCATGTCGTTTTTTATATAAAGCCGGACATTTCTGTAAAAATAAAACAAAAATAAAAATGAGCTTTTTCGGAAGGGTTTATAGAAATAACACAAAGCTGGCAACTCCCTTTCACATCACATAGAAAGAAAAATAAGAGAAGGATTAGATGATTCAATGATTTAATGAAATAGCTTCCACACCGGCAGTTAGATTTTATTATACTTTTTTATTTAACAAATTAATCGTTAAAACTTAACATTGATGGAAATGCGAAACAGACCGTTTGAATTTAACATTTTGGTAGTTTATTTAAAGTGGACGAAAATAGTCGAAGTGGACGAAAACTGCCGATTCATCATCAAGTTTTTAAAAGAGGTTAATGATTTGTGGAGGAAAAAGTTCAAACTTTTCAATAAAGAAACAAATTGCTTACTATCGATAGAAAATAAATATCAAAATATTGTATTACGTTTCATTCACTTATGACGTCATATTAGAAAACCCGTTAAGTGGACGAAAACTGCCGACGTTGCTCTATATCAAAATAAAAATTCAAAATTTTCAAAAAATTTTCAATATTTCAAAAATTTCAAAAAATTACAAAATTTTCATAAAATTTCAAAATTTCAAAACTTAATTTCAAAAATTTCAAAATTTTCATACAATTTTAATTTTTTTTCCAAAATTATTAAATTTTCAAAATTTCAAAATTTGTATATTATATCATGAATCTGATATTTTTCTTAAAATTGGTTTCGCTGAGATTCCCTATACATGTATAAACAAAGGTTTACTTGTTTACTTAGTATTTTCAATCTTTTGGAATAAATATAGTATAACTAATCGTAGATTTTGAATATCAAAATAAGACCATGAGTGACCGAAGTACGCATACGGATTAAACGAGTTTAATTGTTAATGCGTATTCGGTCACGAGTGGTCTTATTTTGATATTCAAAATGCATGATTTAGCTATACTGTTTATTATATAGACTTTCAAAATTTCTGATATATTATTTTTGTTATTTGTATATTTCATTACATGCATGTGAATCTATGAGCAATGATAAGGGGTTCAGCTGGAAGGGTCTGCCATCTTGAAAATGTGAAATTCTACATGTCATATTTACAACAATACACAAAAATAATGAAAATCCTTACCTTGAAAACTTATTTTAGTTAAATTTGATCAAAATTGAGTCGTAGACGAAGCCAAATAACGTATAATCTTTACGTTTCAAACTGGTAGTCTTCATATGACGTCAATGACGTCATGTTGGTTATGTGCCAAAGTCGTCAATGACATTTCGCAGTATTTTTTCAGATTACAATTGTATGTGTATTTCCTGTAACACAACAAGGGACGTAACCACCACATTTATAGCTATGTAAAAGTAGTTCCGGTGGAAAAAAATAATGATATTTTCACATGTGAAAATACCGAAATTTATTTCACGGATAAATCCCCATAATTCACACCTATCTATATACTAATATGTGGTTAAATAATAATTCATAAATTAATATTGAAAAATGATAAAACAATTATAGCCTACCATGGATTTATAGACCTAAAAATATATATCGACCTCGGACTTCGTCCTCGGTCCTTATATATTTATAGGTCAATAAATCCATGTATTGACCTCAATGGAAGGCTATATTTGTATAATATACATTGTATAATGTATATGTTTTTCATAAAATTTATTAAAAAATAATGTAGAAAGGTTTATAAATATAAATAAGAAATAAAGATATGTTTGCTATTCAAAATCAAATGTTAAAAAAAGTGAAATTAATTTTTGATTTAAATATTACTCTTCATCTAGCTCAATCACAAATTAATATTAAGAAATTATTCTACAGTTTTCTAATTTTAATTTAAATCAAAACTAATGGCTTCATATGATTTGATATATATTTGTAAACACAAATAATATCATTTAAATATTCTAGTTTTCAAAATTTCAGTGAAAACAGTTTTAAGACTGTTAAAACAACATTCATACATTGTCTTATCATGAGACAACTTTCAAAATTTCATTTATAGTATGTCCTTTCCACATAATTTTTTATTTAATATTAAAGAAGAAAGACATTACAAGATTAAATTCATGGAAATCCTTTTTGTATCTATATGCTTTAATTACACATATTTTATTTGTCAAAAAACAATGATACTTTTCACTAAAAACAGATTACCGTAAATCGGGATATTTTGGTGTAGGTTAATTTTGACTTTTTTTCTCCAAAAAGAGGGTTGTTTTATTTTGGTGTGTGAAATTTTGGCCATTTTCGTTTCTAGTGTGTTTAATTTTGGCCACTTTTGGTTCCCATGTGTTTAATTTTTTTGTCAGTTAATTCAGAACGTAAATGGAAGCGTTCTCATTTCAACCAGCGATACTACGTTTTTACTGTTGCTTACCGGATATTTTGATGTCGTACTAAAAACCAAATCGATTATGGATATGGATCTGGTATATTGTTAAATCAATAAAATTCTACAGATAATTTATTAACATATATACAAAGTGGTAAATATCAACTACAATTAAATGTGAGATTGTATTTCAAAACGAAACTGTTTATAAAACTTAATCACTATCGCTGTCGCTGTCACATGTTGAAGTAGCGGTTGTGTCTGTTGTGATATTTATTAAAACTAGGAATTTAGATATTTAAACAGCATAAAGTAAAATCCATTTAATATAAAAACAGCAAATAATAATTTTGCACTGGTATTAATCATCGCTTTTACAGGTAAGCAGTCTTATTATAACGGTCAGCACATGTATTTGTTTACACAACAATTATACATAATAAACAGATCAAAAGTTATATGACAGATCACACCTTTATAATTGGATTTTATACCTGTAAATCTATTTGATTATTGACTGAATTTTATGTTGTTATAAATAATACAGATAAGACACTAATTACGTGTTTATTGATTTTTCTTTTTTCTATTGGTAATTGTCATTTTAATGATATTTGACATTTTGTTGATTGAATAAAAACTCACATCGTGAACACTTTTCAGTTTGACTTGTGTGTGTATATACATGTATAACTGTAATTGACAAAGTTTTACTTAGGAAAGAAGTAAGACAAAAAGGTACAGACTAGGGAATATAAATATAAAAAGATATTAAGGCAGTGTTCAATTTTGGAGATTAATTTTTGGATTGTGACATATTTTGGTGTGTTTAATTTTGGCACTTCGTATATAGGGGCCAAAATAAAACCATGACCAAAATTTTCCGATTTACGGTAGTCCATTGAAAAGGTGTGAAAGTAGAACTACTAATTATTGGTGTCATATTAAGACCTTAATTACCTTTTATACCTGTAGCACAGGTTAAGTGAACTACAGAAATGTAGTTTATTATCCACAATAAACTTTTGACAGGATGCTTGAGATTATTTGATACATTTTTAAGATGTGTTAATACATGTAATAATGTTAAATGTTTACTACATGTATAAGACTGAATGAATATACATAATATAACCAATACGGCGTGGGTTCGTGCCCAGCTTTGTAAATTACAAAAAAGGGTGCACTCGACTCGCAGCCGCAAGTGATAAAGTTTACCAGTTGCTTGCCCAGGGTCAGTGGTTCTCTCCGGGTACTCTGGCTTCCTCCACCACTAAAACTGGTCGCCATGATACAGCTGAAATATTGCTGAAAGTGGCGTTAAACACCAAAATTCAAATTCAAATTCTATGTTATTACAATGTACATGCATTATTGATTGATTCTATGTATGTGGCTCTGTCAAATGTATCTTTTCTATCCTTAATAAACTTACCCCTTTACTTGTAAGTGAATCACTGTTATTGATTGCTCCTATGTAAGCGGCTACTTGTAGTGGATTGTCAAATGTATCTTTTAAAGTAGGTTTGTTTTTCTTAGAGGTTTTCCAGTCGATAACACACAACTTGTCTCTGAAAAAAGAATACTCAGTTTGAGTAGTCAGTTTGAACCATATTTTTACCTAAATGATATTGTAGAATTTTATATTACTTTGGTTTAAACAGTTAAATGATTTCTAAGAGTAAACTATTAAAAAAAAATTCCTCCATTTACATGTTCAGTCCTATCTGAAACCAGAGGCATAGGAGTGGACCAGACACCACAACCCCTAATCAAGAATTTCTTATTGCAATTGCTCTTTTTATGTCAAAAATCCAACAAATACTCTTTTGATTCTGCAAGGACAAAATTTCATCCAAAAAACACATTAAATGAACTCAAACAATAGGAAATGTTTATTTTTTTATCAAAAATTTATCAATATTCAACTTTTATTGCTAGTAAGTTTGAAATTTACACTATTCATACAGCCATATCGATATGCATGTAATCAATTAATTAGATTTCTACCTGTATTAATGACAGCGAGATCTTGGCTGAGGGCAATATTACTGTTTTGCATTATAACGAAGTACTGAGGAAGTTGGGAAATCAGTTCCTGAAGATTTTATGACTGTATGCTGGTTGGAGATATATTGGGGGCAATATAGCAAGGTTTTACTGATTATTGTATATACGATTTACATGTTAAACACATTTGAAATTATTCTATCTGTTTTCAACATACAAGCACATTTTCTGGCATCTAGCAAAAAAATCTGTCTTATTAGTCTACTTTAAAAATTAGTGTAGGGTTAAGGGGAATTTTTTTTTTTTTTAATTGTGGCCTGAAAGGTTCTTACCTGTACACAGCCACACAGTCAAACTTTCCTTTATAACATAGATGCTGGTGTATGACAGATTCTTCCATGACAACAGCATCTTGTACCTCCTCTAAAACTTTATGTATACTTTCCCAGTGTCCCATATTATCCTTATAAATATCTAGGGCAGACTCTGGGGTACCAGATAAATAATTCTGTATATTAGCATGAAGATTTGATCCATTTCTGAATGTTGCTATAAAACACAATTTATTCTCATTAATTTGTCTTTAAAACCAAGCAAAGACGGTAACCATTGTAACAATACATTTTATACCTCAAACCTACTGTTTTAGTTTCTCTGCCAAACATCCATATATACTGGTATACACATATACCTGTCCCTAATAAAGTTTTCTCTATTACATAAATGTAAATACAGTAAAATCTGTATATAAATAGCATGCAAGGGAACCTGAAAATGTGCCCTTTATGAGCAGTTGTCCTTTATATACAGGTTAAAATTATATGCACTATTCATTTAAATGGGAAAAATGAGCTAACCTTATGACAGTGATTTGCTATATAAACTTAAAGGCAGGTTTGACTGTATAACAAGTGAGTGAGAAATTGTTCAGCTATATCATGACCAGAACACGTTACTTTGATGAGATGATGATGATGTCTTCTATGTACTAGACCAATACAGAGTTGGATTTTTATAGCGCAAGCTCACTAAAAAACAAGAGTAAGCATGTATTGCCACTTGGACACATTATACTGATTCCAAGCCAACCAGTTTTTGCTCTTACTCCTTAATGCTGTGTGCTTAGCAGAGAAGCAGCAAACACCAATATTATAGTTTTTGGTTTCACTGGAACATGGATTAAACCCATGATCTACTATACTCAAGACAAGCACACTAACCACAGAGGTGGTTAAATATAATGAACAATTTCTTTAATTAGACAATGTACTATTATATATATATACCTATATATGTCATGTCAGTCCTTACTTTTCTATGCACATGGGATCTGCTCCAAGGCAGATTGTATGATCTAAAAGGACAGACATCAGTATGTATATTATATCAGTACATGTATATACCTTCCTGATATTTCTTAAATCCTGCCTCTCCCATCTCATTAATCATATTTTTCTTCCACCGTTCCAGATAAAACTTAGACAGATCAGACTGTGTCTCATTAATGATGTGTGTTACTGATGGTACAAATGACCTGGATGATTGTACAAGGATAGAGTTGTCAATATCATCCTCACATCTTAACATTGGACAAGTCAAAATAAAACTGAATTTTGTATCTTCCTGTTTTTTATGTGGTCTCGATCCATCATTAATACTAGATTCATTGTGACCTAACACCTCGTCTCCGGAATTAAATTTCTCTTTTATAACTGTATCCTTTTCAGTCTCATTTATTTGACAATTTTCTTTCGAGTCTATATCCATTCCAGTATTTTCTGAACTCACTTTGTTCTCGAGGTGTGAAGCTGTATCTTTGGTTTTTTCTTCTTTAATATGCTCCTCATTAGTGTCTTTTTTCTGTTTAATTACTGGTCCGAAACATTGGGTATTTTCATAATTAATTTGTTGTATTGCTTTAAAATCTTTAATTTTTAATGACTTGAAGCGTTTAGAAACACACATAATACAGACATCATTGTATTTACACACCATTGATCCTACCATTCTTATTATACTGGTAGTCATTTTAAATCTGTAAAAGAAATAGGATTCAAGATTAAGGTTCTCCTCTCCTGGGCATAGGTGACCTTGACAGACTTGGCTATCCTAGTCAGGACTTTCAATAAGGGGCAGTACCAGGTACTTTTACCCACCTAAAATGGTCTTTGGTACCTCTTGATTTTAAAGAGTGCTATGTAAGATATTCATGAAAACTGTTCAAATTTTAATGAAAAGTACCACCTGTAAATAGTGAAGTACTAGTAGACTTGAAAGCCCTGTCTAGTTCCTGTTTAGGTCTTTTGGTTTACTTGCTCCCAATGACTTTTAAATTATTTGGCTTTCCAATCTTTTGATTTGGAGCATATGATACTATCTGATGAAGGTTATATATAGCACACTAAATTTGATATCTACATTTTTATTATTAAAACACCAATATAAATGAATGTAAAAGAAGGTTATTAACACACTATAAATTTGAAGAGAATACATTTGTAGTTTTAGTTAGAAATCTTTTTTTATTTCATTTATTTTACACTTTATGTCACTTACATCCTTAAAACAAACAAATAAAAACATGTTATTCATTACTATGAAAATCTTATAAATAATAAAAATTGAAAACCTATGGTAACTGAAAAAAAAATGCCATTGATGTTTCTGTTTTTTTTTCAACTTTGTGAAGAGTTTATTTTTCTTCTGATTTTGATTAGGTTTTTTTTAATGAATACCTTATGAAAATCCCTCACTGAAAAATGTATAGCTTTATTGTGCAACTATTTATGTTTTTGACATAAAATACAAATATTTTATTGGCACAAACACAATTACAAAAAGAAAGAATAATAATAATAAGAAACGGAGCAAACACAATATGTCTCCCAAACTTTGTTTGGGGGACATAATAATTGGCAAAGGCCCAAAGTGAAGTTATATACAGTTCATGTTTATGAATAGAAAACACAATAATATGACACTATTATGAATACTGAATAATCTCATTTCTAAGAGTTAGACAATTATTAATGTAAGAGCAAGTTACTCTTAATACTTTTAATGAATTATTATTCATACAAAATTTGAGCATTTGATTCTCAGATAAATGATTTTTTTGTAGTATACTCAAAATATTACTTTGAAAACTTCTCCTGTAATTGGAATATTTTTCACATTTAAACAAGAAATGACTTTCATCTTCTATGTCACCAGTTTTACATATAGTACAAATTCTATCACTGGTGTGTAAACCTAAGTGCCTCCCCCTTTCAATGGCAAGATTGTGTGCACTTAACCTTATTTTACATAAAATTGACCTCTCTGTTTTGTTTCTGAGGATATCCACATAAGCACTACGGCGGTTGAAATCATAAAAATTTTGGTAAAATTTTAGTTTGGTTGAACTATAAATTTTAGAGGATTGCTCCTGAGTACATTGTTCTTCAATCAACCTTTGTTTTATATTTGGTAGGAGTGCTTTAATTGAACAATTGCTCTCCGCTATATAAGAAAATCCTAGACTATTAAAGATGGAGTACAGTTTTTTTGCCCATGGGTTAAAGTTTTTAGTAGCTTGAAAATTTTAAATAGCAGGGATTTAGCCAGGATTTTGAGACCAATAGGCACTTTTGTGGAACAGATTTTTTTTTTAAATTATGAATAAACAGGAATATAATGAGCTTAATCTTATAATCAGTTACGTTGCCTTATTGGTTTGTAATGGAGATTGAAAACCTCCTAGGATGGGAACATACTCTGCAAATTAATAACCAACTGAAAAAAAACATAACATTGCCACTATTTCAATCTCAATACCACACAAATTGTAATACCCCCCCCCTTTTGAAATATTACTGTGCTTTGGTCTAATACCACACAAATTGTATATACCCCCTCCCCCACCCTTTTTGAAATATTACTGTGCTTTGGTCTAATACCACAACAATTGTAATAACTCATATTTGTGTAGTCTTCAGCAGAAAAACAAATTCTACCAGTTTGACCAATGGCAATGGTCCAACTTCTATCTAGATTCTTTGTAGGAAATCAGTATAGAACACACTTCAAAAACTGAAGCAAGTTGTAAAATAAATAATTATTGCTCAGACCTCATAATCAAATTGCAACAATTGGAATAAAAATACTGTAGTTATTTATTTTAATTGCCGACACGTGTGTTTGTAAATAGTTCTATAAATAGAACGCAATTGTTACCCGGATGCTGATCAATATATAAAAAAAACTTATATGCGTCCTCGTGCAGTGCATTTCAACAAATTGAATGGCCATCCTTTGCATATAAATGAAATATAAAATATGAGAACTAAGATTTCATTTCACAGAAATGAGAATAAATATACATCAAAAGTTTGTTTGGTTAAAAGTAGCTTCGGTAGATTGCGAACTCCTGTTGATCGCGCCATTTTTATTTTTTATTAGTTTCTTCAAAGGACGTGTATTAAGGCATTTTCAGATGTCAAAAGATGTTTCCAAAATCTTATACAATAAAATGAGATTTTTGCCCATAAAGGTAATCTTCCAAGTTCTGGTCGGCATGTAACATTTGATGCTTTGCAGTGAACCCCTAAAATTTCTTTAATGAATTTCATGTGGAATTTTTCCACAATAGAACTATCTCCAGTATCAAGGTAAACTCCACAAACCTCACTACAATATAATAGGATTGGGATAACTAGGGAATCAAAAAGTTTCTCTAAAAGTTTGCAAGGATTATTCAATTCAATTGTTTTCTTTATTTTAAAGTATGCTTTTCTGGCTTTTTCCATAAGTAAAGATACAGCTACATTAAAGTTGCCATTATACTTTAACATTGCCCCAGAGTAACAATATTTTGACACTGTTTGTATGATATTAATATTATTGTTATAACTAAACTCATTCACATGTGTTTTTCCATTTGAATTAAAAATTAAAACTTTCGATTTTTCTACATTTACTTGTAGTTGTAGTTTCCAATTAGAACAATATGTACCCAGAATATTTAGACTAAAATGGACCACAATGGGTAAATTAAAACTAGAAGCTCCCAGGAGCCTGTAATCGCTCACCTGGTTTTCAATTTGACATCTAAAGTTGATAGAAAATGGGGGTGTTATGCATAATTTTGAAAGTGGGCCACCCAAAGATCATTTCAACTCAAATTTCTGAGCAAAAGATTTAGATGTTATTTTTATCTCATAATATTCCTAAACGGAATAAACTGGCTGAAAAAATCTCACAGAAAAACCCAGAATATATGTTAAACTACCCATTGCCATATAGCTGCAATTAAAATTTGAGCTCATTTTGACTTATACTAAAGCAGCAATGGACAATTGAAGAAATTTCTATTTTAAGTAACAGCAGCCATTTTGAATGGAGGGCGGGGCTGTGGGACACAATATTGAAAGGGGACCACCCAAGGACCACCCCAGCCAAATTTTTTTTAATTTGGTTTGGCAGTTTCAGAGAAGATTTAAATGTGATCTTTTATCAAAATATGCCTAATTTGCATAATCGGTATAAATCGGCTGAAAGAAAAAATTCACAGAAAAAAACGGAATATATGTTAAACTACTCCTTGCCATGTAGCTGCAGTTAAAATTTGATCTCATTTTGACTTATACTAAAGCAGCAATGGACAGTTGAAATTTTTTTATTTTTAGTAACAGCAGCCATCTTAAATGGAGGGCGGGGCTGTCGGACACAATATTGAAAGGGAACCACCCAGGGACCATCCCTGCCAGGTTTGGTTTAATTTGGTTCAGCGGTTTCAGAGGAGAAGATTTAAATGTGATCTTTTATCAAAATATGCCTAATTTGCATAATCGGTATAAATCGGCTGAAAGAAAAATTTCACAGAAAAAAACGGAATATATGTTAAACTACTCTTTGCCATGTAGCTGCAGTTAAAATTTGAACTCATTTTGACTTATACTAAAGCAGCAATGGACAATTGAAGAAATTTCTATTTTTAGTAACAGCAGCCATCTTGAATGGAGGGCGGGGCTGTCGGACACAATTTTGAAAGGGACACACCCCTGCCAGGTTTGGTTTAATTCGGTTCAGGGGTTTCAGAGGAGAAGATTTAAATGTGAACGTTTACGACGTACGACGGATGGACGGACAGACGCCGACGGATGCCAAGTGATGGCAAAAGCTCACTTGGCCTTTGTCCAGGTGAGCTCAAATACTTTCTGATTTTTCATCAAATTTTAATGCAGATTATTGATGGGTTATCAATGAAATTGTTTTGCTATTCTATTACGAAAAGAGGTTTAAAAGTGGCAGAAACTCATATTTTTGCAATGGTTCTATGATAAACATATCTTGGATGAAAAATGAAATTCAATCGTAAATAATTTACCTGCTTTTCAATTTAAGATTCATAGAAAAATTTTAAGATTTTTTTTTTCCTGCCATTTCAAATTTCTGCTAGTAGTAATAGTAATGGCAGCCATCTTTGATCAAAGATCATTTCAGTTCAAGTTTCTGAGCAGTAGATTAGTGATTTTTTTTTCCTCAAAATATTCAAAATCGATTGAAAGAACAATTTCACAGTAAAACTCTCCATATATGTCAAACTACTTATGGCAATGTAGCTGATGTTAAAATTTGAGCTTATTTTGACTTATACTAAAGCAACAAAAGAAATTTTTATATTTAGTAACAGCTGCCATCTTGGATGGTAGAACTGTCGGACACAATTTTAAAAGGGAACCACTCACACATCATCCCAGCTAAATTTGGTTTAAATTAGTTCAGCCGTTTCAGAGGAGAAGATTTAATTGTGACCTTTTATCAAAATATGCATAATCGTATAAATCAGTTGAAACGAAATATTTCACACATAAAAAAAACCAGGAGTATATGTTAAATTAATCATTGCCATTTAGCTGTTGTTAAGATTTGCATCTTTCAGGTCAATTTAAACTTGGTGGCAGAACTTTAAAAAAATAAAAAATACCATATGTATTTTAGAATTTAGGTGTGAATAAATTGCATTCTATCAATCAAGATCTGAAAGGGAAGTTATAACTTAATTATTATCACAGTATATACAGAATTATTTAAATATTTTTATATACGAGTGACACTGTTGTGTACAATGGGAGATAATCCTTATAAATATTGTATTCTTCAATGGGAGATAATTCATACACTCCTCAGCTGTGATAACATCTTCTGTGTACATGTATTGTATGTATTTAGCTTAGTTCTGTTTTATCTTTTGATGATTGTTCAATGTTTGGACTTTAAATCAATAAAATTATTATTATTTTTATTATCCCCCCCCCACACACACACACTGAAGTTAAACGTTCGTTCAATTACGGCAGTGAACCAGACCAATCAGGAATTACGTTGTGTGTGTTTTCATACCTCTTTTAATTAGATATTGTTCTTTTATTTTGGTGTCTGGGAGTCAATGATTTCTTATACTCTGGTCTTCAAAGACAAAAATTAGGGCGACAATTCTAAATACAATTATTTTCGTATTTCTTTCATAAGCCTATTTTATTTTATTGACTGAGATACTAAAATATAATCAGATTAATTAAGTATAACATAATTTTCTGTGGTTAAAAATACTCACAACAATGATAGCTTAATCATAAAACATAACAGATATTGATACGAAAATATAACTCAACAAAATGGCAACCAAAAAGAAGCAAAAAATTGTATCCAAAGAAGATTTGAGACGATTGATGAAAGAGAAGACATTTTCTATCAAAACAAAATCGAAAAGGATAGACCATCCTTTGGCAAAGTAAGAGAAGCGTTAATCTTATATTATGCATGTTGTTTTGCTAAGAATAGTAGTAAACTACTAAAAAACTAGTCGCACACAGAATTGAATATTTATTTATTTCCACATTAGGGCCCTTTCTTGCATTGCAAAAACATTTATCATTTTATGACTACATTTTTATATACAATAACCATTCTGGAAATAACCAGAACTCCTTCAACACTAAGACAATTTACAGATACATATAAATATTATTTAATAATAAAAAGGCATACTCCATTGCTTGAACTGGCATGACATTTACTTATTTAAGAAATAAACCATGGAAGCCAGAATGTGTTGGGAGTTTTAACATGGATTGGCGGATATTAGTATTTATCCCGAGCCAGAAGCAAGGGATAAAATTTACTAATATCCGCCAATCCATGTTAAAACTCAAAACACATTCTGGCTTCCATGATTTATTTTGATTCTGATATGTCTAAGAGTACGGTAGTATACTTTGATTGGAAGACGGTAATTTATATTTACATTTGCGGAAAATGTCGCACACAATTTATGCTGCCAATGGAAAAGTCAGTCACATTCTGGCGCATGTGCTAATGAGATTATTCCAAATGGTAGTCCGAGATTCCTCTGCCGTCCGACGGCTTTTTGTTTGACTTGCTGGAGTCGTGGGACGTCAAGGGTTTGAGATAGAAAATAAAATCTGATAGCCACGAAACGTGGAAATGTGCCGACACAGAGTTGCAGCGGCAAATCCGATGTTTTCCTTATGGAGAGCGCTCTGACGTCCCACGGCTCCAGCAAGTCGAACAAAAAGCCGTCGGATGGCAGAGGAATCTCGGACTAACCGAATGGATAACTCGCTTGTTTGTTAACAAAACGAAAGAAGGAGGTCATGTTAGAATATATTTTTTTCCCTTTTAATTCTTTGTAGTCTATATATATAATGAAAAAATTTCCTTTGCAATAAATAGGTTAAAACGTGTGTCTTGTGATCTATATTCATTGCTACAGTGCAGTTTTAATAATTATTAACTGCATTGGTGGTGTAAGGCCAAAAAAAAATATGTGTGTTTACTGTCACATGTCAAAAAAATCTAGGGTCGGTCGGTCGGGATTAATTTTTTTTTTTTTATTATTATTATCGACAAAACCGGAAATAGTCGTTCCCGGTTCCGGAATCCGATTCCGGTATATAATTTTCGAAAATTCCGGTAAAATGACGAATTATGCAGTTTTTCTTCCTTCTTTGCTCTCAATTTCGACAAAAAGCTAGCAGTTGAATAAATAAAACATTGCTGCTGGTTAAACAATAAAAATGGTTATCCGAATTCTGTGTAAAAATGCATAGGGTCGCTAGCAAAAATTAGGGTAGGTCGGGTGACCGTAAACACACATATTTTTTTTTGGCCTAATGATTAGCGTGCTCGCCTCAGGTGTGGTAGATCATGGGTTCGAGCCCCGGTCGGATCAAACCAAAAACTATGCAATTGGTATTTGTTGCTTCTCTGCTAAGCATGAAGTATTAAGGAGAAAGAGCAAAGACTGGTTGGCTTGGAATCAGGATAATGTGTCGCTTTCGAGTTGATCCGGCCTGAAAACTATTCGGCCTTATGCAAATCCGGCCTTAAACAAATGAGGCCTTAGTTGATTCGGCCTTAGTTGATACGGCCTTGGTTAATTAATGCGGCCTCAGTTAAGAATGAAGTGTATCTATGGATATATATGATACATACAATAAAACGACACATTGTGATGATTTGAGTAAATAATTAAGTGATGGTCCTACTATTACATAGTCTGTGTTGCCACTCTAAAGCATGCTGCTTTGGACGGACGTTCTGCTCACACACAATACAAGGAAACGACATAGTTGATAGTTTTGAAAATAGTAGGACCATCACCAAAATATGCATATATTAGTGCGGTTTCATCAAAAGAATTGGAGTACTTTTTGAGTAATTTATAGTATGGCTTCCTTTTACTTTTTGGTAGCCCTTATAATCATACTGCCAGTGCAATTATACGACTATTAAGCAAATGATAATTAATTGCAAGAGAACATCTAAGGAATTTCGCTTGTTGACAGCTTGGTATATCAACCTGAATTGTTTTTCTAATCATCAACTTCAATGGAAATGATTTCCGTCATTATTACCAAAAATTACTAATTAAAAAATTGTTAAAATAATAACGATTTATTATGGCTTTTCATATTGAGTTACGAGTAAATCTTGTGAAAACACTGCAAGTTCCAATATTTTATTCATCATATCCATGAATATTTAAATAATATTTTAAATTTAAATAGAACTTTTATTTTTTAATTATTCTTTTCCATTTGATATAAGGCTGGATTTGCCGTAGGCCGCATAAATATATGATAAGGCCGGAACATCAATTTTATATAAGGCCGGATTTGCGTAAGGCCTCATCAACTAAGGCCGAATCTGTCATAAGGCCGAAACAACTTGTAAGGAATGTGTCTAAGTGGGGCAAACATGTCTATCCAAGGACTGTTGTTTCAGTGAGCTACCCATGTCGTGGGGTTTCACTGATCTGTTCTGTATAACTGTTCAGGCTTTCCTCCCACCATATGTCTGCAGGTATTCATGATATAGCTGTAAAGTTGATAAATATGAATAACATCCCTTGTAGCCGACTTCAAGCCAATTTTAAGTCAGATTAGTTGATTACAGCCTTCTGGGAGCTTCTCTTATTTGTTATTTTGTTGTGTCATGCACAATGATGACAGTGTCTATAAGATATTTTCTACCACTATCTAAAAATACCTTTACAATACTCGCTCTGCAAGAAGTACCATTCATCTTTGTAGGGTCACAGAAATTCGTAGATGTGCACTTTACCTGGCATGATAGAAAATATGATTTCTATATCAGAAGTTTGTGAAACTTCAAAACTGAAGTGTGTAACATAATTTTTGCTGACAACTCTTATGACCTTGTTCATTTTAGGTATAACAGTTTAGATCAGCTAACATGTTCATTGTGTAATGTAATTGTAAAGTCTGATGCATTATGGGTACCACATATACAAAGTCGTCAACACAAAGAGGTAATAAATCTTAACTTCGTTTTGAGAATTTTACTTGCAAGGAAAAAAATCATATATATATTTTGATAGGATTTTAAAATTTATTCAGATGGGATCAAGTTTGTTTAGAGTACAACTAATTTCAGTCTCAATAAAATGATATCTTAATTTGCTCCCTCTTTTCAGATATGTCATTGGCATATAGATCTATCGAAAACCTGTAAGGGGTCATGTACATTTGTACATGTGACCTTTATTCATCCAATCAAAATTGCGACATCAAAACTCATGTGGTACATGTACATATATTGAAACTTGCTGGACAATAATCTTTTTTCAGTAAAACTGGTAAAGGAAGAATCCCTTTAGCTTATCAACTTCAGTGTTGCAGTTGTATGATGCTACTCCTATCATAGCCCCCTTTTTGTTTTAATTTCTTCAACTTCACTTTGTTCTGTTTCAGAAAATTGAATCTGCTAAAACCATAGGACCAACTGTACAGAAGAGAAAACTTCCCCCAGAAGTAGATATATCTAGTAAAAAGCACAAAGGTTTGTATGACTATTACAGTTTGAATGTTCAAACAATTTCTTTATATATATGTATGTTAATATATATCCTCGTGTGATGCGTTTTCGTACTATTGTCGATTTTCCGATATAGCGATTAACAGTGTTAACCCTTCATTCATATGACAATTGGAATTCTCAAAGAATGGCTAGTTAAATATTTCTTTGTACATAAGATTGTTTTAAAAGCCATTCTTGTATTTTAATATACTCTCGATTATCTGGCAACTTTTGCTGTCAGTAAAATGGCGTCATATGTTTTCGTATGAAGTAAAAACAGGGCCGATATACAGGATGGAAACGAATATAAAATCCAGAAATGGCTGGTTTTAAAATTTCATGGTTCTGGCCATCTACAAATCATACTACATCTAAATAAAATAACAGAATGTTTGAAAATGACTACTTTCAAAATTGTGTTTACTTTTGATGTTTTTTTTAGTGCTGAAACCACATGCACTGCAAGGTGACATGTATTTTATATAAGAAACAGGCACATTTCAGTCAGCTCTTTTGTTTACAAGTACGATCAGTGACCCCATGACAGTCACATGACAGGAAGAGCCAGTGTCTGAGAGGCAGACGACATAGTTCAATTTTATGTAGCACTTCTGGATTTTTTTCCAGCTACTTTATAAATGAAGTAAATTTTTAGCATTACAAAAAGTATGGTTTAGTAGATAGGTTCACTATTTTTGGTACTTATGTCTTTAAAAGCAACCTTGAACATTTTTGACAGATGTCACGTAGGAGTCCTGTTTACGTTCCAGAAATAGAAACCGGAAGACACGTCAAAAATAACGCATGCACTATGGAAATCAAAATAAAATAGATGATACGAAAACATATACCGGGACGAATTGAATAAGTACTCTTCCATTGGATATAAAATGTTTTACAGTAATGTTCATTTTTATATGTTGTACATGAACCACTCTGGCAAACCTCAAACACCTAAACATTGAAATGACAATGGCAGTATCTGATGGATATCTATGTCCTGGCTTGGAATAAGTACTGGTTAATTGGATCCCTGCAGCTGGCATCCCCTCTTGATGAAGATCTCCAGTAATTAAACAGATGTACATATATAAGTCAACTTAAAAGGCCATTCACTTTCACCAAAATAAAGACAACATAAACATGTATAATACAAACATTGGATAAATAATTTATAATACATGTACCACATGTAGATTGTTACGATAGCTTTGATACCCCTTAGTCATAAACATACAAGGAATTTAATGGTCTTAGTGAGATACCAGATTTTCAAATTGTGTCATTAAAATGTAAGAATTAAATATGAACATATAACATCTGTAAAAAGTATATCTGCAGTACCCAAAACATTTATTTGCAATTTAGTTCACTGATCTTATTATATATATATTTTAATCGTGATCTGACTTAAAAGTTCAACTGATTTTGCTCCAAGACTGCAAGAGTTAGGTGAAGTAAGATTTGTCTTTTGTGACTGTATTTTTCCCCCTGTAGTACAATAAAGATATTTCTAAATTCTATAAGAATAAATTAATGAGCATGTAACACCCTGTACAATTTTTACTGATTAGTGTTGTCTCTGATGAAATGGGAGGATGTTTGTATTATGGTTATGAAGATAATATAAATTGGTGGTTTTTGTTTCAGATCTTGGAAATGGTTCTGATGGGTAAGAGAAATTTATGTTATATTCTACTAGCAACTTTAAAACAAACTTTTTTTTATGAACAGTTACATGTAGTATATGTTGAAATCATAAGATTGAAATATCGCAAACATAAAGTGCTGTTAAATGACACTATTTTTGTGGTTCCTATGAATGCTAAGAAAATCACTGAATTAAATTAAATTTGTGAATAAAAATAGTGAAAAAAATATGTTGATGTACAGTTCTATATCATTACTGCTAAGATATTTATGATTGTGGCATACATTTTGTAAGTAAAAATGTGGTACAATTCACATTCTTTTTAAAATGGTTATTGTAAATAAGACTGTACTAAATCACTAAAGAAGATACATAAGAATCCTGTAATGGCTGTTCATGAAGATAAAACTTTTATGGTACATATTTTAGGTACTTAATATCCCTGTTTAATTTATTTATTTGACTCATGTAGTCATTTGATAACTGAATCATGATGTGGAATAGCAAGCATATCAGTTGTATTAAATAAATATACAGGGTTAGGGTTATGGTGTTTTAATGCCACTTTCAACAATATTTCAGCTATATCATGGTGGTCAGTTTTATTGATGGAGGAAGCCAAAGTACCCAGAGAAAACCACAGACCTGTAGCAAGTCACTGACAAACTTTATCACATAATGCTGTTACGAGTGCACCTCACCATGAGCGGGATTCAAACTAAAAACTTTAGAGGTGATGTGCACTGATTGCACAGGTAGTTGTAAATCCAACTACCACCATACGATCATGACCACTATGGCCTCCAATAAATATACATATTTATTATTATTATATATTATTACTTAAAATCTTAATATTGTCACATTGTTATAAATTTTAGAGCACAATTGTCTCTTATTGTCACGATTCAGAAATAGGTAGAAATATTCAGTTTTCATGCTGGTAATATGATAGACACAAGTGAGTTCTGCACTGTCACGTTTAATGCTGGACATTGTTTAAAGACCATATAGAAATTTTAATAAAAAAAAATTGTAGATAAAATGTGTATAGAAAGAATAGTAACCATTTAAGTGCAATATTTATCCTTCCCCAGTCAAAGTTCATGTAAACAAATGTCAAAATAATATTTAAAGAAATACAATGTATAACAGTGGAACCTCTTTGTGTTGAAGTTGAAGGGACTGATTATTTTACTTTGAAATATCAGTGTATCTAGATTATCCAGGTAAGGACAAATGGATCTGAAAACTACTGTGAATGGTCCATTGCTTCCAGGTAACCAAGGAAGTGACTTGGCCGAGTTCAATATTATAAAGTTTGTTGTATTTAAACATTTTCTTTTCATCAGGCTCCCAGCAAACTTTTTTGACAATAAGGATAAGAAACCTATACTAAATTTGGCAGAATATTCATCTGACGAAGAAGAAGAAGAAGAAGAAGATGAAACAACAACACATCAACAAATCAGTCATCCTTCACTTCCCTCAGGTAATGTTGTTGTAAGTCACCCTTCACTTCCCTCAGGTAATGTTGTTGTAAGTCACCCTTCACTTCCCTCAGATAGAGTTGTTGTCAGTCACCCTTCACTTCCCTCAGATAGTGTTGTTGTCCGTCGCCCTTCACTTCCCTCAGGTAGTGTTGTTGTTAGTCACCCCACAGGGTAATGTGGACATGTAGCAATGGTCTCTGTTTGTCCATCAATCACCATTTCTTTGCAAATGTAATAATTTCATCAAGATTTGTAGGAGAATTACTGAGACAATTTAAACATGAAAAAAAATACACACAAACTTTTGGAGAAAAATTTAGCTCACCTAATTCTAAGGGTCATATTGCCATCTATTGTCTGTCTTTAAACTTTTCACATTTTAATCTTCTGCAGAACTGATGAATTCAATAGAACCAAACTTGGCAGGGATGGTCTTTAGGAAGAGGGGATTCAGATTTTTTTCAAATGGAAAAGCAAGTATAAATGACACGAGTCATCATTTTTATAAGCATATTCAAGCTAGCACAAATGAATATCCAAAATTTTACATTGATTGAATGGAAAAAATGAAAACAACAGTATTGTCAAGAACCAGAAAGAGAAATGTAATTGTATTTGACATCAAGTTTCATTGTGAATTGGAGATTCAACCTTGTATAAATGAATAGCCCATACTATATTGGGTCCAAGCCACGGGGGTCCAAATTTTAGCATAATTTACAACAGGGAATCTTAAATAAATGCTCCTAAGAACCAGATATGGAAATGTAATTGGAGATTCAAGCTTGCATAAATGAAGGCCCCAGAGTTTGTAAGGTCTATGTCCTGTTTGTCCAATATTTAACATATAAAGCAATGGATAAAATTAAAAAACAGTGTTTTAAAGAACCAGGTTTGAAATGAAATTGTATTTAGCATGAAGTATCATTGTGTAATGGAGTTTCAAATGTGTACAAATGAAGACCATAGGATCTACAGGGTCTGAGCATTGGGGTCCATCGATTAACATAGACTGCAACTGATAAAAAAAAACAGTATTCTAAAGAACCAGCTATGGAATAGAAATAGTATTTGGCATGAATTTTCATTGTGAAATGGAGATTCAGTTTTATTCAAATGAAGATCCCAAGTTCCATTGGGTCCAAGCCCTTGAGGTCAAAAACATAGAATGCAATAGGGAAAATGTTAAAAAAAAAAAAAATCTTGAGAACCAGTTGCAGAGATGGCTTGAATCATCATTGTGATTCAACATACTGAATACAATTATTTTCTTGATAATGGTTGAATTGTTGACCATCACTAACAATACATTTTTATTTTCTTAACGAATGCAAAATGGATCTTTGTGGTCCAATCCCTGTAGTCCTTAGATTAACATAGATTACAATGGTAAAAAAGTAAAAAGGCAGGAATCATTTTGATACATAGATTTATATTTCCAGACATGTAGGCCCAGGGCCTAAGTTTCAAAGACATTGTGGTCCAAAGTTAAAAGGAGGCTGTAATGGGGGATATTTAAAAAATCTTCTTCGGAACAAGGTGTGGAAATTGTATTTTGCTTGAAGGAACATTCTGATATGAAGATTTGATTTTGTGAATAAACGAATAAAAAGATTATTTTTTATTGAACAAAAACTGCATGAATAACCAGGTGAACGATATTTTAAGATCACACATTATACAAATGTATATGATATGTCCTGAACATGAGGTTGGAAAGTCAAATTGAACATTGAAAAGAAAAAGACCAAAATGTCTAAATCTACAGTCAAATGTAAAAAACCAGAAAAACAACTGGACGTCTGCTTAGTGGAAAATCGAGCAAAATGTCTCCTGAATATGGACAATATATGGTAGTGAAGGCAAATGATGATGTTTTCATGAAATAAATGGAGAAAATGGTTAATTTTATATTTCAAAATGCTATATTTGGTATTAATTACCAAATTATTCCTTGTTAAAATAACCAAAGTGACTGGATTAAATAAATTAAAGAGTGGTGTACTGACAATAATGATTTATTAATCAGTTCCATTTTTTGACAGACTTTTTTGACAGTGGAATCAAACCTGCCTCTGAAGTTGTTCCTCAGGAAAGGGTCATGGCTGATGTTATTCCTGAAGGTTTCTTTGATAATCCCAAACAGGATGCTAAGGTCAGTTCTATTGTTAAAACAATACAGAACATTTCATTGATAGTCAATATTAAAAAAAAATATAATTCCCATCAAATTCTCATTTATTTTTCTTGGTACCTCCTCAGTCTCCACCTTTCATACTATTGATTTGGATATTAAGTCAATGCAGATATTTAAAGACATATAGGCTGTCAGATTTGAATTTTTTTGTTTATATTAAAAGTTGCCAATATTCGATGTTTTATACTTGTACTAATAAAATGTTCTGAACAAAAAGCCAGGTTTAAAAAATATGTTATAATGTCGTAATTAGTGAAAAGATTTTAAATGTCTAATTATAAATTGGCTGCAGTTCCAAAGTTTGCCGAACACTAATAACTACTATAAATAACCTAGGAAGCATGTTGCATGTAAATTCATTAAAATTAATATAATTTAAGAAATATATCTATGAAATTGGATCCCGGGGTAATCAGTTAATATTATATAATGATATTTAGTAAGAATGACACTTAAAATCGGAAATACGTGATGAAATCAATAAAAACAAACCCAAACTGTGCAAAGGGGCCCGATAAAGGGAAAATTGTAAACAAATTGTATTGCATAATGATATTATTGACAACTGATTATATTTTTTTAGAAAAAAACAGACATGAAGTTCATTATTTTAGTCTCTAATTTAAAAGAGATATATATATATATATACCACCTAGTGTTTTTCCTGAAAAAAATATAGATAAAAAACTATGATGTAATTCTACTATCAAAATACGATTCGGCCGAAAAAAGATACTTAATTATGCTTACGTGTTGAAAAATGGAACATGTCGGTATATCATCTTTTTTTTTATTTTTACACAAAGCTTGCTGAATCCACCTTTTTGTGTCGTTTTCGTGTGGAATCCGTCAATGTTTTTGTTTTTCCATGATTCGATTTGTACACATCCGACATTTTCTTCATCAACAAACAATTTTGCACATGCGCAAACGCTTTCCCGAATGAGTTCATTGTCAGGTCGTATGAATATTGCTCGGGTCAACATTGAATTCTTTCCTGGATGGAAGAAAATCAAACAGTGATGTATTTCCTTCGTTCTAGGCTATTTACGTACGATATTATGAAAAATTTCAACTGCAATTAGTATAAAACATCGAATATTGTCAAATTTTAGTATAAACAAAAAATTCAATTCTGACAGCCTGTATGCCTTTAAAAAAAATGTTAAAACACTCTACAATTCATTCTTTTCATTGTTATGCTTGTTTTGTCTCTTTTTTTTTTTTAAATTAGCAAAACTGACTGTTTACCAAATATTTTGAGAGAGAAAAAATCGGAATAAAGAAAAACCTATTTTGTGAGATAATTTTTAAAGACATTTTGCATACAGATGAAAACTTCACTTGAAACTGTTTTCAAGGACAAGGATAAAAATTGCTAACCATACACATGTAGAAAACCTACTGATAAATATATCATCTGAATAAGAAACATAAATATGAAATCATTCATATTAAAACTTTCTTTCCAAAAGTAATTGATTTTATAATTATCTTTTTAAGTGTAATCATTAATTATGTTTTTGAATGTATAAATATGATCAAACTTGAGTTGAAAATTGTAGATTTTTTAGAATTACTACAGATTAATTCATAAATGACTTTAATGTTTTTAAACATGAAAACATTTTTAACAAGAAGTTAAATGGCAAGGGTTTCCACAATATAACCAACTGCTACAATACAACTCTTAAGACTATAAAATTTGTATTTGCTGCTTCTCTACTATTAAAGTACACAGCTTTAAGGAGTAAGAACACGTTATAAAGATTGGTTTTGATTTACAGGTTAGACAGGTAGAATATAAAGATAAAATGGAAGAAGAATGGGAGATGTTTCAAAGGGCCATGAAAGAAGAATCACATGTAAGTTCATTGCTTTTTTATGGTAATTTAGGATATATTAGGTACACAGTCACAGCAATATAATTAAAACTTGTATCACTTTGTAACAAAATACTTATCTAAGGCTAATAGGTAAACAATATCAGAAGTGGAATTGAATTTGTCTGAATAATCAAGACGTCATCAGACGTATATAATGGAACTTGTCTCACTGACCAAGGACGAAATATTAAAAGTGTAAGGCAACTATGCAACTTGTCTGAATTAACCAAAGAAGAAATATTGACTTAAGTCTAAACTAATGCTACAAAGAGAAAAATTGAATTCCAAGGCAGATTTTGATGTACAAGAAATAAACATTGATTGATTGATTTTTTGTGTTTAATGCCACTTTCAGCAATATTTCAGCTATATCATGGCGACCAGTTTTAGTGGTGGAAGAAGCCGGAGAGAACCACCGACGATGGGCAAGCAACTGGTAAGCTTTATCACTTGCGGCTGCGAGTCGAGTGCACCCTTTTTTGTAATTTACAAAGCTGGGCGCAAACCCATGCGGTATTGGTGATGGGCTCATTGAGAAGAACTAAACATTATAGTTAAAAAAATTGTATATATTAAAAAAATATATGTATTTACTTTTCAGGTATCAGAAGCTATTGTAGAAGAAGAAGATGAACAAATTAATGTAGACAGAAATATAGAGGAAATAGATGACCAAATGTAAGTCAGTCTATTTTTAGGTTTTTACCAAATATTATTATCTAGGTTTCTACTATCTGTTATTTTTGCTGTTCTAATTATACCAGGGACGTGGTTGTGATCGTATGTTAGTTGGATTTACAACTACCTGTGCAATCAATGCCTATCACCACTTAAGTTGTGATTTCAAATCTCACTCATGGCAAGGTGCACTCAATACAACATTATGTGATAAAGTTTGTCAGTGACTTGCAACAGGTCGATGGTTTTCTCCAGGTACTCCAGTTTCCTCCACCAATAAATCTGACTGCCATGATATAACTGAAATTTAGTTGAAAGTGGGGTTAAACACCATTACCATGACCCTAATAAGACCTGTGTGTTTGCTTGCTCCCAAATACTTTTAAATTAATTGAATTCCCATTCTTTTTACTACGAACATAGCCGTTATTCCAGAAACATGTCGTGTGCACTAGATATCTACATCTTTGTTACTATCATGGGGTTGACTGCTGGTGGACTATTAGTTCTAGAGGGTGCTTCCAAACCTTTAAATTATTTGGATTTCCAATCTTTTGATTTTGTGTATCATACCTGAACATATAGGGCACATTAAATTAAATATCTATGTTTGTAATATCTCTCCTGACCAAAGACAATATCATTTTCCTCCTTATTTTAGTTTGATCCTACTATCTGTATAGCCCCTCCCCCCTACAGCGATTTTCAATGTGGGGGTACACATCTCAAATCTGCAACTCCTTCTCAATTATTGGCTTTCCAATGACTTGAGCATAATGGATAGCAGTTATTCCAGAGACATGTCGTGCATACTAAATAAGATATCTACGTCTTATGCCCCTGCCACTAGGCATCAGGGGAATTAAGTTTTACACATGTCTGTACATCCATCCATCCATTCGTTCGTCCTGGATTTGGTTTCCAATCTGATCAATAGAAATGTATCCTTACTTTCTTGTAAATCATAAATGTCTTATTATCATACAATTATAGCCAGTGAAAAAATTTGATTCATTTATATTTTATGTTTCTTTCAGTAATCGTTGGAAAGAAGTAAATGATTTACACATAAAAAAAGAAGAAATGCCTCATAAAACAGACAAAAAAACTTCAGACAGTGATAATGATAGTGATATAGACGATGAAAACTTAGAAGATTTCTTAGACTGGCGGTCAAAGAAAATACAAATAAAAAATTGATCTTTTTTTTATGTATTTATCCCAATCTACTCAAAATAAGATGTCTGTTAGATATTTTTTTAGCTCGCATAACAAAAGGCCATGTGAGCTTTTGCCATCTCTTGGTGTCCGACTGTCTGTTGTCTGTCAGTTGTACATTGTAAGTTTCACATTTATGGTTAGTTTTAGGGTGTTTCAACAATATTTCAGTTATATCATGGCAGTCAGTTTTATTGGTGGAGGAGACCAGAGTAATCGGAGAAGGTTTAAATGTACGAGGGCTTAGGAGGTTTTTTAATATACATTGTATGTATGGTAAAGAAGTGTAATCCACCAAAATGAAAAATGCCGAAATAATGAGCATTGATATACATTGTAATATACCAGGTTGGTGTGACAGTTTTTTTTAATTATTGAAGTGGGTCATAAGAATATTAACAATTTGAGTCTCTAATAGTAATACAACTTGTTAAATTGCAAACACATAGATAAACTTCACAGTGTCCAATCTTTGCCTTAATTTTTCCACCTACTTGCCCGAAAGCCAAATTTAGAACAAATTTCTATTTATTCAAACAAATTCTTTAATAATTTTCACTTTTCCGAATCCAGTTTTACTTGTCCCGGGCTTCGGGCAAGTGGGTTAGTGCGAAAACTGAGTGTCTGTTTGTGCTCAACATGACCTCTATAGGTGAATGATAAACTCTACTGGAACATCTTTGCTTTTCTCTTCCTGAAAAAAAAAAGATAATTAGATATTAAGGTCCAGCTTTGGATTGTCAATTAATCAAAAGAAAACAAACTTTACTTCTTAAAAGATTCAGTTTTAATATTTAGATGTAAAAATTTCAGCAAGTTAACATGATCACATTTCACATATAGCCAAATCTCTCACATATTTTAATTCAATTCAAGGTTTTACTTTTAAAGAAACTTAGTTTAAGATTAGTCTAAGCACATGTATCTACTCACAGGAAACGTAGTTCGAAATTAGTTAACCTGGGAGTAATATAACTCCCTGAATAAATGTATCTATTCTAAGAAAACTTAGTTTAATAATAGTTTAAATAAATGTATCTACTCTAAGAAAACTTAGTTTAATATTATAGTTTAAATAAATGTATCTACTCTTAGAAAACTTAGTTTAATATTATAGTTTAAATAAATGTATCTATTCTAAGAAAACTTAGTTTAATATTATAGTTTAAATAAATGTATCTACTCTAAGAAAACTTTGTTCAAGATCAGTTTAAATAAATATATATATATGTACTCACAGGAAATGTAGTTCAAAATTAGTTAAACTGGGAGTAATATAACTCCCTGAATAAATATTTGTACTCTAAGAAAACTTAGTTTAAGATTAGTTTAAATAAATGTATCTAATTTAAGGAAACATAGTTCAAGATATTTCTAGTCAAAAGAAGCATAGTTCAGGGTTATTTTAAACAAATAAAGTCTTCTAAGGAAATGCAGTTCAAGATTAGTTAAAGCAAATTGATCTACTCGGAAGAAAACATAGTTTAAGATTAATTTAGACAAATGTTTCTACTCTAAGGAAGCTTAGTTTAAGATTAGTTTAAATAAATGTATCTACTCTAAGAAAAATTAGTTTAAGATTAACTTAAGTAATATTACACCAGTTTTGGGTGGAAGAAAATTTGTCTCTGAAAATTCAATTTGGAATACGGCGGTACCTTTACTAAGCTATTCATGCATGTTTCAAAGTCGAAATATGTTCCCAACAACTAGAAATCTGCAAATCCGTGTGCATGTTATCGTCCTCGACATTATTGTGGAGACTGATTAACTTTCGGTTGTTTTGTTCCAATGGTTGCCGATCATAACCTTGTGAAGAAAAGTTTTGGTCCGATGATTGCCGATCATGACCTCTTCTTCTTCTGTAAGTGCAGAACTCATGGTTAAGTATAATCACACTGTTCATATGACACAATAACCCCCCCCCCCCCCCCCCCCATGTACAATTAAAATGTCCAATATATACAATTAAAAACAGAAGGAGTAGTTCTATGGTACAATGGTGGTGGTGGCCAGGGCTTGTCGGAAACCCTCCAGGGAAGTCATACTGGCCAGTTGCTGAGGTAGTGTGTTCCATGTCCTGATAGCACTCGGGAAGAAGGAATACTGCATAGTTATTGTTCTGGTGTGTGGTTGAAGGAACTTTATGTTATGTCCTCTAGTGATGGCGCCAGTTGGAATGAGGAACGGTTCTGGTGGTATATCAACAAGATTGTTTACGATCTTAAATAGTAAAATTGTCATAATACGTGCTCTTCTGAGCCTAAGTTCTTCCCAACCTAGTTGTTACATCATGCTGGTGACACTGCTAGTTTGTCGGTAGTTGTTCATGACAAATCTTGCCCCTCTTCGTTGAACTCTTTCAAGTGCGTTGATGTTCCTCTGGGTAGGTGGATCCCAGACTGCAGCAGCATACTCGATGGTTGGGTGGACGAAGGTGGTAAATGCTCGTTTGTTAGCTGACTGGGGGCAAGTGCCAATGTTTCTCCTTAAGAAAGCAAAGGTGTTATTCGCTTTTTTAGTGATGGCATCTACGTGGGTGTTCCAAGAGAGGTTTTTAGAGATGTTAAGGCCTAGGTATTTCGTGGAATCAACATGTTGATGTATGTGTCCATGTATGGTGTAGTGGTTTACGTTTCTTAGTGATGGTCAATACTTCACATTTGTCTGGGTTGAACTGCATCTGCCACTGTTGTTCCCATTTGATTAAGTTGTCTAGGTCTTCTTGAAGTTGGGTACAGTCAGAGGTGGAACTGACCTTCCTATACATGAGGCAGTCGTCAGCGAAAAGACGGGTCTGAGATCTTGCGTAGTCTGGCATGTCGTTGATGTATACAAGGAAGAGCAAGGGGCGGATCTCCTGTACTTTGCGATCACAATACTGGTATACTAGTATTGTGCACAATACTGGTATAAAAAAATATTCCAGTATTGTATTCTAGTATTGTTCCAGTATTGTTAAATTAGTTATTTTTTGGGAGTATTGTATATATTAACAATACTAGAATACGATATTGGAATAAATTGATAACAATGTGTCAAGTTGTCAATGTGTATTGTAGGACAGGAAATGGCAACATGAATTGACACTTTTTCAAAAGCAAAAAAAACACAAAAAAACGTTATCTTATTTTTTATTGATTTAAGCACTATTCACTATTTCATTACAGTGTTCCAGCTAGGATTTCAAAAGGGCAGGGTGCTGGTCCTGAAAAAGGGCTCTTTAGTGCGCTGTTGGATTTTTAAAAAAGGCATTTTTTAGGGACACTGTAAAATCAAATAAAGTATACAATGAAATATTGACTTTTATTATTTATACATGAGCAAATAGGTCAGTTTATTCAACAAATCAACCTAGATATAATTCTATCTTTCTGTCATTAACTCTAAAAAACTTGGCAACTACTGTATCTGACACATGCTCATAACATTGTTGCAATTTAGTTTGACATGTAAAATATTGTTCATTGTTCACTGTTTCATGCGATTTATGTGATCACACTTTACCAATTTGACCTGTGAAAATACCCTTTCTACTTTTGCTGTACTCAGAGGTAACACAGCAGCTATACTCATTAAGTGTATGCTATTATTGGGGTACAGTGCTGATAAACCAAGCTTTTCATTTAATAAAAGCTTAAGGCATGCCATGATGCTCCTTTCATGACATTCCTCTATTTTTATCACTTGTTTAAGTTTCAGATGAATTTGAAAGTTCAACATTTTAAAATTGGATTAAATAATTTTTTTTATCAAAATACAAGGATGTTACGGGAGGACAGACAGACGAACGGAAGGTAGCGTTACTACATGTATATCCCTTCGCAACTTCGTTGGCGATGGGATAAAAACTACCCCCCCCCCCCCCCCAACACACACAAAATAAAAACCTCTACAAACTATCAGTTGTAAAAGGCAACCCCTTACAACAATTACAGCAACATCAATTATGGCAATAGACGATGTAAGTGGATTTTTTACTTCTTCAAATTTACAATAAAAATAATGATGCCTGTGATATGGCAGTTAAAGGCACTCACTAAAAACTATAAATATCATACTTCTACACAACATTTATACTTATATAACAAGTGCCATTCTATAAAGAATTATGAGAGACTATATAAATTTCAATAAATTAAAACTTTAAATCAAGTCTATAAAACATTTCAGTTCTGTAAAAACTTAACTATCAATCAAGAATATAAAAAACTATTTCTTCTACCTTAAATATTAAAAAGAAACCATCATAAAGAAAGATAATTAAAAAGTTGGCATGCGGTGAAATATTTCTCCAATTACGAATTATACCTCAAAAAACGGCATTGTCATAATTTGGTCTTAATTTATGGTACAAGGATGTGCTTTACAAAGTTTTGACCTTTTTATCTAAGACATCAGCATATCTGGCATGCATTCAGGTATATACAATGAAAGATGAACACATGATTTACACAGACATCGTGTTCTTTGTATTTGATCTCGATCTACTTTATTAGGTTTAAATAAAATACCTTGTCTTTTGTATGAACAATTATTTATATACACGACTATATGGTTTAAAAGGAATATATTACTTGGCTCTATTTTAAGCTTGTCTTATTATTTGTTATGTTAATTTGTCAAGTACGCACATTTCGAAAGGTCTCGCATCACCTTAGATAAATGGTTATACGTCACATACCTATGGAGTCAAGGAACAAAAGTTAATTCCGTAGAAAGACAAGTATAGATTGACGAGAAGACCGTAATACAGATGTTTCAATACTTGAGAGATGTCTGCTCCACTAAACTACTATCAACTCCAGTTGAATTAGGTGGACCAGGTGTGATTGTCCAAATTGATGAAAGTCTTTTTAATCACAAATTAAAATACAACAGAGGGCGACGGGCCAGCAAAGAGCAGTGGGTTTTCGGTTTAGCAGATACATCCAGCAAGCCTGCCATTACTACATGGAAACTGTTGACAAAAGAGATGCCGCAACTCTTTTACCTATTATACAACGTGTTGTAAAACCAGGGACAATCATCCATTCAGATCAGTGGAAAGCGTACCATAACATCAGCTCACGACTGCAGCTTAGCCATGGCACAGTTAATCATTCGCTCAACTTCGTGGACCCTGCAACTGGCATACATACTCAAGCAATCGAGTCGTACTGGGCTAAAGCCAAACAGAAGTTTAAAGAGATGAAAGATGTGTCATCACATCTACTACCCAGTTACCTAGATGAAAGAATGTGGAGAGACAGATGGGGTACCACAGGTGACAATGCATTTACAAACATTCTCATACATATTTCAGAACAATATCCTGTGTAAAAGTGATATTTATTATGGACATGATAGACTCTTTATAATTCTAGTGCTAGTACATTATATTGTGAATGTGATGTTATTATTCATAAATCATGTTGTTCATCAAAGATTATTAAAAATTTGATGCCATCTACAAAAATGTATGATCATCTATAAAATAAATAAAATGTAAATTATGACATGTTGTTTTATCAATTATTATATATCCTGGTATTGCATATTTTTATTTACGAACAGTATTGTTAACAATACTGGAATATGATTTTATACCAGTATTGTATTTTTTTTGTAAAAAAATTACAATACTGGAATAATTTTTTATACCAGTATTGTCAACAATACTGGTATACCAGTATTGTGATCGCCAAGTACAGGAGATCCCAAGGGGCCTAAGACTGCTCCTTGTGGAACTCCAGATGCAACAGGATTTGTTGGGATCCGACCTATAATCCGACAGTCCGATAGTCCGACAAATGCTATATTTCTTTGAAAGTTAACACTATAATATGTGTAATATGGGGCCAGAAACCGAACCGTTTACTCACCAAAGAAAGGTCCAGAACACCGGAAACACGATATCATAGACGGACAAACAATTGGCAGGGCCACACAAGAGCTAAAAAAAAACCACATATATGAACAACGCGGACTCCATAAAGACCTGGATCCAATCGTGATGAACCGGTAGTGTAAGTATCCCGTATATTTTTTAGTAGCGACTACTTCAGGCTTTATTTAAGTAGCGTGTAGCCGAGTCCAGCCAAGAAAAGTCACTATTAAAAAGAAAGATGAAATAAATGAATACACAAAAAAAAGAAATACAAAAAAAAAAGGAAAAGCCAAAAGGAGAGCGTACCAGTGTCCCCCGCCCTTTATCATGGAATATTTATGTTAAAAAGCAATGTCGACACACCAATAGAGCTGGATACAATAATTTGTGCGAATTGATTGATTGATTGATTAAGGTCCAGCAAGCAATATTTCAGTCATAATTAGGATGAGAAAAGTTTGTAAACAAAAAATTAGAAAGAGGGGACTCTGGGATGGGTCAACATGGGCAACGGCTTAACACGGGAACTTGTTTTTCTGTCTCTTCCGACGACAAGTTGGTTCTATTTTTATTCCCCGGGATTCAGACGGGTGACCCTGCTATAGTCGCCTTCTACGACAAACGCATATATAAAAAGTTACGATTGAAGGAATTGTCCCTAAGTGACCCCTTATATCACGGAAAGAAACAGCATCGGAATATGACAAAATAAACAACTGTGCCATGATACGCCGCCCCCCCCCCCCCCCCCCCCCCTTCTTTTATGACAATTGAAGGTCGGTTGCACAGCGTGAGAACAGTAATTAACATTCTGCACTTTTTTAAACCAATTAATTGTATATACATGTACCATATGAAAACTGGCGTTTTCAAAACTGACTAAAATCACACCTCTCACTTGCTCCCCCTTTTATCAATACAATGTATGTCACGATGTGACCTATCAGTAAAAGGGGGAACACGTGTGAGATGTTATCGTACGAGGCGTGGACGAACGGACGAACAGCGGTATGCCATAATAAGCCCGTATTTTGACGGGCGTATAAAAATGAATGGCCCATATCCTGAAATTACGAATATATCATTTTTGGCCAAATTATTTTTCAAAACTTTCATCAGTTTAAAGCATTTGTCGGACTATCGAACCGTCGGACTATCGGACTGTCGGACTATCGGACTGTCGGATTATAGCTACGGCCCCGGATTTGTTGATGACGAATTTCCTTCCAGTACAACAGTCTGGGTACGGTCTGACAAGAAATCCTGAATCCATGAGAGAGTGTTGTTTCGTACTCCATAATGATCAAGTTTCATTAATAGTCGGTTGTGGGGGACCTTATCAAAGGCCTTAGAGAAGTCCAGTAAGATACCGTCTATCTGGTCGCCAGAGTCAAGTGCCTTTGCTAAGTCATGGATAGTTAGGACTAGCTGGGTATCACATGATCTTCTCTTGCGGAAGCCGTGTTGTTCGTCTGAGAGGATGTTGGTGTTTTCTAGGTGGGTAAGGACACTGCTGTGGATTATGAGTTCCATGATTTTACAACATATCGATGTTAATGATATAGGCCTGTAGTTGGAAGGTTGGCCTCTGTCTCCCTTTTTAAATACAGGTGCGACTATAGCTGTTTTCCAGTCAGATGGGATTTTATCCTGGTTAATGGATGCTTGGAATATAAACGTGAGTGCTGGTGTTATCTCTTTGGCTGTTTCCTTCAGTAGGCCGCCCGGGATACTGTCGGGTCCCGTGGCTTTGTGTGGATTTAAACTTGTCAAGAGTTTCATGACACCATTGTGAAGAAAAGATAAACAATCATGGATGCTGACAGGGGATTATAGTATGATGCTGAGGTAAGCAGCACACATTCCTAACAATGATTATTGAGGAATCTGTCTGTTTCATGTCGTGTGAACCAATTGTTTTTTTGCAATTATTCTTGTGGTACACACGGAATATGTATTATTTTTCATCAACTGAACATTGCGCATGAGCGATAATCTCCCCAAAAGAGTTCAAATATTGTGTCACGCGCATATCATTTGCATTACTGTACTGGAAAACAGAATTATCTACTGTCAAATATTTGGCGATTTGCTCTTAAAATCTGCTTTTGAGCGGATTTTTAATGTTATGCAGTTGATTTTAGTTAAAATTAAGTGAAAATATTTAATCCAAAAATTCCACGATATTTGCCTTTCATATTACTTTCAACAAATGTTTCAACTCGGAGGATGCTTAGTTCAAGTTTAGTTTAAACAAAATTAAAATGTTTCTACTCCATGGAAACGTAGATCAAGATTAGTTTAAACAAATGTATCTACTCAATAGAATCGTATATGTTTATTCTAAATGAAGCACAAATGTCGTACCTCATATGTACCCAGTATACATGATCTGAAATTTGTGATGAAGTCGTTAGAAAATTGATACCATTTTTCAACTTCTCCATCTATTGCAAATCCCTTCATTACAAGACTTGTACAAGAGCAGACGACAGTCAGGAACACAAAACTAGTCAGAAACATTACTGCAAGTCCTATATCGTAATCTACCATGTCCAATATAATGTCAATAGTTTTCCATACGCTTCTCCAACATGCTACGTTACCCACACCAACCAAGATAAAGTAGACATCTTGTACCAGTAATTTAACAATGTAATGGCGTCGCCCCATACATTCAATAGTATTTCGACAAAGTATTTGAAACAGTTCAGCCATAATTTGAATAGTGACAAACACGACCACAGAAAATATAATTGTTTGTGTTTTATCCTCTGGAAACAGATGATCGTCATATATCTTCCAGACATCACGCCAAAAGACGACAATTAGACTTCCTAGAGTAGATACCGATAGCAATATATCTAGTCCGAATGACATTTGACTGCCGATCTGAAAAATAAACAAATGCAGGTCGGGTTAATAAGTACTGTATTTGTTTTAATTGATATGGAGAAATGTTAGTATGCAAGTTTAATGATGTTTTGTGCAAATCAAGATCATAATGGATCAAACTGAATTCAGCTTGTCCGTCAAAACATATAATGTTCCCAAGATTTCAATTTCTCTGACTTAAAAAATATCTTTTTATAAATATACAAGTGTGGACACAGAAATGTGCTGTCCAAAAGGTAAGTGTGGATGTCAATATTTCATATTATTAACTTTAAAAAAAAAAAATCATGGACACAGGGGTCCTGGATTTTTTTTAATAAAAAACTAATCCTGGGTTATTATTTTTGCTTAAAGTCCGGTCCTGTGTTTTTATTTCAAATTTCATCATAGCCCCCCTCCCAAGGGATATAAAATTGTATCATTAATAATAAATTAATAAATATAAATTCAGATTTTCTATTTAAAATAAATCTCATTTGCAAAATTTGTTCAATTTTTAATGCTGATTTAAGCTTTAGTCGCAACAATTTTTATTTTTCTCTTTAAACTGTCGAAACATAACATTTATTTAACTGTAAAATTCACCCCACCCCCCTTTTTCCCTTTTTTCTTGTTTAAATCAATGATCAACAATATTCCAGAATCAAACAAATGAATAAATATAACATAGATTTCTTTTACATGCATCTTTTTGTTCTTGTCCAAGATAAAAATGCATCGCTAAAATTACCTGTGGGTGTTTCTCCACTTCAACTCGTAAATTTACATCGAAATAAAAATGTTATTGCATTTATCAATATTTTATGAGTATCAACAGTTTTTTTAACACCGTATCTGTTTCTCCATACAGCCGCCCGATTACAGTGATCCGTGACCCACTTTAGCACGTTCTACCAGTTTTTTTTCTTAATAATGTTGTTTAATAAGATTGAAATGTAAACACCAGTATTCCATCTCAATGATTTGTAACAAAACATGTATTTGAGAGTCAGAGTATTTTCTTGGAAACATATATATGTATATACGACTCTCATATAACTTTGTTACTGGTCACATATTATCAGTTACCGTATGTATACATCATTGTCTGATGACATGAATTTCCAATCATAAAGATGGATTACTGGTGTGTACACAGTGCCGGATTTAGGACAAATGAAGCCCTGTGCTAGTTAAGTTATGAGGCCCCTTACTTGTATTGGGCCCTGAAGGAATTAGATCCGGTAGTCCTACACAGGCAGTCGGGCGTACATGCTCAGGAATCATTATGTCTGGAATCGCCCCGAAACAGAACGCCTTCAAATTTAAAATTGCACCACAAAAGCAAAAATCCATCGTAAAAAAAATAATTGGCAGGAAGATGGCCCCCCTGGCCAACGGGGCACAATGGTAAATCTGGCACTGTAGGTACATTCTCAACTTAATTTGCAATGGTCAACATAAACTTTTAAGAAAGCGAGTGGATGATTTTTTTGAGTAATTAATTGCTTAGCTGGTCGGATTATTATACGACTGCAAAATATTTGAGGTCATATTATGTTATACCTTGTTATCTGTCTTAGACAGAATGGTTTCCATGTGATAACTGAAGTTGTAGTTGCTGGATTATTCTGAATTTTGAACACAATGATCCATGGCATTGAATAAAGGTTGATGCTGCTTTTGGTATTGTAACCCAACCCATTTTCAAACAAAAGGTCCAAAGGTGCCAAAATGGATGTTTCTGTTATTTGTACACGTAGAGCTTATTTTTCATCTGATTTACATGGTTTTATTAGCTCACCTTGCCAAAGGCAATGTGAGCTTTTGCCATCACTTGGCGTCCGTCGTCTGTCGTCCATTAACTTTTCACATTTTAATCTTCTCCTCTGAAACCCCTCAGCCAAATGAACTGAAACTTGGTAGGAAGCATCTATGGAAGGTCCTCTATAAAGATTGCTAATTTCGTCCCGATCCATTAACAAACATGGCCGCCACAGGCAATTCTTGTTTCTGATTGGTCTATTTTTTTAAATCTTCTCCTCTGAAACCACTGGGCCAATTGAACTGAAACTTAGTAGGAAGCATCTATGGAAGGTCCTCTATAAAGATTGCTAATTTCGTCCCGATCCATTAACAAACATGGCCGCCACAGGCAATTCTTGTTTCTGATTGGTCTATTTTTTTTAATCTTCTCCTCTGAAACCACTGGGCCAAATGAACTGAAACTTGGTATGAAGCATCTATGGAAGGTCCTCTATAAAGATAGCTCATTTCGTCCCGATCCATTAACAAACATGGCCGCCACAGGCAATTCTTGTTTCTGATTGGTCTATTTTTTTTAATCTTCTCCTCTGAAACCACTGGGCCAAATGAACTGAAACTTGGTATGAAGCATCTATGGAAGGTCCTCTATAAAGATAGCTCATTTCGTCCCGATCCATTAACAAACATGGCCGCCACAGGCAATTCATGTTTATGATTGAATGCTTTATTTTTTTTAAAAAACCTGTTTTTCTGTGGAAAGGGAGATAACTCTAATTTAAATATAGATACATATTAGTAAAATACAGTTAGCTATGAATTGAATTATAGATAAATATGCCTCTAAAACCCCTCAGCCAAATGAACTGAAACTTGGTAGGAAGCATCTATGGAAGGCCCTCATTGCTCGTTTCGTCCCGATCCGTTAACAAACATGGCCGCCATAGGCGATTCTTGTTTCTGATTGGCTGATTTTAAAAATTCTTCTCTTCTGTAACCGTTTGGCCAAATGAACCGAAACTTGGTAGGAAGCATCTATGGAAGGTCCTCTATAAAGATTGCTCATTCCGTACCGATCCATTAACAAACATGGCCGTCACAGGTAATTCTTGTTTCTGATTGGCTGATTTAAAAAATTCTTCTCCTCTGAAACTGTTTGGCCAAATGTACCGAAACTTGGTAGGAAGCATCTATGGAAAGTCCTCTGTTGCGATTGCTTATGTCGTTCTGATTCGTTAACAAACATGGCTGCGACAGGCAATTCTTGTTTCTGATTGACCTATTTTTAAAAATCTTTTCTTCTGAAACTGCTTGGCCAAATGTACCGAAACTTTGTAGGATGCATCTATGGGAGGTCCTCTATAACGATTACTCAAATGTCCAAAGTACTATGGATCCATAAATTTACTGTGTCAAGCAAAATACAGTTTCCACACCTGCATTTATATGCATGCACTTATTCCACTTTCCCTTGTCAAAAAGTTGGGTTTGTATCATGCTTCCTGTGCATAGCCCTTTATTTTATTCTCATTATACTTCAGTAACACAACCACATTTTTATACTTAATTGACTATAGAAAACATCCAGAAAAGGATTACTTAAAAAAAAAGATTTAATAAATGACACAATTTTTCAATTTCCCCCAAATTTGATTTTGTTAATATTTTCGTATTTAAATCCACGTTGAGCTGGAAAAATAGTTTTCTCTCAAATATGTACATTTTGTCACATACTGAATTAGCCAAGTTCAGAGGAGGTAAATTAGATGTCAATATTGCATCCCCACCCCCTAGAATAAAGGACACAAATATGACTCTTACCCTAGAACAGTAAAAGCTACAAATCTGTTGGAACACTTCAAACAGGAATTGTAATCAAACGAACAGCTGCCTCTCACCTCATGAAAATCAAACGAACAGTTGCCTCTCACCTCATGAAAATCAAACAAACAGCTGCCTCTCACCTCATGAAAATCAAACGAACAGCTGTCTCTCACCTCATTAAAATCGTTGAACACAAACAAGACCACAACATATACCGATGGTTATTAATGTCCTGAATTGGGACAAACCCAAAAATGTGTCAGATTTAAACAGAATAATGAGATCTGACCAGTCTTTGCTTTTACTCCTACATGTTTCGTACTTAGCGGAGAACACGTAGATACCAATACTTAGTGGAGAACACGTAGATGCCAATACTTAGCGGAGAACACGTAGATACCAATACTTAGTGGAGAACACGTAGATGCCAATACTTAGCGGAGAACACGTAGATACCAATACTTAGTGGAGAACACGTAGATGCCAATACTTAGTGGAGAACACGTAGATACCAATACTTAGCGGAGAACACGTAGATGCTAATACTTAGCGGAGAACACGTAGATACCAATACTTAGTAGAGAACACGTAGATGCCAATACTTAGTGGAGAACACGTAGATGCCAATACTTAGCGGAGAACACGTAGATGCCAATACTTAGCGGAGAACACGTAGATACCAATACTTAGTGGAGAACACGTAGATACCAATACTTAGTGGAGAACACGTAGATGCCAATACTTAGTGGAGAACACGTAGATACCAATACTTAGTGGAGAACACGTAGATGCCAATACTTAGTGGAGAACACGTAGATACCAATACTTAGCGGAGAACACGTAGATACCAATACTTAGCGGAGAACACGTAGATACCAATTTAATATTATATGGTTTGACCCGTGCTTAGCAGAGAACACGTAGATACTTTAGCGGAGAACACGTAGATATCAATTTAATATTGTATGGTTTGACCCGTACTTAGCGGAGAACACGTAGATACCAATTTAATATTATATGGTTTGACCCCTTCTTAGCGGAGAACACGTAGATACCAATTTAATATTATATGGTTTGACCCCTACTTAGCGGAGAACACGTAGATACCAATTTAATATTATATGGTTTGACCCGAACTTAGCGGAGAACACATAGATACCAATTTAATATTATATGGTTTGACCCGAACGGGGATAGAACCCACTAAACGCCATGATATATATGAAATACTGATATTGTTAGCGTTAAACCGAACTCACAATCTACCGCACTCGTGATCTCCTCTAAGCTCTAACCACTACAACAGGGAGGCGCTTTATATATATAACAATGAGTTGACAATTACAACTTCTATTGGATATTTGGTCTCATTTTGCGTTGTTCTTTAACAGCTGTTTTGCGAAAAATCGGGTTACATAAAAGAAATTCAAGATCTTTCCCCCTTCTTTATAATTGCTACATCACAATTTGTTTGTTTATTTATTGTGTATATTAATGCACTAATTTATATGGAATGTACAAATAACATTTGTTTACGTAAAGTCGTGTTGGTTTTTTCTCTCAAAATATTATACTATAAAACAAAGTTGTATGGAATTTGTGTCTGGTAAGTGTTATGTAGAATATCTCAATACTGGTCATTTCTCCAAACCGGTTATTGATTGCCGACCCTGGTTTGTTTCAATTATGCCGAAATTAAATAAAACTTTAGCTGGGATGTCGATGGACATAATTAATACATTGTATATGTAATAACATTAATATTAACACCAACATGGTCTTTCCAACTGGAACAGATAATTAGAAGTCGAGGAGGCCTTTATTAAATAAACGTTAGAGAATACCGAAGGGTCAATCCAGAGAAACTGGCAACATAGGGTACACAAGATGAAGGAAAACACAGAGAAACTGGCAACATAGGGTACACAAGATGAAGGAAAACAAAACAAAAACACAACACAATACAAAATGTATGTGTTGAACACCACTATACTCAAACAAACCAACAATAAGGTAAATATGACCTGCGTCCTCCTACAAAGTCAGGGCTTTGAATGTTTTTCAAGTTTACCAGTACTTCACATCATACACTGTACAGGCGTAATTTTTTCTTAAAATTTGAACATTTTTCATGAATATCTTACGCAACACTCTTTGAAATTATGAGATACAATTTCAAGTGGTACCGCCCGTTAATGAAAGGCTTGTAATGTATGGACCAATAACCTTCCTGATATAAATTGACTGATATAAGGATATGAATATAAATGGACACGAAAAAAATAGACTGCATGGTACCTTAATGGGCGTTCTTAATATTTTGGTTTATCTCAGAAGAACATATTTTAGGAATAACTTGGTAAAGGTGGGGAAAAATACTTGTTTTTTTAGCACGTTGAAAATGTAAGTATGCAAAATACAGACTATGCATATACAAAATGTACTTTTAAGGTTCCCATTCATTCTGACAATGTCGTCGAAGAGAGAAGTGTGGGCATTCTCTATCCAGAGTTGTCGTTCCTGCTACGTTGTGTAGCGTAGCAGGAACGACAACTCTGGATAGAGAATGACGTATGGGATGAGCGAAGATATACATTATTCATAAACCTTCTAAGACTAAGGGACCTTCACACGTAATTCGAATTCGATTCGCATTAAAAAAAAAAATAATTACGTGTGAACGCGATTAGCGTATGCAATTCACATTGGATGCAAATTTATTCGCTTTAAATGTACGTGTGAACGCAGCATCAAATATACCATAGGTAAAGAGCGTTTCATAAAATGTTCGTATGGGATGCTCTAAACAGGCAAATATAATGATTTATTTATGTAGGGTGTGAAATTGAGAGTAATTATTTTTTAAAGTTGAACGCAATGAACGATTTTTTTTAATACATCAATAGAAGATGAAATATAAGAATATAGCTACATGCTCCTAGGAGCCTGTAATCGCTCACCTGGTTTTTAATTTGACATCTAAAGTTGATAGAAAATGGGTGTGTTACACATAATTTTGAAAGTGGGCCACCAAAAGATCATTTCAACTCAAATTTCTGAGCAACAGATTTTGTTGTGATTTTTTTTCCATAATATTCCTAAACGGAATAAACTGACTGAAAAAATCTCACAGAAAAACCCATAATGTATGTTAAACTACTAATTGCCATGTAGCTGCAGTTAATTTGTTAAACTACTCCTTGCTATGTAGCTGCAGTAAAAAAATTTGAGCTCATTTTGACTTATACTAAAGCAGCAATGGACAATTGAAGAAATTTATATTTTTAGTAACAGCAGCCATCTTGAATGGAGGGCGGGGCTGTCCAATCGTAACTACTCGGCCATTCTCGCTACCCTGCCAATAACCTCGTATGCATTAGGCGTATAAATCGCACTACTTTTCACATGTCAGTTACATGAAAGTTTGATAAAGTTATACTTTAAACAATTTTCTATATTTCAATTAAAGTTTTAATTAGTTTTGCATGATTATATTTTACTTAGTATGTCTTCCATATTGGATTTTCGTGAACTATATTTTTGTGCGGCTTAACTTAATTTAACTTCCGGCAAACAATTTAAGAAGAATTTCTACTATGTACGTACGAGGTTATTTGCAGGGTAGCGAGAATGGCCGAGTAGTTACGATTGTGGGGCTGTCGGACACAATTTTGAAATGGGACTCCCCAAGAACTATCCCAGCCAAATTTGCTTTAATTTGGTTCAGCGGTTTCAGAGGAGAAGATTTAAATGTGATCTTTTATCAAAATATGCCTAATTTGCATAATCGGTAAAAATCGACTGAAAGAAAAATTTCAAAGAAAAACCCGGAATATATGTTAAACTACTCCTTGCCTTGTAGCTGCAGTTAAAATTTGAGCTCATTTTGACTTATACTAAAGCAGCAATGGGCAATTGAAGAAATTTCTATTTTTAGCAAAGCAGCCATCTTGAATGGAGGGCGGTGCTGTCGGGCACAATTTTGAAAGGGACCCACCCACGGACCATCCCTGCCAGGTTATGTTTAATTTGGTTTAGCGGTTTCAGAGGAGAAGATTTAAATGTGAAAGTTTACGACGTACGACGGACGGACGGACGGACGACGGACGCCAAGTGATGGCAAAAGCTCACATGGCCTTTGGTCAGGTGAGCTAATAAATATAATTTTAGGTACAGCAATACAGCACATATACCAACAGTCAAGACTACCCGGTATGGATTGAACTCTTTTAGATACTATGCTTCAAAAACTTGGAATGAGCTGTCAGACCACTACAGGAAAGAAACATCTTTCAATCGATTTAAGAGTTTGATAAACTCTTTTGGAATGGCAGCTCATGCCACTGCAGCTTGTGTGCGTGATTTTAAATTATTTTCCTACTTTTTTGCTTTGTATGTTGCTACTTTCTATGTGTTTCATTTATATCCATGCTTTTTGTTTACTCACATCGATATATATGCTTTTAAATTATGCTGGTGCTACTGCTGTGTTTTAATTGCTTTCACATTTTAGTTTGGTTTTAAATTTCATGGAAAGATTTAAATATGACTGCTTTTTTTTTTTTACAAATATTGTGTCCATGTTTTGTTTTATTGTTTGTACATGTATATGCATATTCTTATGTCGGATTTAAAAGCTCACTAGAGCTTGTGTTGTAATTGTTTGATTCTTTCCGACTTTAAATAAAGCTTATTGTATTGTATTGTATTGTATTGTATTGTATTGCGAAATACTTACAATTTTCCCAAAAATCATAGACTGGTTAAAAAACTGGTTTCTGTCTCCATCAAAGCCAATAACGAAAGGTGTCGTTATAACGTTTCTTACACTTCGAAACAACACAAGGAAAAAGAGACAAGCTGCTAGTAATATCTCCGAAGAATAACGTCCGGTGTAATTGTCTAGTATATTCCATAGTCCCCTCCAGTGACAAATTCCAAAGATTGCCCAAAATAATACAATAATACGGGAGACACAGAAAAATACAACACAATGCTTTCCTTGTAATTCCGTTGTCAATGAAAACTGTTTTAAACCTAAAATGCACAATCCAAGTATACCAAATGATAAGGACAAGCCATTACTTAGTCCTGGGTTGTCTGGAAACAAATATATGTCCTGTAACTTCCATGTCGAATACCAGAAACTGACAACCGGAAGTACAAAGGTGTCGCTAATCAATATGTTCCCTAATCTGTGTAATATCTTCATTATTTTAAGGTAGATCAAATATGTCAGCATCAAATCAAATTTTTAAATAAAGTTGTAAAATATCAACCAACATATATATTACAAATTTCTCTTCACCGGACAATAAAGGAGGACAGATGACGTTAACTTTTATTATCATTCCTAATTAGTTTTCTTCACTTCACGCTGCAGTTTATTCAGTGCAGAACAAACCCGATTATATAAAGTACCATACATACCCTATTGATAGATTCGTGACATGTAATAAAGAAGTTGATACCATTCTTTTGAATATACTTAATAAATTTTATAACAAAAATACAATCAAAGAAAGCAATATTGACCTTTCATCCTGTCAAAATTCAGTCAAGTAGAAATTTACAAATTGAAGTAATTTCGTTGGGGTTAAATTTCATATAACATACAGTCGTTGACATACCCCCGGTATTCTAAGGTGCACTACAATGTACTATGTACTTTACAGTAACAGTGTTCGAATTGGTCTTTCTCTATTATAAATAACCGCCATAGTAGGTAAATTTGTTCAGAGAACCAATGTAACACATCCGACTTACAAAACATCTGCTTAGTGAACATTGGACGAAACTATTTTGCGGGTACATTTTTCTAACTACATTTATATAGATATTTTCGTATAATATATTAAATAGGCCTTGTATTTTTTGTCATCTTAATCTCAATCTAATTAAAATCACCTGTTTGTTGTATCTTTTTTAGCTCACCTGACCCAAAAGGGTCATGTGAGGTATTGTCATGACTTGTCGTCGTCGTCCATAAACTTTTACATTTTAATCTACTTCTCTGAAACCACTAGACCAATTGGAACTAAACTCGGTAGGAATGTTCAATGGATTGTCGTTTAAAAAGAATGTTTTTTTATGTTGATCAGAAGTACACAAAAACAAGAGGCCCAAAGATGTAAAAAAAGAAGAAAAAAAAAGTATCGTCTGTTTTAGTATGTGGAGCTATTATTTTTCAACCAATCTTAATTAATTATTTTTTCTTTATGTTCCTGATAAAATTATCTTTAAAAAGTATGCCAACACATTTTTATGACTCTTACCGCTTTCAAGATATAAGCGGGTAAAAATGGGACCAACACTCAAAATTGGATGAATGAACATGTAGTTTTCGTTGGCGATACACTATCGATCGACTTCCCGTATATATGTGGTCACGCCACGGTTAATGTTTCAATCGACCAACCAGCAGTGATCCTACTAAATCTTTATGTATCAAAACCGAATTAACGTCATGAGCTATTGTTCGGTGGGTCAATATAACTATCATGCATATGAATGGACGATTACATGACATGGCCCAAAACAAGATGTTGTTAGTTCTTGTTCTAAGTTAGTGTAATGCTTTAGAAAAGGAAATTATACAATAAACATCAAAATTTTTCTAGTTTATCTTAAACTATACATGTATGTAAAAATTGTGACTATAAATAGTTCGTCCATTGCTCAGACACTCGCTCGGAAAATTGTGTGTCCAGAATTTCATGATGCAATATCGTCACATTTCAGACAAATTACTAGTAGCTGTACAGTATAAAATTATTCAATGAAATGTGCATATAAATTTAAGAAGGTATATACGTTTGTATCTAACAACACATGCAAATGGTGTGTAAAGAGTTGAGCAGAATTGAATTACATGTATCAAAAATACAACACAGCCGATGAACAAAATCACGCAATTCATATACCAAGTCTAGGTCTCGAGATTTCTCAAATGCACATTTTTTATGTATAGCAATTTAACCAGCCTCAGCAAATTTGAGGTCGTATAATAGAGCACCCTTGCCGCAACCGGTTCACATCGATCAACAATTCTCAGAAAATGCCATTCAACCATATTGGTGTTCAGATGCATTTAGGCATAAATAGCAACTCCTCTAGTAATACCACATATAAACCAACTTCGTTCGACAAAGATGAAATCCTAGCTAACCGCAGATCATTCATGACCTCTTTAAACATTCCCTCTGGTAAAGAGTCTGAGGATTTACCCTATTTATATTGGATACCTAAACTCCATAAGACACCATACAAAGAAAGGTACATAGCGGGATCATCAACTTGTTCGACGAAAGAATTGTCTATTCACCTGACAAAGATTCTGTCTGCAGTAAAAGAGGGACAACAGAAATATTGTGAAACTGTTTACTCGCGTAGTGGCATAAATCACATGTGGATTTTGAAAAACTCTAAAGATCTTCTGGATAACCTGAAATCAAGATCTTTGTCTCAGGTATCCTCCATCAACACTTTTGATTTTTCAACTCTATATACCACCATACCGCATGACAAATTAAAAACCCGCTTAAAAGAAACAATTCATAAAGCTTTTAGTCATAGAAACTATGGCTCAAAATTTGTTGTGTTAGGCTACAATTCCACATATTTTTCAAACAAAATTCATAAAGGTAAAACATGCTCCTCCGAGGAACAAGTGATCAGTATGCTGGAGTTCCTCATCGATAACATATTTGTCTCCTTTGGAGGGACACTGTTTCAGCAGGTCGTCGGCATACCAATGGGTACGAATTGTGCCCCTCTTCTAGCCGATTTATTTCTATACTCATATGAGTCGGAGTTTCTTCAAAAGCTTGTAAAAGATAAGAAGATTCATCAGGCTAGAGCCTTTAATTTCACATACAGGTATATTGATGACGTTTTATCTATCAATAATTCTAGATTTGCAGAATTTCTTCCATTGATATATCCTCCAGAGCTGGAAGTTAAAGAGACCACCGATACAGCTTCGTCTGCATCATTTTTGGACTTATACCTCGAATTTGACGACAGTGGTCAACTCAGTACTAAAATTTATGATAAGCGGGACGACTTCAATTTTAAAATCATAAATTTTCCAAACATGTGCAGCAATATACCAGCTTCTCCTGCATATGGTGTTTACATCTCGCAATTGATTCGCTATGCAAGGGCCAGTGGCAATTATTCTGATTTCCTGAAACGTCATCTTCATCTGAGAAACAGGCTACTGGACCAGGGCTATAAAAAGATTCGCCTTATTCGATCTCTTAAAAAGTTTATATTCCGATACCAATATCTTGTCGAAATATATTCCGTCTCTGCAGAAAAAATTATAAGCGATGCATTTTCATATAGTGAAAATGTATAAAGATAAAGAAGTCAAAAATGTCAAGAATTTTTTTGTCAATGTGTGACGTAAAAGTATTTTTGACATTTACGTCACCGAATATGGTACTGCTTTGACAACTATTTTACCTATTTTGTTCCTGTATTTAAATACTGTTACAGTGACAGCCGGAACCTTTGAACCGTAATGAGAGCGGGAGGTTTGGCGCCTTAAAATCTGATTCAACTCACCATTTCTTTAGAAATGCCTGTACCAAGTCAGGGTCATTACGGTTTTCACAGTTTTCCGGTTGTTGACTGATTTTGTCTGTTTATATAATTATGAGTTTTGACTTTCCCTTTGTAAGATTGTTCGGAGTTCGGTAATTTTGTTATTACCTTTATTAATTAGTTGAGAGTGCTCAGATAATATACCACATAGCTTGGTGATTCATCTAGGAGAGTACGACAGCTCCTTACCAAATGTAAACTACTCTGAACTACATTTCATAAATATCTGTTCAAGTACATACGATCATGCAATAGCTTTAAAACATTCGACTTCATTACACAACTACACTCCCGACCCTTACTAAGACATAAAAGGAAGAAATTGTACTTGGTTTCATAAAAAAAGGTCCAACACAGATACAAATATCTTGTTTTAGGAAGGGACAAATCCTATTTCGTTAAAAAACCCACTCTTGATTATGAAGTTCTCTGCAACTAACATAAAAATGTTTTAGATTGACAACATATTTGTTGTTTGGTGGGCATGTTTTTCATTCATATCGGTACCAACTGTGCTTTACCGACGACTTGTTCCTTTATTCGTATGAAAAAGCAGATTTCATGCCGAGGTTTCTCAAGAAAAAATAAATGTTAGCCTGGTCCTTTAATTTTATGTCCTTTCAGAGTAGTTCGAAATTTAGTGACTATGTAGATCGGATCTTACTTTCCGATTTAACTTGAAATAAATGATACACAGATACAGCTAGGTCTGCTTCACGACTAAAAATTTAGCAAGTGTTGGTTAAGATCGATTTCAACCTTCCCATTGCGAATTTCTCATTTATGTACAGCAACTACATACATTAATCCTCACTTTAAGCTTAACGGTCGCCATTATGACTTCTTAACGGTTACGCAGTATACGTCACAGATCTTCTGTTTGTCCGTCACGGTCACAATCCAGTCATGTGCGCTTTCATGACTTGATCACTTATTTTTAACGCGAGTAACACGACAGGCACCATTAGTCAAGTAGAAAATGCCTATTCTTCTGGAGACTAGAGTTCATCCGTTTTTTAAAACCAGACTCCTGTTAGCAACCACTTTTCATATATTCTTCCCGGACACAATTCGGATATGTAACGGCCTACCACAACCATTAGTGGAAAGCACCTTCCTGGAAACCTTTAAACAGGGGGTGCTCAGCTGTCACATCCCATAATCGCACACCATGTTTTTAGACTTTTAATTCAGCACCTGCACATTTTTTTTTGCACCGTTGTTGTCACAACCCTACGGAAAGCGAGAGGTATCTTCAGACTTCAGACTTCGGACTTCACACTTCCACAACATCTCTGATAGGAGTGTCAAAGTGTCGTTTCCTTAAATTCATGCTCTTCATCAGGGCCCGGTTGTTTAACTTGTTGTTAAATTAACCATATGTTTATATGTAATCATTGGTTAAAGATTTAACCATGGGTTAGTAAACCAAGGGTTAAAAATTAGTTTTTTCAAATTCTTTTAACCACTTGGTTAAAATTTAACCAACCAATAACTGCAGGTTTAATATTTAACCAAGACCAATGTATCCCACAATTCCTTGTTTTATCCTAGCAGCAGATAAATAACAAAATGAATATGGCTGACTCAATCCTCCCTTCTCAGGACAAAAAGCAATAGTTATTAAAAAAAAAGAAAAAAAAAGTGAAATCTTACTTGATGAATATAACTTACATGTCATTGTTTAAGATTATTTGTTCAATATTAAAAGTATTTTGTACAAGTTAGTACGGAAGAGTATATGGACCTCGTCTTAGTTGCTTAATAACATTAAAAGAAATGTTAATAAGACGTGTTTAGTGCAAGGGTGTGTTATATAGGTGACGATAACTTCTTATAATTCATTAAACTACTTTTAATTAAATCTTTGTATTGTCTTACAATTTCAAGGACTGTTAATGTTCATTATGTAAGTTAGCCGTAGAATATTTTCTTTAGTTTCCAACATCTCATTAAAATTGGGTCCATGTATGTATGTCAAAAGTCTGTTTTTTCTCTCTGATTTAAATGTGTGAATTTCTTTTTATTTCAATTAATATGCACAAAGTTTTTCATGAATAACAATTAAGAAAAAATATAACCCCCTTTTCAGTATGAAATGATTGGTTGGTGTCTCATATGTAAATTATTCAATTTCTCCAATTCCGGCAATTGATGAGGAATGTCCATGATGTCATAGAGTTACCTCATGCTATTTTTGAAGTTTTATAATTTTGTTTTTCCAACGCAATTGTACGACCAGCGTATTTTCTGATTTACTTAGATTTTTGACATTGTTACTAAAAAGGGGGGATGATATGACTATTTTAACCCCGTCACATTCATATGTGCCTTTCCTATGCAAAGAGCCTTTGTAAAAGTCCTTATTTTTCACTATGGTTTTTGTCTTGAAAGGGGTCTTTTACTTCGCATTTCTCGGTCTGTTGTTAATTTACTCCACTTAGCTTTTGTCTAGTCTGTGGCCATATCAGCTTGTAGTGTGGGCCTTGTAGTATTGTAGACTGCTCTAGGCGTTCCCTATTTGAGATTTTTTATTTGGGTCTTCTCTGGAAGGTTGTCTCATGGACATTTATTCCACGTCCCAGTAATTCGTCCTTTCCGTACTATTTGACTAATTACACTGACTCAAATTTCGAGTGAGGGGCAAGAATCATGAAAAAAAATTGATAAAAAAAAAAACGAGAAAAGCAACAACAAAAACTGCCCCCGCTTCGGCCGCCTATTCATGGGAAATACATGCAATTTCTCTCACCATAAACAGCGAAGGATATATCAATTTATCATAACTTGAAACACAAGAAACATTCCTGTAAACCCGCGATCGCTAACGATTTTAAATTATATGAAACAAATAGAGGGAAGGGGTGCAATACTACTTTATAAACATTGTAAATTTGAAAAAAAAAACTAATTGAAAATTCGTAAGTAATTTCACTATTTTCGTCTGAATTTACCTTGATTTACCTTGAAAAAAAAGTGCAAATGTAAGATTTTTCTGCGCAAATGTAATGCACTGTTTTGAACAATGTAAATGGTAATAGAAATTTAATTTCATTGGAAATGCCATGCAAATTTGCCCGAAACACTCTGGGTTTCCCGTTTTGTACGGGAGGCATCATAGAAAGAACATTTCTGGCAGACATTTTGAATTGATAACCAATGGTTAAATATTTTAACAGAGCCCCTATACCGTGGTTAACTATTAATCAGTTTGACCATGCTTTAACCAGTAGTTAAATTTAACCATAAGTTGAACAACGCATTGCGTGCTTTGGTTAAATTTTAACCATAGGTTACCATTTTTAACTATTGGTTAAAAGGAGTGAGTATGATAAGGGTATATTTTGACCCAATCTCAGAAACTGTTTATATAGATATAATATTAAACACAATCATTGAAAGGTAAGATTTTTTTTTTTTTTATGATTTCACTTTGTCCTTTGTTGCTTAGCAACGTAAATGGAGGAGGGTCCAATTAATCATTGGAAATTCAAATATGGTGGTTTTATTTTACATATCTTGCATAGTCTTTTCGACAAAATGTTATGTTCTGTGTATGTACACTCTAAAAATAATATTCCAATTCTCTATGGTAGCATATAGTATTTTTGTGTAGTTTTGTCACCCTAGCAACGGTTTTGTAAACATTAAATTAGCCTATATTATTGCAATTAATGGTTGAATTTTGACATCTACGATCTTTTGACTTGATATTTGATTAAGCGGTACATTTTTGTCAAGCTATACACACTACAAATGTCATTTCATATTTCAAAAATACATTTTGATATTTTTATTCATAGTTATGCCCCGTCCATAGCAACAGGTTTCCCTATGCACAGTATTTCCCTGTAGATCTCATGGACCTTTTATTTAATCAAGAATATATTATAAGAATTCCTTAAACTTTACAATGTCCCTAGTAACCAAATATTATCCCTAGCAACCGCAGAAACTCGTCAATGCTGAGCTCTGTAAATTGCTTTTTTAAAATCTTTTTATAACCGAATGTTGATCTTTTTATTTTTTAAATTATGAGAGGAAATTATTCTCAGTAATTAGAATGTCAAAGGAACCAAGTCAACTGCATAACATGGTAAAGCAACGCTACAGTGGCAAGAGAGGATATAATCCATGTTGAATAATTAAGAAATAAATCATGGAAGCCAGAATGTGTTGCGAGTTTTAACATGGATTGGCGGATATTATACGTTATTAGTCTCGAGATGTTATATATCCCTTTAAAACGGGATATATAACATCTAGAGACTGACAACATTTTTATCTGAATGTTCCAACATTAATAAGTATCTGCATTGGATTGGGTCCAATCTACATAAAAATACACTTTGCAAGAGACCAACCATCCAATGATCATGATGTCCATTTTATTGGGTTTTAAAAGTTCAGTTTCTGAGAACAAAATATTAATTCACTTTCCCATAGGTCCCCAGTACTTGTGCAAGCCAATTCAAGTACCGTGTGGCAATAGTGCTATCTTCGATTAATAATTGGCACAAAAATCACATACTTTGTAAAGAACAAAACAGGCCACACACATCAAATAAATTTCAAACCCGAGTAGTTTTCAAACAGAGCTTTATGGCTCAGCCGAACAATCTCATTGTTGCCTCTGACAATCTTTCTCAATTCTGGCGAGGTCACCAAAAAGAACATTTGACAGATGCAGTGCCATTAGTTCCCATTCTTTTAGATAAAATTGAATCTTCATTTCACAAAGATACTATATGGTCAAATTTAATTACATATCCATTTCTTCTCAATTTCCCCCTATGTAAAAATTTGGACCAACGTTTGGAGTGAGTTGTTGTTGTTCAATGCCAACTCAGCAAGTTTTCAGCTATATCATGGCAAGAGCAAGTTAATTTTCATCGAGATCTGATGATGAGGTCCGTTTTGTACTAGACCAACACCCTTAGTTGGATTTTTTTAAAGAGTACTAGCTAACTGAAACAAGTCGGTGGATCGACATGTCCTGACTCCAACACATTATTCTGATTCCGAGCCAACCAGTGTTTGCTCTTTCTCCTTAATTCTGCCTGCTTAGCAGAGAAGCAACAAATATGGATTTTATCCTCTTTGGTTTGACCACACTGGAGGCGATCACATTATCCATTACACCACCGATGCGGTTTACCTAGAAAGAAATTTCAGGAAAAGAACTTTATCAGGAACATTGGTGCAGAATATGTATGTACTGTGCCAAATCTATGGTCAAACGTTTGAATTTCCCCTTTGCATATATATATACTAGTAGCATAACATTTGTCAAAACTAAATTCTTGAAAACAAGATGTTGCACGCTACGTCGTGCTAAGAATATCCCTACTCGTTCATTTGTGTCAAATTTGTATATATCTCAACACTCATTACCAGAAAATGGAAGCTGAGATATCTGTAACAAAAGTTTTCATTACGGCAAACATGAAAAATTCTAAGTCGCGCGGTAAACAGGAAGTAGATGTGCGGTAAGCCTGTAAAGGGGAGACACGGTACAATTCACCATGCAAAAGCCATATATCATATATAAAATCATTTCTTCCAGTAGAAGCCGAGATATCTGTTACAAAAGTTTTCATTACGGCAAACATGAAAAATTCTAAGTCGCGCGGTAAACAGGGAGTAGATGTCCGTAAGCCTGGAAAGGGGAGACACGGTACAAGTCACTATGCCAAAGTCATGTATCAAAAATAAAATCATTTCTTCCGATAGCAGCCGAGACATCTTTAACGAAAGTGTGAACGGACGGACAAAGTGATTGCAATATAGCCCCCTCTCTACGAGTGGGGGTATAATATTTACAAGACAATCACATAAGATGAAAGATATGTAGAAACTTATATGTATGTTAACCAGCCTACCACATTTTGTTTTACTTAAAAAGAAATCAAATAAACCTCATAAATAACTAGTATTACTAGCACAGCTCACTAAGATATACCCCCTGCTCCCCACATCTGTCCAACCTATTTCCATAACCAAAACATTACGGATTGTTCCGACCAAAAATGAAAGGGATCCTCCTCTCTTCACCGGTAAGCTGTTGAAAAAAAATTCAAAACATTCTGAGAAACACTACTCAAGTTATCATACGACATAGGGTAAAAATCCGATTTTCCGTCATATCAAGTCCAACAAGATGTTGCAGCTACGTCGTGCTAAGAATACCCCCACTCGTTCATTTGCAAGTCGCACAGTAAACGTCACCATGCCAAAGCCATATATCAAATATAAAATCATTTCTTCCAGTAGAAGCTGAGATATCTGTTACGAAAGTGTGAACGGATGGACAAGGTGATTGCAATATAACCCCCCACTCATAGAGTGGGGGTATAATAAATTTCTCGAATTTTGGTAAAATTTTACACTTTACTGGTTTTTTTTACCTAGTAGCTTTTGTTTATTATAAAATCACAAATATATCTAAGAATTAGTTGAATATTAAATATGTAGGTAAATTGTTTAATATGAACTTTTAATGCAAGTTTCCAAGCTGTTGGCATAAAAAAAGTTGCTATGGGTGTTGCCTGCTGTTTATATATATATATATATATACAATACAATATCTTTTTTTTTTTACCTCCATTATAGGAGATGTCTTGTTATTAGTGGCAAGTCACAACTCTTACAATTAGTACCAGTTTAATGATACATGCTTCTATGTGTACCCAAGTAATTCTGAAGTGTAATCTTAGACTTACAATTGGCTAAGTGATATGGTTGCCTGAATCTCTTCCCAAGGACCATTCCTGCCAAGTTTGGTTCTATGTGATAGTGTAGTTTAGAAAAGATTAAAATGTAAAATTAATGAATATATAGGCCAAGCATACAAAAAATTAAATTGTCAACATATATTTGATCAAACAGAAGAAAAGTGATTGGAGTGTCTGGTGAAGAAACAAGTCATTTCTGATGTAGTTTCAAAATATAGTTGCTTGTGATTTCTGAATTTGTCGTTATACACCTTGGTTTGGAGTAAGCAGAATAAAACAGGTCTTCTTTTTTGGAGGTGTGTAAAATTTACATATCATACATTTTTAATTATGCTTATACATTATAAAAGCAGCAGCAGAAAACATGTACCTTTTGTATACACACAACTATATCCTTGACAAAGATGGTTGCTTTAATATACCACTTCTCTGCTTTGCATTATACATGTGGAAAATGAATGATTATTAAATGTTTATTCAGAACCACAACTACCTATCAGTGCCAAGTTTCTAAGATCTAGAGTGAAAGGTATCAGTCAGTGGCATGTAAATTAATTTTATTGTGAAATACCATACAGTCCGTTACGATGAGCACCAGTTTTCTGGCCCAAGGCCAGTAAAACTTTGTTCGGACCAGAAGAATCTTCAGTTTTTATTTAGAAATATACATAAAATAAATTCAAGAATTTGATTCGGACTGGTAAATTCAAATTTTCATTTCGAGTACTGCCATAGGCACAATTTCAACGAACTATTGACCAAAGTTATTCCCCACACTTAAGGAGGGACTGTGATTGGTAGGATATCCAGAAGAAATTGAGACATAGATAACAATATAGTAAAAGAAAGAAACAGTCCTCACTCCATGCAATTTCTGGAATATTCTGACAAACATATACTAAAACTAGTAACATAAATAAAGCAAGACTTTAACTACTTTTATATTTATTTTTTAACACTTTCGTCATGTTATTTGATGTTTGAAGACACAATCAGAACTTCCAGTATTGCAACTCAAAAATAACATGAGACCTACAACCTATGTCAATTTATTTCACATTCCTTGTGTGTTACCGGTAACCATTGACAACTAGAAGTTCTAATTGTGTTTTCTTTAGTACATCACAATATTTACATACATTGCTGTAAAAAGTAAAAATATCCCCAAGTTAAAAACATACCACTTTAAAATATAATCCAATTTATTTTGAATAATTGTCTTTCTATTCCTTTTGTTTAATAAAACTGATCAATTCAATGTGCCCTTTGATAATGATAGGGGTTTAAAAATCAAAAACAAACTCCACACTTGCACATTTCATAATTACAAGTTCAAAGTGTGCAACTCAAAATAGTTTTTGCAATACTGATAAATTTGTTCGAAGACACACAGCTTTTAATAGGCTACAAATATCTATTAGGTCTTGGATACATGATTTAAAAAAAAAAAACAAGAATATATTCTTTTAAAATGCAAAAACTATTTTTTGGCATCAATTAACTTGAAACTATTTTATTTAATTGGAGATTCTTTACCCCACATATAACCCTCCTATCAAATAATGAACTAAATGATAATATTCATGATATCAACATTCAAACACTCTTAAGCTGTTGTACAACTAGAGAAATAGGGCAAACATTACCAACATTTTTAATTAAGAAGAGGGCAATTAATATGAACAGCTGGTGCCTTTTAAAATTGACTCCTTCCAAGTCATGGAGTCAACTCAATAAATGTAAACAGCCCTGTTAAAACCCTTACATACATTACATAATCCTTAATGAATCACATGTATACACGATCACGAATAAAACAACAAGATGGATTAATTATGCATGAATACATGATATATGACAACAATGAGTGTATACAAAAAATGTTAAGTACTTTGTTCAATATGCACCGTTAACAAACTAACAGGTCATTCAAAATGAAAATGTCTTGGTCTTTGGAAGTATATCTGTTCCATGATTGGTGGAATAACAAAAAATATAACGAAAACAACACAAAATGATGAACTGAACTGGCTAGAAATACAACGGTTCACTTTGTAAGAATCCTTGTCCATTTGATTTCTGAGTGATTGGTGGTGTTGGTTTCTTATAGAATCTGTCATAATAGTTATTATCAAGTCCATTTGAATAATCTGCTAGTCTGTCTACTGGTGGATCTGGTAGTCTAAAAAATAAATATCAGTTGAAAAAGATAGTATACTGGCAATATCATTCATAAAAACCTGTACAAACTACCAGATCTTTGTTTGTACAAATATAAATTACACTTATCACTTAGAAGTGAGCAGTTAATGGAAGATATATGTCACCATCAACTGAAAAATATTTGTATTATGATCATCTAGGTAGAGTAAAGGATTAGAGATGTGTATCCCTTCTGAACAACACTTAACTATTTTGGTCTGGAAAACGTTAAAATCAATGTGATAGTTAAATAAATAACCAGTTCCTTTAAAAGATAATGTGTAAATGTGGTTGGCTTCTGATTATTGGTCTATGAAGAATTGTGAATTAAAGATGTGTACCCTCCTCTATACCTCATTGAAAATCCCTGTTTGCTTCTGGGAAACCCCTAAAATCAATAGGTAAAAATAATATAGCATAGGCAGGATTTCAGTTCCTGCAGTCATGAAAACTACTGGAAAAGATTTCTAAATTGTGTGCAAAGTTATTTTCATGCTTTTTTTTTTAAGAAATGATTACTTCTTTTTTGATAACCATGATAATGCATACCTGAAAACTTTATCAGAGATGAAATTACCCTGTATCAATATCAATCACCCTTAAAATTGTTTGGCTTTGAGCGTACCTGATGAAGGTTATTACAGAAGTGTTGTGTGTACTAAATTTGATATCCATGTTTTTATTTATTACAGATTAATCTTTCATGATAAATACCCATTACATACATAGTGCGGTGGTACAAGACTTTGTATCAGGTCTAGCCTGTTGTGTTAACCAGTATCACTACGAGTCGTGATGCGATTTGTTCACACAACAGGCAAGACCTGATACAGTCTTGTATAAACACACTATGCAGGGATTTCAATAAGGGCCGGCACCCGGCGATATGTCGCCGATTCAAACGAGCGAAATCACCGGTTCGACTGTTAGAAACTAAAATATTTTTTTCACTAAATAAAAGAAATATACAACATTTATTCACTCTTTCATCTTAAAGATTTTTAAAATCCACAATTATACAAAAAACAATGCATTTGTCAGGGGTTATCTAATACTAGGGGAATGAAACGAATTTATCATTGATCGGTATCAATTATACGCTTAAATTATTATCATTTGATGTTCGATTAAACGCTTAAATGATAGATATTTCAATTGAAAAATCTAGACACATCGAAAAGATAATTATGTTATCGATGGATAACTCACGAAATACGCAAATGGAAAAGTTTGAAAAGCTCCACGGTCATCTTGAAATGGTCTTATTGCTTGCTAAAATTTAAAAAAAAAATCATTTCTATGAAACCTTCTTTTTCATGCACTTGTAAACTACCTTAAAATGCCTCAGAATGCACCATTTTGAATGCCCTTCATTCTATTGCTTTGTTAACGTTGCTCATGCATTGTTTTATCTCGCATTCCAAAGATATGACGTCATGACAAAATAGTTCGGCAGAGAAAATCTCGTGCAACGTCGCACCATTCTTTTATCACCATTGTGTGGTGAAAACAGTCTTCAAATTTAGCCACAAGCCCGATGGTCCTGGCCAGTAAAATCAGCAGAGGACTTCTAAAATATCGCAAGTGAGAAGACCGACAGGCTTGTGTGTCAAAACATTGGTTTCCACCGGACCGACTGTCTAACATACTGGCTTTGTTGTATAAAAGAGCCCTTTTGATCTCCAATTTGTCCATAATTTATTTTGATTAAAACTAAAGTGAAATGCCATATCAACTCTTTCATTGTATCATTTATCGTTCTTCCATGCTATGATGAAGTTTAAGGACATTGACAAAATTAAAGTCGCAATCTCAGAAATGCTTTAATGAACGAAAATATCAATATTTGAAATAGAACAAGAATCAGGACTTGATTTAGGCTTTTGGGAAATATTGAAACCTTTGAAATGGACAAATATTACAAGCTTTTTCCTGATTAAGACAAATGGTTGAAAAGATCTACTAAATTTTTATATCTGAAATTCTCTGTGAATTTAAATAAAATACTTTGCTTTATTTATATAAAAAAAATATTCTACAAATGTTTATTTTAAAGGCAGACTTGTTTTGACAAACAATGTTCAGAAAAATATATATACAGTTAATTTGCGTTACTAAAACGAGAAATGGAAAATTGATAGGCCTTGGTTGAAAGCAACCACTGCAGGAAAAGTTTGATATTTTTGCGAGAGAATAGACAATTAGCTGCAAATTGATATAATAATAAACATGTGAAATTATTTTTGTTTTTATTCGGGCCAGTAAATTTGCATTCGGACTCTTGAATTCTACAACTCAAGAAGTCTGAATCAGTAAATGGCTTGTGGGTCAAAAAGTTTTTCGTGAAGACTGTAACATCTTGTATCAGACAGGCTACTTTCTTTAAATTCAAAGGAAAACATACAAAATGTTAGATAAATATTAATATTTTATGGGTTTTCAACTGTATGCATCTCTTTATCAGAATAAAAAATAATCCCATGAGTGGAACATCATCATCACCATGCGAGTAAAACAAGCGTAAAATGATAATAAAAAAGAATACTTACTTACCTGGCTCTGTTGTAGTACTCGGGTGGAGGTCGGGCTGTTGCCCCTCTTTCACTGTAGTAGGAGTCCCTAGCAGGAGCTCTCTCATACCTGTCATAATCACTACGGCGTTGATCATATCCTCCACCTCCACCACCACCTCCATAATACCCACGGTCCCTACCATAATCATCCATTGGTGGTCGTCGTTCATGTTCGTATCCTCTCATTGGCATTCTATCGCGTGGTGCACCACCATAACCTCTATCGTAATAGTCTCTACTCCCACCATAAGAGGGTGGAGGCGGACGTCTGTAAGGATCGCCATACCCACCACCATATCTGTCACCTCCCCTTCCCCCACCTCTGCCTCCTCTCATTTTCCTTTAAATTGAAATTTAAAAAATTATAAAACTTCACTATACAACAAACCATGAGTGGACATTTGTATCTTTTTAGTAACACAGCCTTCCATAATGAAGAATGAGGACTTCTGATATAATTTATAAAGGGGCCATCAAAGTTGACCCAGTGGTATTAAGATATTATAGCAGTTATATTAACACAAATATGGGTGTACGTTATGCATTGAAAGTTCAGGTGATCCTCTGAAATACATCCTAAAGGTCATCCTGACATAAATGAAATAATTCAAATTTGAGAGTGAACGATTGTTGCTTAATGCCAAATTAGCAATTTTTCAGCTATATCATGGCGAGAACAAGTTACATTCAATGAGATGAAGATATATGCTTTGTGCTAGACCAATACACTTGGATTTTTTTTAGTGCTATAATGTTCATACTCAGTAAAGCTATGTGGTTAGCAGAGAAGATATAAATACAAGTCTTTGATTTGATCTGATCAGGTGTTTAACCTACAATCTACTAGTGGTGCACCGATCATCAGAAACATCGACTAATCAGTCGGACGTCATCATACAATCTGATGATCGATTCTGATTCCTAGTGTCTAAAATATAAATGCTACACTTTATTCTTTGGGTTTTTTTTTTGTCCTCATACTGACACACATTTTGCAGTTTTGTCCTAGCGTACTTTTGACACTCAGTCAATACACATATTTGGACTAGTCTATTATTTATCTACTGCCCGGAATAGTCCATTTTATATCAGGTGTTACACATATGGAAACCAATGTTTTGTTTTGTTCTAAGTTAATGTTTACAAATTGAAAAATTGTAGTTTGTAAATATACCATACGATTTTATTCAAACCTTTACTTTTGTCAAACTCATATTTGGACTAGTCTATTATTTATGTACTGCCCGGAATAGTCCATTTGATGTCAGGTGTTACACATATGGAAAACGATCTTTTGTTTTGTTAATGCTTACAAATAGAAAAATTATAGTTTGTAAAAATATGATACGATTTTATTCAAATCTTTACTTTTGTCCAGCATACTCTTGAAATAAAGACTATCTGAGTAATTAGTCAGTAAATATATTTAGTAGGTAATTGTCACTGATGATCGATGTTGGTATAACGATCATCGATCTTGAAAATGTGACCGATTCCCATCACTACAATCTACTGTATTTGAGGCGGTTCTTCAAATTTGGAAGAGAGTACATTTTTCTGCCTCAGCTTTAATATGCCATATTCCTTATAAGCTTCATGCATTCATATAAATAATAAACTGTTTCAACATGTCCCACGAACCAGATAGCTTTGACTTGAAGCAAAAATAAAGGAGACAATTTAAATGAGCTCATTGTCATTGGAAGTCTTTCATCACAATTCAAAACTGATTTGTTGTATGACTATACTAACAGGAAAGAAATCCTTAAAATATTTCTATGCACTGAGATGCTTTTGGTCCCTTCATTTCTACACAATCAGAAATTTATTTTTTGACACAGAAAGGGAGCAGTAGACATAAATGCTACAAACATCAATACTAAAATGTACAAATTCTAAATCCATTTGGATGATTGTTTTGACAAGTTTTAAGTTATTGGAAAGATGGGAGTGTGTACTAAAATAACATACCCGCCACCTCCTCTACCACCCCCTCTTGAAGACTTTCCTGTCGATTTCTGAAAAATGAAAACATGCAAATATTAATTTGGTTGTCAAAGTGGAGAATTCAGTTCATGCCATAGAAATAATAACTGTTGAGATATCAAAATAAAAATTGCTATAAACATTGAACAGTACCTGAATAATTGTGCAAATGATATGATTCCTTGATTTCTAACATTTCTTATATTTTCTCTCTCAATCTATAATTGAAATCCCTGTATTAAACCAGGCTTCTATCATTAACTTTTTTGTTAACTATCTATGGGACAGGTTGTATGAATTTTTACTGTCTGAATGCAAATAATGCTGGTCCGCAAGCTTTATATTTTGAACTTCTCTGAATCCAACTCAAGACTGGTAGGTACAAGTCAAACAAGCATTAATGTAGAGACCTGTGAACTAACGATATCAAAATAAATTGCTAGATTCTAAATAATGTATACCTCCACCCTCATCCGACTGCCTTTCACGGATGTTCCATCTAATTCCTGAATGGCCTTGTCTGCCTCATCTGTACTTGCCATATGCTGTAAATGTAGAATAAAAGTATAAGCACCCACTTACATAGGGCATAGGCACCTTATTATAAACATGGTATTGTAATCCATAATAGTTAGGAAAACAGGAACCAGACAATACATACACAGTGTGGGAAACCATTTTTTTCAAACACTCGCCAAAATGGCGGGTGGACTGAAAAAAGTACTCGCCAAAATGAAATAGAGCTCGCCATGTTTGGCGAGTGACATTTTTTTTAAACTCGCCAACCAATACCAAATAAACAATACAGTAATGTTCAACAAATTATTTTGCAGATTTTGACAAGTCATTAACTTGGTCAAAAAGGATCAATACTCTCTTAAGAGCTGCGTTGATCTCTTCTTCCTCAATTTCGTCGTCTTCGTCTTTTGAGTTTTAATGCACGGTATAAAACATGCATGTCAAACCCGGTTCCGACACATATTTAACTTTATGTTTTCGCGTAGGTTTTCATTTGAAATATTTCAAAACCAAATTATTTTATTTGCATTAATTTTAAAAGTCATCACATCTATTTGTAATGAAGCAATCGTGAAATCAACCTTTGCAAAATTATGCGGGGCAGGGATTGTATACTTAATGTTTTCTTATCGAGTACAATGATTAATAAAATGTTGGATAAATGACACAGTTAACAGAAAATTTAACTGTTTGGGAGCTATGATATTTTAAAGCTGTAACCAGTTATCGTAGCGAGCATTTTCAAGTTCCTACTCGCCTTACAACTGTTACTCGCCAGATCGGCGGGTATAAAGTGGATCTTACTCGCCACCCGAAATTTCCACTCGCCTTTGGCGAGCGGTCGTTTCCCACACTGCATACATGTCCAACATTTTACTTTTGGTGATGTGACTAAATTCAGAAAAATAAATTTTGAGGAGTCCCTAGAAAAATGTCAGGAGTCCCACTAGTGCATTCTTTGTAAAAAAAATGGGGAGTTTGCATTGGATATTGGACATCTGCATCCCTGCAACTGCTGTGAATGAATTAAACGAGGTGTTCAAATAACCTCATATCCCCAATTTCGATGACTGCAGCAAAGCAACATTTTTGATACCATATTGAAAGTATACTAATAATTAAACATTTAAATCAGGTCATAATTATTTTAAATTGTGCTTGCAATTCTACTTTTGAAAATTAACATGTTTTCACATTAATATCTGACATGACCTATTTAAATCATGGCCTGATTAACACATGCATTTAACTAAGCAGCACCCTCATTCATTAATGATTTCCAACATGCTATAGCAGGAATAGTGCTGTAATCTACCTTATCAGTAGTATGTGTCTGTGACTTTATAAGGATTTCAAAGATTAAGCATGATTAAATAGACCCCCATATCGATTGAATAATTGACAAGTCAAAAACTGTCATACCTTGATGACCAACCCTGTGGACCCTTAAAGAAAACTTACCACAAAACCATAATTCTTGAGAACATCACATTCTGTTACTTTACCATATTTCTCAAATAGCATTTGGATATCTTCTCGTTCGGTCGACTGACTTAAGTTTCCCACAAATATCTTCACCATCTTCAAGCTAGAATATAGAAGGAACTAAACCATCAAAATTTAATAACTTGTAATAAGTTCTTAAAACATTTCTAGAAGGTGATAGAGCTCTACACGTTTTAAGCTGACAGTGACCAAGTGGTGGTGTGAAAAACAAGTTTTCTTTCCAAAATCAATGAACATGAAGTGTTTTAAAATAGGCAGTGAAATTTACTGATAAAATCCACTGAAGAATTAAAAAATGGAAGTTTTGTAAAGATGAAAAAAAATATGCTAAAGATGTTTGGTAAGAAAAGGAAAGTACACAATTGAGGAACATTTGTGGCATATCTGTGGACTTATATGCAGCAGTCCTGGAAGAGAAGTTGAAAATGTATAGGCTAGGCTCAGATTAGCTAAAAAAGGCGAAGGTCAAACTTTTTTTTTTTTTTTTACAATTCACGTATTTTTGTGTAATTCGCCACAACAATGACATTTCTCCTTAAACAAAAAGAGATACATTATACCACAAAAATGTTTAAACACTTTTTAATGAAAACAGCTCTAAATATTTCAACAATAAAAACTCTTAAAGGGATAGTATCTGCAATTTAAGTTATTTGATTACCTTTTTTCAGAGAAATGCTAGCAACTTCGAAAAGATGAAAAAAAACAGTTTTTTTAACAACATAAAATGGGTGAAAATTGTGCAATTATCATTAATTAGGCATGACCTAGTACTACATTGCAACCAACTGAAATAAATACCAGGGCTCACCAAACCAGGCTTAGTGGGAGACTTTTTCGCCTTGGTGTCAATGAAATCGCCCAATTTCTGTCAAAAAGCTAGTATTTTTTTCACCAATAATCATACTTTTTCTTCAATATTCACATAAAAGGAGCTCCCATGTTCCTGAAATTCGACCCATACAGGGTTTGATGTTCAATATTTTATTCCAAACTCGTTAATTGCATCCTTTTTAAGATCCTTGTGCAGCACGTTTGTTTTGTGAAAGTTAGGGAGGACATGCGGTAGTGGAGAAAGAAACGTTAAAACTTTGATCTATTTTCAGAAGTCTCCCAGATTTTCCCTCAAGTCAACTGAGATAGAAGTCAAGTCACCCTATTTTTGCTATGTGTGGTGAGCCCTGTAATACTGACAAGATAATTTGGAAAACATTCCGACAAAAATAGAAAAGGGTGCAATTGGGCTTATGAACCATATATAACCGACATTCTTTTACTCAACCATTATTCTTGCTAATGCAAATAGAATGAATAAAATGTGGTACCCATAAAATGCAATATTGTGATGAAATAACGGTTTGGGCTATGTTTTCATGAATAAAAACCTTGAAAACGTTGATTTTATACTTTAAAAAATGGTCTAATTGGTGTTTGTTGTGCAATATATCCTCACTTAAAAATATTCAGATAAAAATACCTAAAGAGCAGATACTATTCGCTTAAAACTTCAGTTGATATATAAATAAATAATAAATAACAATAACATCCATGTTAGCATATAACAATGTATATCAATCCCAACAAGATTACATCTCGATTCACAAAGTTGATAAAATCTGAAAGAAATTAAAAGATTTACCCTTTTCTCTGTACAATGTTGGTGCAGCATCATCTAACTAAAATTAATAAACTGTTGGCACTCATGATGGTATTACATTGGGAAACATCATTGCTCACAAAGTTACAATCGCAAAAGTAAATGGACGGTCAGTCATCAAATACTTTTCGACAAATCAAGAAACGAGAACAAACTGTGGGCTTCAACCACTGGAATTTAATATTTCTAACTATCGCTTTGCACATGTGCTACACGACGGAAATTTTCTTGATATGGCCAAAAGTATTGAAATGTTCATATAAATACAGCTAAAATTTTATAATTTATTTTTGCTTGCTGTTTAGTATTTTTCATATGTAAATTTGATATTAATAGTGGAGATTGTACAACTGTATCAAATTTTCGTTTTTTCTTTGTTTGGCAATTTCCAGTGTTGCCCATAGCAATTTTGGGATAACGTTGTGTGCTTCTGTAATTTGTCGAAGATTCATTAATGATACAACAGTTAAACAACTTTCGTGCATGGTACCATGATGATTTATCAACTGCTAATAAAGGTGTAAACAAATACAAAGCCAAGTCCAAATGACTCATAACGAGACGCAGAAGTAAAATGGACGCCGGGCATAAATTATAGAGGCGGCAAGGCTACTACAACTGATTTCGACACAATACAATATACATTACGGTATTATTTAAAGCACTACGGTGCTTCTTGGAACGGTAACTGCGGACGGTCTTCTGGATATTAGAGTTGTTGTGTATTTTTCGGCTTGATCTAACACATGTGCTCGTGATGGCGGCGCAACGGCAGGAAAGGATCTTGGTCACGAAGAAAAGACAGATTTTATATTACAGTCAAACAATTTAAGGTGCGTCTAAATTCCGACGGAAAACATTTATGTTTAAAGCCACGAAAACCTTTTTATGTTTTGTTACTCTTGTGTCTTTATCTGTTTTATTTTATCTTCCAATTTTTTACGAAATGTTTCATAGTTTGTCATATTCGATTACACACTCAACCGCTTATTGGTTCACAGGAGTTGGATTTTTTTTTCAATAAGCCGGTATACAGGAAATGGTATCGAGTCAAGCAAAAACCGACATCACCCCAATTAAGATAGAGCAGAAGGGTCTAAAAAAACTATTGAGACAAGTCAACCCTAATAAAGCTTCTGGACCAGATACTATACCAAATCGTATTCTCAAGGAATGTGCCGAACCTATAGCACCAATATTGCAAATAATACTGCAGCAGTCCCTCGATACGGGTGATCTTCGAAAAGACTGGAGGGATGCAAATATATCAAGCATATTAAAAAAAGGGGACAAACACCTTCCAGAGAACTACAGACCGGTTTCATTAACATCTGTCACCAGTAAAATCCTAGAACATATAATCTGTAGACATATGCTTAAACATTTGAAAAAGAACAAGATCTTGACTAACTTAAACCATGGATTTAGATCAGGCTACTCCTGTGAAACACAGCTTCTAACAACAATAAATGACTTCCTACAAGAACACGACAAAGGACACCAAATAGATGTTGCAATATTAGATTTCTCAAAAGCTTTCGACACAGTTCCACATAACAAACTCCTCCATAAATTACACCAATATGGAATAAAAGACAAAATCCACAAGTGGCTAACAAACTTCCTGACAGCCAGATGAATGCGAACAATCGTAGAAGGAGAAAATCAAATGAAACCACTGTCGACTCCGGGATACCCCAAGGCACTGTACTAGGACCAATACTATTCCTCTGTCACATAAACGATCTACCGGATAGTGTTTCAACCTCTGTTAGAATATTTGCAGGTGACTGTTTGCTATACAGGACAATCAAAACAGCAAAAGACCATCAAAAACTGCAAGCAGGCTTGGAAAAACTTGAAATATGGGCAAAAGACTGGGGCATGAGATTTAACGCCAAAAAATGCTATATATTATCCATCAACAAAAAAAAACGAATAAATTCTAATCTCTTGATAATCACATCCTTCAAGAAGTTCAAGACAATCCTGTTCCATACCTAGGTCTACAGATATCAAACGATCTTAAATGGAGCATGCACATAAACAACATCAGTAAGAAAGCAAATGCCACCTTGGGCTTTCTAAGAAGGAATCTAAGAAATGTTCCAGAAACATGTAGAAAGGCAGCCTATATATCCCTCGTAAGATCAACTATGGAGTATGGAGCGACCATCTGGAACCCATACCTAAAAGGGGATATAGATAAATTAGAAAAAATCCAAAACAGAGGAATACGTTTCATAAAAAAGGACTATAGGAGCCGGGGGCCAGGATCAATCACCAACATGATACGACAATTAGAGCTCGAGACGCTAGATGAAAGACAACACAGTCTCCGTCTGATCCTGCTGTATAAGGTGGTTGAGGGGTTGGTGCCGGCACTACCAACTGCCGACTTCGTCACAACAGCCTAATCTAAGAGGAACATTAATGCCAAAGTGTATAAAGACTGTGAAACGACAAATATCATAGAAAGACGCTTAATAAAGAACTCAAAGGGCCTCAAGGTCACAGACTGTAATACAGAACAATCTAAACATTCATTCTTCGTGGAAACAATTGTCCACTGGAACCAACTGCCAGACAAAGTCGTGTGTGCAGATTCCGTAGAGGCATGCAAGACCGCCCTGCAGGAATACAGCCCATAAAACCGACGCTCTCTCTTACCGTGTATAAAAGCCTTTTTGGGATTCTACACGTACCAGAAACAGAGAAACAGAAACCGAGTCCGTTAGCCCTTACAATGATTTGTATAGTCTACTATACAAATCATTGGCCCTTATAATTAAAAAGTATTTTAATGAACATAATGTTTATTATAATTAAAATTAAAAAAGTAATGATATAGAAAAGTATTAATTCAAAAAATATATGAGCCTTTGGAAATTAATTAAGTTCTTTTCAAACAATTATTAGGTATATTGTTTGAAAGGATATATACATGCATATTAAAAAAAAAAAACAAAAAAAACTTTCTCCCAAATCAAGAATTTTATTTTTTAAGAGATAAAGAGTTGACATGATGTGCTACTACAGTGTCATTTAAGGTTGCATATGTTGTATAATTACCAATATAATATACTAAAAACATTTATGAATTCGTGACGGAAAGGAATATTTGTGGACGGTAAAGAAAACGTGCGTGACGGTAAAGACATTTTGGTTTATAATAACAACTACCAACATAAATCAAAAACATGAGGTTGAATATAACACCTTTAACCGTACTCAAAAACATTCCTGCTGATAAGTAAAAGTGATTAAAAGTATGTGGTTGTCTTTATCGTCACGATTGTAATATGAAATTGTGACGGCAAAGACTGTTACGGTAAAGACAATTCCGCATTTCGGTATTGATTCCGTGTATTACAGAAAATATTTCTAAAGGTGAAATATGTGCATTGCTACTGGGAACAACGTTTTATTTCTACATGACGTTTGAAATGTTGTAGCAGGTGAACAGAGGAACTTCTATTATGTTTGGTAAAGACATTGAATAAAGGTACTAATGCATTTTAATGGAGATACTAGTTTGTTTCTTTGAATCCTGCTGACAGTCGATCCACGATACTGTTTCTTTACATCGATGAAGTAGAAAGGAAAGCCCCAACGTGACTACGATCTCAGAGTCACATGTATATTAGACGTTCTGTAAATTTAAATTTTCGTGACGGTAAAGACAGAAATTCATAGGACACACATTTCAGAGTAAATGAAGGAAATATTTTACATAAATAATATAAATAGCATATTATTATTTAATGTTTACTGGTATGATTAAACCTTTAAAACATCAAGAAACACCATTTTTGAAGGTTTTATTCTTCTTTTCTTCTTTTCTATTATCATCCCTGCTATGGGACATTACCGTCACGTGTATTATTCTATATGTGACGGTAAAAAAGACAATTTTTAAATCCATTATTCGCCTTATCCCTTAATGTATTTTTTTAAATCTTTTAATGAGAATTAACACGAACAAACGATATATCAACTTTTATTGTAATTTAAATTTGGTGTTTTTTTCTGTAATATTAATGGGACACAATTGCAGTCTGTGTCACTATTGTAAAAGTTGTCAGAGAATGACCCACGTAAGTGTTTTTTTCTTCTTCTTATCGTTTACATTAGATCTATATATTTATATGATATCTTTTATGTATCTCTACAATGGTTTATATCATGTAGGGACATTAAATATTGATCAAATGTTTAAATGACTCGGTAAAATGACTTACTACACCGAACCATTTTTAAGACAAGAATAAAGATACATTTATAATTCCATTTCGTCTATTTCTTTTCAGTATATGTGAGAGACATTGGACTATTAGACGGTGGATGTTTAATTTGAAAGTCGAATTAGTCAGTATGTCGTGGATTAATTATATACTTTAGCTAGTCATATATAGAATCATAATTTGAAGGAAAGTAAATCTTCCCACAATTTGGGTAAGAATGGACAAATGCGACATCGGTTGTGATTATAGCGCCACTGGCATTGGTGAAGAGACATCTGGCGGAGACGGGGGGGGGGGGGGGGGGAGGGGGGCGTGTTGCAAGCAGTCACCTACCCCCCCCCCCCCCACCCCACCCCCGATGACTCACTTTGAAAAAAGCCCCTAATTTTTGGCAAAAATGCAGAAAAATCTGAATTCTTTCATGGAAGCACACAATGTTCAGTTGAGGGTAGGTTTTGAAACCCAACTTACTTTTTCTTCTCACTTTCTGACCCCTTCTTTCCAGTCCGCTTCAAACGCTTGCCCCCACTTTTCTCACCACTCCTAAATTAGCTTGTCCCTCTCACTTACCGTTCCAGCCCTACGCCTCTATTCAGTTATATCGTAGCTAGCTTAATAACGTAGCGAAGGTATCGCATAATTTACATCCAGTAAAAACAAAAACCATTTGAATCGGATTCAGGATTTAACGTGTCCGAGATCATGGGGAGCGACATGTCAGTTTGTGGACTGTTTTTTCCCCCCAGTGAGATAGTACAAAAATCAAATCCATATGTTGGTCTGTGGTACAATACATATATTACGACCATTTTATCAATAAGTAACGTGTTCTCGTCATGTTGTAGATGAAAAAAGCATTCGTCCGACATTTAAGTTTTAGGTTTATTGTGTTTAACGATAAACCTCAAGCTTAAATGTCAGAGGAGTGTTTTTTTCATCTACAACATGACGAGAACACGTTACTTATTAGTAAAATAGTCGTGATATATGTACTGACATTTAAGAACAACCATACCCACTAATATGAATTATTTGCCGCTGTTCACTCTTGTGTTATATTACAGTTTTGTAGTTAAAAACAAATCAAAATTTGGTGTAATAGTAAAATTGTGAAAATTATACAACACTTGTGAATATCTGTGCAAACAAGAGCACTATAATGGACCAAAAATACACACTGGCCCAGTTTGAAAGAAGAAATAAACACATATCGGTTATCCACGAGGAAATACAGGTCCATCTTCATTTGAAATAAAAACAATCTATTCAAACATTTGACCTTTTTCTATAAAATTTACAGAAATCATAGTACCCACATCCAAGAAAAAACGTTAAAAAATCATACACAACGCTTTTTACTTTGAAAAATAGTCATCAAGGTCACACGTTTATATTTTTGAAATCTAATAAAAAAAAACTTTTAATTTTTTTTTTGGCAATACACTAACATCTAACATTCCGTCCGTGTGGGTGTCACGTCAGGGTTTATATAACTGATCAATCAGCGACGAGCCTACTAAATCTTGAGTTACCAAAATCGTGTACACCCCAAGAGCCGTTGTCCGATTAGTCAATATATTACTTTCTTGCATATGGTTGGATGGTCAAAAATGAATGAATGGTTACATATGACATGACCTCAAACGGGATGTTGCTGCAATATACGTACTCACTAATTCGCAGACACTAAGCTTAAATAACACGGTGTATTTACAAAGAAATAATGCATATGAGTGGTATCACTTCAAACACCCTTGTTTTAATAATCAAACATGTGAACTTTTTTTTTAACAAAACCCCCAAAAATGTATGACCAACACTGATCTTATCTAGTTTGGTTTCTTTTTTTATGTTAGTGTATCACTAAATATTAAAAAAAAATACAATACACATATGTTTTTAAGTAGATTTATATTCTTGGGTCACAAATTAACTTGTTCTGTTAAGAATGAAACAAAAAGGAAAGAGTACGTACTACTCACAAAAATGATGTCATCAGTATGGTAGGGTTCAGAAGGTCACAATGATGTCATCAGTATGGTAGGGTTCAAAAGATCACAATGATGTCATCAGTATGGTAGAAGGCACATTTTCCAGCAAATAATTAACCAATGGGATCAAACCGTGTCCCTCTCATTATTGATTTCTCAGTTTCCTTTATGAAAAAAAAAACAACTTGTCAAAGACAAATGAATTACAGAAACTAAAGCCTTTAACCTCACATTCTTGTATATTGAACGGATGATGTTCTGTCAATTGATAATCCAAACTTTGCGAATTAATGCCAGGGTCATGATCTATGTTAAAAAGTTAGAAATATACAGTTGCCTCTGTTTCTACGATTTTCCTATTGTATTTTTGAAGGTTTGGTATTTTGTATCCCTACCCAAAACTAAAAGACAGATTAAAAAAATTGGTCCAATTGTGTTTCTTATAAATGAATGACCAACGTAGATACAAATACCTTGTTTTAGGAAGGGACAAATCTTATTTTGTCAAAAAAACCCTCTCTGATTCTCCCAAAAAAGTTCTCTGTAACTGGTATAATAAAAATGCTTGAGTTTATGATTGACAACATATTTGCTAGGTTTGGTGGGCATGCTTTTCGACAGACAGTCGGAACTTTCCTATGGGTACTAACTGTGTTCCCATTCTTGCCGACTTGTTCCTTTATTCACGCGAGGCAGACTTCATGCAGGGGTCTCGGAAGAAACACGAAAAGAAACTAGCATGATCCTTTAATTCCACGTTCCGCCATAAAGATGATGTCCTTTCACTCAATATAAAAATGCAATTGTATGTTTGGTGATTTTGTTGATCGCATCTACCACATTAAGCTTGAAATAAAGGATACCACAGATACAGCTAGGTCTGCTTCATACCTGGACCTACACCTTGAAATTGACAATGAGGGCCGGTTAAGAACTAAACTAAACTTCCAGCATGGAGAATGATATCTAAGTTGATCCGGGGCGATATTAGAGCTTGTGGTTTATATCCCGATTTCCTTGATAGAAGGTTGCTGTTAACAAGGAAGCTACTGAACAAAGGATTCCTAGTGGTCAACTTGAAGTCATCATTTCGAAAGTCTTTAGTCATCACCATTACTTGGTTATCTATGTCACAAATGATATGTTCCGTTTGTCGTAATCTTTCCCCATTCATGACTTATCACCGGATTTGTAGCAAGAGTAACACGACGGGTGGCACATGTGGACTAATCTCATTGAGATTAGGATTCCGAAGAAATTTTATGTAGATACAGAGAGAAAATTTCTTCGGAATGCTAATCTCAACGAGATTACATGTGGACCAGAAACTGCTCACAGGTCTTTCCGGAGCACCTGATTTCATCCCGGTTTTTAGTGTGGTTCGTACTGCTCGATCTTTCGTTTTCTGTGTAATGTTTTGTAAATCGTTGTTTGTACTTTTTCTTTTGGCCATTGTGTTGTCTGTCCGCTTCGGTTTACGGATTCCGATTACCACTTTGGTATTTTCAAACTTTTTTGTAATCTCTCCTGTATTCAATAATTTTAATATTTTCATATAACGACATTGATTCGTCGAAATTGACCAATCACAAACGATGTACTTCAGAAACTTGGTTCAACATACAAGATGGCACCGAATCGGCATGGTCGTGGAAAAAGGAAAAGGAAATCCCGAAATACTTCTTCATCCACGAAAAAAAATAAGCCGAACAATACAGTCGATGAATCTTCGCGTACCATTACCAAACAGTAATAAAGCTTTCAAGTATAATGACTTGCAAAAGCCGAATTTAGTTAATTTTCATCTCGATGACCACAGGGTCTTGTTACGATATTTTTATCCCTCGACTGACAACTCTAAAGTGGTTGTCAGTCGAGGGATAAAAAACATTCGTAGCAAGCCCCTGTGCAATGACAATGGCTAACATCCTTTGAGGGTTGGGAATTTGTTTATATATGTATTTTGGTATGAGAAAAGAGGACTGACAATAATTTTGGAGCAATATCAGGGTTTTTGCTGGCTCTTTTGGGAATTGCCACCTAACCTAAATTGGGAAATTTTATCGACAAAATATGAATCTGAAATGAAGGCAAAAATAAACAAAATAACTGCAGTAGAATTTATTTTGAACACTCAATTACACAGGCCCTTGTTTCTGGTAAAAAAAATACACCTAGATACTATATCATATGGTATAGCATCGTGTTATCGGTTTTCGTGCTATTATCGATTTTCCGATATAGCGATTAACAGTGTTAACCCTTCATTCATATGACGATTGGAATTTTCAAAGAATGGCTAGTTAAATATTTCTTTGTACATAGGATTGTTTTTAAAGCCATTCTTGTATTTTAATATACTCTCGATTATCTGGCAACTTTTGTTGTCAGTAAAATGGCATCATCTGTTTTCGTGTGAAGTAATAACAAGGCCGATATATGGGATGGAAAAGTCTATTAAAGCTTGATATGTGTGCACTGATTGGAAAACCTCTCTAGGAGAATGACTGTTGTGAGACATGTTTATGTCAAAAAAGAATGACGACCGAGTGTACAAAAAACCGTGATGACTGGATATGTAATCGCGTAATATAAAATAACGTTTCTGGAAACGGTTACTAAATCCGGATTTTTACGGACAATAACTCCAATTAGTTTGGGAATTATCTGACCAATTTTGGGAAAAAAGGATTCTATTTTTGAATGGGAATGCGGCCGAAATTCGACAGTAAAATAAGGGGAGCAAAAACCATGAATATTAATTTGGAAATCTACATTCTGATGAATTCGTTGGAAACTGATCTGGACAGTTGCATTCCTATTGTATATCCACCATGGATAGTCTCTTCTAATCTCATTGAGATTAGGCTTCCGAAGAAATTTTCTGTCTGTATCTTCTTCCTAGTAATATCGTCACAAGCTCTATCAAAGGTATTCTGGAAATTTAAAGTCTGACCCTGGTGCATTCTGATGCATATTTTGTGATGTGCAGATATATAGACACATTTTCTGGTTCAAATCCTTACAAATATTGATATTTTCTTACCTTATACAGCATCTATCATTTTATTGAACTCAAGAACTATGCCATGTGATCAAAATCATGACATATTTTGCTATAGTCTGTTTCTAGATTCAAGATGTCGATGTTAAATATTTATTGTATTTGTGCAAGCATGTCCTTTTTGAGCTGTTGATTGGTTCTAATAAAATATTTATAACAACATAGAAAAAGGTCAAGCAGTGTATTTAGTAAATGGGATTTTTTAATTATAATAAAATATTTGACATCGACATCTTGAAACTAGAAACAGACTATAGCAAAATATGTCATGATTTTGATCACATGGTGTAGTTCTTGAGTTGAATAAAAGTGGATGTTGGATTACTTTATCTTATAGATGCTGTAAAAGGTAAAAACTGTGATATAGGATAGCTTTTCAAGACATTTCAGATTCTTGCATGATGTTCCTTAATTTTATATAATAACATATGAAGTGTTTGAATTTATTAGGAAAATTCAAAGATTTTCTTTTTATAATTTCAGACTAAGCACAGACAAAATGAATGCTTCAGAGACTGAGGTTTGTCATATTCTTTTTTGTTCACCTGACCCAAAGGGTCATGTGAGGTATTGTCTAAACTTATATATTTTAATCTTCTCTGAAACCACTGGGCCAATTGGAACCAAACTTGGTAGGAATGTTCATTGGATGATCCCCTACAAAGTTTTTTTTTTGTTGATAAGAAGTACATGAAAGAAACAAGAGGCCCAAAGGTGTCGAAAAGGGCATGTCCATAGTGCATTCCCTAAGAAAATCCCTTTCAGAAACATGTAGCTATTGCTGTTTTTGACATGATTGAATGTTAAAAAATTAAACTTTTTCAATTTTCGTCCAATTTTAATGCAATTTTTTGCAAAGAGTTCATCTTTAGGAGTTATTGATTGGTCATTTAACATTTTTTGCTATTTTATATCGAAAAGGGGTCTTAAATGGGTCCAAATTCCAAAGTTTCGCATATTTCAGAAATACACCCGTCAAACTTATCTTCCATCCATTATGGCTAAAGTAACGTCTTTAAAAATCTTAAAATGGCCAAAACTTCTATATCTAAATCTTAGCAAGAATGAACTTAAATGTTATCTCCCTGTTATATTAACTAGTGTTTCTATTTTGTATTCCATTTCCATAATATGTTATTTCTGCAATTAAATTTATCCTGCAACTCTTTTATTTGAACTGTCAAACTGTTTTGTATAGATTTTGGCTTTATATAGACACTGACCTTGTATAAATATCTCAATACTGATAATTATAAGTTCTCTATTTGAGGAAATGTGAGGCAGGTGAGAGATTGCAGGCTCCATGGGTCCATCTATATATTTTATTGGTTTGCTGTAACCTAACATATCGACCAAGACTGCCTCTACCCAAAATAAATTTATCAATGGTTAAAGAAAAATTCTACATTTTTGTATTAGGCTTTTCTCACATAGTCTGGTTACAACAAACCTGAGAGGCCGTCGATGGTAGTTGAATTTACAACTACCTGTGCAATCAGTGCCTATCACCACTCAAGTTGTGAGTTCGAACCACCTTTCATGGTAAGGTGTACTCGATACAACATTATGTGATAAAGTTTGCAGTGACTTGCAACAGATCAGTGGTTTTCTCCAGGTACGCCGGCTTTCTCCACCAATAAAACTGATCACAACCATATAACTGAAATATTGTTGAAAATGGTGTTAAGCAGCATAAACTAACCATCAAACCTGTATTTTACAATGAAACCTCTGGTTTTCATTGACAAACAATTTAACCATATTTTTCAGACAGATACATCATCTGATGAAGGGGCTAATCCGTATCAACAATTGGTATCATCATTGACAAATACTACAGGTTTGAATTTTGTTTTAATTATATAAATGAATTATCAATAAATAAGTTAAGCAAATTATATATTAAACAGGTGTTGTATAAGCAATTTCTTTTGCTCTGGATATTGGAGTTAGATGAAACTGATCTTATTTATAGATTTTTAGTCATCTTGGCATTTAGTAGTTTCATTTATTACTATCTGGAAATTTATTCACATTTTTGGACTTGAATTTGCAATTTTTCAGCTATATCGTGATGGGAACAAGTTAATTTTCAATGAGATAATGATGAGGTCTGCTTTGTACTAGACCAACACACTTAGTTGGATTTTTATAATGCTAGCTCACTGAAACAACAGTCTGCGGAAAAACATGTCGCCCCACTTGGACACATTATCCTGATTCCGAGCCAACCAGTCATTGCTTTTTCTTCTTAATGCTGTGTGTTTAGTGGAGAAGCCTAAATACCAATTTTATAGTCTTTATATCAGTTTGTTTTTGATGACAATATATAATTTGTTTTTGACAGCCAGTAATGGGAGTAGTGACAGTGACAACAACAATGAAGTTCAAGATTATGATCATGAAAACTCTGAAGATGAAGATGATGATGATGATGATTTACCTGATAAGAACATGGATAATCAGGAAAGTGACAATTCAGAATTAGAAGATGTTCAGCAAGAAAACAGTGAGAGTGAGCTTGAAATAGAATCTGATGATCAAGCTCAGGAAGACGAATTACAAAAAACAGGTTAGAATTTAAAGTATTAAATCGTGTTCCATCATGAGACTAATAAATTGTTTATACATAAATTTCAGTATTTTTTATGTCATTTATAAAACCAGTCAAATGATAAATGTATGTGGAAAAATAAACAAGTTTACAATAGAATAAAAGAAATTATTGGTAATTTGGACATTTTTTCTTTGATCTCACAGAGTGATATTATCAGGATCAAGAACTGACTGATACTGAAAATTATCTGTCAGTGTGACGTCAAACACATTTAGGACATTACCAACAATAACATCAACTTTGAAGGTCTTGATAAACATTATCACTAGTACCACAACTTATCATTATAAACATTATCACTAGTACCACAACTTGTCATTATAAACATTATCACTAGTACCACAGCTTGTCATTATAAACATTATCACTAGTATCACAGCTTGTCATTATAAACATTATCACTAGTACCACAGCTTGTCATTATAAACATTATCACTAGTACCACAACTTGTCATTATAAACATTATCACTAGTACCACAACTTGTCATTATAAACATTATCACTAGTACCACAGCTTGTCATTATAAACATTATCACTAGTACCACAGCTTTTCTTTATAAACATTATCACTAGTACCACAGCTTGTCATTATAAACATTATCACTAGTACCACAGCTTGTCATTATAAACATTATCACTAGTACCACAGCTTGTCATTATAAACATTATCACTAGTACCACAGCTTGTCATTATAAACATTATCACTAGTACCACAGCTTGTCATTATAAACATTATCACTAGTACCACAGCTTGTCATTATAAACATTATCACTAGTACCACAGCTTGTCATTATAAACATTATCACTAGTACCACAGCTTGTCATTATAAACATTATCACTAGTACCACAGCTTGTCATTATAAACATTATCACTAGTACCACAGCTTGTCATTATAAACATTATCACTAGTACCACAGCTTGTCATTATAAACATTATCACTAGTGCCACAGCTTGTCATTATAAACATTATCACTAGTACCACAACTTGTCATTATAAACATTATCACTAGTACCACAGCTTGTCATTATAAACATTATCACTAGTACCACAGCTTGTCATTATAAACATTATCACTAGTACCACAGCTTGTCATTATAAACATTATCACTAGTACCACAGCTTGTCATTATAAACATTATCACTAGTACCACAACTTGTCATTATAAACATTATCACTAGTACCACAACTTGTCATTATAAACATTATCACTAGTACCACAACTTGTCATTATAAACATTATCACTAGTACCACAGCTTGTCATAAACATTATCACTAGTACCACAGCTTGTCATTATAAACATTATCACTAGTACCACAGCTTGTCATTATAAACATTATCACTAGTACCACAGCTTGTCATTATAAACATTATCACTAGTACCACAACTTATCATTATAAACATTATCACTAGTACCACAACTTGTCATTATAAACATTATCACTAGTACCACAGCTTGTCATTATAAACATTATCACTAGTACCACAACTTATCATTATAAACATTATCACTAGTACCACAACTTGTCATTATAAACATTATCACTAGTACCACAGCTTGTCATTATAAACATTATCACTAGTACCACAGCTTGTCATTATAAACATTATCACTAGTACCACAGCTTGTCATTATAAACATTATCACTAGTACCACAACTTGTCATTATAAACATTATCACTAGTACCACAACTTATCATTATAAACATTATCACTAGTACAACAACTTGTCATTATAAACATTATCACTAGTACCACAGCTTGTCATTATAAACATTATCACTAGTACCACAACTTGTCATTATAAACATTATCACTAGTACCACAACTTGTCATTATAAACATTATCACTAGTACCACAACTTGTCATTATAAACATTATCACTAGTACCACAGCTTGTCATAAACATTATCACTAGTACCACAGCTTGTCATTATAAACATTATCACTAGTACCACAGCTTGTCATTATAAACATTATCACTAGTACCACAACTTGTCATTATAAACATTATCACTAGTACCACAGCTTGTCATTATAAACATTATCACTAGTACCACAACTTGTCATTATAAACATTATCACTAGTACCACAGCTTGTCATTATAAACATTATCACTAGTACCACAGCTTGTCATTATAAACATTATCACTAGTACCACAACTTATCATTATAAACATTATCACTAGTACCACAGCTTATCATTATAAACATTATCACTAGTACCACAACTTGTCATTATAAACATTATCACTAGTACCACAACTTGTCATTATAAACATTATCACTAGTACCACAGCTTGTCATTATAAACATTATCACTAGTACCACAACTTGTCATTATAAACATTATCACTAGTACCACAGCTTATCATTATAAACATTATCACTAGTACCACAGCTTGTCATTATAAACATTATCACTAGTACCACAACTTATCATTATAAACATTATCACTAGTACCACAGCTTATCATTATAAACATTATCACTAGTACCACAACTTGTCATTATAAACATTATCACTAGTACCACAACTTGTCATTATAAACATTATCACTAGTACCACAGCTTGTCATTATAAACATTATCACTAGTACCACAACTTATCATTATAAACATTATCACTAGTACCACAGCTTATCATTATAAACATTATCACTAGTACCACAACTTATCATTATAAACATTATCACTAGTACCACAGCTTGTCATTATAAACATTATCACTAGTACCACAGCTTGTCATTATAAACATTATCACTAGTACCATAACTTGTCATTATAAACATTATCACTAGTACCACAGCTTGTCATTATAAACATTATCAATAGTACCACAACTTGTCATTATAAACATTATCACTAGTACCACAGCTTGTCATTATAAACATTATCACTAGTACCACAACTTGTCATTATAAACATTATCACTAGTACCACAGCTTGTCATTATAAACATTATCACTAGTACCACAGCTTGTCATTATAAACATTATCACTAGTACCACAGCTTGTCATTATAAACATTATCACTAGTACCACAGCTTGTCATTATAAACATTATCACTAGTACCACAGCTTGTCATTATAAACATTATCACTAGTACCACAGCTTGTCATTATAAACATTATCACTAGTACCACAGCTTGTCATTATAAACATTATCACTAGTACCACAGCTTGTCATTATAAACATTATCACTAGTACCACAGCTTGTCATTATAAACATTATCACTAGTACCACAACTTGTCATTATAAACATTATCACTAGTACCACAACTTGTCATTATAAACATTATCACTAGTACCACAGCTTGTCATTATAAACATTATCACTAGTACCACAGCTTGTCATTATAAACATTATCACTAGTACCACATCTTGTCATTATAAACATTATCACTAGTACCACAGCTTGTCATTATAAACATTATCACTAGTACCACAGCTTGTCATTATAAACATTATCACTAGTACCACAGCTTGTCATTATAAACATTATCACTAGTACCACAGCTTGTCATTATAAACATTATCACTAGTACCACAGCTTGTCATTATAAACATTATCACTAGTACCACAGCTTGTCATTATAAACATTATCACTAGTACCACAGCTTGTCATTATAAACATTATCACTAGTACCACAACTTGTCATTATAAACATTATCACTAGTACCACAACTTGTCATTATAAACATTATCACTAGTACCACAGCTTGTCATTATAAACATTATCACTAGTACCACAACTTGTCATTATAAACATTATCACTAGTACCACAGCTTATCATTATAAACATTATCACTAGTACCACAGCTTGTCATTATAAACATTATCACTAGTACCACAACTTATCATTATAAACATTATCACTAGTACCACAGCTTATCATTATAAACATTATCACTAGTACCACAACTTGTCATTATAAACATTATCACTAGTACCACAACTTGTCATTATAAACATTATCACTAGTACCACAACTTGTCATTATAAACATTATCACTAGTACCACAGCTTGTCATTATAAACATTATCACTAGTACCACAGCTTGTCATTATAAACATTATCACTAGTACCACAGCTTGTCATTATAAACATTATCACTAGTACCACAGCTTGTCATTATAAACATTATCACTAGTACCACAACTTGTCATTATAAACATTATCACTAGTACCACAGCTTGTCATTATAAACATTATCACTAGTACCACAGCTTGTCATTATAAACATTATCACTAGTACCACAGCTTGTCATTATAAACATTATCACTAGTACCACAGCTTGTCATTATAAACATTATCACTAGTACCACAGCTTGTCATTATAAACATTATCACTAGTACCACAGCTTGTCATTATAAACATTATCACTAGTACCACAGCTTGTCATTATAAACATTATCACTAGTACCACAGCTTGTCATTATAAACATTATCACTAGTACCACAGCTTGTCATTATAAACATTATCACTAGTACCACAGCTTGTCATTATAAACATTATCACTAGTACCACAGCTTGTCATTATAAACATTATCACTAGTACCACAGCTTGTCATTATAAACATTATCACTAGTACCACAACTTGTCATTATAAACATTAGCACTAGTACCACAACTTGTCATTATAAACATTATCACTAGTACCACAGCTTGTCATTATAAACATTATCACTAGTACCACAACTTGTCATTATAAACATTATCACTAGTACCACAACTTGTCATTATAAACATTATCACTAGTACCACAGCTTGTCATTATAAACATTATCACTAGTACCACAGCTTGTCATTATAAACATTATCACTAGTACCACAACTTATCATTATAAACATTATCACTAGTACCACAGCTTGTCATTATAAACATTATCACTAGTACCACAACTTGTCATTATAAACATTATCACTAGTACCACAGCTTGTCATTATAAACATTATCACTAGTACCACAGCTTGTCATTATAAACATTATCACTAGTACCACAGCTTGTCATTATAAACATTATCACTAGTACCACAGCTTGTCATTATAAACATTATTACTAGTACCACAGCTTGTCATTATAAACATTATCACTAGTACCACAGCTTGTCATTATAAACATTATCACTAGTACCACAACTTGTCATTATAAACATTATCACTAGTACCACAAATTGTCATTATAAACATTATCACTAGTACCACAGCTTGTCATTATAAACATTATCACTAGTACCACAGCTTGTCATTATAAACATTATCACTAGTACCACAACTTGTCATTATAAACATTATCACTAGTACCACAGCTTGTCATTATAAACATTATCACTAGTACCACAACTTGTCATTATAAACATTATCACTAGTACCACAGCTTGTCATTATAAACATTAACACTAGTACCACAGCTTGTCATTATAAATATTATCACTAGTACCACAACTTGTCATTATAAACATTATCACTAGTACCACAGCTTGTCATTATAAACATTATCACTAGTACCACAACTTGTCATTTCACACTCACTGCAATTCTAGCGATAATATTTTCAACCTTCATAACTGCTGTTATTCTAGTGAGCTATATTATTGCGACTTATTCTATATCTACAATGTATGTACATTATAATTTCAAATAATAAAATGAACCCACATGTGTCAGTTTGTTACCTATACAGATCAGATACAATATATTGAAAATGATGGTTAAATGCTCTTAGAATATATTATTTTTTCCAATTACATTTTTTGTATATGCATATTATTTTCTTTATTTAGATCCATTTCTTCAACATTTTGAAAAAGAGATATCAGAGAATGATGTCACAAAATTAAGTAAATCAGAGTGGATCAAATCTGATATGAAGGTATGATTAATATTAGTTGGTTTTATTATGTATTTATTGTTTTCATTTGTTAGATATGTCACTGATGACTCGAGCAGATATTTGATTGCTGTCTTGTGATCATGTGTCACCTACTACAATAATTTTCTTCATTCAGACATTGTAGTTATAGAGGAACACCTCATTGCAGTTTGGGATACAAGTATGATTTTCACTATATCTTAGAGTGTCCTTCAAACAATCACTGCAGGGCTCTACAATGCGACTTTGTAAAATGCGAGTAAAAATTCTGCATTGATAGCCAGACGGCGAGTTGATATTTCCAGAACATTTTCTTTCCCTCACTGATCGTATTTTTCAATTTAAATTCCGACATTGATTATCCAGTATTTTAAAAGGCACAGACATAAATCACGTACTTTTAACGCTTGCAAGTGACCACGATGAGTAAAAAACAAAACCTTCATATACAATTTTTCGCTAAAAATAAACTGCTTGAATCAACTGATCATGAAGCTGGCCTGTCTGATGCAACATCGACGGAAGTATGAAGCCAAAATAGTGATGAAGGTTCGGGTTCTAAAGTTGAAATGTGTAAATTCCACGATGTCTGGAAGTCTGAGTTTTTGTGGCTCATTTATGATTCAAGTAACCACATTATGTATTGTGATGTTTGCAGAAAGTTAAGCATCTTCTGTCTCATTCAGGGCATTAATAATTATCCACAAATAAATACATATTGGAGTTGTATAGTACAAATTGGTATCTTTATTAATCTGGCAAGTAACTAGTTTTTCGTGGTGAGTAAAACATGTTTCCTTACTAACCAGGGCTAGTGGGGGCTGGTTTAAATTGTAGAGCCCAGCACTGCAGACCAATATTTTTTCAATACTCTGTATATGTGGAGAAATATCTCAATACTATTTTTTATTATCTTGAAAATTTTGACATATTTTCTGCGTCCATGATTTTTTCAGAAATGAGCATAGTTTGGGTTTTCTCTTGTTGACATTTGTTCTTTTAACCCACACGATAAAGTAAAAATCTTAATTTGCTGTTATAGTATATAGTATGATTTTATTTTCAGATACCACATCTTGGACAAAGTACTATAAGAACTCTTAAAGGTAAACCACAGAAATTGGATTCTTCATGTGATTTAAAGAAGATGCATGTAAGTATCAGTTCTTACAAAGGTGGAATTAATGGGAAACAGGCCAATGTTAATACTGAACACCTGTGGGAACATAATTATTTTCTCAGAATAGACAGTAGACAGTTGTTGAAAATTAACAAGTTGTATTTGTTAAGATTTTAGTGTTGGAATAAATTTGATTTGTGATTTACATAGGATTGAATTTTAAAGTGTTTGTTTTAGACTTGTTTCATTGTATCATTGATTACAAAAATTAACCTACTCTATCATATCTAAGGGCCCAGGGTGGCTCAATGAGTTGGGTAGTTGGATTACCTAACAACTCATACAAGCCTATCACCAATGCGGCGTGGGTTCGTGCCCGGCTTTTTAATTTACAAAAAGGGTGCACTTGACTTGCAGCCTCAAGTGATAAACTTTACCAGTTGCTTGCCCATGGTCGGTGGTTCTCTCCATATACTTTGGCTTCTTTCACCACTAAAACTGGTCGCCATGATATAACTGAAATATTGCTGTAAGTGGCATTAAACACAATTAATCAAATCAAATCATAAATCTATATATACTTTATGGTCATGTATAATGAAGTTAACTTGAGTATCGTACTATTATTGGAGGAAATACCTAAACTGATATGGTAAAATAAAAAAAATAGAAATCTCTATTAAATATGCCATAAATTATTAAAATTGATAACAATCTATATTTTGTAGGTTAAACAAACTTTGTGTAATGAAGTAAAGGCAACTAATTTGAAGCATAGCTCTGATAAAGGTAATATACCATTTATTAACATATACAAGTGAGAATTAAATTTAAGGTATAAAGTCTAAGGTCCTTGACTTTTCGCTATTGACATCAGACTTTTACGTTGGATATTAGCTGTGCACACAGACCTCATTGTTGCCTGAAGTGTCTTTATCTTGTAATAAGTTTTTTTAATTGTTTCAGCATATAGTGCATTAAAACATAGATTGTAGATCTGCTTATTTCATTAAAAAAATCTTTAGATTTATTAGAAATTATGCAGTCAAGTTTTTGAAAACAGAATCGACATTGTTGCAATTCACTTCCAGAAAACAGCCCCTTGCACTCCCTCCTTGAAATTACTGAACTTCCTGAAATAAACAGGACCTTCCCAACAATAAGAGAGACCTTCATGATTTAAAACTGTAAGATGCAGGAAAATTCACTTTATGAAATAATTTTGAATCCCAGTATTGACATGTACAGGTAAGAATTAATTTTAACTTTGAGTTATGTCATTTGTAGATTTATTCTTTGTATTATTTAACTTTCTGAAGTTGTTTTTAATCATTGTATAATTACACCCAGAAGTCATGTAGAGAAATCTGTCACTAAATACCTGTTTTATCTTTCTCGTTAGAACACCATGGATGTGAAACATGTACCTTATTGACGAAGGATAATGAGTCTATATATAGGATAAATCCCTTAGACCACAGTATCTGTGGTATTCATTTCTAATATAAAGATATATGTTTAAGAAGGAAGCTAGAATTTGCTAGGACTCATTTTTTATTTATTTATTTTTTTAGAAACCCTAAGTCCATTACAGATGATGGTTTTTAAAGTTCTTAATAAATATCAGGTAATTAAAACTATTATACAAGTAGAGAGTGCTTCATTTACTCTTATCATTATCAATAATCTTATTATTACAAAGAAACAAAATAAAAAAGGGGAAAACAAGAAAAAACACACAAACAAGAAGAAAAAGAGGAAATAAAAGTTAAGTACTGATATATTAATGTGCAGTTTAGTTTTATTTACTAGTACATACAACAGTTATGATACATGGACAAAAGACTCATATTTCTGTCTCCACATTTGTTACAGTTTAGTTTTATTTACTAGTACATACAACAGTTATGATACATGGACAAAAGACTCATATTTCTGTCTCCACATTTGTTACAGTTTAGTTTTATTTACTAGTACATACAACAGTTATGATACATGGACAAAAGACTCATATTTCTGTCTCCACATTTGTTACAGTTGACTTACTATTGCACAGTATCTTAGGGAATAATCATTTTACTCATTTCCTCTGAGATAATGTTGCTACTTAGCAATTATCACTTTTTGTGGAGAAACATGAAGTGCCTTCTTTACAAGGTAGTTACTATCAATTAATTAAGATGAGGAAAAGAAAAAAACATCTTATAAATTAGAAGTAAGAAATGTTGTACAAGTCTTTATTTCAGCATTATTACATTTTTTTTCTTCAGGATTTATATTTTCCTTGTAGGCAGGAGGAAACAGGGGAACAGTTGAGACTGATTTACTGTTTACATGCATTGAACCATATTTTGAAGTAAGTGGAAGTAGTAGTAGTAGTAGTGTATATTGATATATCAGTGGAAACTCAGACCAAAGAAAAATATTCCATTGTATGTACTGATTCTAATAATCTAAAACATTAAATAAAAGTATCATATTACATTTCAACTGATATGATCTATAGTTTTCTACAGGAACAGATTAATTGTCCACTGATGTCACCCACAAGAAGTAATTTCTTCTGGAGAATATTAAAATGGATACTTTCATTAACATGAAAGAGTTAATTAAATAATATTCTGCTGGTCCACATTTTTTCTTAAGGCCAAAAAAAAAATATGTGTGTTTACTGTCGCATGTCAATAAAATCTAGGGTTGGTCGGTTGGGATTATTTTTTTTTTTTTTTATCATCGGCAAAACTGGAAATAGTCGTTCCCGGTTCTGGAATCTTATTCCGGTATTTCATTTTCGAAATTTCCAGTAAGCCGTCATTTATTGAAGTTGTTTTGACGAATTACACAGTTTTTCTACCTTCTTTGCTCTCAATTTCGACAAAAAGCTAGGTTGAATAAATAAAACATTGCTGCTGATTAAACAACAAAAATGGTTATCCGAATTCTGTGTAAAAATTCATAGGGTCGTTAGCAAAAATTAGGGTCGGTCGAGTGACCGTAAACACACATTTTTTTTTTTGCCTATTTATTGGTTCTATGCAATGTAATTAAAATTGATATCTTCAGTTTTTTCTTTAACGCTGCGTTGGAGATCTAACAACATCGCAGTAGAGTTCCACTCAAGAGGTCAAAATTTACATTAGGTTGACCAGTAAAAATAATTGCCTGTGTTTATTTGTATCCAATCAGTTGTTATTTCTTTACTGACATTCGGTCATTGAAGGAAAAGGGTGACCTCCATAAAAATAGAAGAAGGGGGCAGTCAAATTCTACTTCAGTTCACTGTGAAGGAATTGAATCAAAGCAGAAAAGGTTTTGCATTGTATCATCTCAGACCATTTCATTAAAACATGGGAGCTGCCATTTTTTCTTGTTTTATAGTTCCCCTTTGCAGGAATTTGGTAGATATTTCCACCGACTGTGTCAGTCTACTTCACATTTTTAGACAGCAGTTTTGATAGGTTGAGAAATTTTGACCTCTGACATGAACTCTAATGCAATGTTGTTAGATCTCCCACATAGCAACAAAGTAAAAAAGAAGGGTGACAAGTGAAGATATCTAATTTTAATTAGATTGTGTCCCCTGTAGATATGAAGACTTTCCAAGATAAGTTGAACAATCAGTTCTGCAATTGTAAACCAGAAGAAAAAAAAAGTGGCCTTACTTAATAAATTTGAATTGTTAGAATCTAGTCTAAATAAAAATGTTGTTCTCTTTTAGTTTTGGGGCTGTCTTGTCAGTAATCATATGGTAGTTGGATCTACCTACAATACATGCCTATTACCAATCAAGTTGTGAATTTGGGTCCCTCGAATGACAAGGTGTATTTGATACAACCCTATGGGATAAAGTTTGTAAATAACTTTTTTCTGAGTCCTCCATTTTCTTTTTTATCACCTTGTTAAATATGTAGCAAGGGCTTTTGTCCTGTTGCTTTGTTTCTGGCATATATAAAATCTTGATCAATGAATAATAATGTTCAATCTTCTGTCATTTATCTTCAGAACTAGAAAACAAGTGATTTCACACAACAGTAAATTGAAGACACCTGGGAATGAAGATAAGTGAGTATTTTAATTATAAAAGTTCATAAACAAGGAAATAAATACAAGATAACATTTTTTTAATCAAGTTAAATTTACAGTTTTATGAGAGACTATCCAACATTACACTTAGACATAAATTAAAGTAAAGGAACAATACTTGTATTTTTTTAAACATTTTTTCTTTAGTGATACATTAACATCTAACAACATCTTGTTTGGGGTCATGTTATGTTGTAACCTTTCATTCATCTTTTACCATCCAATCATATGCAAGATTGTTAATATATATTGATCTATCAGACAACAGCTCTTGCTTGGCTTGTACTCAGTTTTAAAAAATAGACTTAATTTCTGATTGATCAGTTAAAAATACAAACTCTGATGTGACCCCAAACAGGATGTTATTAGATTTTAGTTTTGTCATTAAAAAAATATAAGAAAAGATACAACAAAATGTAATTTTAATTGAGATCAAGATTAACTCGACTAAGCTTACCACATTGTAAATGTTTAAATATATTTATTTTCAGTGAATACAGAGATCAAGGGTTAACTCGACCAAAAGTATTAATAGTTTTACCATTCAGAGAATCAGCTTTACGTGTTGTCAGTATTATGATCAGTTTATTAAAATCTGATGATCAGGTATTTTTTTTATTATATAGTAGAAATTAATTACAATTTAGTCCTTGCTCAGTAAAATAGTTTAGGCTATTACATCTAAATATATGTTCCACATTTGAAAGGCTGGACTTGGTTGTACAAACATCAATTAAATTTGAAGTGTCAATTAAGTTTTTACGGACACTTAAACTTAATTAAAATTTGTGCAACCAAATCCAATCCAGATGATTCATTGGGAAGTTTAGTTGGGAGAACTCAATGACATTTGACTGCACCCAACTGAACAATTCCCAATGCCTCTGGTGAAAATAAATCCCAGGTAACCATATAAAAATATAGCTGAGCAATTATTTCTACAATATCAGAATTATAGTGAAACTGTAGAGGAAACACAACAGAATTTGAATATTGCTCAGGCGAGGTGTACACGATACCACATTATGTGATAATGTTTGTCGGTGATTTGTGACAGATTGGTGGTTTTCTCCGGGTACTCCGGTTTCCTCTACCAATAAAACTGACCGACACAATATAACTGAAATATTGTTGAAAGTGGTTAAACACCATACCCCTAACCCTATGTGATTTCAAGATAAAGGTTGACTACATTTTTGTATGTGAGATAATTATTTTATGTTTTTCTTGTTTACAGAGTATGGTAAGCAATAAGAAAAGATTTACTTCAGAATATAAAGAGGACACGACAGATCAGAAGAAAGGAATGAAACCAGGTAGAAGTTATAGTAATACTCAGGATTTCTTAAAGCAATCTGATGGAACGGATTAGATAACGGAAGTTTTAAGCCACTTTTAACAAAAAATTCAATTATATAGTGGGGGGAACTTTTCATTCTCCAAGACAAAACTACTTGTCTAAGTCACTAACCAACTCTATACTATAAGATTGTATCAAGTACACCTTGTTACATTTATATACAGCAGTCAAACTTTTGTAACCATGGTGATATGTACTGATTGCATAGTTGATGTAACTGTAACAACCATGGAGACAGCCATTCTGATTAAATTAAATTGTGTCGGAAGTCTCATAGGATTATAAAGATAGGTAATATTGTACAATATTATTTTTGGAAACTGAAATATGTAACTATGGTATTGAATCAAATTTGTTGTTTTAATCTCACTTCTGACAATTCTAATTTTATTTCACTTCTTTTTTTAATTTCAATTTTATGTAAACTGTATGGACCTTGGATGGTCACGTAAGGCACAATTTTATGTGTTGTATATAATGTATATAATGGTTTCAACTCCCCAGTTATCAGTAAACATGGCAAATAGCTAAGAGTATTAATGAAGGAATTGTAATTATTATATTTTTCTAACGCTGCTGAAACAATTTGCTGTAAATATGAAGTCCTGACAATATTTAGTGCTGTAGGACTTTAGCTATTTCAATGTGTCAGAGTGATGAGTTTAAAAAAATGAGGAAATCAGGTTAATTTTTGCATAAGTTTATTTATAATCATTAAAATTTGGAGTTTGAAGAGGTTTTTTTATTATGCCCCTAAGATATTGAAGAATTATGAAAATGATTTTCTACTTTCATTTTAGAGGACTACGAGTCGATTTTCACTGGAAGTACAGATGATCATTTTAGGATAGGTTTAAGTGTGGCTAAGAAGACACTGAAGTTGTATACCAAGTTTTATTCCTCTGACATTATATTGGCATCACCTTTAGGCCTGAGGACAATTATAGGATCTGAGGGGTAAGACATCTAGTTAATGTCTATTCTCTCAAATATAGGTTAATATTTGTTCTTCTGAAGCAGTGTAGACAAATGTTCCAAATCAACCAATGTTAGACTTGAACTCCTAATTTTGAAAATTTGGGGGGGGGGGGGGGGTCATTTATGCTGAGTTAATCTTCTGTAGATTAGCTTTGCAATCTTTTGAATGCTGCCAAACACTCAACTTGCCTTTAGAACAGAATGTAAATGAATGCCTCATGAAATTGGAATTTTCGAGTACATTCAAAATTTAAAGAAGTTAATATGGAATATTTATGTAATACTATTGTTGTTATTGATAAAAATGTTATTTTAAATATTGAAAATATATGTTAGGACAAATTTAAAGAGAAATGGTATACTGATTTAATGTTAAACAATCATAGTAAATTACGCACATACACAGGCCTCGACATTAATGTTTGTCCGATTGTCTGGTACCAGTGAAAACTGACGTCGGACAAGTAGATCTTGTATTACGGTTGTCCGATGGGACAAGTGAAAAGATCAGAGATTCCCAAACGTGCCAGTATGACGGACAAATCTATTTCCACTGGAATAAAATACTGGGTTTGTTGTATAAAAGAGCCCTGTTTGATCTCCAATTTGTCCATAATTTATTTTGATTAAAACTAAAGTGAAACGCCAGATCAAAACTCTTTTATTGTATCATTTATCGTTCCTCCATGCTTTGATGAAGTTCAATCTCAGAAACGCTTTATTGAACCGAAATATCAATATTTGAAATATAAGAACAAGATTCACTCCGGAACTGACATGTAAAAATTATCGGATATCAATTTGGCACCAAATTTAAACTTGTCTTTTGTGCAAAATACGATAGAAGACTTGATTTAGGCTTTTGGGAAATATTGAAACCTTTGAAATGGACAAATATTACAAGCTTTTTCCTGATCTGGTTGAAAAGATCCACTAAAATTTTTATTTCTCTGTGAATTTAAATAAAATATTTTGCTTTATTTATATCACAGGCACTTGTTTCTGGTAAAAAAAAATATACCTAGATACTGGTATATATAGTATCTAGGTATATTTTTTTTTGCCAGAAACAATGATTTATATAACACAAATATGAGTTATTACAATTTGTGTGGTATTGGATCACAACACAGTAATATTTCAAAAGGAAAAGGGAAGGGGGGGGGGGGGGGGGGGGGGGGGTTGTGGGAAGGGTATATAAAAATCACTGGTATGCAAGACTCCAATCAAGGTAGACAGAAATAAAAATGTGACATTGAATATATGTCCTTAACTACTATTTACTAAATTTCGGCAGGGTAACGTCAGAGGGGTCGCGAAACAATGTTTCGATTAATCGCAATTGACTTCTGCCAGAAGTCTCCCCACTTCTCTCTGTTGTCTCCCATTTCTCCCTGTGAGCTCTCTGAAAGAGAAGTCACTTCTCCCTCTAATTTGAAAGCAGTGGGAGCCCTGGATAATTATTCTCTGGTTTTTGTAATTTTTATTAATTTTTTCGGACAACTAAAAGATTGAGTCGGACAAGTACTTTTTTTAGTTAGTTGTCCGAATGGACAAGTTGAAAAATATGTTAATGTAGAGGCCTGATACAGATTGTTTAAAAATGAATATGGTAAAGAAAATTATTTGCTGAAAAATATACCTGGAAAATATAAAAGTGCATTTGCCAAATTTAGATGTGGTGTAGAACCTTTAAAAATAGAAACAGGAAGATATGAAGGTATTTTAACTGAAAATATAATTTGTTTTAACAATTGCTTGTCACATGAATAATTGTATTGAAGATGAAAAACATGTCTTATTGTATTGTCCAGTATATGAAGATTTGCGTCAATATTTATTTAGCCATGCTTGTTTATATAATAATAATTTTATGCATTTGTCCGATGCTGATCAATTTATATTTTTATTTAATAATAAGAATATGTGTTTCTATTCTGCTAAAATCTGCTATGAGATTTTAATGGAAAGTAAACATATTTTATATCGATAATTTTACATATGTACATATTATTGTTTATATTTGATAGATAACAATAGTCTCTCGTAACTCTTGTAAGAGTGGCTCTTGTAGGTTTTTGCTATATATTTGTTTTATTTTGTATGTTTATTTTGTAAATCAAGAGGTGACATTAATAAAATATTTGTCTTGTCTTGTCTTGTCTTGTATGGATAATCTCACACTGATTGCATCTAAACGACAACTGCTAATGAGTAATAACTTTTTAGGGTTAGTTTTTGATGGCCTTTTGCAAAGAAAATTGTATGACCCTAGCAATTATATTCTAGTGGTCAACCAAAGTTTTGTGATTACTGGCTTTCCTGAGCCTTTTTTTTGCATTGCAGAAATACTTGTACTTATTTCTAGACATAAAATGTAAGATGTTCTTCTTGATGTTTTCAGGGATAAAGAAAGAGATTATGATTTTCTCAACTCTATAGAAATATTGATATTTGATCAGGCAGATATATTACTCATGCAGAATTGGGATCACATTGTTGTAAGTTAATATTTGATAAATTTTATTGCTATTCACATGCACATGCAATTAAAATAAAATTTTAATTTTGATGGACTTATATTTATTTCCTTTTTTTGTAAAGATATCTTCCAAGAAATTGATCTATATTTGTTTTGCAAACCACTCATTGTTTTAGAAGTTAATTAGAATATTTCTAGAAGAAATATTGATATTATATACTTAAAATTCCTTTATGAATGAAAGTAAAATATTTTTTATTTTGTTTCCAGCATTTAATGAAGCATCTACATTTACAACCATCAGAGTCACATGGGACAGATTTCTCTAGAGTCAGAATGTGGACTTTAAATGGATGGTAAGACATTATCTGTATTTTGAACCTAACCGTTTAATCTTTTAAATCTACAAAACACCAAACTTAGCTATCCACATTGTCATTGGTGATGTAATGGTTAGCATGCTTGCCTCGAGTGTGGTAGATCGTGGGTTCAAGCCTCGGTCACGTCAAATCAAAGAATATAAAATTGGTATTTGTTGCTTCTCCGCTAAGCAAGCAGCATCAAGAAGACAGCAAAGCCTGGTGGCTCGAAAACAGGATAATGTGTCAAGAGTGGCACAACATGTCTATCCTTGGGATGTTTTATTCTACCAAGAACAATTCATGAAATCAATCAAATTAAGATTTTATTAATTTAATCTTTGTTTTTATTTTATACTTGTCTAACTCTATTAGTCAGCATGAACAGCCTTTAAGACACACAATAAAAATATATGTATGTTATTTTTCAGGAGTAAATATTATAGACAAACAGTGATGTTGAGTTCCATAAGTTCACCTCAGCTGTTGTCTTTATTCAATAAACACTGTTGTAGTATCCTTTACTTTAAAACAATGTTAATTACTTAAGATATAACATTTTATTACATGTATTGATAAATAGAAAGTTTATGATTAGCCAGAAGTCAACTAGAGTTAATGATGTTGTTTATATGAATTTAATGCTTGATCATCATTGGTAACCTGATCGTGCTATATGATTACTCTTCAATCATCAAAGTGTTTTATAACGCCCATATGATTACAAGGATTTCTCTGCCAGTTGACCCTTAGGTGGTGAGTGGAGAGTAATTGGAGCATGATCAGCTGTGGGTCACAGAGGATGATGCTTGATTAAATTGCCTTAGAACTTATGATTTGAAAGCAGTTAAAAGAACTTCTGATGTCATATCAGCTTGTTGCTTGTTTGCCGTTTCTTAGAAATTGTGCTATGAGGAAACCTTTGGGTATAGAAATAAGACCTAGTTTTTCCCTTCAAAAGGGATGTGTCCACTGGATATGGGGGACGAATCAAATACACAGTTTGCCCTGAGGAACATAAATGAGTGCATTGTGTATAGAGTTATCCTGTTTCTAAGCCACTGGATATGGGGGACGAATCAAATACACAGCTTGCCCTGAGGAACATAAATGAGTGCATTGTGTATAGAGTTATCCTGTTTCTAAGCCACTGGATATGGGGAACGAATCAAATACACAGCTTGCCCTGAGTAACAGAAATGAGTGCATTGTGTATAGAGTTATCCTGTTTCTGAGCCACTGGATATGGGGGACGAATCAAATACACAGTTTTCCCCGAGTAACATAAATGAGTACATTGTGTATAGAGTTATCCTGTTTCTGAGCCACTGGATATGGGGGACGAATCAAATACACAGTTTGTCCTGAGGAACATAAATGAGTACATTGTGTATAGAGTTATCCTGTTTCTGAGCCAATGAATATGGGGGACGAATCAAATACACAGTTTGCCCTGAGGAACATAAATGAGTGCATTGTGTATAGAGTTATCCTGTTTCTAAGCCACTGGATATGGGGGACGAATCAAATACACAGCTTGCCCTGAGTAACATAAATGAGTGCATTGTGTATAGAGTTATCCTGTTACTGAGCCACTGGATATGGGGGACGAATCAAATACACAGCTTGCCCTGAGGAACATAAATGAGTACATTGTGTATAGAGTTATCCTGTTTCTGAGCCACTGGATATGGGGGACGAATCAAATACACAGCTTGCCCTGAGGAACATAAATGAGTGCATTATGTATAGAGTTATCCTGTTTCTGAGCCAATGGATATGGGGGACGAATCAAATACACAGTTTGCCCTGAGTAACATAAATGAGTACATTGTGTATAGAGTTATCCTGTTTCTGAGCCACTGGATATGGGGGACGAATCAAATACACAGTTTGTCCTGAGGAACATAAATGAGTACATTGTGTATAGAGTTATCCTGTTTCTGAGCCAATGAATATGGGGGACGAATCAAATACACAGTTTGCCCTGAGGAACATAAATGAGTACATTGTGTATAGAGTTATCCTGTTTCTAAGCCACTGGATATGGGGGACGAATCAAATACACAGCTTGCCCTGAGTAACATAAATGAGTGCATTGTGTATAGAGTTATCCTGTTTCTGAGCCACTGGATATGGGGGACGAATCAAATACACAGCTTGCCCTGAGGAACATAAATGAGTACATTGTGTATAGAGTTATCCTGTTTCTGAGCCACTGGATATGGGGGACGAATCAAATACACAGCTTGCCCTGAGGAACATAAATGAGTGCATTGTGTATAGAGTTATCCTGTTTCTGAGCCAATGGATATGGGGGACGAATCAAATACACAGCTTGCCCTGAGGAACATAAATGAGTGCATTGTGTATAGAGTTATCCTGTTTCTGAGCCAACCAGTCTACTTTTTCTCCTTAATGCTGCGTGTTTAGTGGAGAAGCAACAAATACCAATTTTATAATCTTTGGTTTAACCCGATCGGGTCTCGAACCCACGATATACCGCTAACCAATACACCACGGATGCGGTTAAGAAAAATTATTATGACTCGCGTCTTTTTTAATAAGTAACAAAGAAATTATGCCAAAATTCAGATTATAAAATCATGTTGTATATATATTGTTCTCCACAGTGGAGTAGTCGATATCAATCTTTTGAGAGAAATAAATAAACTATGATCAAGAATTGTTATGGACCATGATTTCCTTAACCTGCCTTAGATTTTAGTGGTAAAATAACAATACACAGACCAGAAACAAAGGGAACAATATCGCAAGTCATTGTACAGTTACCACAGGTATGTCATTTATACGTTCTACATCTTAAAACTGGTAAAAACAAAACCACACCACCAGAACAGTTCAAAAAACAAAACCACACCACCAGAACAGTTCAAAAAACAAAACCACACCACCAGAACAGTTCACAAAACAAAACCACACCACCAGAACAGTTCACAAAACAAAACCACACCACCAGAACAGTTCAAAAAACAAAACCACACCACCAGAACAGTTCAAAAAACAAAACCACACCACCAGAACAGTTCAAAAAACAAAACCACACCACCAGAACAGTTCAAAAAACAAAACCACACCACCAGAACAGTTCAAAAAACAAAACCACACCACCAGAACAGTTCAAAAAACAAAACCACACCACCAGAACAGTTCACAAAACAAAACCACACCACCAGAACAGTTCACAAAACAAAACCACACCACCAGAACAGTTCAAAAAACAAAACCACACCACCAGAACAGTTCAAAAAACAAAACCACACCACCAGAACAGTTCAAAAAACAAAACCACACCACCAGAACAGTTCAAAAAACAAAACCACACCACCAGAACAGTTCAAAAAACAAAACCACACCACCAGAACAGTTCAAAAAACAAAACCACACCACCAGAACAGTTCAAAAAACAAAACCACACCACCAGAACAGTTCAAAAAACAAAACCACACCACCAGAACAGTTCAAAAAACAAAACCACACCACCAGAACAGTTCAAAAAACAAAACCACACCACCAGAACAGTTCAAAAAACAAAACCACACCACCAGAACAGTTCAAAAAACAAAACCACACCACCAGAACAGTTCAAAAAACAAAACCACACCACCAGAACAGTTCACAAAACAAAACCACACCACCAGAACAGTTCACAAAACAAAACCACACCACCAGAACAGTTCAAAAAACAAAACCACACCACCAGAACAGTTCAAAAAACAAAACCACACCACCAGAACAGTTCAAAAAACAAAACCACACCACCAGAACAGTTCAAAAAACAAAACCACACCACCAGAACAGTTCAAAAAACAAAACCACACCACCAGAACAGTTCAAAAAACAAAACCACACCACCAGAACAGTTCACAAAACAAAACCACACCACCAGAACAGTTCACAAAACAAAACCACACCACCAGAACAGTTCAAAAAACAAAACCACACCACCAGAACAGTTCAAAAAACAAAACCACACCACCAGAACAGTTCAAAAAACAAAACCACACCACCAGAACAGTTCAAAAAACAAAACCACACCACCAGAACAGTTCAAAAAACAAAACCACACCACCAGAACAGTTCACAAAACAAAACCACACCACCAGAACAGTTCACAAAACAAAACCACACCACCAGAACAGTTCACAAAACAAAACCACACCACCAGAACAGTTCACAAAACAAAACCACACCACCAGAACAGTTCACAAAACAAAACCACACCACCAGAACAGTTCAAAAAACAAAACCACACCACCAGAACAGTTCACAAAACAAAACCACACCACCAGAACAGTTCACAAAACAAAACCACACCACCAGAACAGTTCAAAAAACAAAACCACACCACCAGAACAGTTCACAAAACAAAACCACACCACCAGAACAGTTCACAAAACAAAACCACACCACCAGAACAGTTCACAAAACAAAACCACACCACCAGAACAGTTCAAAAAACAAAACCACACCACCAGAACAGTTCACAAAACAAAACCACACCACCAGAACAGTTCACAAAACAAAACCACACCACCAGAACAGTTCACAAAACAAAACCACACCACCAGAACAGTTCAAAAAACAAAACCACACCACCAGAACAGTTCACAAAACAAAACCACACCACCAGAACAGTTCACAAAACAAAACCACACCACCAGAACAGTTCACAAAACAAAACCACACCACCAGAACAGTTCAAAAAACAAAACCACACTACCAGAACAGTTCACAAAACAAAACCACACCACCAGAACAGTTCACAAAACAAAACCACACCACCAGAACAGTTCAAAAAACAAAACCACACCACCAGAACAGTTCAAAAAACAAAACCACACCACCAGAACAGTTCAAAAAACAAAACCACACCACCAGAACAGTTCACAAAACAAAACCACACCACCAGAACAGTTCAAAAAACAAAACCACACCACCAGAACAGTTCAAAAAACAAAACCACACCACCAGAACAGTTCACAAAACAAAACCACACCACCAGAACAGTTCAAAAAACAAAACCACACCACCAGAACAGTTCAAAAAACAAAACCACACCACCAGAACAGTTCAAAAAACAAAACCACACCACCAGAACAGTTCACAAAACAAAACCACACCACCAGAACAGTTCAAAAAACAAAACCACACCACCAGAACAGTTCAAAAAACAAAACCACACCACCAGAACAGTTCACAAAACAAAACCACACCACCAGAACAGTTCACAAAACAAAACCACACCACCAGAACAGTTCAAAAAACAAAACCACACCACCAGAACAGTTCAAAAAACAAAACCACACCACCAGAACAGTTCAAAAAACAAAACCACACCACCAGAACAGTTCAAAAAACAAAACCACACCACCAGAACAGTTCAAAAAACAAAACCACACCACCAGAACAGTTCAAAAAACAAAACCACACCACCAGAACAGTTCACAAAACAAAACCACACCACCAGAACAGTTCACAAAACAAAACCACACCACCAGAGCAGTTCACAAAACAAAACCACACCACCAGAACAGTTCAAAAATCAAAACCACACCACCAGAACAGTTCACAAAACAAAACCACACCACCAGAACAGTTCACAAAACAAAACCACACCACCAGAACAGTTCACAAAACAAAACCACACCACCAGAACAGTTCAAAAAACAAAACCACACCACCAGAACAGTTCACAAAACAAAACCACACCACCAGAACAGTTCACAAAACAAAACCACACCACCAGAACAGTTCACAAAACAAAACCACACCACCAGAACAGTTCAAAAAACAAAACCACACCACCAGAACAGTTCACAAAACAAAACCACACCACCAGAACAGTTCAAAAAACAAAACCACACCACCAGAACAGTTCACAAAACAAAACCACACCACCAGAACAGTTCACAAAACAAAACCACACCACCAGAACAGTTCACAAAACAAAACCACACCACCAGAACAGTTCACAAAACAAAACCACACCACCAGAACAGTTCACAAAACAAAACCACACCACCAGAACAGTTCACAAAACAAAACCACACCACCAGAACAGTTCAAAAAACAAAACCACACCACCAGAACAGTTCAAAAAACAAAACCACACCACCAGAACAGTTCACAAAACAAAACCACACCACCAGAACAGTTCACAAAACAAAACCACACCACCAGAACAGTTCACAAAACAAAACCACACCACCAGAACAGTTCACAAAACAAAACCACACCACCAGAACAGTTCACAAAACAAAACCACACCACCAGAACAGTTCACAAAACAAAACCACACCACCAGAACAGTTCACAAAACAAAACCACACCACCAGAACAGTTCAAAAAACAAAACCACACCACCAGAACAGTTCACAAAACAAAACCACACCACCAGAACAGTTCACAAAACAAAACCACACCACCAGAACAGTTCACAAAACAAAACCACACCACCAGAACAGTTCACAAAACAAAACCACACCACCAGAACAGTTCAAAAAACAAAACCACACCACCAGAACAGTTCACAAAACAAAACCACACCACCAGAACAGTTCACAAAACAAAACCACACCACCAGAACAGTTCACAAAACAAAACCACACCACCAGAACAGTTCACAAAACAAAACCACACCACCAGAACAGTTCAAAAAACAAAACCACACCACCAGAACAGTTCACAAAATATATACTGAAGTTTATAATCAACATATACATAACAAAATCTAACAAAATATATACTGAAGTTTATAATCAACATATACATAACAAAATCTAACAAAATATATACTGAAGTTTATAATCAACATATACATAACAAAATCTAACAAAATATATACTGAAGTTTATAATCAACATATACATAACAAAATCTAACAAAATATATACTGAAGTTTATAATCAACATATACATAACAAAATCTAACAAAATATATACTGAAGTTTATAATCAACATATACATAACAAAATCTAACAAAATATATACTGAAGTTTATAATCAACATATACATAACAAAATCTAACAAAATATATACTGAAGTTTATAATCAACATATACATAACAAAATCTAACAAAATATATACTGAAGTTTATAATCAACATATACATAATAAAATCTAACAAAATATATACTGAAGTTTATAATCAACATATACATAACAAAATCTAACAAAATATATACTGAAGTTTATAATCAACATATACATAATAAAATCTAACAAAATATATACTGAAGTTTATAATCAACATATACATAATAAAATCAAACAAAATATATACTGAAGTTTATAATCAACATATACATAACAAAATCTAACAAAATATATACTGAAGTTTATAATCAACATATACATAATAAAATCAAACAAAATATATACTGAAGTTTATAAATCAACAAGTCAACAAATATCAAGTCCCCATTAAAATTTCAAAAATTTCAGCAAAGAATGTTGGGGATATAAAAAAAGATACAAAATTATCGTCTTAATATACATTTAAGATTTTATTTTGATTTGATGTTAAAATTTGTAAATTGGAGAAATAAGTTTTGGACATAAGCATCAACATTTTTTTTCTTTTCCATTCTCAAAGGAAGGAACAAAAAAAAATATCACAATCAAGAATGTTAAGAAATAAAGAGTCTAGTTTGATTTGTTTTTATGGATATTGAAAATATTAGTTTTTATCCACTTCAGTTTTGATCATTTGGACATATTCATTGAAGAAATAATACAATCTTGATTACACAGTATCTGGAATAAAAATGTGTGCAAATTGGTAAAGGATGCAAATTATACACCAATGATTTTTTTCCCATTTATTTTTCAGGTGTATCATAAATTAAATTGCAGTTGTTACAGTCAGATGGCAGACGACAGGTTTAATTTTTTTATTCAAAAGGTAATTGCCACATTTAAGAATGAAAATCAATAGAGGAGTTTATTGTTTGGTGCTTTAACAGAAAAATTGTGGTTTTTGCAAGACACCATTTAAATGTATTCAGTAAAATGGTTACATATGCAACAGAGAGCAAAAAGTAAACATCATTAGAAGTACAATTTATGTATTATCCAGTTTCTAAGGAATGCCACCATAGAGTATCAGCTTCTATTCTTAATTAGTATGATACTGTATCAAATTATCTACTCATTAGTCCACAACATCCTCAGCAACCAGGCTTTTAAATAACATCACTAAATGATACTTAATAACAAAACTTTTATAATGAATAATAGAACTTTTAATTCTATTAGAGAAATAAATTTATTCACAATTGGGGAACTTGAATAAAAATTTATAGATAATTTATTCTAGTTTTTGTGTTTTTGTGTTTTTTAACTTATGTAGGAGATTATTTAAACAATATTTATTTAGAAAATAATCAGATTATACAGTACATCAAACATAGTAAATACAGACAGGATTCAGAAACAAGCAATTATTGCTTTTATAAATCTGTCTCCTAATTAGGAGATTAAACTGATTAAGGTCAGTTTGTCAATTACTTTTTGCAGTTTTGATTAATGTCTTGTCTGTTGTTAAATATATAATTGAGAGACCGTCATGCCGTGATCGTATGGCAGTTGGATTTACAACTAACTGTGCAATCAGTGCCTATCACCACTAAAGTTGTGGGTTCGAATCCTGCTCATGGCAAGGTGTATTCGATACAACATTATCATATGGGGGGTAGTCAGTTATACTATAAGTAACCTCATTAAGCAATGAATTATTTATTTGTAGATTTTACCAACACATAAAGACCCAGTGTTGTCACAAACATTCATTTATATTCCTTCCTACTTTGACTTTGTAAGGCTAAGGAATTATTTTGTGAGAGAGGATCTAAGTTTTGTATATATTAGCGAGTGAGTATTTTTAATTAGCACTTAACATTGTCTTCTTGTAAATATTGTATAATCAATAATGTTAACAGATTAAAAAATAAAGTTTACCCAAGTAGCAAATATAATATTTCATTTACTGACCTTGTTGATGAGAACAATGACATTTTTGATGGTTTTCAATTAGAGTCAAACCTGCCAGTGCAGTCACATGTATTAAAAGGTCACCCTTTTTAGCTCACCTTACCAAAGGCAATGTGAGCTTTTGCCATCACTTGGCTTCCGTAAACTTTTCATATTTGAATCTTCTCCTCTGAAACCCCCTCAGCCAAATGAAGTGAAACTTGGTAGGAAGCATCCTTGGAAGATCCTCTATAACGAATGCTCATTTAGTTCCGATCCGTTAACAAACATGGCCACCACAAACAATTCTTGTTTCCGAATGGTTGATTTCTAAAAAATCTTCTCCTCTGAAACCGTTTGGCCAAATGAATCGAAACTTGGTAGGAAGCATCATTGGAAGATCTTCTATAAAGATTGATCATTTCGTCCCGATCCGTTAACAAACATGGCCTCCACAGGCAATTTTTGTTTCCGATTGGTTGATTTCTAAAAAATGTTCTTCTCTGTAACCGCTTGGCCAAATGAATCAAAATTTGGTAGGAAGCATCCTTGGAAGGTCCTATATAAAGATTGCTCATTTAGTTCTGATCCGTTAACAAACATGGCCTCCACAGGCAATTCTTGTTTCTGATTGGTTCAGTTGTTGTGTTCAGTTCAGTTTTTGTATTTTAATTTTGTCATTTGATAATAATGAAAATAATATTTTTTTATGGTTTTGGATCATTAATAGACGTTTTGCCATTTGATTATACAAAACATTAAGTTTTTTTCTGGTTGACAAGCATTATCTAGATCTATATCCTAAATTGACTTTAAATTTTATAATAAGCTTTAGATGGATGAACTACAGGTCAAAGGTTATGTTTTTAATGGTTTCTTATATTATGTCTAGTTGTACATTTTTTATTAACTCCAAATTTTAAAGGGGTCGTCTAGGTCATGATCATATGGTAGTTGGATTTACAACTACCTGTGCAATCAGTGCCTTTCACCGCTAAAGTTTTGAGTTTGAACCCCATTCATGGCGAGGTGTACTCGATACAACATTATGTGATAAAGTTTGACAGTGACTTGTGACAGGTCCGGTTTACTCCACTAATAAAACTGACCGTCATGATATAACAGAAATATTGTTGAAAGTGGCATTAAACACCATAAACCAAATTTTATGCTCAGTATTTTGGGGTATTGATTTTTTTCATTCTTGAGTTTTATAAATTTGATTAACTTCAAATTTTAAAAGTAGCTTCAGTGGATAATATGCAAATTATGACCGATTGTTTCAAGAATTATTTCACATGTATACTAAAAAAAAGAGAGCACTATCTATTTTAAGTAATTGCTCATTCTTGTACTTTACAGATACACAAAAGATAAGACAGTATCAAGGTCAAGGAACCAGTTTTACCATGGAAATGCACATTTTATGTTGTATACTGAACGAGTCCACTTTTATAGAAGGTAAGACACTATTGAAAATAAAATGATGGAAATAACTAGAGACAAAATGCTTGTGTATGAAATCTCAATGTTAAATTGATATCAAATTTAATTTCCGTCAAAATAAAATTACATACATTTTTAATTGACATTTAAAATAATCCAGTAAAATAACACCTGTTTAATACCAAAAACTGCATCAAATTGACATTTAAAATAATACAGTAAAATAACACCTGTTTAATACCAAAAACTGCATCAAATAAGGGCAATAACAAAATTACCGAACTCCGAACAATCTTACAAAGGGAAAGTCAAAACTCATAATTATATAAACAGACAAAATCAGTCAACAACCGGAAAATTGTGAAAACCGTAATGACCCTGACTTGGTACAGGCATTTCTAAAGAAATGGTGAGTTGAATCAGATTTTAAAGCGCCAAACCTCCCGCTCTCATTACGGTTCAAAGGTTCTGGCTGTCACTATAACAGTATTTAAATACAGGAACAAAATAGGTAAAATAGTTGTCAAAGCCGTACCATATTCGGTGACGTAAATGTCAAAAATATTTTTACGTCACACATTGATAAAAAAATATCCTTGACATTTTTCTTGACTTCTTTATCTTTATACATTTTCACTATATGAAAATGCATCGCTTATAATCGTTTCTGCAGAGACGGAATATATTTCGACAAGATCTTGGTATCGGAATATAACATTTTTAAGAGATCGAATAAGGCGAATCTTTTTATAGCCCTGGTCCAGTAGCCTGTTTCTCAGATGACATTTAAAATAATCCAGTAAAATAACACCTGTTTAATACCAAAAACTGCATCAAACTGGTATTTGCTGCTTCTCCACTAAACAATCAGAATTAAGGAGAAAAAGGCATGGAATCAGCAAATTGTGTCTGAATGGTGTGAGACACTTGCTTCAGTGCGGTAGCACTATAAAAATCCAACTAAGCGTGTTGGTCTAGTACAAAGGGAATATCATCAGCATCTTGTCTAAATGCAACTCATTCTCGCCATGATATAGGTGAACAATTGCTCACTTGGCGTTGAACAATAATCATTCACCCTAAATACCAACTTAACAGAATTCAATTGCCAATATATTGTTCTGGTTTAGGATTTTAGAAATTTTGTGGGGTTTGGTTTGTTGACATGGGTCTATTAGGTTCACATCCTTGGAGATCAAAATTTAACATATGCTATGATATGTAATAGTTCAATGAATCTTTTTTATTAGGTGAGCTATACAAACTCACATGATCAGCCTATAGGTTTACTATGTTCAATTGAAATATGGAATGCTGGTCTATGTCACTCCTTCTAAAAAGTAAACAATGTTTAAGATGTAAGGTAAAACTGTGTACCACCACCTACTCATGTATTACACTATTTTTTCAGATTCAAAATTCGAGGGATTCGACACATTGTGTTTTATGAACTACCGTTATACCCCCATTTCTACAGTGAACTGTGTAACATGTTGCTGGATAACAAACAGGACAATTCATCATGTACAATATTGTATTCCCAGTATGATGTACACAAACTGACAGAAATTGTGGGATCAGAAAGAGCTTCTCACATGCTGACTTCCTCAAAAAATGTTCACATGTTTGTTACTGGAGAATAAAGTGAAATTATATACAAGTGTTAAATCGTAGTTATCACAACAGTGGAGGTGGGAAATGAGGACCACATAAAGCACAGAACGCTTACATAATCTGATTAAATATTGCACATAGTTTAAAGCAAGAAGTTAAGCAGTAATGGTCGACAGTATAACAATCCACAATATAAACTACTGCTTTTGCATCCCACAAACTACATATCACAGAAAAGTAAAGAAATAGATGTCTCTATGAGTGACAGTTCACATGAAACACCACTTTCAGAATCAAATTCACATGAAAACAAAGATAAAAAATAACGATAACAATCACTACAGAGTAATTGTTCTCAATTTTGTTCTCTCTATTCTTTATATAGCTATTTATCATCAATATATCCATGAAATTAAAGTTTCAGAAATATAAATTTCGATTGTAAAAGAGAACCTGAAATGTTGAACAATATCAATAGCCATTATTTTATACCAGTGGTGATATAATAGGATACGAGTGAGTGAGTGATTGTTGCTCAACGCCAAATAAGAAATTTTTCAGCTATATCATGGCAAGAACAAATTAGATTTGATGAGATGATGTCTGCTTTATACTAGACCAACACACTGGGTTGGATTTTTATAGTGCTAGCTCACTGAAACAACAGTCTGCGGATAGACATGTAACTCTACTCAGACACATATCTTTATTACGAGCAAACCAGCCTTTGCTCTTTCTCCTTAATGCTGCATGCTTAGCAGAGAAGCAACAAATACCAATTTTAGTCTGGTTTGATCTGATAATAGGGATATGAATTGAAAAAAGAACAAAATAATACAATGATCAACACGAGTAGTAATCATTTTAATCAAGTTTACATTTCCGACGTGCAGGATAATTGGAAAAGTTTTTAGTGCTGTGAAATAGTTAAAAAAAGAAAAATAATGGAAAAGATAGTCCATGTTTAGCAGGTTACTGGAGTATAGGGATGAACAACATGAAAAATCCTATAAATACTTTTTATAAAAGCTTTTTAAAACATAGTGGAGAAAAGTTAGAATTACAAAAGATAACTGTAGATGGATATACTGGTATGTGAATTTTTTTCATAGAATAAACTATATCAAAGTATGATAAACTGAAACCTGAACATAGACTGAAATTAAGACGAGATACTCAATAGAGAAACTGACCTAATCACATAACATGACTTAAATTTAACAACTTCAGTTGACTGAAAATGAGGTCAAGGTCAGGTGAATCTGATTTAATCACAAAAACTTGAGGGCACTACTGATTCTAAGAGAACATAGGTTGATTTATCACCTTTAATTATCATAGCTTGTTTCATGTTTGTTAAAAAGCTTTCAGTCCCGGAATTTACTTTACTCCTAGTTAAAACATTATTATTGGGTTGCTAGTAAGAGAGAAAAGTTTGAAGATAACAAAGGGGCAATCAGAGTCTGTAAATTAAAGGACAGAAGAAAAACATTGGATAAAAGATTAAAGACAAACAATGGTCCACCAAATACTACACAGAAAACTAAAGATTGAGTGACAAGAACCTCACTGAAAACCAGGGATGTACTCAAAAGCTCAAGAAGGGTAAGCAGTTCCTGCTCCACTAGTGGCGCCTGTCTTGTTACTCGTGTTAAAAATCCATATTAAAACTTGTATTCTGTGATAAAATTGTATGGAGGTTTAATCGCAAAGTTTCAATCGAAGTTCAGATACAGTCAGTCTTCCCTTGGGCTTAGTTAAAGGAAAACTCCAATCAGTTGAACAATTGTTATAATTCAATACATTATAACTTTTTATTCGTAAATAACTAATTATTAACAAAAGCACCTTTATTAACATTAATATACCCAATTAGAAATGTGAATATTTTGAATTTCCTGTCATAGTGTAAGTGGCCTCTTCATGTGACGTCACAAAGTCGGTTTCATGTTAGTTGAATAAATAATGTATCTGACCCTACCCAACTTCGAGTCCTTTTGGTTATGCTTAAATATCAGATCAACTGCAATACAATGTTTACAATTTGTATAGCGTCCTAAATTTTTTCTTAATACTCCCATCCTATGTTGCCTTTTCATAAAACACGAGTTTATTTGTATTTTTTTTTTGGGGAGGGGGGGGGGGGATAATTTCATGTTTTACATGGTTGGCCATAGGTTAAATAACTGTCTCTTTTAACTCAACATGGTTGGCCATAGGTTAAATAACTGTCTCTTTTAACTCGTTTTATGCACACACATGCTTTGTTCTTTTTTGTCTCAAATCCTGTCGTACTTTCCCGTGTTTTTCACGGTCACTGGCGATGAGTTGACAAGGGTAGGATCGGTAATTACAAAAACAAATTCTTCTCACAATTTCCCTTTTTCGCTAGTGCAATAAAATGCTTGACATGAAGTCATATTGATTTTGTAAGTATCCAAAGATAACTGTACGAAGTTATTTTACGATTTACATAATTTTTAACGATAACTTATGCTGATATACGATACCGACTTTGTGACGTCACAGCTCTTTCGGAAGAGCTTTAATTGCAGATATAATCCGAGAATGGATTATGCCTTTTGTCTCCTCACATTGAAGACTTCTAATAAATGGCGACCCCAATTATTTTGTGCTACATGCAACTTCAATCACTAAATTCTACCTTGTGGTATACTATTTTTAACTTTCATTTATACAAATGTCTTATTTACTGCCATTTAAATTTTCACACTAACTTGTTAAGACCATGGAGTTTTCCTTTAACAATGAGAGTTATGATTAACAAGTATATGAAGCAAAGTGATCCTTCTCTGTATGCCATGTTAAACAACTATCAAATAGGTGGATAGAAAACATATCAAATTTTAATTATTAGTACAATGTATATATAATATGTATTAAAGTAAAAAAATATATATATAATCTGATAACAATATCACGAGATATAATGTAAATTAAAGTAGAGTATTGCACATAACACATTGTTTATGCAATCAAATTGCAGTTGTAAACATCCTATATCACAATTTATTTTCAAAAAATCTCATTTTCACAACATGTACTCCTCTTTATGTTGAATAATTTTTATCTCGTATCAGTGGTTGTGTTACATCATCATCTGAATCACTGCCATATTGGATGTTTCCACGATGAGATTTGTCAGCCTCGACCTCAAGTATCTGATCTGGTTTCCTTAAACAAGGTATACAGGGAACCACTACTAGTTCATTATACAGAGCAGTACCAATCAACAAGAACAAAAATCCATCAACTGAAACAAATTAGGAGTCCTGTTATCTGAAGAAAGATTTACATTGAACCAGAGGCTCTCAAGAGCCTGTATCGTTCACCTGGTAATAAAAAAAACCAATTGGTCCTATGTAAAAACTATGTCCTGCGTCATCTTGGAATTACGATCAACATAAAAAACACAAAGTTTGTAAAGGACCTTCCAATGATTGATGCACAGTTTAGGTTCAATCAGTGCAATAGCTTCAGAGAAGAATATATTTCTGTATTTTCCCCATATGGTTCTGTGTTAATACTATGACCTGTGGTGGCAGCCATCTTGGATTTCCGATCGGCATAAAAAACAGAGGACCTTCCAATGATCATTCCTGGGCAGTTTGGTTTCAACTGTCCAAGTGGTTTCAGAGAAGAAGCATTTTGAAACATTTTTCCCATAGGGTCCAATGTTAAACTAAGTCCTGCCGTAGCCGCCATTTTGAATTTCATATCAGAATAAAAAACGTATATTTTGTAGAGGACCATTCAATGAACATTCGTGTACAGTTTGGCTTTAATAATATTTGTAGTTTCTGAGAAGAAGGCATTTGAACATTTTCCCATAGGGTCCAATGTTAATCTATGTCCTGCGGTGGTGGCCATCTTGGATTTCCGATCGGCATAACAAACACACACCTTGTAGAGGACCTTCCAATGATCATTCCTGGGCAGTTTGGTTTCAATTATCCAAGTGGTTTCAGAGAAGAAGCGTTTTGAAACATTTTTCCCATAGGGTCCAATGTTAAACTAAGTCCTGCCGTAGCCGCCATTTTGAATTTCATATCGGAACAAAAAACGTAAAGTTTGTAGAGGACCATCCAATGTACACACATATGGACAGTTTGGCTTTAATCATATTTGTAGTTTCTGAGAAGAAGGCATTTGAACATTTTCCCATAGGGTCCAATGTTAATCTATGTCCTGCGGTGGTGGCCATCTTGAATTTTCGATCGGCATAAAAAAACAGAAACTTTGTAGAGGACCTTCCAATGATCATTCCTGGGCAGTTTGGATTCAATTGTCCAAGTGGTTTCAGAGAAGAAGCGTTTTGAAACATTTTCCCCATAGGGTCCAATGTTAAACTAAGTCCTGCCGTAGCCGCCATTTTGAATTTCATATCGGAACAAAAAACCTAACGTTTGTAGAGGACCATCCAATGAACATTCATGTACAGTTTGGCTTTAATAATATTTGTAGTTTCTGAGAAGAAGGCATTTGAACATTTTCCCATAGGGTCCAATGTTAATCTATGTATTGCGGTGGTGGCCATCTTGGATTTCCGATTGGCATAAAAAACATAAAATTTGTAGAGGACCTTCCAATGATCATTCCTGGGCAGTTTGGTTTCAACTGTTCTAATGGTTTCAGAGAAGAAGCGTTTTGAAACATTTTTCCCATAGGGTCCAATGTTAAACTAAGTCCTGCCGTAGCCGCCATTTTGAATTTCATATCGGAACAAAAAACGTAAAGTTTGTAGAGGACCATCCAATGTACACACATATGGACAGTTTGGCTTTAATCATATTTGTAGTTTCTGAGAAGAAGGCATTTGAACATTTTCCCATAGGGTCCAATGTTAATCTATGTCCTGCGGTGGTGGCCATCTTGAATTTTCGATCGGCATAAAAAAACAGAAACTTTGTAGAGGACCTTCCAATGATCATTCCTGGGCAGTTTGGATTCAATTGTCCAAGTGGTTTCAGAGAAGAAGCGTTTTGAAACATTTTCCCCATAGGGTCCAATGTTAAACTAAGTCCTGCCGTAGCCGCCATTTTGAATTTCATATCGGAACAAAAAACCTAACGTTTGTAGAGGACCATCCAATGAACATTCATGTACAGTTTGGCTTTAATAATATTTGTAGTTTCTGAGAAGAAGGCATTTGAACATTTTCCCATAGGGTCCAATGTTAATCTATGTATTGCGGTGGTGGCCATCTTGGATTTCCGATTGGCATAAAAAACATAAAATTTGTAGAGGACCTTCCAATGATCATTCCTGGGCAGTTTGGTTTCAACTGTTCTAATGGTTTCAGAGAAGAAGCGTTTTGAAACATTTTTCCCATAGGGTCCAATGTTAAACTAAGTCCTGCCGTAGCCGCCATTTTGAATTTCATATCGGAACAAAAAACGTATTGTTTGTAGAGGATCATCCAATGAACATTCATGTACAGTTTGGTTTTAATCATATTTGTAGTTTCTGAGAAGAAGGCATTTGAACATTTTCCCATAGGGTCCAATGTTAATCTATGTCCTGCGGTGGTGGCCATCTTGAATTTCCGATCGGCATAAAAAAACAGAAACTTTGTAGAGGACCTTCCAATGATCATTCCTGGGCAGTTTGGTTTCAATTATCCAAGTGGTTTCAGAGAAGAGGAATTTTGAAACATTTTTCCCATCGGGTCCAATGTTAAACTAAGTCCTGCCGTAGCCGCCATTTTGAATTTCTTATCGGAACAAAAAACGTAAAGTTTGTAGAGGACCATCCAATGAGCATTCATGTACAGTTTGGCTTTAATAATATTTGTAGTTTCTGAGAAGAAGTCATTTGAACATTTTCCCATAGGGTCCAATGTTAATCTATGTATTGCGGTGGTGGCCATCTTGGATTTCCGATCGGCATAAAAAACATAAAATTTGTAGAGGACCTTCCAATGATCATTCCTAGGCAGTTTGGTTTCAATTATCCAAGTGGTTTCAGAGAAGAAGCGTTTTGAAACATTTTTCCCATAGGGTCCAATGTTAAACTAAGTCCTGCCGTAGCCGCCATTTTGAATTTCATACCAAAACAAAAAACGTAAAGTTTGTAGAGGACCATCTAATGAACATTCATGTACAGTTTGGCTTTAATCATATTTGTAGTTTCTGAGTAGAAGGCATTTGAATATTTTCCCATAGGGTCCAATGTTAATCTATGTCCTGCGGTGGCGGCCATCTTGGATTTCCGACCGGCATAAAAAACAGAAAATTTGTAGAGGACCTTCCAATGATCATTCCTGGGCAGTTTGGTTTCAACTGTCCAAGTGGTTTCAGAGAAGAAGCATTTTGAAACATTTTTCCCGTAGGGTCCAATGTTAAACTAAGTCCTGCCGTAGCCGCCATTTTGAATTTCATATCGGAACAAAAAACCTTAAGATTGTAGAGGACCATCCAATGAACATTCATGTACAGTTTGGCTTTAATCATATTTGTAGTTTCTGAGAAGAAGGCATTTGAACATTTTCCCATAGGGTTCAATGTTAATCTATGTCCTGCGATGGCGGCCATCTTGGATTTCCGATCGGCATAAAAAACAGTAACTTGGTAAAGGACATTCCAATGATCATTCCTTTACAGTTTGGGTTCAGTCAGTTCATTAGTTTCAGAGAAGAAGATCTTTGAAATTTCAGCCAATCAGAGCATATTATTGGCCCTGGCAGCCATATTGAATATCCGACTGGAACGAAAAACAGTAACTTTGTAGAGGACCATCCAAGGAACATTCCTGCTAAGTTCGGTTCCAATCGGCCAAGTGGTTTCGGAGAAGAAGCTTGAAATGTGAAAAGTTTACAGACGACGGACGCCAAGTGATGGCAATAGTTCACCTGGACCTTTGGTCCAGGTGAACTAAAAAGTAACATTAATTTGTCGTGATTTCCCGGTATCATCTTTGACTAAAAAGAAATTCATATTAATTTTGTGATTTGAGAAATTGGTGGACTTCAGTTGTCGGTACCAAGGCAAAAGAAATTGGCACTCGACCAAAAATCGTATCGTATAACATCTATTCTGTAAAAAATATACATGTTAATTTGTACTTTTTAAAATTTATTATATAGGAGACATGTTGATCTGGTTTGAATGATTAACTAACAAACACATCGATGGTGTAATGGTTAGCATACTCGCCTTGAGTGCAGTAGATTGTGGGTTCAAGCCCTGGTCGGGTCAAATAAAATTGGTATTTGCTGCTTCTCTGCTAAACACACAGCTTTAAGGTGTAGGAGCAAAGACTGGTTAGCTTAGAATCCTGATAATGTGTCCGAGTGGAGCGACATGTCTACCCACAGACTGTTGTTTTAGTGAGCTAGTACTATTAAAGATTCAATTAAGCATATTAGTCTAGTACAATGTGGATATCATCATCATCATTTCATTAAAATATGTAACTTGTTCTCACCATATGGCTGAAAAATTGCTGATTTAGCATTAAACAACAATTGCTCACCCACTATAACTACCATTTTAATTATTTTTTCAATAAATCCATGTTGTAAGTTGATAACAAAGATGAGAATTTGCAATGAAAATGTAAGTATAGTTGAACTTTGTTATCTCCAACTTTGATGAGTTATTTCTTTACTGTAAGTAACATACGACATTCTGAACTAATTTACAATCATTTAAGAGATGTGTAATGTTGAAGTTCACTTCCTAAACTTAGATTGATATGGTTGAAAGAATTGGGATGGGTGAACATAACCTTTCCCTCGTGAGGACAAATATTTACCTTGTAACAGTCCATAAGTCTTGTCAAATGGTTCTCCATATTCCTGAGAAAAAAAAGAAAGAAATTACTTGTTTATGCAATATTATTTTGTACATTTAAATATCTATAAAATAACAGGATTTTTAGGTTGAGTGAGTGAGTGATTGATAATTCCAATCTTATTATAGCAGACCCACTGTTAGTTTACCTATGTTTCAATTGGTATTGTGTTAGGAGTTTAAAAAACTGCAATTGGAACTGATCTATTGAAGGAATACAATTGCCTTTGTTTACAGGTGAATCCTATTGTTGGACATTTAAACTTCTTATTGTATGACTGGAAGAGAGAAGTCAATCACCCATTGATTAAAACTCCCCAGAAAAAAATTCAACTCATCTTATATATATATGTATAAATGTATATGACCAATAGAAAGAAATACTATCATTACCGTTGCATAAGGCACATATATGCATAATGTGCACCCCCTCTTGGCCTTGAAATCTCTAGAAAAAAACTAGTTTGTCTATAATGCCATTTTTAAGTCTATTATGGTGAATAATTATTTGCCTCAATTACTTATACAGACTGGAGTTGTTGTTAAATTTCAACCTCCATACCATCCTCAACTTAACACATGTGAATATTGTTTCCATCATTAAGCAAATATTAAGATCAGACAGTGACTTTACTTTTGACCATACTCAAACAACAATTTGTGATGCTATTATTGATGGAGTAACCTTTGAAAAATCAGAAAACATCTTTAAGCATTATGGATATATTCATTAAAATTATATAAAGTTTTTTGTAGGAGTTCATGTTATTTGCATTTATTATTTTTCTGATTAAAATTTGTATCTTATTATTATTTTTTTCCATAATGATTTTCCTTTTTCTCAATATTCCCTCTAACATGGTTCCTGTGATTAGAAACCCTACATTTGCTGAATGATGTTTGAGGGTTAGGGTCTTAGTGTTTAATGCCACTTTCAACAATATTGTGGCTGTCAGTTTTATTGGTAAAGTCACTGATAAACTTTATCACGTAATGTTGTATCGAGCACACCTCACCATGTGCAGGATTCAAACTCACAACTTTAGTGGTGATATGCACTGATTGCATAGGTAGTTGTAAATCCAACTACCATATGATCATGACCACAGCAGCCCCTGAATAATGTTTGATTTTTAGAAAACAATTTAATTAAAAACCAAGTTTTTTTGTTTTGTTTTCTCAATACACATATTTAACCATATATCCAGATTCTTTGCAACCAGAATGAATCTTATTACTTGTGGCAAATAATTTTCAAAATTAAAGTTTTTCCTATTTCTCTAATGTCAAAAATAGACTTAAAATGGCATTATAGACACAAACTAGTTTTTTTTCTGGAGATTTCAAGGCCAATAGGGGGTGCGCATTATGCAACGGTAATGATAGTATTTTACTATTTCTTTCTATTGGTCATATACATCTATACATATATAAGACGAGTTTTTTTTTTTCTGGGGAGTATCAATCAATGGGTGATTGACTTCTCTCTTCCAGTCATACAATAAGAAGTTTAAATGTCCAACAATAGGATTCACCTGTAGACAAAGGCAATTGTATTCCTTCAATAGATCAGTTTCAATTGCAGTTTTTTAAACTCCTAACACAATACCAATTGAAACATGGGTAAACTAACAGTGGGTCCACTATAACATATGTCCATTTAGTGTACCGGTATTTTCATTGAGTAGTAGCACTTACTTATTTCATGACAAGTTTACAAATTAATACTTTTGTATTTAATGTAAACAATATGGCTGCTGCTTGATTATATTTACACATTTAAGTGTAAAAATTATTTACAAGTTTTTTTTCTTTCTAATAAACAATATATTCAGTGAGCAATTTTTCCACTATATGTAATTAAATTGCCAATTTGGCGAAATGATGATGGTAATGTCTGCTTTGTATTAGACCAACGAGTTTGATTTTTATAGTGCTAGCTAGTTCACTAAAACAACTCCACATGGAGATATATCGCTATTATCCTTATTAGAAGCCAAGAGTCTTAAACACTAACCACCCTGGTCGGCTGGACAGACTGGGAGTTGGAGAATTCTGGTCATGTGACATCTACTGCAGACTGTTAAGTGTTATTTCAGTTCAGTTAGAAGTCTAGTACAGGTAGACGTACAATTCATACAATAACTTGTCATCTTTTTTTGCTTAGTTGAAGAAACTGCTCTTTCAGCATTAAGCTATATTCACACACATAACATTTAAACACATTTCAAATTATACCTTACTCTCAGTTTGTGTTGGTGCTTGTGTCAAATTATACCTTACTCTCAGTTTGTGTTGGTGCTCGTGTCAAATTATACCTTACTCTCAGTTTGTGTTGGTGCTCGTGTCAAATTATACCCTACTCTCAGTTTGTGTTGGTGCTTGTGTCAAATTATACCTTACTCTCAGTTTGTGTTGGTGCTTGTGTCAAATTATACCTTATTCTCAGCTTGTGTTGGTGCTCGTGTCAAATTATACCTTACTCTCAGTTTGTGTTGGTGCTCGTGTCAAATTATACCTTACTCTCAGTTTGTGTTGGTGCTTGTGTCAAATTATACCTTACTCTCAGTTTGTGTTGGTGCTCGTGTCAAATTATACTTTACTCTCAGTTTGTGTTGGTGCTTGTGTCAAATTATACCTTACTCTCAGTTTGTGTTGGTGCTCGTGTCAAATTATACCTTACTCTCAGTTTGCATTGGTGCTCGTGTCAAATTATACCTTACTCTCAGTTTGTGTTGGTGCTCGTGTCAAATTATACCTTACACTCAGCTTGTGTTGGTGCTTGTGTCAAATTATACCTTACTCTCAGTATGTGTTGGTGCTTGTGTCAAATTATACCTTACTCTCAGTTTGTGTTGGTGCTTGTGTCAAATTATACCTTACTCTCAGTTTGTGTTGGTGCTTGTGTCAAATTATACCTTACTCTCAGCTTGTGTTGGTGCTTGTGTCAAATTATACCTTACTCTCAGTTTGTGTTGGTGCTCGTGTCAAACAAGATGAACTGTGAGCTAATGCTCACCTATGATACCCCCGCTCTTTGGCAAACAGGAAGTAGGAATCTGATGGGTCAAAAAACGCTTCCCACGATATGGGGTACCTATATGAAGCTTGTGACCAAATATCAGATTTCTGCCATCAATAGTTGCTGAGAAAAATGTGACGAAAAATGAGCATATATGTTCAATGTGTAGAAAAATCAACAAAGTCGGCAAACAGGAAGTAGGAATCTGATGGGTCCAAAAACGTTTCCCACGATATGGGGTACCTATATGAAGCTTGTGACCAAATATCAGATCTCTGCCATCACTAGTTGCTGAGAAAAATGTGCATATATGTTCAATGTGTATAGAAACCAATTAAGTCGGCAAACAGGAAGTGGGAATCTGACGGGTCCAAAAACGCTTCCCACAATATGGCATACCTATATGAAGCTTGTGACCAAATATCAGATTCCTGTCATCAATAGTTGCTGAGAAAAATGCGACGAAAAATGTGCATATACAAATATATGTTAAATGTGTATAAAAATCAACAAAATCGGCAAACAGGAAGCAGGAATCTGATGGATCCAAAAACGCTTCCCACGATATGGGGTACCTATATGAAGCTTGTGACCAAATATCAGATTTCTGCCATCAATAGTTGCTGAGAAAAATGCGGCGAAAAATGAGCATATATGTTCAATGTGTATAAAAATCAACAAAGTTGGCAAACAGGAAGTAGGAATCCGATGGGTGCAAAAACGCTTCCCACGATATGGGGTACCTATATGAAGCTTGTGACCAAATATCAGATCTCTGTCATCAATAGTTGCTGAGAAAAATGTGACGAAAAATGTGCATATATGTTCAATGTGTATAAAGACCAACTAAGTCAGCAAACAGGAAGTAGGAATCTGACGGCTCCAAAAACGCTACCCACAATATGGTATACCTATATGATGCTTGTGACCAAATATCAGATTTCTGCCATCAACAGTTACTGAGAAAAATGCGACGAAACATATCTTGGATGGACGGACAGAGGTAAAACAGTATACCCCCCTCCCCTTTCGGGGAGCGGGGGTATAATTATACCTTACTCTCAGTTTGTGTTGGTGCTCGTGTCAAATTATACCTTACTCTCAGTTTGTGTTGGTGCTCGTGTCAAATTATACCTTACTCTCAGTTTGTGTTGGTGCTCGTGTCAAATTCTACCTTACTCTCAGTTTGTGTTGGTGCTCGTATCAAATTCTACCTTACTCTCAGTTTGTGTTGGTGCTCGTATCAAATTATACCTTACTCTCAGTTTGTGTTGGTGCTCGTATCAAATTATACCTTACTCTCAGTTTGTGCTGGTGCTCGTATAGTCTATTACCTTGTTTGTTTCTTCAGTTGGTTTTTTTACCTGGTCAAGTACTTTATATATTTCTAATCTTTTCTACCTGGTCAAGTACTTTATATATTTCTAATCTTTTTTACCTGGTCAAGTACTTTATATACATGTATTTCTAATCTTTTTTACCTGGTCAAGTACTTTATATATTTCTAATCTTTTTTACCTGGTCAAGTACTTTATATATTTCTAAACTTTTTTACCTGGTCAAGTACTTTATATATTTCTAATCTTTATATATTATAATTACCTTATCAAATGCATAAAATATAAGTAATTCCATCATCCATACCATTATAGTTCTACAAGCATCAATTAATGTTCTATGAACAGCTGAAACAGACAAGAACATGAGAGACTGTCAAATTATCATCACTGACAAAACATGATAATTATGTGTCACAATCTGTCAGATAAAGTTACTGATATTACAATACAAAATATAAAACTACAAAGAACATTAATCAACATTTTGTTTACCTTTTGATTAATCTTTTGGCTTTGACCCTGTACTCGATGAATGCCACGATATAGCTGAAATACTGCTAAAGTTGGTGTTAAACACCAATCAATCAATCAGTCATGTACCAAGATTCAAGATTTATTTGAAAACACTCAAGACACATATACAAGTGTAACAAGAGGTCATTTTTTAAATAATATATACATTCGAGACATGACAGAATGAACATACAATGAAAAATAATAAATCTGACAGTAAATATAATATAAAGTTACAACATAATACAGGCAGTTACATATAATCAGAGTAAGGCAGCAGCTTTTCTAATAAAAATTGATAATCGCTTATAAAGTTCTGCATTGCAAATAGAAAGAAGACCTTAAAATTTGGCATGATTAGAGTAAGCTCGATAATAATTTGACAAATACTTATTTCTAAGGGTGATAATGTTTTCATTTTTACAAACTAATAAAAAATGATATTCGTCTCCAATAGTTTCTTTGCATAAATGGCAAATACACTTTTCTCGAGGAATATTATACCAACGACCAGTTTCTATAGGTAAATGCAGATTTGAAGTTCTAAATTTAGTTATCCAAATTCTGGAGTGTTCTGACAATCTATGTAAATAGTACTCAATACAAAAATCCTTTTTGAAAACAGAGTAAAATTGTCCACGAGAAGAGGAATATATATCACTAAGCCATTTTTGAACAAACTGGTCTCGTAAAATTTGGTTAAATACACTCTTGTCATAAACAGGAAACTGGTTTATAAAAATGAATCCCATGCCAGTTGAATTGAATATAGACTATATGATTTAACCATTTGAAACTATACTGATGTTTGGTTTCTAAAAGATACTTTAATCTATACAAAACACTACTTAATTTATTTTCATTTAAAACCAACTTGCTCCAAAAAGCGATCATACAAAGCTTCACACGAATTTCAAGTGGAAATCGACCAAGTTCTCCATATATCATAAAATGTGGAGTAGTATTTCTAACCTTTAAAATCCGTTTACAAAATTTCGACTGAATTTGTTCAATAACTTTTAAATTTTCATATCCCCACACCTCTGAGCCATACAGCAAGATAGGTTCAATCATAGAGTCAAACATTTCCAGTTGCAGGTCAATAGGTATTGATTCATTACGTACCAGTTTATAAATACAATACAATGCTTTATTAGCTTGTTCTACAAGTTTTTTCCTAGTCTCAAAAAAAGTACCATTATATTTAAATATTATCCCAAGATATGAGTATGTATCAACAATATCAAGCATTTGACCATGCAAAATAAATTTAGGATCTTGTGCAGTTTTCCTTTTTCTAAAAATCATAACTTTTGTTTTTGCAACATTTACTTGTAGTCTCCAAATTTCACAATAAGATTCAAATATATCTAAAGCTTGTTGCATATACCTTCTTTTGTTTCAGATAAAATTACCATATTGTCTGCATATAAAATAACAAAAAATTTATAGAAAATGTGCAGTTCATTTTCTAATTTTTCTTGGATAATCTTAAGTGGTTCTCCATCTAATTGTCTGAAAAAATCTTCTAAATCATTTAAAAATATAGAAAAAAGAAAGGGAGATAAATTTTTTCCTCGTCGCACACTGGTAAGACGGGGTCCGACCTATAATCCGACGGTCCGATAGTCCGACAAATGCTATATTTCTTTGAAAGTTAACACTATAACATGTGTAATATGGGGCCAGAAACCAAACCGTTTACTCACCAAAGAAAGGTCCAGAACATCGGAAACATGATATCATAGACGAACAAACAATTGGCAGGGCCACACAAGAGCTAAAAAAAACTCACATATATGAACAACGCGGACTCCATAAAGACCTGGATCCAATCGTGATGAACCGGTAGTGTAAGTATCCCGTATATTTTTTGGTAGCGACTACTTCAGGCTTTATTTAAGTAGCGTGTAGCCGAGTCCAGCCAAGAAAAGTCACTATTAAAAAGAAAGATGAAATAAATGAATACACAAAAAAAAGAAATACAAAAAAAAAAGGAAAAGCCAAAAGGAGAGCGTACCAGTGTCCCCCGCCCTTTATCATGGAATATTTATGTTAAAAAGGAATGTCGACACACCAACAGAGCTGGATACAATAATGTGTGCGAATTGATTGATTGATTGATTGCCTTAGGTCCAGCAAGCAATATTTCAGTCATATTCTGGATGAGAAAAGTTTGTAAACAAAAAATCAGAAAGAGGGGACTCTGGGATGGGTCAACATGGGCAACGGCTTAACACGGGAACTAGTTTTTCTGTCTCTGTCGACGATAAGTTGGTTCTATTTTTATTCCCCGGGATTCCGACGGGTGACCCTGCTATAGTCGCCTTCTACGACAAACGCATATATAAAAAGTTACGATTGAAGGAATTGTCCCTAAGTGACCCCTTATATCACGGAAAGAAACAACATCAGAATATGACAAAATAAACAACTGTGCAATGATACGCCCCCCCCCCCCCCCCCCCTCTTTTAGGACAACTGAAGGTCGGTTGCGCAGCGTGAGAACTGTAATTAATATTCTGCACTTTTTTAAACCAATTAATTGTATATACATGTACCATATGAAAAATGGCATTTTCCAAACTGACTAAAATCACACCTCTCACTTGCTCCCCCTTTTATCAATACAATGTATGTCACGACGTGACCTATCAGTAAAAGGGGGAACAAGTGAGAGATGTTATCGTACGAGGCGTGGACGGACGGACGAACAGCGGTATGCCATAATAAGCCCGTATAAAAATGAATGGCCCATATCCTGAAATTACGACTATATCATTTTTGGCCAAATTATTTTTCAAAACTTTCATCAGTTTAAAGCATTTGTCGGACTATCGGACTGTCGGATTATAGCTACGGCCCCGGTAAGACAGGGAAAAAAATTCAGATTGACTACCATTATATTGAACACAAGACTTAATATCATTATACATATTATAAATTATTTTGAAACATTTCCCTTTTATTTCACAATTTTGTAATTTCCTCCATAACCCTGTACCCGATGAAGGTTATTCCAGAAGCATATTGTACACACTAAATTAGATATCTACGTTTTTATTACAGAATATGGTTTGTTAATTTTATCCTAAAATAAAGCATGCAGAGTACATGTTATATATTAGAAATATCAAATGATAATGGTCTCTCTTTTTAATTGCAATGGAAATAAACCTTTCCTGTGTATCATTTGGTGTAGCACAGTGTATTTATTGTTTTGGAAGATGAACTGTCTCCTTGAATATTTACAATAGATTCTGTCCTTTATGGAATTTATTCAATGGCAACTTTAAATTTCTAAATTTGAAAAGCTAATCATTCTTTGATTAATTTTGCAGTACAAAAAATAACCTCCTAGTGAAGAAAATACTTTTTGAAGTCTACTCAGATATCGCCCATTATAGCATGTATTTAAATTCGATATAAATTAGCTGTCAAATAAAGACATTTGAGCAATAACAAAATCTGTTATGCATGCCATTAGCACAAATGTCTGCCTGGAAATTACCAAACATAAGCTGAGCACCACTTCTTGACACCTCAGCTAAAGTATATACTGCACCAGTTATCTATCAAGATTGGAGGAATATTGCTATCCTTACAAACAAGAAAATTCTCTGTTGGTGACTAATAAAAGGTTAAGGTTTAGGTTTATGGTGTTTAACGCCACTTTCAACAATATTTCAATTATATCGTGGCGGTCAGTTTTATTGGTGGAGGAAACCAGAATACCCAGAGAAAACAACCTACCTGCTGCAAGTCACTGAAAATCTTTATCACATAATGTTGTATCGACTGATAATAGGAGATAACTTGACCAAAATATATTTTGCAAGGCATAACTTATGCTAACTTAATAATTCAAATGGAACACAAAAATGTATACATGTAATAAATATTTTGTTTCTGGAAAACACAACTAATTACCTGTCAAACACTTTATTACTATTTACCTGTCAAACACTTTATTACTATTTACCTGTCAAACACTTTATTACTATTTTCCTGTCAAACACTTTATTACTATTTACCTGTCAAACACGTTATTACTATTTACCTGTCAAACACTTTATTACTATTTTCCTGTCAAACACTTTATTACTATTTTCCTGTCAAACACTTTATTACTATTTACCTGTCAAACACTTTATTACTATTTACCTGTCAAACACTTTATTACTATTTACCTGTCAAACACTTTATTACTATTTACCTGTCAATGATTTTGTTACTGCTAAACCAAAGTAATTATAGAAAGCTATTGATGACAAATACAATAAACAGAATACTAGGAGTCTTGGTTCATGAAATATCTGATACAATGCATCTAAACTGTTCTCGTAGCTATTGTTTATATCTGAACCAGGTATGAAATACATTGCAGGTAACACAGCCTAAAACACAAAAATGTGACCAGGTATAAAATACATTACAGGTAAAACAGACTACCGTATTTAGGGTTGCATAATGCGCAGGATTTTGCCCAGATTCTTTATTTTGTAGGAGGGGTCCACATTATAAACAGGAACAATGTGCTTCACTCTTTCCCAGACCGGGAAATCACCAATCGTAACTACTCGGCCATTCTCGCTACCCTGCAAATAACCTCGTATGCATTAGGCGTATAAATCGCACTACTTTTCACATGTCAGTTACATGAAAGTTTGATAAAGTTATATTTTAAACAATTTCTATATTTCAATTAAAGTTTTAATTAGTTTTGCATGATTAGATTTTACTTAGTATATCTTCCATATTGGATTTTCGTGGACTATATTTTTGTGCAGCTTAACTTAACTTAACTTCCGGCAAACAATTTAAGAAGAATTTCTATTATGTACGTACGAGGTTATTTGCTGGGTAGCGAGAATGGCCGAGTAGTTACGATGTCCGCCATGTTTTTTTGTTTACTATTGTCAACATGCAAAGTTAAATATTTCTTAAATTGTTTGGACACTATTCCACAAAATAATTAATTGCATCTACTATGTTTTAATTATTAAAGAATTAAAACTGTCCAGTGCAGTTTTGCTTTGTACTTGTAAATATTTACCTTTGATAGATACGAAAATAAACTGAATATAAACGTCTGACTATATCTAGCCATGTGTAAAATAATCAATAATCTTGCCGATAAGATTTCAATGTGTGCAAGTATAATTAGACTGTCAGACTGTGTTTACACAAGATCATAGTGATTGAAATAAAAAGAAAAGAAACAATAAAATGTATTTGTCAATTTTTATGTCAAGTCTAATAGCTTGATTGCTCTCAGGTGAAGTTAAATCCGATTACCACAAAATTACAACATATAACAATCTGTTATGATTGCATGGCTTGGATGCTATTTCATCACTAAATAATAAGGCATTGTTTGTAGTTCATTCATGATCATTAATTATTTGGTCAATTTTAAAAATACAAAAAAAATAACGGACTGTCGGCGCTCTTTGATGTACGTAACAACCGTATTTTCAACAACTCCTCACAAGCTTAGCAATGTTCAACAATGTCATAATAAGTGACAATTGTTTGCCTTTCTTTATTCTATATCATTATTTTCTGTCATCTTCAACTATCAACTGCGTTAATTTACGTTCAGATCCGGAATTTAAACTTATATTTACCGATGCTGTACTAAATTTCGAATCCATTACACAACATCCGGATATTAAAAACATCATATGAAAATGCCAATAAAACCCAACACATTTAATATTTTGCAACTTTAATGAAGATGAAAAGAGATAAATGGTTCTTAAATTCTCCCAGCAAATGAAACATGCTCAAAGGACTGTTAAATATATACGATTGATATTTAATTCTTATATTTCCGACGGCGATTTTTTTTAAAAGTCCATGTGCATTATAGACACGAACTAGTTTTTTTCTGGAGATTTTCAAGGCCAAGAGGGGGTGCGCATTATGCAACCCTAATGACAGTAAAACAAGAAAATGTCACTAGGTATAAAACAAGATGAACTGTGAGCTAATGCTCACTTATGATACCCCCGCTCTTCGGCAAACAGGAAGTAGGAATCTGATGGATCCAAAAACGCTTCTCACGATATGGGGTACCGATATGAAGCTTGTGACCAAATATCAGATCTCTGCCATCAATAGTTGCTGAGAAAAATGCGACGAAAAATGAGCATATATGTTCAATGTGTATAAAAATCAACAAAGTCAGCAAACAGGAAGTAGGAATCTGATGGGTCCAAAAACGCTTCCCACAATATGGGGTACCTATATGAAGCTTGTGACCAAATATCAGATCTCTGCCATCAATAGTTGCTGAGAAAAATGCAACGAAAAATGAGCATATATGTTCAATGTGTATAAAAATCAACAAAGTCGGCAAACAGGAAGTAGGAATCTGATGGGTCCAAAAATGCTTCCCACGATATGGGGTACCTATATGAAGTTTGTGACCAAATATCAGATTTCTGCCATCAATAGCTGCTGAGAAAAATGTCACAAAAAATGTGCATATATGTTCAATGTGTATAAAAACCAACTAATTCGGCAAACAGAAAGTAGGAATCTGACGGGTCCAAAAATGCTACCCACATTATGGTATTCCAATATGATGCTTGTGACCAAATATCAGATTTCTGTCATCAACAGTTACTGAGAAAAGTGCGACGAAAAATATCTTGGACGGACGGAAGGACAGAGGTAAAACAGTATACCCCCCTCCCCCTTCGGGGACCGGGGGTATAATAAATTACAGGTAAAACAGACTACCACAATTCTACCAATTTAAAATTCACACAAAAATGTTATTTTCCTAAAAATTAGTTCTGATGCCTATAATTTTTTTATTACTTTATTTTGAAGTGAATAACTGTGATATGTTATTTAAAATGTACAAGAAAAATCTATCTGTTGAAGATTAATATTTTGCTTTCCAAATGTTACTTTCATGTTTTTCTGTATATTCTTGGTTTAGGTTAGGTTTAAAGGCAGTAAGTAGGCTTTGGTAAGTAGTTTTTCTTATTTAACCATTTAAATATTGAGAAAATCAGTTTGTTTTTATGCACATGGGACAGAAGTTAATAACATTAATCTAAACATAGAAATTGACAGGGAAGATAACTGACTTACCACAATCATGAGGAATGCTCCAAAACTACCCTCCATTCCTACAACCTGTTAAATAATAAAATAACAAAATTATTACAGCTATTAATACTAATTTTTCATATTCATTTGGTTCTTATGAACAATATTTAAAATGTAATATGGTAATATTAATGGTGTTTGTAGTTTGTTTTATGATTCCCTAATAAATACCACAGAAATTATTGGCTATACTAATATAAATGAATTTTAGAGTCACATGTCATTTTATGCGTGTTTTGATTGGTTTAAAAAGTTGAGGTTATAAGTCAATGTACGGAATCTAAGAATAAATGTCGTTCTCAAGGCATCGCGTGTTGTTGTCATCGGGTGATTTTCTTTAAATGAGGCACCTTTGGGGTTATTTAAATTTATTTTCGATTATTTGCCTTATTTTGAAAAAGTAAATATAATTTTCAATATCATAACAAATAACCTCAATCAGGTTGTACACACCCTTGCATAACCCAGTGTATACAATCTGATTGAGGTTATTTCTTCATGAACTGAACACAAATTGCGATCAATCCTTAAATGTATATATGCTTTATTAAAAAATGATGCATCTCTACAATAAATGATTGCCTAATTATAATGTACATTTTACATACCTGTAAAGGGTGTAAACTTCTTTTCTTTAAGAACATTTCTTCAATAACCATCTGACTAGCACTAACTACTTGACTGGCTAAAATCAGTATTATTCCTATAAATAGATCAAATATCAATACATTGTAATTAATTATAAAGTGTTCCTTGTCAATCTATGTATATATCAAGAATGGTAAGATATTAATACCTGAAAAATTAATTTAAATGTAGTCAAAAATAATTTAGAAATTACAGTCATTGAACTACTACGGTAAAGAGCATTTGAAAAAATTACAGAAATTATAAAGTTATAACAGAATATAATAAGGCATCCAGCTAGTGTTTTATCAGGTTTACATAAATGCTTTTCTCTTCAAACCATAAACCATTAGACATGTGTTAGCTTTAACTAAAATAGTCTTTGAGCTTTCTGACATGTGCTAGTATTACCTAAAATAATCTTTGAGCTTTCTGACGTGTGCCTAGATTTGAACACACTAGAACACCCAACCAGTACCAATCCACACATTGTAACCAGCATCCCACACCAATGTACTATACGTAACTTTCTCTTCAGAAATATTTTCTTTAAAAAGATAGTTAAATGGTATTAAATTTCTTGTAAAATGCGTGTGGTTGTTTTGGTTTATGGTGTTTAATGTCACTTTCAACATTATTTCAGATATATCGCAGCAGTCAGTTTTATTGGTGGAGGAAACAGGAGTACCTGGAGAAGACCACAGACATGTCCCAAGTCACTGAAAAACTTCATCACATAATATTGTATCAAGAACACCTCCCCATGAACGGAGTTCAAACTCACATCTTTAGTTGCAACTGGTACTGATTGCACAGGTAGTTGTAAATCCAACTACCACATGATCACGACCACAACAACCCCCTAAAATGCTTGTGAAATTAATATAAACAGAATCGCATTAATCTACATTTGAAGATGCATGAACAATAACTCTAAAAAAAATATAAATAACTAAAAAAAAATAAGAATTATATGTAGTCATTATATTTCTATTCTCTTTGTCTAGAAAAGAAAGTCTGAAGTTTAGACATGATTTTCATGTTCTAGATTAAAAAAACTATTATACAAATGTATTTGTACTTACAGAAAGAATGCCAGCAAAAATGATAATAGAACCTCGTAACATTTGCCATACAGAAGCATCTACATACACAAGACCTATACCTGCACACAAATAAACAAATCTCTATGAATAAATCTTGACTTTTTTAAGTATGGTATGAACTGACTATTACCAATATACTTGATAACAGTGAGGTGTAATAGATTTTTATATACCATAATAAGCTTGTGTAGTGGCTGCTTGTATGATATCCTAGACATGTAAGTCTTAAAATTACTTGTGAGAAGAGCCTGACTAACATGAAAATGTATGTAAATTTGAATTAAAAGGTTTTAACATTCTATTGGGCTTCATAATTAGAAATACATGTACATATATTCACTCTCATATAACTTAAAATTACAGCATACAATTACAGTCAAACCTGCACATGAGGTCACCTCTATTAAGTCAAACCTGCACATGAGGTCACCTCTATTAAGCAGTCACCTGTTTTAAAATGTCAAATTTTTCTTGTCCTGTCACAGAAAATTTCATATGAATTGAACCTCTTTTAAGAGGTCACCTGTCTTATAAGGCCACTTTTTCTTTGTCCCAAAGGTAACCTCTTAATACAGGTTTGACTACAATGTATTAAATTCATTAAAATTAATAATTGTAAATAAAGATATTCAGTGACACTGTTCATACTGGTCCATGTAATAATTAATACATACTGGTACAGTAGTTCCCCTCTTAAAAGGCCACTCCCACCAAAGGCCAGATTTTAGATGAACCAAGATAGTAAAATAATAGTATATTGTCCCTCTCAAGAGAGGTCACCCCTCTTATAAGGCCACTCCCACCAAAGGCCACCCTTCTTATCAGGCCAGATTTTAGATGAACCAAGATAGTAAAATAATAGCATATTGTCCCTCTCAAGAGAGGTCACCCCTCTTATAATAGTAATGACTTTTTGAAAAAAGGCGTCTAGTTTAGGATTTTAATGCACCTATCTAAAACACAGCTAAATTTCATATCATTTGAAAGCTTGTATTTAGGGCTATACGAATTGACTGTTCGTAAAAGTTGGAAATGGTCACATTTTTGCTAAATCGATGTTAAACACCAAGGGAGGTAATACGATCAAAAATATCTTTTTCACAAAAATTCTGTTTTATTTCATAAGTACCGTATGAATAAAAATGTGACAAAAAGCATATAAAATGAAACACGTGCTAATTCTTGATAAAAATATCAAGTAATAGTAATTTAAACTATTGAGATTTCTTTTTAGAATATCATGTTTCGAGAAAAGGTGACAAAATCACATTTTCTCAACAAAAAATATTCATGAAAGTGCGAAGCCTATTTAAAATGGTAAAATCAATAACAAACAGATGCAGTGATGTATTTGGATGTTTTCTATAATAACTGTGAACTTTTAAGAAGAGGGGGGAGAATGAAAAATCACGGAACATACATAAATGTCTGTTTTAGACTGATTCGGACTTGGTCTTCTGTTAGTTTGACATAAAATGCATTGTCAACAAGCCTGCCAGCTACGTGAAAGCCGAAGACCGTATGGCAGGTTTTTTTTATGCACTTTCATGCGAGTTGATTGTTGATGTTTAACATCGATTTAGCAAAAATGTGACCATTTCCAACTTTTACGAACAGTCAATTCGCATAGCCCTAAATACAAGCTTTCGAATGAAATGAAATTTAGCCGTGTGTTAGATAGGTGCATTAAAATCTTACAAACGTGTGAAAAGTCACTCGACTATAAGGTCACTTTTTCATAACAGAAGGGGTGGTCTTATAAGAGTGAGTGAGTGATTGTCGTTTAATATCTATTCAATAAAATTTCGGCTATCTCAAGTTAATTATAAAAGGGGGGATACTATACATGTAATCAAGTTTTCAACATTTAGAAACATGAAAAGGAATTGTCATTTTAATGAAATATGAAAAAAAAACCATTCTTGTGGACAGGAATGTCACATTCTGAATTCATGAATTATATGCAATAGTAAAATAATTAGTGGTGCAGAATTATCAATATGATCAATGTCACATTTAGTAGGGTTAGAGTGTTTAATGCCACTTACAACAATATTTCAGTTATATAGTGGCGGTCAGCTTTATTGGTGGAGGAAACCAGAGTACCCGGAGAAAACCACCGACCTGTTGCAAGTCACTGACAACCTTTATCACATATTGTTGTATCAAGTACACCTCGCCAGGAGTGGAATTCAAACTCTATCAGATTGGAATATGTTTCACAGATTAATTGGGAGAAATTGAACTTTGATAATATTCTTCCTGATGAGAAAAAAATTCTGAATTGATTCTGTAAAATCTACTTACAATAAAACTCTATTACTTTAAATAAGGATCATTGTGACTACATATTGCTAAAATATACGTAGTACTCTTCTTGAGTGAAGAAAATAAAGATAACAATTCAGGACGGACGCACAGACACATTGATGGACAGACAATACCCATTACTATAGACTCCTTCAACGAAGCGTCGGGGGACAATAATAATGACTATAGAGGTAGTTACAATTAAATTGTGTTTTAAATTACACCCACCTGCAACAGATGTTCCTATTAAATCACATATAGTGGGTATGGCTATGATCAGTTGTATGAATCTGAAATGTAATTAAATCACATATAGTGGGTATGGCTATGATCAGATGTATGAATCTGAAATGTAATTAAATCACATATAGTGGATACTGCTATGATCAGATGTATGAATCTGAAATGTAATTAAATCACATATAGTGGGTATGGCTATTCTGAGTACAACAGTTTTATTCATTCTATATTAGTATTAGTGTGTAAGATTATGAAAAGAAAACTAACCAGTGATGGACAACAATTCAACCAATATCAACAAAAAAAAACTAACAACTACCTCCCATCTCAAATCACTGAACACAAAATGGACAATGAAACAAAAAACTAACAACTACCTCTCATCTCAAATCACTGAACACAAAATGGACAATGAAACAAAAAACTAACAACTACCTCTCATCTCAAATCACTGAACACAAAATGGACAATGAAACAAAAAACTAACAACTACCTCTCATCTCAAATCACTGAACACAAAATGGACAATGAAACAAAAAACTAACAACTACCTCTCATCTCAAATCACTGAACACAAAATGGACAATGAAACAAAAAACTAACAACTACCTCTCATCTCAAATCACTGAACACAAAATGGACAATGACAAACATCTATACTGATGGAAATCCAGGTCCTGGCATAGGTAAGGACAGGTGCATACATATGATGGGATTAAAACAGTTATTGGCATCTGAATTATTGGAAATTAGCCTGTGAGCCAATGAGGTAACTGGTATATATTATTAGAAAAATTGGACTATGGATCGGGTCTGCATTATTGGAAATTAGTTTTTGAGCTAATGAGGTAACTGATCTGAACTACATGTATTGGAAATTAATCTGTGGGTCTGTGAGGTAACAGATCTGAATAATTGGACATTATCCTGTGAACCAGGAAGGTACATTGTATCTGGTCTGAATAAGTGGAAATTATCCTGTGAACCAGGGAGGAAACAGCTCTTAATTACTGGACATTATCCTGTGGACCAGAGAGGCAACTGGTCTGAATAAGTGGAAATTATCTTGTGAACCAGAGAGGAAACAGCTCTTAATTACTGGGCATTATCCTGTGAACCAGGAAGGTATCTGGTCTGAATAAGTGGAAATTATCCTGTGAACCAGAGAGGAAACAGCTCTTAATTACTGGACATTATCATGTGAAGCAGGAAAATATCTGGTCTGAACAAGTGGAAATTATCCTATGAACCAGAGAGGAAACTGCTCTTAATTACTGGACATTATCCTGTGAACCAGGGAGGTAATTGGTCTTAATCACTGGACATTATCCTATGAACAAGAGAGGAAACTGCTCTTAATTACTGGACATTATCCTGTGAATGAGGGAGGTAACTGGTCTTAATTACTGGACATTATCCTGTAGACCAGAGAGGCAACTGGTCTGAATAAGTGGAAATTATCTTGTGAACCAGAGAGGAAACAGCTCTTAATTACTGGACATTATCCTGTAGACCAGAGAGGCAACTGGTCTGAATAAGTGGAAATTATCTTGTGAACCAGAGAGGAAACAGCTCTTAATTACTGGGCATTATCCTGTGAACCAGGAAGGTATCTGGTCTGAATAAGTGGAAATTATCCTGTGAACCAGAGAGGAAACAGTTCTTAATTACTGGACATTATCATGTGAAGCAGGAAAGTATCTGGTCTGAACAAGTGGAAATTATCCTATGAACCAGAGAGGAAACTGCTCTTAATTACTAGACATTATCCTGTGAACCAGAGAGGAAACTGCTCTTAATTACTGGACATTATCCTGTGAACCAGAGAGGCAACTGGTCTGAATAAGTGGAAATTATCTTGTGAACCAGAGAGGAAACAGCTCTTAATTACTGGGCATTATCCTGTGAACCAGGAAGGTATCTGGTCTGAATAAGTGGAAATTATCCTGTGAACCAGAGAGGAAACAGCTCTTAATTACTGGACATTATCATGTGAAGCAGGAAAATATCTGGTCTGAACAAGTGGAAATTATCCTATGAACCAGAGAGGAAACTGCTCTTAATTACTGGACATTATCCTGTGAACCAGGGAGGTATCTAGTCTGAATAAGTGGACATTATCCTGTGAACCAGGGAGGAAACTGCTCTTAATTACTGGACATTATCCTGTAGACCAGAGAGGCAACTGGTCTGAATAAGTGGAAATTATCTTGTGAACCAGAGAGGAAACAGCTCTTAATTACTGGGCATTATCCTGTGAACCAGGAAGGTATCTGGTCTGAATAAGTGGAAATTATCCTGTGAACCAGAGAGGAAACAGTTCTTAATTACTGGACATTATCATGTGAAGCAGGAAAGTATCTGGTCTGAACAAGTGGAAATTATCCTATGAACCAGAGAGGAAACTGCTCTTAATTACTAGACATTATCCTGTGAACCAGAGAGGAAACTGCTCTTAATTACTGGACATTATCCTGTGAACCAGAGAGGCAACTGGTCTGAATAAGTGGAAATTATCTTGTGAACCAGAGAGGAAACAGCTCTTAATTACTGGGCATTATCCTGTGAACCAGGAAGGTATCTGGTCTGAATAAGTGGAAATTATCCTGTGAACCAGAGAGGAAACAGCTCTTAATTACTGGACATTATCATGTGAAGCAGGAAAATATCTGGTCTGAACAAGTGGAAATTATCCTATGAACCAGAGAGGAAACTGCTCTTAATTACTGGACATTATCCTGTGAACCAGGGAGGTATCTAGTCTGAATAAGTGGACATTATCCTGTGAACCAGGGAGGAAACTGCTCTTAATTACTGGACATTATCCTGTAGACCAGAGAGGCAACTGGTCTGAATAAGTGGAAATTATCTTGTGAACCAGAGAGGAAACAGCTCTTAATTACTGGGCATTATCCTGTGAACCAGGAAGGTATCTGGTCTGAATAAGTGGAAATTATCCTGTGAACCAGAGAGGAAACAGTTCTTAATTACTGGACATTATCATGTGAAGCAGGAAAGTATCTGGTCTGAACAAGTGGAAATTATCCTATGAACCAGAGAGGAAACTGCTCTTAATTACTAGACATTATCCTGTGAACCAGAGAGGAAACTGCTCTTAATTACTGGACATTATCCTGTGAACCAGAGAGGCAACTGGTCTGAATAAGTGGAAATTATCTTGTGAACCAGAGAGGAAACAGCTCTTAATTACTGGGCATTATCCTGTGAACCAGGAAGGTATCTGGTCTGAATAAGTGGAAATTATCCTGTGAACCAGAGAGGAAACAGCTCTTAATTACTGGACATTATCATGTGAAGCAGGAAAATATCTGGTCTGAACAAGTGGAAATTATCCTATGAACCAGAGAGGAAACTGCTCTTAATTACTGGACATTATCCTGTGAACCAGGGAGGTATCTAGTCTGAATAAGTGGACATTATCCTGTGAACCAGGGAGGAAACTGCTCTTAATTACTGGACATTATCCTGTAGACCAGAGAGGCAACTGGTCTGAATAAGTGGAAATTATCTTGTGAACCAGAGAGGAAACAGCTCTTAATTACTGGGCATTATCCTGTGAACCAGGAAGGTATCTGGTCTGAATAAGTGGAAATTATCCTGTGAACCAGAGAGGAAACAGCTCTTAATTACTGGACATTATCATGTGAAGCAGGAAAATATCTGGTCTGAACAAGTGGAAATTATCCTATGAACCAGAGAGGAAACTGCTCTTAATTACTGGACATTATCCTGTGAACCAGGGAGGTATCTAGTCTGAATAAGTGGACATTATCCTGTGAACCAGGGAGGAAACTGCTCTTAATTACTGGACATTATCCTGTAGACCAGAGAGGCAACTGGTCTGAATAAGTGGAAATTATCTTGTGAACCAGAGAGGAAACAGCTCTTAATTACTGGGCATTATCCTGTGAACCAGGAAGGTATCTGGTCTGAATAAGTGGAAATTATCCTGTGAACCAGAGAGGAAACAGTTCTTAATTACTGGACATTATCATGTGAAGCAGGAAAGTATCTGGTCTGAACAAGTGGAAATTATCCTATGAACCAGAGAGGAAACTGCTCTTAATTACTAGACATTATCCTGTGAACCAGAGAGGAAACTGCTCTTAATTACTGGACATTATCCTGTGAACCAGGGAGGTAACTGGTCTTTATTACTGGACATTATCCTGTGAATGAGGGAGGTAACTGGTCTTAATTACTGGACATTATCCTGTGAATGAGGGAGGTAACTGGTCTTAATTACTGGACATTATCCTGTGAATGAAGGGGGTAACTGGTCTTAATTACTGGACATTATCCTATGAACCAGAGGGGAAACTGCTCTTAATTACTGGACATTATCCTGTGAATGAGGGAGGTAACTGGTCTTAATTACTGGACATTATCCTGTGAATGAGGGAGGTAACTGGTCTTAATTATTGGACATTATCCTATGAACCAGAGAGGACACTGCTCTTAATTACTGGACATTATCCTGTGAATGAGGGAGGTAACTGGTCTTTATTACTGGACATTATCCTGTGAATGAGGGAGGTAACTGGTCTTAATTACTGGACATTATCCTGTGAATGAGGGAGGTAACTGGTCTTAATTACTGGACATTATCCTGTGAATGAGGGAGGTAACTGGTCTTTATTACTGGACATTATCCTGTGAATGAGATAGGTAACTGGTCTTAATTACTGGACATTATCATGTGAATGAGGGAGGTAACTGGTCTTAATTACTGGACATTATCCTGTGAATGAGGGAGGTAACTGGTCTTAATTACTGGACATTATCCTGTGAACCAGAGAGGACACTGCTCTTAATTACTGGACATTATCATGTGAATGAGGGGGGTAACTGGTCTTAATTACTGGACATTATCCTGTGAATGAGGGAGGTAACTGGTCTTTATTACTGAACATTATCCTGTGAATAAGAGAGGTAACTGGTCTTAATTACTGGACATTATCCTGCAAATGAGTGAGGTAACTGGTCTTTATTACTGGACATTATCCTGTGAATGAGGGAGGTAACTGGTCTTAATTATTGGACATTATCCTGTGAATGAGGGAGGTAACTGGTCTTTATTACTGGACATTATCCTGTGAATGAGGGAGGTAACTGGTCTTAATTACTGGACATTATCCTGTGAATGAGGGAGGTAACTGGTCTTTATTACTGGACATTATCCTGTGAATGAGGGAGGGAGGTAACTGGTCTTTATTACTGGACATTATCCTGTGAATGAGGGAGGTAACTGGTCTTAATTACTGGACATTATCCTGTGAATGAGGGAGGTAACTGGTCTTTATTACTGGACATTATCCTGTGAATGAGGGAGGTAACTGGTCTTTATTACTGGACATTATCCTGTGAATGAGGGAGGTAACTGGTCTTTATTACTGGACATTATCCTGTGAATGAGGGAGGTAACTGGTCTTTATTACTGAACATTATCCTGTGAATGACGGAGGTAACTGGTCTTAATTACTGGACATTATCCTGTGAATGAGGGAGGTAACTGGTCTTAATTACTGGACATTATCCTGTGAATGAGGGAGGTAACTGGTCTTTATTACTGGACATTATCCTGTGAATGAGGGAGGTAACTGGTCTTTATTACTGGACATTATCCTGTGAATGAGGGAGGTAACTGGTCTTTATTACTGGACATTATACGAATGAGGGAGGTAAGTGGTCTTAATTACTGGACATTATCCTGTGTATGAGGGAGGTAACTGGTCTTTATTACTGGACATTATCCTGTGAATGAGGGAGGTAACTGGTCTTTATTACTGGACATTATCCTGTGAATGAGGGAGGTAACTGGTCTTTATTACTGGACATTATCCTGTGAATGAGGGAGGTAACTGGTCTTAATTACTGGACATTATCCCGTGAATGAGGGAGGTAACTGGTCTTTATTACTGGACATTATCCTGTGAATGAGGGAGGTAACTGGTCTTTATCCTGTGAATGAGGGCGGTAACTGGTCTTAATTACTGGACATTATCCTGTGAATGAGAGGTAACTGGTCTTAATTACTGGACATTATCCTGTGAATGAGGGAGGTAACTGGTCTTTATTACTGAACATTATCCTGTGAATGAGGGAGGTAACTGGTCTTAATTACTGGACATTATCCTGTGAATGAGGGAGGTAACTGGTCTTTATTACTGGACATTATCCTGTGAATGAGGGAGGTAACTGGTCTTTATTACTGTACATTAGCTTGTTGGACATGTGTTCATAATCAGCTTAAATGCTGTGATATCTTTTATGTACAATTTTCTCAAAACTTCATTATTCATAAAAGATATAGAGATGGATTACCTTGGCTGGGGAGGAAGTTCTGTTATGTCTTTGTTCTTTTCAACATACTGTGGGCAGTAATAAACAATAAAATATCATTAAATCAGTTCTACAGGTTTGGTTTGGTTTATGGTGTTTAACACCACTTTCAACAATATTTCAGCTATGTAGTGGCAGTCAGTTTTATTGGTGGAAGAAACTGGAGTACCTGGAGAAAACCACTGACCTGCTGCAAGTCACTGACAAACTTTATCACATAATGTTGTATCGAGTATACCTTGCCATGAGCTGGATTCAAACTCACACCTTTAGTGGTGATAGGGTTGATTGCATAGGTAATTGTAAATCCAACTACCATATCATCAAGATATGATTATAATCTAACGATTATGAAGTCTCCCAAACCGGCCACTGACAACCGGTTTAAAAAATAAATTAAAAGCTACCTTTGAAATCGAACAATGTTGAATTTGTGCGTTATTGTGTCAGCCATTTTGAAAATGGCGACCAGTAGAAATTTTTCGATGTCAGGAATCATTTCGGGACATCATAATCTATCCACATATGAAATGTCGTTGAAATCGGACAATGTTGAATTTGTGCGGTATTGTGGCGGCCATTTTGAAAATGGCGACCGGTAGAAATTTTTAGATGTCAGGAATCAATTCGGGACATCATAATCTATCCACATATCAAATGACGTTGAAATCGGACAATGTTGAATTTGTGTGGTATTGTGGCGGCCATTTTGAAAATGGAGACTGGTAGAAATTGTTCAATGTCGGGACATCATTATCTACCCACATATCAAATTTTGATGATATCAGACAATGTTGAATTTTTACCGCCCATTTTTTATACCGTATTTTGGCAGCCATTTTGAAAATGGCAGACATCTCGAAATTTTGAAAACGCAGAATTGCTCCTCTAATTGTGACCTATCACTATGTCAAATTTTATGTCTCTATCATTATCCAGTTAGAAGTTATCAACATTAATGTACAAAATTTCAACTTTCCCATAGGATTCTATAGTAACCCCCACCCCCTTTGAACCCCTCAAAATGTGACTTTGACCACCTTTACCACAAAGCTGAAAACTTTAGGACCAACTAGAAACATATATCTATAACTCCACCATGTTTCATGAAATTCTGTCCAGTAGTTCCTGAGATCTGCCGTGGACAAGTTCATGCTCCGTGGAAAGAAAGGAGAAAAAGAATAAGAATAACAAGATATGATTATAATCTAACGATTATGAAGTCTCCCAAACCGGCCACTGACACTATCTACCCACATATCAAATTTTGATGATATCGGACAATGTTGAATTTTTACCCCCCCATTTTTATGCGTGTTTTGGCAGACATCTTGAAAATTTTGAAAACACAGAATTGCTCCTCTAATGGTGACCTATCACTATGTCAAATTTTATGTCTCTATCATTATCCAGTTAGAAGTTATCAACATTAATGTACGAAATTTCAAGTTTCCCATAGGATTCTATAGTAACCCCCACCCCCTTTGAACCCCCAAAAATATGGCTTTGACACCCTTTACCACAAATCTGAAAACTTTAGGATCAACCAGAAACATATATCTATAACTCCACCAAGTTTCATGAAATTCTGTCCTGTAGTTCCTGAGATCTGCCGTGGACAAGTTCATGCTTCGCGGAAAGAAAGAATAAGAATAATAATAATAAAAATAAAAATAACAAGATATAATATAATTATAATCTAACGATTATGAAGTCTCCCAAACCGGCCATTGACACTATCTACCCACATATCAAATTTTGATGATATCGGACAATGTTGAATTTTTACCCCCCATTTTTATGCCGTGTTTTGGCAGCCATTTTGAAAATTTTGAAAACGCAGAATAGCTCCTCTAATGGTGACCTATCACTATGTCAAATTTTATGTCTCTATCATTATCCAGTTAGAAGTTATCAACATTAATGTACGAAATTTCAAGTTTCCCATAGGATTCTATAGTAACCCCCACCCCCTTTGAACCCCCAAAAATATGGCTTTGACACCCTTTACCACAAATCTGAAAACTTTAGGATCAACTAGAAACATATATCTATAACTCCACCAAGTTTCATGAAATTCTGTACTGTAGTTCCTGAGATCTGCCGTGGACAAGTTCATGCTTCGCGGAAAGAAAGAATAAGAATAATAATAATAATAAAAATAATAATAAGAAACGGAGCAAAAACAATAAGTCCCCCAAACTTTGTTTGGGAGACTTAATAATAAGAAACGGAGCAAAAACAATAAGTCTCCAAATGTTGTTTGGGAGACTTAATAATAAGAAACAGAGCAAAAACAACAAGGGCAACGCAAAGCGTGGTGTATCCCCTCGCCTAAATATTTGACCCTGTGACATTGACAATAAATAGGGTTCCAAATTCTCTTAAGGTCTAAGTATGTACCAAGTTTGGTCAAAATCCATTGAAGGATGTTGATTCCAGTGTTCACAAGGATGTTACGCAGTAAAAATTTGACCCAGTGACATTGACCTTTGACCTATGACCTTGAAAATCAATAGGGTTCCAGACTCTCCTAAGGACTACGTATGTACCAAGTTTGGTCAAAATCCATTGAAGGATCTTGATTCTAGAGTGTTCACAAGGATGTTATGCTGTAAATATTGACCCGGTGACCTTGACCTTTGACCTTGAAAATCAATAGGGTTCCAGACTCTCGTAAGGACTAAGTATGTACCAAGTTTGGTCAAAATCCATTGAAGGATGTTGATTCTAGAGTGGTCACAAGGATGTTACACAGTAAAAAATTTTACCCAGTGACCTTGACCATTGACCTTGAAAATGAATAGGGTTCCAGACTCTCCTAAGGACTAAGTATGTACCAAGATATAGCGTTACTATATCCCCTCGCAACTTCGTTGGCGAGGAGATAATAAGTCTCCCAAACTTTGTTTGGGAGACTTAATAATAATGAAGAGTTGGAAATTTGTATGTTGGTCTCATAAAAGAGGTGGTTTTCTAATAGCAGAAGTCTCTAATGGAAGGTTTCAATTATTAAATAAAACATGATTAACATAAAATCAAAATCATTAACATGCAAAAGTTGGTGCATATATAAAACTAAACACTCATCTAATAGTAGGAATAAGACAGTTTGAAGATACCAAAGAGGGTAAGCACAGGCCATAAATAGAAGGACAGAAAAAAGAACAAAAACAAACAATGGTCTACATAACACTACCTGTGCACTTTTTTGGCAGAACATATTCCTATACAATTCTATAAATAGATAAAATTAAGTTTTGATGTGCCCATTTAAACTTCCCTATCATTGAAAAAACACATTCAAATGTTGTGATAAATCTGTTTCACAGAAGATTTAAAAAATTTCATAGGGTATTATACATGTATATGTTAAACCACAGGCACTTGTGGCATCCCCCATCCATTCTTTTTTTAAACTTTCTTTTTATATATTTAATTTCAATACCATTTCTTTATTAAGGCTTGGCTTGGTACAATCAGCGACATGTGTCTCGGGTTCAATAATCATTCTTTATTTCTCGTAATTAACCTTTTAATAATCAAGCCACTGCTGAATTTAATGACTAATTAACACAAATTATGAAAAGTTTATCCCTCTACCTGTAATCGTTAAGTAAACAATTACCTGTCGGTAATATGACATTTATCACACCTTGCTGTAAGCACATTCAACCGTAACATACACCTGTCAATTAAAGTGCGATGTTCGAGTTTGGCATGGTAGAACTCGTGATTTTATTATTGACGGGACCATTTATTGAGTTTGACTGTTCAAGGTATCGGTGTTCGAGCCAAAGGGGTTATTTTTACTTAGAAAAATAAGGAAAATTGACGGGACTTTCAAATCAGTTCGAGCCATCCATAGTGTTCGACCCATCCGAGGGACTGAAGTTTGACTGTATTCTATCTCTTTTTCCTTTATTTAACATGTTCGTGTCTATATATCCATACAATCATATGGCACCAACAGCTTGCATGTGCAGGTTCTCTACTCTTATTATACACTAACTTAATCTAATTTGTGTTTTTGCTTTAAGAAGCTTTATCAATTTATGTGTATTGCAATTTTTTTTCAAAGTTATCACCCTTTCTACTCAATGCACTTAAAATAACCAAAAATAATTGGTGAGCTAATTGTTGAACAGCATAAAGAGTGGCATTTTATTCCTTACAGACATGAGCCACTACATGTATGGTTCTTGGGTGGAATAATATCTGTTATTTATATTTATATCAGAAAAGTTAACCAATGGCAGTCGACATTACACCCACCACTACAACACAAACAACTCTCCTGACTTAATATAACTTTCTAAAACATGAAGAAGACAAGGACAGAAACAGATGGAAACCTAGGTCCTGGCTAGGGACAGGCACAAACAAATGGCAGAGTTAAACCAGTCAGTTAAGATTCATACCTCTTTCTTGACAATAAGATTTTCAACAGCCAAACAAATGTAAATAGATAATAGATTTTCTAAGGTTACATGTATGATTCTAAAGTACTTTATGACAATTTTTAACACTTCTGTCTGAAACAGATTGTTTCATACTTGTGCTCCTTCAGCTTTGATAGATATGTTCTTAATTTGTTAATGAAGTTCATTCATTTCAATCAATGTCCGTTCTGATGGAGCCATTATTATTTGTTATTGAACGAAATTAAAGTTTCTTTAAACCAAAATGGATTACTATAAAAAAAAAAATCACTTTCAAAATACTTAATGGATACGATAGATTTCAATACACACGATGTTGACATTTTCATAAATGACACATGGCAAAAATATGCGTGCGACAATGGCAACTCTTCAAAATTACAAGGCGGCTTGAATTCCGCTTTTGACCAACGAGTCAAGCTCCACAGGGTGACTTCTTAGCACGAATCGACCTCAAACGTTAGGCCTGGTGCGCTGTTTTACAAAGTTTATATTCTGATCACTCTGTATCTATTAGAATATTAACACAGATATAAAAGTAGCTATTTATAAGTTGTAAGTACTCCTTGGATTTATGACTACCTATGCCTATTACCAGTACCACTAACGATGTGAGTATGAACCCCGCTCATGGCGAGGTGTACTTCATACAACATTATGTGATAAAGTTTGTCAGTGAATTGCAGCAGGCAAGTACTCTGGGTACTCTGGTTTCCTCCACCTATAAAATGGACTACCACGTATTGTTGAAAGTGGCATTAGACACCATAACCCTAACCATTTACATCCAAATCTTTTCTTGTTATATGTCACATGATATGATATTTCAGTGTAAATTTGATGGTTATATTATTGGTATATATCGTAACTTTCAGAATTTTTTTTTTAAAGCTATACATTGTATCATGACTTACAAGACTTCTTGTGGAAGGAAAGCACGGAAAGATATATCGAACTTACTGCTAAACTCCCAGGCAGGTGTCTGGAAACCTTAACACTTGAGGTGGTTATCAAAGCAAAATTACACATAAATGGTGTTTTTCGACATTAACCACTATGCCACTGAGGCTCCTAGCAAATTTAAAATGAACAAATTTAATCTTCTAAAATACATGTATCAGATGAAATTTTTATGGACAAACAGTTTAAAGGGATATTGTCTACCACAATCGTAATTTTTTCATACCCAAAATTATTGTCGTTTTCCGTACTGACCTTCATAAAATGAAGATTAAACACCGAATTATTGGCGAATACGCTACAAAACGTTGTTTTTTCGATTTAAAAAAGCTGACCATCGTTACTGGAAGCTAATTAATTATTCGCTGACCTGAGCGAGGCCAAATCTATTTTTAACTATCTTTATGCCAGTAGCCCGGATGCTGCAGCATGGATGTTAAAATTCGTGTTTGTTTACCTCGCAAATACGGCCGTTTTATGCTATTGAGTATTCATTGACAATAATTTGCTGTTGCCAGGTGCAAGATTACATATATTGAATAATATCTACCGAAAATGATCATAGGCATCATCATAAATTCATAAAATATGAAAAACGATTGAGAAAAGAAGGAAAAAACATGTTCGACTTACCTATCAAACAAAATATTTGCAAATTCAGCGCGAGTTTGGACGCGTAGCACTTCCTTGAGTTCGTTCCAACGGTCCAACTGATCCCCTACATATATCCTGCATTTGTTCCATTTGGAATTGGAAGATACTTCACTTCTATTCATCTTTCTCTCTGAATCCGTCAAAGTCCGCTTTTTTCCACGCGTTTACACTTTCTCTTTTGCCCAAGAACCACATGTTGTTTATTGTTTCTAAACAGTATGCATGCTCAAGACAGGTTCACATAGAAGGCCATATGAATAGATTTGAATATTGTCATCCAGGACAATAATTCTGATAACGATAGTTTTGGGTCTTTGTTGTCAAAAAATCGTATCTTTTGCAGCATAACTCGGTGTTAATCTTCATTTTATGAAGGTCAGTACGGAAAACGACACTAATTTTGGGTATGAAAAAATTACGATTTTAGTAGACAATATCCCTTTAAAAGACAACACACTTCCCAAAACAATCTGTTTTATAACGTTACCTCTTTTCTCATTTTATCTCTCTCTCTTTTCCTAACAATACAGTATCCAGCTAGACATATTGTTTCACCTGTAAAACATAAACAAGCTCATACTTAAAACTGAACAGAGCAGATACATGTATATATATAATAGTAAACAATACACATCCCTTCTTTACACCTTTAATTACTTATTTTAAAAGTTTAATAGATACATGTTAAACTTTCAGATTTATATTATACAGTTGGAAGACTGGTAATGAGGGACAGTAAACTTGATATGTTCTAAAAGTACCATGTCCTTAAACTGTTATAATTGACCGACAATTTTTATGTACAATAAAGTAAATTGAAGGTTACAAACATGAACAAATTTATTTATTATTTAAAGTAAATATTAATTTCATAACAAACACATCACAGAAACAAGATTGAAAACCATCAATTTTAAATTTCACAGACAACAAGCATCAGCGTTTAAGAAAACTTTTGAAATACTTAAAATTAATTTAGCCGTTGAAATGAAAAGAATAAAAATGTTTCGAAATATAAATGCATAAAATAGTGAGTAGGGAAATACATTTAGTATTTCAACTGTGGAAATTGCCATCTCTGACATTTATGAATTATAGTTATGCTATTCCAATTAATTTATTAAGCAATTTGCATTCATTGGATAATTTTTTGTTATATACGGTCACACCGTCACAGACCAAGATAGAGCTCATTCATGTAGAGTGAATAGTAACAGTTTAAGTGCAGATGTGATAGACGAAACCAATGAAAACAATTAGAATGTCACTTGTTTCTGCCCTTTTCAAACTATTTCGCATTTGTTTTTAGACTTTTTGATATTGCAGGATAAACACAAATTATTTGTGCACGCTGTAAACAGACCATAAAGGTTCACAAGAGGCTTTCTTTTCTACCTGTTTCTGAAACTTGTACAAATAAATCTTATATTTTCAGACATTATCACAATGTACAATGTATAACATAATTTGTACTAATGTACATGTAAGAGGAAAGAGCTTATAATAAAGTAACATATGATAGCAGGAAAATATTATAAGAACAATATTTATATTTACCTCTGGAATGTATGTTTCTATTTTATTAAAACAAAATCAATATATATTTAATTTATAATTATAGGGGTTATGGTGTTTAACACCACTTCAACAATATTTCAGATATATCATTATTTAATGATAAATACAATGTAGGTCTTCATTAATCTTATTTTAAAACTAGTACCGTTAAATAAAATTGTTTCTTTATTTCTGAAAATAAATATGATTTAGACTTATCCTTAATGATGGCATGATGGTCGAAATGCTGGATAAATAGCAATAATGTTGAAAATTTTATTTTGTTATTTTCCCTATTTGGAAAACGAATTGAACTAGCAGAAATACAAAATGTAGTTCGGTTTAATTGTAAAGAGGACATGCAATGAATAAGTGAAATTCATCTTCAACAGTTTTTTATATATCACAACACAAACAAGTTCTTTCATCTCTTTCCCCTATCTTAACAAATTTACCCTGCCTATATACCTGTATGTGATCTATCAAAATGCCCAAATAAAATCCACCAAATTTAAATCTGTAATAGGCAAGGGTAAACTTGTAGACATATCTCATGTGCATTTATAAGAAAATAATAGTATTTTGTACTGTAGACTGTACATATGAGAACTTACCAAAAAACATAATAAGAGTCTGGAACCATGGATGGTTAAATTCATGGACAGTTCTTGTATTGTTGGAACTTCTGTCTGGATAACCTTCTACCCTAAAAAGATATCAATCAAGTCTTTTGAAACTTTTGATATGTTCTAAACTATTTTACTTTGCAACATATTTATAAGCTCGATCATCGAGAGCCTGTTTATTCAGTAGTTTTTCCTTAATAGTCAATCCATGAGCTTGATCATGTTGATGTTAGCTTGAAATTATTCTTAAGCAGCAAAAGATATTTTACAGGTCGTTTTATATGGTACAAAAAGCTCTGGTTATTATGACAAAATTTCAACAGAAAGTACAAACATAACCTTGTTTACAAATTACCCTTGGCAGTTTAAAAATATCAATATTTGCTGTCTTCAATACTAATTCCTACATTTTTTGTGGAAACCTCAAGTACCAATTTTAAGGACAAGAAAATAGGTGGTGCACATCAGAAGGTTATGAGAAGCCAGAGAAAATGTTTCGGATAAATTTCATCAAGTGATTTGTTGTAAGATTTTGTGGATTAACAATTCTCTTTTCTGGTATGACATCACATTATGTAATGGACCAATCAATGATTATCATTTGTGATAACTGATATGAAGAAAATGTTAGAAGGTGAAGACAAGCAAAATGCTCAGGATTCTACATATACTTGATACTAGTATCTATCAACATAAGTTAAATATAGTAATTAAATTCAGCCCTGGTCCTTGTTGACACTAAACTATAAATGTCTATTCTATTTTTCTTAAAATTATATACGACAGGTTCATTTTAAATTATTAGTTATATATTTATAATTCAAATTTTTCATTTGAAATAGAGGTAAAATCCCAAGGACATCACCTCCTTCGATTATAAAATACCAGGATGTCCAAATAAGAGATCTAGAATAGTGTAACAACAAAAAAGATGATGATACAGACCAAGGGATAGCAATTTTCATATTTCCACAGTTTCCACTAAGGTACACAAGTGACACCAATAGTTCATCCTTAACAATAGAAATGAGGTTAAAAAAAGGGGAAAAAAGTGTTGAGTACTATGGGGAAATAATTCTTTGTCAGAACCGAGAAGTTAAAAAGAGTTTATCCTCCATTTTGGTTATGTGCAAGAAAAATCAGGGTTGCTTCTGCTTTTAAAAATGCAATAAAAGTAACAAAGTTTGAATCGGTGTGCCGGGGGTAGAATAGGCACAATGTTTCTCCGCCCTAGAGGCACTAGTTCTCTAAAAGGGGTCAATCCTGTGGGAACCCCGGGGTATAGAAATGGGACCGAGAGCTTCTTCGGCTTGAAGGGGTGTCCGTCGGTTGTGCGGGATGCATAAATTCACAACCAACCCGTCCTGCGGATCAGACGTAAATAAAACTGAGGTCCTGTGTTGAGAGATTGCCACCCTCTCCGCACGTTAAAGAACCCAGTGTAACAGCTCATTATGAGCATTATGCTCATGATGAGTGGTCCATAAGAGACCTGTTGCACTGGCAAAATTATCCGTCCCTACCCATCACCTTTCCTTGTTTCGAGTCCCGTGGCATTTAAATTTTTAAGTGTTCTCGTCCTGAATATAGCTGAAAAATTGCTCGCTGGACGTTAAACACCAATCAATCAATCGGTGTACTTAATTATATTTGTAATAAATTATTTGAAAAAATCATTGAAGTATTCTGAAGTATTTTGACAAATTGATTCTATATCTTAATTGGAAATGGAATCAAACATACGATACAATGTCTTTACTACATTTGTATATGACGTCTTTACTATTGACTTCTACGCGGAACAGATATCATGTACATTTCATAGATTTTAATTTTATGCTTGTTCTAGACCAATCAAGTCATTAGCACAATCAAAACAATTTATTTTATAAATGATAGTTTTTTTATGATTCAGTTTGATCCAGATTTTGCCCAAAAAATGAAAATGGAATTCTTGCAAAGTTATGAAAGGCTTAATCATACCAGGAAATTATAAAATTATTGTTTTATAATTCCCTGATTATACATGGCAAGGATTTGTATAGTAGAAAGGATATGAATCTTGCAAGAGTTAACATAGATTGTATGTAAGTATGTTGCGTGGCGAGAACAAGTGAGATTACCCATAGTGCAATTCGTTGACGATGCGCGTGCCTTGATTAATGGTGGAAATTTTTGATCACCTCAACTTAAAAACCAGTATTTGTAAATATAACAAGAGGCTCCCAGGAGCCTGTAATCGCTCACCTGGATCAAAACTGCTTTCAATAACAACGCAACTGCACTGCGGCAGCCATCTTGGTGGGAGAGCACGACTGCCGGACACAATTTTGGAAGAGGACCATCCAATGACTATTCCATCAAAGTTTGGTTCTAATTGAGCTACTGGTTCCAGACAAGATGGTTTTTATGTGAATTTCTCATAGGGTCCTATGTTAAACTAAGTACAGCTGTGCAGCCATCTTGGTCAGAGGGCAGGACCACCAGACACAATTTTGGAAGAGGACCATCCAATGGCTATTTTATCAAAGTTTGGTTCCAATTGAGCAACTCAAAGGTTCCAGACAAGAAGATTTTTATGTGAATTTCCCATAGGGTCCTATGTTAAGCTAAGTTTGGCTGTGGGGGCCATCATGTTCGAAGGGCCGAACCGTCGGACACATTTTTGGAAGATAACCATCCAATGACTATTTCATCAAAATTTTGTTCTTATTGAGCAAATGGTTTCAGAAAAGAAGATTTTTAAGGGAATTTCCCATAGGGTCCTATGTTAAATTAAGTTCGGCTGTGGTGGCCATCTTGGTCGGAGGTTATGAAATGCTGGACACAATTTTGGAAGGGGACCACCCAAGGATCATTTCAGCAAAGTTTGGTTGAGATTGGCTCAGTAGTTTCAGAGGAGAAGATTTTTTTTTAATTTCATCCCCCCTTTTTTCTGTTTTTAGCTTGGCGGCCATCTTGGTTGGAAGTCGGGAACACCGGACACAAATTTGGAAGGGGGCCATCCAAGGATCATTCCACCAAAGTTTGGTTGCAATTGGCCCAGTGGTTTCTGAGGAGAAGATTTTTATGTGAATTTCCCATAGGGTCCTATGTTAAGCTAAGTTCGGCTGTGGGGGCCATCTTGGTCAAAGGGCCGAACCGCCGGACATATTTTTGGAAGAGAACCATCCAATGACTATTTCATCAAAATTTTGTTCTTATTGAGCAAATGGTTTCAGAAAAGAAGATTTTTATGGGAATTTCCCATAGGGTCCCATGTTAAATTAAGTTCGGCTGTGGCGGCCATATTGGTCGAAGTTCTGAATTGTCGGACACAGTTTTGGAAGAGGACCACCTAAGAATCATGTCAGCAAAGTTTGGTTGAGATTGGCTCAGTAGTTTCAGAGGAGAAGATTTTTTTTAAATTTCATCCCCCCTTTTTTCTAATATGCATAATCGGTCAAAATCGACAAAAGTTCAAAGTTCATAAAAAATCCCGTAATATTTGTTTAAAAGCTCATCATTATGCTTTAACAGTTCAAATTTGGGCACATTCTGGCTTAAAATAGAGCAGTTTTGGCCATTTGAAGAAATTTCTATTTTTAGTAACGGCGGCCATCTTGGATACAGGACGGCGCTGACGGACACAATTTTGAAAGGTGACCACCTAAGGATCATTCTGACAAAGTTTGGTTGAAATTGGCCTAGTGGTTTCTAACAAGAAGATTTTTAAATGATTTTTTGCTTATTTATGCCTAATTTGCATAATCGGTCAGAAATCGGCAAAAGTCCAAAGTTCATAAAAAATTCCATAATATATGTTAAAAAGCTCATCATTATGCTTATACAGTTCAAATTTGGGCACATTCTGGCTTAAAACAAAGCAGTTTTGGCCATTTGAAGAAATATCTATTTTTAGTAATGGTGGCCATCTTGGATGGAGGGCGGGGCTGTCGGACACAATTTTGAAAGGGACCCACCAAGGGACCATCCCTGCCAGGTTTGGTTTAATTTGGTTCAGCGGTTTCAGAGAAGAAGATTTAAATGTGATCTTTTATCAAAATATGCCTAATTTGCATAATCGGTATAAATCGGCTGAAAGAAAAATTTCACAGAAAAACCCGAAATAAATGTTAAACTACTCATTGCCATGTAGCTGCAGTTAAAATTTGACCTCATTTTGACTTATACTAAAGCAGCAATGGACAATTAAAATTTCATCCCCCCTTTTTTCTATTTTTAGCTTGGTGGCCATCTTGGTTGGAAGTCGGGATCACCGGACACAATTTTGGAAGGGGGCCATCCAAGGACCATTCCACCAAAGTTTGGTTGCAATTGGCCCAGTGGTTTCTGAGGAGAAGATTAAAATGTGAAATGTTGACGGACGAGACGAAAGTGATGACCAGGTGAGCTAAAAAAAACATAATTACAAGTATAAAGTGAAAATATTTGTCCTAAATACCAATCCTTAATAAAGTATCGACTTTTTGTAGATGTATCACCCATATTTCATCAATAATTGACATTAATCGCCCTTTTGACCTTCATAATCCCGCCTATTATGGGCGGTCAAGACTCAAATTTAAATTTCAAACTCCTCTCTTCTCTCATCATACCGAATATTGAAGCAGAGTCGTCATTTTTGTGATAATATAAATATTTTTCAAAGTATAGAAGGAGTTTTATTGAAAACAGTGCTCCCGATTTGTATTTATTAAGGATTGTTTACCATCATTTGTCAAAATGGCGGCGTTCTGGGCGGAAATGGGGGTGGCCTATTTAGAAATCAATAAACTTCTTTGTTTACATGAAATCGACATACCAAAGTGTATAAATGTGTAGTTTTAGAGTGTATTTGATATATAGAACAAAACTTGGCGTGATTGGTTTCTTTGTTTTATCATTTTTAATATGTTTTTAGATGTATGAAACTCTATTGTACTTTTTTTTATTTTACGTGTATGAGGGGCGATACAGAAAAAATCAAGAAAACTTTTCCATTGAACCTACATGTTTGTTTGTATATCGGAAAATCCAAGGATTGTTTTGTGTAGTGTAGTATATAGACGATGTATAGCACGAACTTTGGTGTAATTGGTTGATTTTCCTATGAATTCTCAAGGCATTACAAAATGAATGAATTAATTTTTGCTCTATTGTAGCATAAAACCTCGCCACGCGAGAAAATATGAGATTCCTATCCTTTCTACTATACAAATCCTTGTACATGGCAACACATTTTTACATGATTAACAGAAATTTTTGGAGACAAAACATTGTCGCTTTGTACACCAACCGTGTTGGTGGTCAATGCGAAAATGTGCAGTAAAGACACATGGATGTACATGGCAATGGATTTTTTACACGATTAACAGAAATTTTGGAAACAAAAACTTGAAAGAATGTCTAAGACTAAGACTGTTTATTGGAAATATCAAGTATATACAGTGATGTCTTCCACACAATGAAAAGATATTAAATCCAATTGGAAATATCTGTAATGTACTATATAAACATAAATGGACAAAATATCTCGTCAGAGTTAACTACAATGAATAGAACTAGAGGCTCAGCACTGAGCTGAGCCTGTGTCGCTCACCTTTCATTCTGCTTTGAGGAAACTTAATACAGAACCTTCCATAGCCTATAGGTGCTTCCCACCAAATTTCGGTTCGTTTTGGCAAAGCAGTTTCAGAGAAGAAGATTTTTAGAAAGTGACCAATCTAAAACAAGAATTGCCTGTGGCAGCCATGTTTGTTAATGGATCAAAACGAAATGAGCAATCTCTATAGAGGACCTTCCATAGATGCTTCTTACCAAGTTTCATATCATTTGGCCAAGCGGTACCAGAGGAAAAGCTGTTTTAGAAATCGAACAATAAGAAACAAGAATTGTCTATGACGGCCATGTTTGTTAACGGATCAAAACGGAATGAGCAATTCCCATAGAGGACCTTCCATAGATGCTTCCTACCAAGTTTCGGTCTATTTGGCCAAACTGTCAGAGTAGAAGATTTTTAGAAATTGACCAATCAGAAAAAAGAGTTGTCTGTGGTGGCCATGTTTGTTAATAGATTGGGACAAAATGAGCAATCTTTATAAGAGGACTTTCCATAGATGCTTCCTACCACGTTTCGGATCATTTGGCCATGCGATTTCAGAGGAGAAGATTTTTAGAAATAGACCAATCAGAAACAAGAATCGCCTGTGGTGGCCATGTTTGTAAATGGATTGGGACAATAGAGGACCTTCAAGAGTTGCTTGCCCCTGAGCATGAAGGCATGAACAAATTCTAGCGGGTTAAAAAGAGAAAAGAGTGGCGAGCTAGTTGGCTAAATGACCAGTTGAATTGTTCTAGTATGAGTTAATTGCTAATGAAGTAATATAGTGGATTCTTGGACCAATTGTATTGACAATATAGTGATCTTATTAGGATTTTCAAGGAAAATACAACGGATTTTTTTCAACATAAACAACAAAGATGGCGGCTGACGGGAAAGTAAATACATTAGATAAGTTTTTTACTCAAACACCCAGAAGTGGCGAGAAAAGAGGTAAAGATCCCGATAGTCCCGAGTGCATATCACCATCCCTACTTCAAGTTGAAAAACAAGCCAGATTAACAAGTTCCTCAAATGACTCTGATAAAACAGACATTCAAACATGTAAAGAAATCAATGAAACTGCTAAAGGACAAATGGAAACTGTTTTCCACATGTCAGAAGTAGTCTGTGCTACACTGAAAAATCAAGATTTTCTAGAATCTATTATTCCCATGATCAGTGAAAAAGTTATAGAATCTATCACACCTAGAATTTTGAAATTAGTAGATGACAGCATCAAACCACATTTAGAGAAGGTTAAGCAGTGCCAAGAAGCTATAACCCATAAGGAAATCGAAATTAACAAACAAAACAAAGTAATCAAATCTCTGCAAGAAAAGTTGAATAATGTTGAAACTAGAATTGAAGAGCAGGAACAGTATAGTAGAAGAACCAGTCTAAGGTTTAATAATGTGAAAGTTCCAACAAACAGAAAGGGTGAGATCATTCAACCAGTAGATACAGACAGTATTGTACTGGGAATATGCAATAAATATCTAGGTTTGAAACTAGACATCAATCATATTGGAAGGTCTCATCCCATCGGTGAACCAAAGGATGGTAAGATATCTATAATTACCAGATTTCTAACATACAGACAGCGACAACTCGTCTTAAGGAACAAGAAAAATCCAGACAAAATGTTCATTGCAGAGAACTTAACTAAACATAGATATGATCTGATAAAACGTCTAAACACTCTACGCAAAACTGGGAAAATACACTTATATTGGACACACGATGGCTCAGTACTGGTTAAAAAGACGGAACAATCACGTACAATCAACATCAAAACCAGGAAAGATGTGTACAAACTTGGAGGTGAAATTCTAGAAGAAGACGAAAACAATGATGTATAATACTTGCACTTGTATTATAACTGCTTTGTTAATAAACTCTTTTGAACACTTCTGCAAACAATTCATATTCGTCGTTATCTTCACTTGTTTTATTGCTACTATCTTCATATAAAAACACGTGCTTTTGTTTACAAATATTCAATGTTGTGTATATAAATAACTCTTTGTGTATTGTATACATATATACAATTCTGGTATATCATGCTAACAATGTACATTTAAATGACCAATCTAGTATAAAACGTTTGTCCGCTTGGTCGAGTTCACCTAGACTACTTTCAAATATAGCTTTGTATTGTTTACCATTCCAAGATCATTAAATTTTGATCCATTCATTTATAAATATTAAACACAGATTTCATAAGAGTTACTCAAAACATTTGATTAAATACCCTTTTCTCAAGACTACTTTTTTTTTGCGAGTGAAATTTCTATTAGCAAATGAAAATTGTTTACCTTTAACAAATTTATTGCTACTATCTTCATTAAAAAAGCTCGTGCTTTTGTTTACAAATATTCAATGTTGTGTATTGTATACATATAACATTCTGTTATATCATGTTTTACAATGTACATTTAAATGACCAATCTAGTATAATACGTTTTTCCGCTAGGTCGAGTTCACCTAAACTACAATTACTTACCTTTCAAATATAGCTTTGTATTGTATTGTTTACCATTCCAAGGTCATTTTGATCCATTCGTTTATGAATATTTAACATAGATTCCATAATAGTCTCTCAAAAAATTTGATTAAATACCTGTTTTCTCAAGATTACATATTTTGCGAGTGAAATTTCTATTAGCAAATGAAAATTGTTTACCTTAAATATATTTATTGCAATTATCTTAAAAAAAAATAATAAGCATGTGCTTTGTTTACAAATATACCAATGTTGTGTACACACACCATATCTTATTATTCAATATACATTTAAATGATCAATCTATAGTAAAATAACACGTTTTTTCTGCTTGTTCGAGTCCACCTATACTTCAGTCAACAAATAATATAAATAGCCTTGTAGTGTTTACCATTACAAGGCCGTTCACCATTTTCCTTGAAATGTTTTAATTAGAATCCATAAGCTTTAATAAAAAGTAACTAAAAACTCATCCCTTCAGCTTTTAGTCTGTAACTTATTTATTAGCCAACAAAACTATTTATAATTTAGTATATAACCGAATTACTGACATCTTTTTTGTCTTTCCTTTTAGAAGTCACTATTTTCTCTTTTTATATTTTTTTCAATGAATTGAGAATTTTGACAGAATGTCAAATAAAATGCACGTTTTATACTTGTATATATATTTGTCAATAATTTTGTGTTACAATTTGTTGTTTAGTTATGATCATTCGAAGTACAAGGTAGGGATATTTACTGGTTGTATTTATGTTCAGTCCATTTTTATACTTATTGATTTGAATTTTTCATTTGATAATGGGTAATGATATTGCTGCTCACAGAGCTGCTATTGGACTGTTTTATTGTAAAACTAAATGGGATCAGTCTTAAAAACTGTGTTTTTGTCAAGTTTTGTTTCCGAGATGTTTTCTCTGATATGGCGAATTTTTTTCGTAATATTTTTAAATATGTACATGCCATGTCATTAATTAATTATGATGTTATTGTGATTACCTTACTGGTCATCCATTTGCTTTTGTTAGCTGGAGACATTGAATTGAACCCCGGGCCTGGAGGCATACCTGATTTGATCGAAAGTGTTTTATCAATATATCAATATATATTCCGTCTCGGCAGAAAAAATTATAAGCAATGCATTTTCATATAGTGAAAATGTATAAAGAGTCAAATATGTCAAGAATTTTTTTTGTCAATGTGTGACGTAAAAATATTTTTGACATTTACGTCACCGAATATGGTACTGCTTTGACAACTATTTTACCTATTTTGTTCCTGTATTTAAATACTGTTACAGTGACAGCCGGAACCTTTGAACCGTAATGAGAGCGGGAGGTTTGGCGCCTTAAAATCTGATTCAACCCACCATTTCTTTAGAAATGCCTGTACCAAGTCAGGGTCATTACGGTTTTCACAGTTTTTCGGTTGTTGACTGATTTTGTCTGTTTATATAATTATGAGTTTTGACTTTCCCTTTGTAAAATTGTTCGGAGTTCGGTAATTTTGTTATTACCCTTATTTATTATGGTAATATTAGAAGTCTAAGAAATAAAATTAACTATATAACTAATTTAATTGAAGAGTTTGACATAGTGTTTTTTACAGATACGCATTTAAATAATCAAATAACCGATGATGATATTGCTATCAGTGGTTTTGATGTACCTTTTAGAAAAGACAGAAATTCACACGGAGGTGAAATAATTATGTATCATAAGAGTAATATAAATATACTGCGGCGTGTTGACTTAGAACATGAACACGTAGAGAGTATGTGGTTTGAATTAAAAACTAAAGTTCACCCTATCTTGATTAATATTAATTATAGGTCAGAGCTACAATCACATACGTTTTATTGGCAATTTTTTGACTTAATGTTAAAACAAGCACTTGATGAGAATAGCCATATTATTTGCCTTGGTGACTTAAATAAAATTTTTATGGTAAATCTACCGACAACAATAAATGATATTGTCGTGGTCAACGGTCTTTTTAATATAATTGACAAACCAACACATTTTGATAAACATACAGGTAATATTTCACTATTAGATCCTATTTTGATTACTGATTCAATACAGGTCATCCATTCAGATACAATAGAAATTGATCGACAAATCAGTGATCACGATGGAACTTATGTCACCTTTAAGTGTGGGTTTTCTAATCAGAAAACTTATCAACGTACTATTTGGGATTACAAAAGGGGAGATTATACTTTAATGAAACAAAAAATTATTGATACAAACTGGGAGAAATTGATAAACGATGAATTAGATGTCAATAATGCTTGCTCAAATTTTACCGATGCCTTTTTAACTATAGCCAAAGAATGTATACCAACAAGGGAAGTAACTATCCGAACAGATGACAAAATGTGGTTTGATTCAAATTTGCGCCGGGAATCTCGAAGACGAGATAGGCTTCGAAAAGCGTTTTTAAGAACTAAAACTGTTTCTGCCGAAAAACAGTACAAACAACAACGTAATCGAGTTAATAACTTAAAAAAGCAGGCAAAAGAATTATTTTATGCAAATATTAACGAAAATCTAGACGAACTTAAAACTACTGATAGCAAGATGTATTGGAAAACGATACATATGTTAATAAAAAACGAACGTTCTGCGAATACTATGCCACCTCTTAGAGATCGTGATAATAATTTTAATTTATCTTACGATTGTTTCGAAAAAGCTGTTATATTGAATAGACACTTTTGCTCTGTTTCTGATCTAAATGACAGAAATAAAGACCTACCCCCTTTTGAAGTTAGGTGTAAAAATGTTCTCTCGCAAATAATAGTGAGTGAGCAAGATATTTTGGATATGATTTCCACTTTAGATGCTAATAAAGCTGTTGGACCGGATATCATAAGTAACAAGATGCTTATTGCAGTAAAAGTTCAAATTTCAAAACCATTATGCATGTTGTTTAATAAATCTCTCCATCAAAATATTTTCCCAACAGATTGGAAATTAGCCCATGTCATTCCTTTATTCAAAGCAGGAGACAAATCATTCCCTTCTAATTATAGACCAGTCTCATTGCTTTCCTGTGTTAGTAAACTTTTAGAAAAAATAGTTTTTAAACATATTTTTAATCATTTACAGGGAAATAAATTATTGTGTAAATTTCAGTCAGGTTTTTTACCAGGTTGCTCTACTACCCATCAACTTGTAGAGTTATATCATAGAATTTTACTAGCTTTAGACAGTAAGCAATTTACAAGTGTAACGTTTGCCGATATAAGTAAAGCTTTCGACACTGTGTGGATAAAAGGGCTTTTACTCAAATTGGAAAGATATGGTATAGGGGGCAATTTGCTTATCTGGTTAAAAAGTTACTTATCAAACCGCACACAAAGAGTTGTGATAAAAGATGCTCTATCAAACATTGGTCAGCTTAAAGCAGGGGTGCCTCAAGGGTCGGTTTTAGGGCCGTTATTATTTTTGGTATTTATAAATGACATTGCAGATGGTATGACTGGTTTAGGTAGATTATTTGCAGATGATACATCGATTGGGCACATTGCAAATGACAAAGATTCTTTACAAGACATGGTAAATTTAGATTTAGCTTACCTAAAAGATTGGTCAAATTATGGTCTTCAGTTCTAGAGACACAAAACTTTATTTCAATTTTGACTTTGAGGGTGCTTCATTAAGAGATGTTGAATTGCATAAACATTTAGGTGTTATTTTTAGTAATGACTGTAAGTGGACCAAACATATTGATAAACTTATAGAAAAATCTTCTAAACAAATAAATGTATTAAGAAAACTTAAATTTAAACTTAAACGAAACTATCTTGAAAAAATTTATTTAACATTTATAAGGCCAATTTTAGAATATGCGTCTGAAGTTTGGTTTAATTGTGGCCAATTCAATTCAAATCGTTTAGAAAAAGTGCAAACTGAAGCCGCTCGTATTGTTTGTGGTTTTCCCAGTTACGCTAGTATAGCATCTATTTACAAAGAAACGGGATGGGATAAATTGAAAGTAAGGAGAGAAGTTAAAAATCTCACATTATTTTACAAAATTTATAATAATCTGGCACCTGAATATTTATCAGATTTAATACCACCTACAGTTTCTGAAACTTCAAATTATTATTTACGTAACAGTCAAAATATAAGTCAACAAGTAAACAGACTTGCACTTCTTCAACAATCTTTTTTTCCTTCAACTATTAAGCTGTGGAATACGTTGGATCTTAATATCCGACAAATCCCTATTTTAGCTCATTTTAAGTCAAAAATCCGTCAGATATATTTTCAAAATGTGAAAAAATCCGCACACTTTTCATGTGGTAATAGATATCTTAGTGTATTACACACGAGGATAAGTAACAAATGTAGTTCATTGAAAGAAGACTTGTATAGTACTAATTTAATTTCAAATCCAAACTGTATATGTGGATACCAAAATGAAAATGCGGATCATTATTTGCTATTTTGTAATCGTTATATTGTATATAGAAATAAAATGTTATCGTCATTGGCAATACTGAATATGAACGGGGTAGAAATAAATGTTGATACTTTGTTATTTGGAAATGATTTTCTATCAGATGAAACAAATTGTGAAATATTTTTAATTATTCAAAGATATATTAAAGATACTGGTCGTTTTTCAGTATAATTGTAACAAAACAACCAGGTGAATTCCCTTACAGGTATACCATTTTGACACAAATGTTAACGTGTTATTCGAATGATCATAATTGAAAATAAAACCTCTGGATGATCTTTGAAGACTATTTGATCTTACAAAATAAATAGAAATATATTTACTTACCATGACTATTTTCAGCAACTAAATCCCAATAGATGAATGAAAGTAAATATGTCCATTGCCACGTAGTACGCATTTGGGTCTGTTCGATATGTATCAATAGGTTATCTATATGTTGATCATATAGTCAATGAGGCTCCATGAGGGTTTAATTGTTTTACTGTTTATATTTTTCTTCATGCCTTCATTTACTATAAACGTTTACTATAACTTTGTGTAATAAAATATCATTATGTTCAATTGTGTATTTTGAAATATATGTAATGGGAGAAGACTGTCTAAGTTGTTTAACTTGTGTCTTATCCTTTTGTCTTTTTGAACAATAAAATATGTTTAAAGTAATAGAGGACCTTCCATAGATGCTTCCTACCAAGTATCGGTTCATTTGGCCATGTGGTTTCAGAGGAGAAGATTTTTAGAAATAGACCAATCAGAAACAAGAATTGCCTGTGGTGGTCATGTTTGTTAATGGAATTGGAACAAAATGAGTACTCTTTATAGAGGACCACCCATAGATGCTTCCTACCAAGTTTCGGATCATTTGGCCAAGCGGTTTCAGAGGAGAAGAATTTTAAAAATCAGCCAATCAGAAACAAGAATCGCCTGTGGTGGCCATGTTTGTTAATGGATCGGGACGGAATGAACAATTTCTATAGAGGACCTTCCATAGATGCTTCCTACTAAGTTTCATATCATTTGGCCAAGCGGTACCAGAGGAAAAGCTGTTTTAGAAATCGAACAATAAGAAACAAGAATTGTCTATGACAGCCATGTTTGTTAACGGATCAAAACGGAATGAGCAATTCCCATAGAGGACCTTCCATAGATGCTTCCTACCAAGTTTCGGTCTATTTGGCCAAACTGTCAGAGTAGAAGATTTTTAGAAATTGACCAATCAGAAAAAAGAGTTGTTTGTGGTGGCCATGTTTGTTAATAGATTGGGACAAAATGAGCAATCTTTATAAGAGGACTTTCCATAGATGCTTCCTACCACGTTTCGGATCATTTGGCCATGCGATTTCAGAGAAGATTTTTAGAAATAGACCAATCAGAAACAAGAATCGCCTGTGGTGGCCATGTTTGTTAATGGATTGGGACAATAGAGGACCTTCCATAGATGCTTCCTACCAAGTTTCGGATCATTTGGCCAAGCGGTTTCAGAGGAGAAGAATTTAAAAAATCAGCCAATCAGAAACAAGAATTGCCTGTGGTGGCCATGTTTGTTAATGGATCGGGACGGAATGAACAATTTCTATAGAGGACCTTCCATAGATGCTTCCTACTAAGTTTCATATCATTTGGCCAAGCGGTACCAGAGGAAAAGCTGTTTTAGAAATCGAACAATAAGAAACAAGAATTGTCTATGACAGCCATGTTTGTTAACGGATCAAAACGGAATGAGCAATTCCCATAGAGGACCTTCCATAGATGCTTCCTACCAAGTTTCGGTCTATTTGGCCAAGCTGTGTCAGAGTAGAAGATTTTTAGAAATTGATCCATCAGAAAAAAGAATTGTTTGTGGTGGCCATGTTTGTTAATAGATTGGGACAAAATGAGCAATCTTAAAAAGAGGACTTTCCATAGATGCTTCCTACCAAGTTTCGGATCATTTGGCCATGCGGTTTCAGAGGAGAAGATTTTTAGAAATAGACCAATCAGAAACAAGAATCGCCTGTGGTGGCCATGTTTGTTAATGGATTGGGACAGAATGAGCAATCTTTATAGAGGACCTTCCATAGATGCTTCCTACCAGGTTTCGGTTCATTTGGCCATGTGGTTTCAGAGGTGAAGAATTTTTAGAAATAGACCAATCAGAAACAAGAATCACCTATGGTGGTCATGTTTGTTAATGAAATGGGAACAAAATGAGTACTCTTTATAGAGGACCGCCCATAGATGCTTTCTACCAAGTTTCGGATCATTTGGCCAAGTGGTTTCAGCGGAGAAGAATTTTAAAAATCAGCCAATCAGAAACCAGAATCGCCTGTGGTGGCCATGTTTGTTAATGGATCGGGATGGAATGAGCAATCTTTATAGAGGACCTTCCATAGATGCTTCCTACTAAGTTTCCGATCATTTGGCCAAGCGGTTTCAGAGAAGATTTTTAGAAATCAACCAATCAGAAATAAGAATTGCCTGTGGCGGATATGTTTGTTAATGGAACAGAACGAAATGAGCACTCTTTATAGAGAACCGCTCATAGATGCTTCCTACCAAGTTTCGGTTCATTTATCCAAGCGGTTTTAGAAGAGAAGAATTTTAAAAATCAGCCAATCAGAAACAAGCGTCGCCTGTGACGGCCATGTTCGTTAACGGATAGGGACGAAATGAGCAATCTTTATAGAGGACCTTCCATAGATGGTTCCTACCAAGTTTTAGTTCATTTGGTTGAGGGGTTTTAGAGGCATATTTATCTGTAATTCAATTCAGAGATAACTGCATTTTGAATAAATACAAAATGTATCTATATTTCAACTAGAGTTATCTCCCTTTTAACAGAAAAAAATGATTTTTTTAGATAGCAATCAATCAGAAACAAGAATCGCCTGTGGTGGCCATGTTTGTTAACAGATCAAGATGAAATTAGCAATCATTATAGAGGACCTTCCGTAGATGCTTCCTACCAAGATTCGGTTCATTTGGCTAAGTGGTTTCAGAGGAGAAGATTAAAAAAAATAGGCCAATCAGAAACAAGAATAGTCTGTGGCAGCCAGGTTTGTTAATGGATAGGGACAAAATTAGCAATCTTTATAAGAGGACCTTCCATAGATGCTTCCTACAAAGTTTCAGTTCATATGGCTGATGGGTTTCAGAGGAGAAGATTAAAATGTGAAAAGTTAACAGACGACAGATGACAGACAACAGACGCCAAGTGATGGCAAAAGCTGACATTGCCTTTGGCAAGGTGAGCTAAAAATCTGACTGAATAAAATGACAAATAGTTTTAGTTTCTTGTATATCAATAGGATTTAACCAGCATTTGAGAGTGGACAAGGTCCTGTCAACATGAATATGATTTGTATCACAATAATCAGAATTGATATTTAAATTTGAAAATAGAGATTTACGAAGAGAGTCATATCGGTTACAATATAACATAAAATGTTCATCCTCAATTGTATTACAGCTTGAACATAATCTTAAGTTTCTTGAGATTTTTGGTCAATGGTATCTTCCTTTTTTTTTATAAGTAATGTATGAGCGCTAATTCTCAATTTAGTAAGGTGTTTCACAATTGATTTTGGCAAATTATTACTTAAATAAGATTGAATCTTAAATTCTTCATAACATTTAGCAAATGTTTGTAGTTTTGAATCAGTCTCTGGTTTCATATAATTTTTCAATTGATCTTTTATGAATTTTTCATAATTGTTTGTTATAAATTTGGGGATTTCCTTTACTGAAAAATTTGTAAGGTTGACATTCATCTTTTTTGTGGAATTAGATATAAATGAATACCAAGACTTTTGTCCACTGTTAAAAAAACCTTTATCCACCTCAAAGGCTTCTTTTACTAATCTAGTACAATGTAGATGGAAGTTCTTTTAAGGGAACGACCATTTAACTTGAAGGGGGGGTTATGGTTTTTTTTATAAAAAAATATTCTGATTTTGGTGGAGGAAAAAAAAATAATCTGATTCAGAGTTTTTGTCATATAACCTAATGTTGAATTCTGGAAAAAAAATTTCGTGGTTTGCGTGACAGAAAAAATAAATATTCTAACTCTCGTGTTGTCTGGAAAAAAAATTCTGAACGAAACAAAAAACCATAACCCCCCCCCCCCCCCCCCTTCAAGTTAAATGGTCGGTCCCTAATCTGGAGTAATATTTGAATGTTAATGAAGTTATAAAGCTTATTATTGGTAATCTTCTTAGTTCACATTTAGATGCAAAATTAGAAGCTTTTTTGTGAACACCAAGTAAATATTTACAAAAACGATTGTGAATTTTCTCAAAAGGAAGATTGTCCGTTTTTAGGTATTTTACAGTGAAATCACATATCCAAATTTGAGATGCGTATACGCGTATGTTACAATTGGTTTAATCAGAGTGTCAAATAATTTCAATTTCATACTCGAAAAGTCAAAGTCTAGAATTTTCGATTTCAGACTGAAAGTTGCTTTTAAAGCTTTATTACATAGCTGATTAGTCCGAGATTGTTCAACTTGCTGGAGTCCCAGCAAGTCGAACAAAAAGCCGTCGGACGTCAGAGGAATCTCTTCTTCTCGATAACAGCTGATCTGCTGCATGTTTTAGATTTCCATTAATAATAATATACCGGTATGCTAAAATAACACCCAGGTATTTATATTTTTCTACTACTTCAATCTTTTGATCATTTATCATGAATCTAAAATTTGACCATTTTCTTTTTCCTTTACTACTGTAAATATTATAATCTTGGTTTTAGAAATGTTTATCTTTAACTTCCATCTGACTATTACAATATTAATTAAGTTGTGATCATTAACTATGTCGACTGACAATGCGAACATGTCTATTAAAGATATACGTCTGCATAACATACTTGCAGTCGTTTTGAGCTTTCTTGCTAAGGGTATTTATGCTTCCCGTGACAAGCATTCCAACCATAAGAACAATTTGGAAACAGGATAGCGCCATTTTTAAATAATGTGACAGTTGTACTTTGACACGTGATTTGCCTATAACGGGGGAGATAATCCGGAAAATTTACAACTTTAGCTACTAGGTATATACACATGTAGTACACGGATGTAAGTCTTTAGTAGCTGTGGAATGGGTTGTTTGAAGGGGTGTTTATTCTCGAAACACGGAAGTGGTGAAGATGAAAAGATGACAAACAACCGATCGTCAGATGTTTTTGACTGGTCACATCATGCTCAGATTTGGGGTTATCTTTACAAAAAACCATTTGGACACCAATCAAATAAATGGTCTAAAAGGTAATCATCATTATATTTTGCCTGGGGGATAATGACATTCTCAGACTCAGGTGTTATAAGTAGATATATTATCAACTGTTATTTATTGGAATGAATTATTTCCAATATTATGAGTATATTTTGTTCGAAAGTAAAATATAGAAAAAGGTGGTGGTAATTCGTGTGCCGTCAACGGTTGTTCAAATAATCGCCGTAAATTAAATGAATGGAAACAAACTTTTTGTGAATTACATCAACAAAAACATGAAGACTGTTCTTGTATGATTCCATATAGACTACATACGATGCCCTCTAATGAGTCAATGCGATTACAGTGGGCAAACACTTTAAATAGAAAATCCCTCTCTAAGCAGGTATTTGCTTGCTCGGAACATTTTTTGGACGGAAAGCCGACAGAAAGAAACCCAAATTTCGGTGATACTGTTTCTACATCTTCAGGACATAAAACGGAACACCTTCCAGAAGCTATCTGTGAGTTTAATGTTCTTTAACCGTCAAGTGTTAGCGCCGGAACACAATACAAATATTCACTGTTTTAGGAAAAGATGATCACACATACGCGAAACCATGGACTGACAACCAGACTACGCTTACAGACAAAAATACTTTGCATAGACGAAAAGGGTGTTCAAGTTATCACTGAAACCGGTACGCTGTCGGCAAAAGGCAGTATAGTGACAGATTGCGGCTCTTTGTTGTAAACCTGGGTAACGAAAGATATATTTTTTACTTTGGTTAAACTATTGAAAATAGAAAATACATTTTCTTTCCAACTCGATGTCGCCGATCAGTTGCTTCTTGTGTTAATGAAACTAAAATTAAATTTACTGTTTAATGATTTAGTCCGTAGATTTGGAATTTCAAAAGGTTTAACCAGTAGAATGTATAATTCATGGATGCCAGTTCTTGCTGAAAAACTTCAAGGCTTGGTAGTTTGGTTGCCGCGTGAAACTATACGAGCAGTCGTGCATACGAGTAAATCACTGAAATAAAAGTAAAAGGGGGAAGGTAGTGTTTGTAAGATATTTCATGTTTACATGTGTATAAATAGATTTTGTGTACACATAGGGAATACGTACCTTGTCATGGTTATAAATAAAACATCGATTGTTGTTCTTGTTTGTGTATATAAATATGTAGACCTGTGTATTTAATGATTTTTATTAAATAAACGTAATTTTACAAATATTCTGTATGAAGTCAAGGACGTATATACGTCCTTGATGAAGTGTATAATCTTATTAAATCACCACTTGGAATAATTTATCATAAATATAATGATATAGACATTTTTTCCCTATGTTAAGCTATTATTTAGGTAATAAGATAAGATAAGAAAACTTTATTTGAATTCAGTTTTTGTATAACAATAAACACAGGAGCTTAGGTCATGCATGCATAGACATTAGTATAAAACATAAGCTCAATGTATACAATAAGGAATTGAATTCATGTCAAACAAATATATGGTATTCTAGTATATTACTAATATTAAATAAGATGAATATATCAAATGTTAATGTCTATGTAGGCACTCTATGTAACAATGTGAAAAAAAAAGTATGTGATAGTTTTCTTAGTTATTGGTTTAATTTAAAAAAATGTATAAATGAAGACAAAAAGGGAAAAGTCCGTACATATTTTACATTCAAGGAACATTTTATTAGAGAAAAATATACATTTCTTAATGATTTCAAAGTAAGATAGGCAATTTGTAAAATCAGAATTAGTGCACATCCTCTTATGATTGAAATTGGTAAATATAAAAACTTGGAAACCGAAGAACGATTATGTAAACTGTGCATAACACTAAAAATTGAGGATGAATATCATTTTTTAATCGATTGCCCCATATATAATAATAGTAGAAAGATTTGTTATCAGAATTATGTCCTAATTTCAATAATATGTCAGATAAAACAAAATTCTATTATTTATTTACCAAAGAAGATCTTTCAATAATCAATATTTTTGGAAACTGTATAGAGTGCCTTGAGACAAGAAAACTGAAACAGGATTTATGATACTGAAATATTTTTTCTCTTTCTGTTTATATTATTAATTATTTTTTAAGGCTCTGAACCCGACAAGAAACATTGTATTTATATATATATATATGTATAATTGCCTCCAATGACAATAATCAATGTATGCAATTTGTTTGCCCCTATTGTGGGCTCATTGATTGGAATAATAAATATCCTTATTCTTATTCTATATAGTTGAAATAATAAAATATTTAAAGTCAGACAATTAGTTCAGCCATGATAATTTTCTTTAGATTTTGATCAGAATTTCAATTAAATAAAGAGCTACATTTTTACTGAGCATGTGATGACCTTACCATAGATAAGATGTACATTTTGTAAATTTAAAAAGAGAAGAGAGAAAAAAAAACCAAACAGAATAAACAATTTTCCTGATATTAAATTGAAATTATTTGAAAATTCTATTACAATTTACTTATAATACAACAAGTATGAATCTAACACCATTAAAATTATACAGATAAATAGGTGCACCAGATAAATATCTTTAATAAAAAGTAAGTTATCGGTTTTGTAAATTGACCAAAACAGATAAATAAAAAAATGTTCCTGAAATCAAAATAAAACTAAATATTTTATTATAATTTTCTAATAAAATACAACAAGTAATTCTGCAGATGAATATCTCAAATAAAAATAAGATATACATGATGTAAATTGACAAAAAAAAAAAAGGATAAATTCAAAATTTTCCCAAAATTAAAATAAATCTTTTTAAATATTTATTATAATTCTCTAATAAACTACAACAAGTATGATTTTAACACACTTAAATTCTGCAGATGAATATATTTGAAATGAACTATTACTTGTTTATTACAATTTATTTGCACAGTGAACTTATCAATTTAATAATTGTACCTAATGAAAATTTCCGGTTCGGGAAGAACAGAGTTATCTTCCTCTGTATTTCAGAATAAAAATTAATATACACCCCTTTTCAACAAAAAAAAAAAAGGAAAGAAATAATGAAATAATAAACACAGCTTGTCAATTATCATTTTTGAAACTTTTTATCATGCTATCAATACACAAGATGAATGCATTCAACTGTTGACTTGGGCACCTTCATGTTTCGTATATTCTAAGGCTTCTAACTGTCATGATAGTGCATTGAATTACAATATATATTGATTAAATTCCAGTAAGGTAAAAAAAAATGTATTAATAGAAATTATTATGATTTATACGTTTTAAGTGTAAAAATACACGGTTTTCCAATAAAAATCTCGTAATAAAAGAAAAGATTTCCGGTTCGGTAAGAACAGAGTTATCTACCTTTGTGGTTCGGGTTACACATTTTACCGACCTTGAAATCAGAAAACTGCATTTTTCAACTTTTTGAATATATTTCGACATCTTATTATAATCTATGTGTTTCAAGTATATAAAAATACACAATAAATGAAAAAGTTTTTGCAAAACATCGTAAAATTACAGAAGATATCAACAATAAAAGATTTCCGGTTCGGGTTACACATTTTACCGACCTTGAAATCAGAAAACTGCACATTTCAACTTTTTGAATATATTTCGACATCTTATTATAATCTATGTGTTTCAAGTATATAAAAATACACAATAAATGAAAAAGTTTTTGAAAAACATCGTAAAATTAAAGAAGATATCAACAATAAAAGATTTCCGGTTCGGGACATTTCCGTCAATTTCCGGTTCGAGTTCGGGTTACACTTTTTACCGACCACCGATATCTAATATCTATAGCATTGTATGATGGGTTTTCGTACTATTATCGATTTTCCGATATAGCGATTAACGGTGTTAACCATTCATATGACGATTGGAATTTTCAAAGAATGGCTAGTTCAATATTTCTTTGTACATAAGATTGTTTTAAAAGCCATTCTTGTATTTTAATATACAGTTATGTGACAAAAGTATTTCACGTTTACGACGTCACGCCAAGTTAAGCGGTTGCAGTTTGTTGATGTTTGAGAAGCTATAACTTCATAATAAATAGAATTATATTCACCAAACATTCAGTATTTAGTAACATGACCTCTAGCTTTAATTACATGTCTTATTTGTCTTGGAAGAGATTGATATAAGTTTGAAATGCACACACTTGAAATGGCATACAAAATTCTTGTGGCGGCCCCGGCCCGGACTAGGTCAACCTTGGAGTGAATGGTGTGTTGTTCCAGTTCTAATCGTATTTTAATTAATCTTTAAATATTTTCAATTATATTATGGTCTGGTGATTGGGATGGCCAAACAAGAGAATCGACATCATTGTTATCTTTCTACAATTTTGTCTGTACGGACTGGTGTACGGTGGCGCTGTCATCTAGGAAAATCCACTGATAATTTTCGAATTTTAAAACGACTGGCAAACGATTATTGTCAAGGATGTCTACGCACTTAGCTGAGTTAATATTTCCTTCTACTTCTGTGATTGAACCAACCTTGTCTTTACAAATACATGCCAAAACATTAGACACATGGGCGCCACCATTACGACATCCATACAGTCCACCTTTCTTCTGCTTTTCACCACACATACACACGTGAGTTTTTCCCTAATTAACACCAATGAAATATCATTTTATTCCATTGTTCTTGTAATGTCAGGCGCGTAGCTCCCTATACGCCAACACGCAGTTGCGTCCACATCGGCGTGCTGAAAAAAAAATAAAGAACAAAAAAAATAAAATAAATAAGGAATAATAAATTTTTTAAAAAAAGTGGAAAACAAAGTCTCGTTGTGGCTTTTTGTGAAAATTCAATGACTTGACATATAATTTAGACGAATTCAAGAGGAATGTCGCTTGATGGCGAACACGCTGGAGTATAACACCTCGCGATCAAATGCCAACTTCACTTTGTGAGATACTTGATGCGGTAAACCCGGTGCTATGTCCTTCTATAGATACCATCTTGTGTATATCATGTTGACAATGCCGGTAACAAGTACTACCGCAGAGCGATCGTTCAGTGTACTACGTCGGTTGAAGACATATGTACGAACAACAATGAATAACGATAGGTTGTCATCGCTAGCATTAATGCATATCCATCGTGATTTCAGTGTGGATTTAGTCAAAGTTATGGAGAAGTTCGTGCCTGCTAGGACACGAAGAACAGATTTTGGGCAATTCTAAGTAAATTCTGTCTAACAAAATCATGAAATCAATGTGTTGCTTATGTATTCAATTTACCCATGAAAACACCTCAGAACGCACCATTTTGCATCTAGTCAAAAAATTTGTTTGGTTGCTTGCACTGCAAAAAAGGCTAGCTACGCCCCTGAATGCCCAGTGTAGTCTATTTCGACACCATCGCACACGATTTTTTTCTATTTTCCCCAACGAAATCGTCAGTTTTTTCGCAACAATTCTCTTGTGAAAGCCATAAATTACTCAATCTCTTTGAATTGACCTTTTACAAATCGGAACTGGAACAGACTGACTAAATTCATTCATCAAATCGCGTAAGCTTCTTTTACGATCCTGTTTTACAAGCCTTATCAATGTACGATCACCTTGCTTGCTCGTAGATCTGGGTCGACCTGTTCACGGCTTGTTTTCTATATTTTCCCATGGATCAAATCTTTTCAAAAATTTAGACACTGCAGATCGACTAAATCCAATGATCTTTCTGATTTCCTTAATCCATCCTGATGTAGGCGAAATACCTGCCGTGTTTAGTCATGGCTCATCTCTTTTGTTTTTCTAGACATGTTGGAAACTCCCTTTTTGTAGCGTTTACGTTTTATGTACGCACGTGGAAATTACGTCACTCACACGTCATATTTTGGAAATTATGGTGTCTAAATTTAGCAACATAATGATAAATATCAATAAAGTTATAGGCAACCGAAGTACATTCTTTTCTGGTGGCGTGACGTTGTGTACACGAAACGTGAAATACTTTTGTCACCTAGGTGTACTCTCGATATACGGGATGGAAACGAATATAAAATCCGGAAATGGCTGGTTTTAAAATTTCATGGTTCTAGCCATCTACAAATCATACTACATCTAAATAAAATAACAGAATGTTTGAAAATGACCACTTTCAAAATTGTGTTTACTTTTGATGTTTTTTTAGTGCTGAAACCACATGCACTGCAAGGTAACATGTATTTTATATAAGAAACAGGCACATTTCAGTCAGCTCTTTTGTTTACAAGTACGATCAGTGACCCCATGACAGGAAGAGCGGTGTCTGAGAGGCAGACGACAGTTCAATGTTATATAGCCCTTCTGGATCTTTTTTCAGCTACGTTATAAATGAAGTAAATTTTTAGCATTACAAAAAGTATGGTTCAGTAGGTATGTTCACTATTTTTGGTACTTACGTCTTTAAAAACAACTTTGAACATTTTTGACAGATGTCACATTGGAGTCCTGTTTACGTTCCAGAAATTAAAACCGGAAGACACGTCAAAAATAACGTGTGCACTATGGAAATCAAAATAAAATGGATGATACGAAAACACATACCAGGACGATACTATAGATTTAAAATGGTTAATTATAAAAGTAAAATATAACCTCATAGTCAGCAACAATATATTGTAAACACCAATCAATCAATCAATGTTGTTGACTGGTCGAGGACCAATTATCAACATTTTTTAATTGTTTTTTCGTCGGATTGATTATATTCCCATCCTTTTAAATGTCCAGTTATTTTAAATGTTACACTTGAACTAATCTTTGATTTAAATATTTTTATAATTTTTCAGCAGACACATATACTAAGGACCCTTTGTAAAGTTGTTGATTTTTTATGCTTAATCAGAAGGGAACCATATATGTATTATCAGCATCTTATTAGTTATGGAAAATGAGGTCTGAATCAGTTTTGAAATTTAAGAAAAGGCTCTTAAAACAATAACTTAAAGGTGTCATCATTGTTCAGCAATCTTTAGGACCTCCATTTGCTATTTTTTTCCTTTCAAACGAGGCAAAAATGTAGAGAAGGCCATTAATGCCATTATGACAAAAACGGTAATAATTAGATAGAAGCATTGAATCAAACATGAGAACTTCATTCAGGATAAATTACCGATAATGTTTGTTAAATTTGATTTTAAAATGTTTCCCAGGTGTCAAACTGTCAATGTAAGGTTTTACTCTCAACATGCCCATTTTCTATTTTTAGATTTGATGTCCATGTGACCACCAGCATCTTTACATAAATAGTCGATGGTTTTATTGGATTTTATTTGATTTCTTTGGAAGATGCAAAGATGCAAACTTATAATTTTGTTGTCTAGGTCTAATCTTGTCTAAAAAAAAAACCTGTGTGCTCTCACATGACGTGCAATTCATTGGTTCTCAACCAGTAAATAAGTAAAGATGTATCTTTTTTTAATGCCTACCGGTATTAACAATCTATATTCTAATTAAAATTGGATGTTTGTTGTATCTTTTAAAAAAAAATTAGGGTTAACCAAAAAAAAACCCAAAGAGATATATTGATTCACAAATTATAAAAAAAAATGTGTTCTAGCTAGACGGAATTCTTCTGCCTCCTAGGCCTTAGGGCATCTATTAACTACTTTTCATTCACTTTCATTGAATTATGCTTTTTATAGTTTTTGCCCATACATGTACATAGCCTATATATATCTTACAGTAAATTATGAAGTTAGTAATTCTAAATTGTGTTTTACTTGAAAACCATTATTTATAAATTTATTGTCAGATTTACTTTTAACAGACTAGAAATTTTCTATTTATCAGTGCAAGCTTAATGAAAATCCAACTAGAAACAAGATGAGGAGAATTTATTAAACACACATATACTGAGTACCTGTAAAAACAGAAATAAAATGACAACGAAAACAGGGCGAAACAAATAGAAGTGAAACATTATAGATTTACCCTATGTTTATATTTTTTGGGACACATTTAGGGTGGTGAGTATGACCCTATGCCCCCATCTAAATCCTGACATGAACACCGATTAAATATGCTGAGGTATCTATATTTAGATTTTCTCCGAATGAGGCATGCAACAGTAAATGATAAATGTATTACTTTTATTTTTTTTACCTATTTTGTAATAACATGAGGCCAATGGCCAAATTGTTGCAACATGAGGTGATTCTCAATGGCCAAATTGTTATAACATGAGGTCATACTCAATGGCTAAATTGTTATAACATGAAGTCATACTCATTAGTCAAATTGTTATTACATGAGGTCATTCTCAATGGCCAAATTGTTAAAACATGAGGTCAAACTCAATGGCCAAATTGTTATAACATGAGGTCATACTCAATGGCCAAATTGTTATAACATGAGGTCATACTCAATGGCCAAATTGTTATAACATGAGGTCATACTCAATGGCCAAATTGTTATAACATGAGGTCATACTCAATGGCCAAATTGTTATAACATGAAGTCATACTCAATGGCCAAATTGTTATAACATGAGGTCATGCTCAATGGCTAATTGTTATAACATGAGGTCATACTCAATGGCCAAATTGTTATAACATGAGGTCATACTCAATGGTCAAATTGTTATAACATGAGGTCACACTCAATGGCTAAATTGTTATAACATGAGGTCATACTCAATGGCCAAATTGTTATACAAATGTAACATTGGCTAAATTGTTATAACATGAGGTCATAGTCAATGACCAAATTGTTATAACATGAGGTCATACTCAATGGCCAAATTCTGCTAAATACTGAATTGCTAGTTATTTGTTAAAAAAGATATCAAGCGCAATGATTGTTTTATTTCAAATTATGAATGTTTAGGTTCTGCTTTGTCAAAGATGGCTATCTGTTTTACTACGCAGAACAACAAAGAAAGGAAATGGAAAGAAGAAAATGTATTAGTATTCATCCAAAGGTAATTCTTGATTCTTTATGATATAGAATATTTGATATTGCCATGATTGTGATAGGAACCATGGATTTAAAGGTGTATTTCCTAATAAAAAGAGGAAACATTATCATATGGATTTAAAGGTGTATTTCCTAATAAAAAGAGGAAACATTATCATATGGATTTAAAGGTGTATTTCCTAATAAAAAGAGGAAACATTATCATATGGATTTAAAGGTGTATTTCCTAATCATATGATAATGTTTCCTCTTTTTATTAGGAAATACACCTTTAAATCCATGGTTCCTATCGTAATCATGACAATATCAAATATTCTATTTAAGGTACTGGAATAAACATCAACATATGCAATCATAAGGACAGAAATTAACTTTTTTAGGCATTAGCAAATAGGACCCCTAAGAAAAAAAAATCTGGTAGCCAAGGATTTGATTAAGGCACCCAACTTTGGTGGGGATTGCAAATTGGGGTCAAATCTGCTAAAGGGTAATGATCCCTCCTCCCAAAGTATCACTGTTCTATTTTCTTTGGGGGGGGGGGGGCATGGCTGTGGTTTAACACATTTGATGAATTGTCCCACATATTTCGTTTTTATTTTGAAACCTGCACCCTATTACAAAGTCATTAACTCAATAGGCTACAGTGAAAACAACTTTTAAAGAGGTTCTTCTAGGTGGAAAATGATTTTTATCAGCCTTTTTATTGAATTGAATTGAATTGTTGGTGTTTAATGCCACTTTCAGCAATATTTCAGCTATATCATGGTGACCAGTTTTAGTGGTGGAAGAAGACGGAGTACCCGGAGACAACCACCAACCATGGGAAAGCAACTGATAAATTTTATCACTTGAGGCTGCGAGTCGAGTGCACCCTTTTTTTAATATTGAGTCACCCGGGCCCTCTTTAAATAGAAATTTAACAGGGACATGTCAAATATATTTTTAAATTGTATTTATTAATGCTTAAAAATTAACAGCTTATTGAAGAATTTATTATCTTATAGGGGTTTATTCCATTAGGAGAATCCGTTGTACATATCAACACTGGTGAGACACAGTTCCATGCATTTACAATCAGTAGTGCAGAATTGAAGGTGATTATATTAATGTTACTGTCATATGTATTATATATTATTATTAGTGATGGGAATCAGTCACATTTTAGAGATCGATGATCGTTATGCAAACATTTACCGATGATCACTCATCGGCAAAAATTACCTACTAAATATATTTACTGACTTATTTTCTCAAATAGTCTAATTTGAAGAGTATATGTTTGACAACAGTGAAGAGAGAAATAAAATTATATTGTATAAAAACACAGACTACATTTTTGTTTCATTTGCTGTGATTTTAAATATACTGACCGGAACACTACAAATCTTAGAAAACGTAGTTGTTGAAACATTTCTAATAAACAGAATATGTGATAACTTTTCATCTGTTATTCAAGAATTTTGAGATTTTATTATTGGTGATTTTCATCAAAACGGACTTAAAATAAAATAAATAATAGACTAGTTCAAAAATGTGTATTACCTGAGTGTCAGAAGTATGCTGGGATAAATTGCAAGATTTTCATCAGTATTAAGAAGAACAGAGGATAAAGTTAAATATATCTTTTTCTTCAACATTGGGAATCAGAATCAACTACAAGGTTTAAGAATCGATCATCGGATCGGATGCTGACGTCAGACTGATTAGTCGATGTTTCAGATGATCAGTGCACCACTAATTATTATGATGACAGAAAAATACTTATGCAAAAAACAAAAGACAACCATAAAAATGACAGGCTACGGACCATTTCTCACTCACTTTATGCTCTTGGTTGAAGATCCCACTGACTGTTCATTGTAGAACAGCAATAAAAGTGCGGTTCCTTTACTCTTATTGTTTCCAAGTGTAAAGTTTGATAGCTATATTGTCTCTTAAATTCATTTACATCTATATCCTTTCTTACTAAGTAGAAACAAAAAGAAATCCATTAAAAACCACTGCGTTTTGCAATAAATGCAATACAATATGTACATAAATAAACATTCTTTTGGTACAAATGTATTTAATTTCTGAAAAATCTAATGTAGTTAAAATAAATTGGGTACAAAAACTAAATCCTCTGTCATGTGAGAATAGTAAGTGTCTCTATTTCCTTCTGTACATACAATTTTTATTTTTGAATTGGTTAATCATCAAAACAGCATTTACTATTAATTGACATGTAAATTTAAATTTAAAATGGAACACACAGGGGCTGTCAGGGTCGTGATCGTATGGTAGTTGGATTTACAATTACCTATGCAATCAGTGTCTATCACCATTAACGTTGTAAGTTCGAATCCCGCTCAGACGAATTAGCAGTAGTCAGTGTGTAAGCGTACTTTTATTCCGGTGTGTAGAATTTCCGATGAGCAAATTTACACTAGTGTTGTCTTTCCATAAATAGTGCGAACTTTAAAAAACACAGGTAACAAATGGGTAAGTTTTGTTTATTATGATTAACACACATGTTTATAAATGCGCTAATCACTCAGAACCGGTTTTCCTATTGTTGTCACCCGTGCGTATTATTTAATAGCATCTCATCAATTTATTCTAATATTATAATGACAAAGATTAAATATTAAGATATGTAGCAGGAGGAATATCAAGCAATTTTGAATTACCTGAACAACAAATCTTACAATCGAAATGTTTCTGAAAATGAAAAAAAGGAGTATTCGAGCTAGGAGTAAAAAGTTCATGATCAAAGAAATAGACGGGTTGCAATATTTGTATACAAAAGACGCAAAAGTTGTAGTAACTGAGGAGAAAAAGAAGAATGAATAATGATTCTGCACTAGTGAGTCTAGTGTGGTTATTCCATATAGTAAACACTGTAATTTAGGTCTGTAATTTATTTATAGATAATTATACACCATGACAATTTAGTTTTGAATGGTGACTGAAGTAAAATTATTAATTTAATTCAGAATTCTTCAGTTCTTGATTTTTAGCTATTGTTATTGATTCCGCCACAAACATTCTTTCCGAAATACAGAATACCCTAGAGTATAATTTCTCCATGACCTAAATGCTCTAGGGTATAATTTCCACTAATTTAGTGTATTTATTCTATGTGATTAGAAATCAACATAATATGGACATGATGGATGATCTACTCTAGGAAATGAATTTATGCTTACATTACATTACAAGGTAGTACGTGTATTATTTCCTTGAAGAATAACTGCACTAGCTAATTTTTTCCAGGATAAATTATACTAGTGTATAATTTCCACAAAACAATTCATTTTGAAATAATCACTTCAATATTTTTTAACCTCCGAAAAAGCCCATGCCCCATTTTTTTTAATAGTCCCCCTAAAAAAATCCCTTTTAAGAGTGTTTTGGATACACAATTAAACAAAGGATAATTTACACTATGCATGGAAAATATAACCTAGTGCAATAATTCCTCTGGAAATTATACACTAGTGTAACTTATTCTCAGGAAAGAATACACTGGTGGAAAGAAAACACTTACATGTGAACCATAAATAATTAGAGCTTTAGAAAGTATATTATTAGTATTTATATTTTTATTTGTTTATACGGGTCATTCTCTGACAACTTTTCAAAATACCGAGTTTTGTCTATATGAAAGGAAAATTTGTCACAAACGTTTCATTTGCTACAGTTCGTTTAATTAATCATTCTTAAGACAAAATTAAGTGTTTGGCAAGCTGTTTTATCAAAAATATATATTTTCTATGTCTTTTACTCCTGTGGGGTGTAAATATTTGTCTTTACCGTCACAATACCTTAAGTGCACAATTTCTGACTTTTTCTTCAACATAAACCATAAAACCGATATGAATATAAACGAATAAATTGTTCTGTTGATATATGTAGAATTACTTATATAATTTTTCTTATATCTACGAAGTATTTAAAAGGTTTGTGTGTCATAATTTCAAAGTTGAGATCCGGGATGTATATATTTTTGCTATTTTCTTTAACTAGTGCTCAATGGTCAAAAATACCTGAAATGCGTTATAGATGTGCTACTACAGCGTCATTTAAGGTTACATATGTTGTATAATTACATATATAATAAAAAAAAAAAAAAATTTGAATTCGTGACGGAAAGGAATATTTGTGACAGTAATGAAAACGTATGTGACAGTAAAGACATTTTGGTTTATAATAACAACTACCAACATAAATCAAAAGCATGAGGTTGAATATAACACCTTTAACCGTACTCAAAAACATTCCTGCTGATAAGTAAAAGTGATTAAAAGTATGTGGTTGTCTTTACCGTCACGATTGTAATATGAAATTGTATATTAGACATTCTGCGCCACATTAAATTTTCGTGACGATAAAGACAGAAATTCATAGGACACACATTTTAGAGTAAATAAAAGAAATATTTTACATAACAAATATATATACAATATACATACATTGTCGGTAAATATAAAATTTATTTGTACAAGCTTTAGAAACAGGCAGAATAGCAAGCCTTAGGCGAGCTTTTCAGTCCTGTTTCGCAGCGAGTACAAATGAATTTTATATTTAACGACAATGTACATATATTGTGTTTATCCTGCAATGTCAAAAAAAGTCGGAAAACTTGTCAGATTTAAACAAAAAGGACAGAAACAAGTGTCATTCCTCGCCATTCGTAAATGTTGTCAAAAGTGTCTTCTTCGTGGTCCGCGTTACATTAGTACCAGTTTCATACTTGTCTGCGCCCTCCACTGTTACATAGCTACAGGGTACCAGGAAAGTTTATTCGTATAGTACGAAAAGTTTATTCGTCTAGTACGAATAAAGCAAAAATTTATTTGTATAGCATATTTGTACAGCAAATGTACTGATTGCAGGATAAATAAATCTTTAAGCATATTATTATTTAACGTTTATTGGTATCATTAAACCTTTAAAACATAAAGAAACACCATTTATGAAGATTTAATTATTCTTTTCTATAATCATCCCTGCTATGGAACATTACTGTCACGTGTATTATTAAGTCTCCCAAACAACGTTTGGAGACTTAATGTTTTTTGCTCCGTTTCTTATTATTATTATTTTTATTATTATTATTATTCTTCTTTCTTTCTGTGCTACATGAACGTGTCTGCAGCAGATCTCAGAAACTACTGGACAGAATTTCATGAAACTTGGTGGAGTTATAGATATATGTTTCTGGTTGATCCTAAAGTTTTCAGATTTGTGGTAAAGGGGGTCAAAGCCATATTTTTGGGGGTTCAAAGGGGGTGGGGGTTACTATAGAATTCTATGGGAAACTTGAAATTTCGTACATAATTGTTGATAACTTCTAAATGGATAATGATAGAGACATAAAATTTGACATAGTGATAGGTCACCATTAGAGGAGCAATTCTGCATTGTCAAAATGGCTGCCAAAACACGGCATAAAAATGGGCGGTAAAAATTCAACATTGTCCGATATCATCAAAATTTGATATGTGGGTAGATAATGATGTCCCGACATTGAAAAATTTCTACCGGTCGCCATTTTCAAAATGGCCACCACAATACGGCAAAAATTCAACATTGTGAGATAACTTCTAAATGGATAATGATAGAGACATAAAATTTGACATAGTGATATGTCACCATTAGAGGAGCAATTCTGCAATGTCAAAATTTTCAAGATGTCTGCCATTTTCTAAATGGCTGCCAAAACACAGCATAAAAATGGGCGGTAAAAATTCAACATTGTCCGATATCATCAAAATTTGATATGTGGATACATAATGATGTCCCGACATTGAAAAATTTCTACCGGTCGCCATTTTCAAAATGGCTGCCACAATAAAGCACAAATTCAACATTTTTCGGATTTCAACGACATTTCATATGTAGGTAGATTATGATGTCCCGAATTGATTCCTGACATCGAAAAATTTCTACTGTTCGCCATTTTGAAAATGGCCACCACAATACCTCACAAATTCAACATTGTTTGATTTCAACGAAATTTCATATGTAGGTAGATTATGATGTCCTGAATTGATTCCCGACATCACAAAATTTCTACCTGTCTCCATTTTCAAAATGGCCACCACAATACTGCAAAAAATCAAGCTCAGAATTTGTCACAATGCAAAGTGTTCATTTAAACCTGTTGTCAGTGGCCGGTTTGGGAGACTTCATAATCGTTAGATTATAATCATATCTTGTTCTATATGTGATGGTAAAAAAGAGAATTTGTAAATGTATTATTCACCTTATCCCTTAATGTATTTTTTAAATCTTTTAATGAAATGGATACAATTTAACATGAACAAACGACACAATGGGACACAATTGCAGTCTTTACCATCACTATTGTAAAAGTTGTCAGAGAATGACCCATACACAGTTTTTACCCATCTTTATAGTCTAGTATAAACATCTGTGAGAAGTAAATGATCTTCACATCATGTTTAAATTTACTATTTTTTCATATTTTCTTCTGTCAAAGTTGTCATATTAAAATAAACATCATGTTTACATTTTTCAGACAACTTATTTACTAGGTACAGGAAGTAATTATGAAAGGAGTCAATGGATTGAACAACTGCAAAAGGCTCAAAGAATGTAAATATCATGAACAAAGTTTACAGTTGTGGTCACAGTCATATAAATAGTTTGATTTACATATGTTATCAGTGGCTATCACCAGTAAGGTTGTGTTTTTTAATTCCCGACGGTGGAGAGGTGTACTCAATACAACTTTATGTGATAAAGTTTGTCAGTGACCTGCAACGGTTGGGTGGTTTTTCTCAGGTAACTCTGATTTCCTCCACCAATACAACTGACAACATTGATATTGTTTGTTTGTTGTTTATGGTGTTTAATGCCACTTTCAACAATATTTCAGTTATATCGTGGCAGTCAGTTTTATTGGTGGAGGAAACCAGAGTACTCGGAGAAAACCACAGACCTGTCGCAAGTCACTGACAAACTTTATCACATAATGTTGTACACCTCGCCCTGATCGAGATTCGAATGACAACATTGTTATACATTTTGTTAACTGAAATGTTGTTTATATTGTCTTTAAACATCCATTAACCAACGAAACCAAATCAACTATATGTTTTATTGTTTGATATTTTGTCATATTTTGAGGTAAATTGATTGGTGTTTTAGTAGAAGGACAAGTTTATTACAATGTTCATCTTTTTCTTCGGAAATAAATATACATGTATTAGTACTGATATATCATTTTAGAATTTGCATTTTATATTTATATGTTGAAAAAGTTATAACTATATTGATTTATAAGTTAAGATTTAATTATAAACAAAGGCCCTATTTCATTCAAACATTTATATAGGTAATGTTAGCTTATTAAAATATATATTGATTGATCCAATGTTACATACTAAATAGTTTCCACTACCAGATTACTAATTTCTCTGTTTTCGTAGTACATTTTTGCTACTTTTCTGTTACTGATATCTGATTTATTCATAATAGATGGTTATCTGATAATCCATTTTTTAATGCCCTCACTGAAAGATGACAGACCATTAAGTGTTGCCCTCATCAGTCTTTTAGTTTTTCAGTCTGTCTGTCCTAATTTGATTATTATTCCATTAGTGGTTCCAGAGTTATGTCCCTTAATTAAATGAAAAATGGCAATTTTTTGGTTTCCATGCTTTACTAACTTTAGTTTTACTTTGCCATAATTTTTAAAATTTTTACCCATTTTGTTTTACCACACTATACAGGTCAAGTTTGAATTTGGTTATTATTGATGTTATGGTTGGAGATTTATGTCCTTTAATTGATTGAAAAATGACAAATATGTGGTTTTAATGCTCAAACTTCAGTTTCTCTCTGCCAAACTTATTGAATTTTTAACACAAGTATTTTAGCAACAACACACAAATCAACCTTAATTTTTTCGTTAATGTCTTGCATGATTTCAGAGCTATGTCCCTTAATTAATTAAAAAATAACAGTTTCTTTTTGTTGTTTTCATGATCTTATTTTAGTTTCCATGGATCAACTGAAAGCTATTGTATGCTATACAGGACTTAGTTTTAAGTTTAACAATACCAGAAAGTGGGGAATCTCTGTCCCTTTGGAGACATTCTCCTTTTGTTTTTTAATATTTACTACAAAATTACTGCAACTGTCAACATTCTGTTTTTTTAGTACCTGGAAGAATGCACAGTTAACAGATGACATGATTAAACAACTGGAGTCCCAGGGACTTCAAATGGCACATCAAAGACAAGAATATTTGGGTAGGTATTTACACAGTACTGTTTGTATCAAATATAATCTGTTGCCACTTTGGTATGAGTGCCACATATGCAGTCTCATATATTGTTTACACTCAAAGATGCAATGCCTTATTCAAAAATGCAATGTTAGATACAAGATGATATCTAGATACATGTAATTTGATTCCACAATTAGAAGGGCAGAATACTCATGCTTTTGATGGCATTTATATCTCATGGAGTCATCCATATACCAGTACAGGTAAAAAAAAAAAAATTAGTACTGGGAAAACGAAAATTACCCTGATTCATAATGTAACAAAAGTATTAAGATCTAGAAAAAGTTGTTACATTTAGACAACAGAATTAGGGGGTTGGGGGGAGTGGATTTTAATCGTCCACATTCTCATCAACAATATTTACTAGCCCTAAAGGTCCTTACTCTTTTTAAGCCCTAAAACACAGAGAATACAATGCCAACAACTGATGGAAGTCTTTGGTTGTAACATGTAAAACAAAATGTGGCATTGTTAAAGTTGTTAACTACCTGTCAAATTTCAGTAGTCATACAAATATACACAAACAATTTATAAAAAGCTAACAAGATGTGCTTTAATTCAAAGATATGACATACTTTCTCAGAAATGACCACATGAACATGTGAAAAGAAAGTTTAAACAATTCATTCACATCATTAAACAATAAAAAAGGACCATGACATATGACGTTGGAAATCCAGGTCTTGTCTTGGGACAGGCTCAAAAATATGGAAAGGTTTAATTCATTAATGGGATGCCAACTATCCCCTCTTGCTACAGTAGCTAGGTGACTGAATTCTCTTATTTAACTGACTGTTAGTAGCCAAGACATCTACTTGTTATAGACCATTCAATTAAGAGAAAAACTGACTTATTGTTTTCTTCAATATTATATTTGTGTTTGTATATTACAGATAAACTTCAGGAAGAGATTACAGCATTATCTGACGAAAAACAGAGAACTGAGGTAAAATTGTTAAATTTCATTACCAGAAAAACTATGTGCTATTGTTTGTCTTCATCTAATTATTATTGAAATGGGCCTCAAAAGGAAATCTGTTCAAGTAACAAACAACTCATACCACATATTCAATATATAAATGTTAGAGAAAATGGCAGGGGTAATCAATAATGGACAATTCAGAGATACTGGCAACATTGTAATCAATTTAATGATTTATAATTAGTTTTACTGTTACTTGTTAATAAGGTCATAGTAATTAATGCTAATTCTAGAAGTTCAACAATTTATGAAATCAATTTATGTAAGTATCAAATAATTACAGTAATTAAATTTTCTATAGGAATTAGAACAAGTCAACTGTGAACTAGAAAAAGAAAAGGCAAAGTTAGAGCAATACCATGAAGATATGACCAAAGACTATGAACAAATGAAAGTGTAAGTTGTATAGAAAGTAGATGATTTTTTTCAATTAAAAGGGGAAAAAAAACACCTAATTAAATTCTAAGAGGACAAAAATGTATAATGTGGTTTAAATTAGATTTTATATTTCATTGGGTGTTTTGTCAGGTACATCAGGTTATGTATACATCTCTTGGTATATAAATCTGAAGCCAGTAATGTGACATTATATACCTTGTATAGAACATGAAATACATATACTATGTAGTAGATAGATCTACAATTATTGGTGCCATGTGTAGTACACATTTGATGTATACAACATACCCCGTCTTTTGTCTTCTTAATAACTAATTACAATAGAAGTAAATAAGTATTTTTGTGTGTAATACTCACACAGGCTAGCCAAAATATTGTGTTAAACAGTAGGTACAATATAGCTGCAATAATGTAGCTCCTGTGACAAACTTGTGTCGGCAGAGCTACAACGCGGTCCCATTCGTCACAATGGAGCAAAAAAAAAGTTGCAGTTGAAACATAAAAACTCACTATTTACGCTTCAAACATTTCATTATAACTATTACTGATGATCCCAGTCCTTGTTAAATCGGTTTGGCTGAGAAATATATGCTTTTCAAAGGTAGCAACCACCTTGTTCAAATTTATCGATCGTTTTCCATAACCGGAAACTACGGAAGGCGGAGCTTTTCTAAATATGGTATTTCTGATGTAAACATTCACGCCTAAATCGCCAAATATGGTATCGACATCCAAATAATGAGGCCGGAAATGACGAAATTCAAAATTTTCAGAGAGTGAAAGTAAACATGGATTTTTATTTTGTGGGAATTACATTCTAAAATACTGGTAGGTGATAAAAACTTGTTATAATAATGGACAAAAGAAAAGGTTATGTCTTATTATTGATAAATGCAGGTGTCAGAAGCTCTGTAAGCGAGCGCAAAAAATCTCGGCGGCTGCTCCATTACGTGTAATGGCATCCCGTTATAACCCTTGCGAGTAAGCGAGCATTTAGGGTTTTATTATTAGAACTAGGTACAATAGTCCCCCTATTATAAGGCTACCTACACCATAGACCACCCTGTTATCAGACCAGATTTCAGATGTGCTGAGATAGTAAAATAGTACTTTTAAAATTATCCCCATCAAGAGAGTCAGTCCGTCTTATATGGCCACTTTTTTTTTGTAGAAGGTTTCAGCCTTATAAGAGGAAGACTACTGTATTATTCACACAATACGGTTGTTTCGAATCATGTCTATTCCGACCACGTTCCGTCTTTTTCTTGTCTTGACGTCTGAACAAATCGGCAGGCAACTTCCGGTGTTTACGCTATTACTGTGACAACGTCAGCATATCATAGTCGTAGATGCGGTAGATTATAAGTAATTGTAATATGGAGACGCCAAGGAAACCGCTGAATAAATACTGGTGTTCAGTACCCCACTATCTGTCTGATATCAGAAATATATACATAAAGGCAGATCGTTTTCCTTTGATGATGCTGACAGCCGCAAATAAAGAAAGAAAACAAATTTATTTTAAAGAAGTATTTGTCTCTGCATACAAATAAAATAATTTAATTGATATCTGTCTTTTACAGAAAATGTTAAGATTTTTTTAAGTTGAGGATCGAACGTTAAAACGGCACATATTGATTGGAGTTTTTGTTGTGTACATTGATACCGAAAGCTCAATGCTGATTAGTCCATCGAAATCACGTGATCTGGCGGACGAAAATAACAAAATTTTGACGGAATGGAATTGATTCGAAACAACCGTATTGATTTATACTATATGTATCTACATTTCTTGTCCTACATTAGCACTATTCAAAATTGAGACAGACTGCAAATTTTTGTTACTTTAATTTTTCTTTCTTTTGGGAACGAAATTTTTATGTGATTTAAAAAAAAAAATTCAGGTTTGATGACAGTTTTGAAAGTGGCATTAAATAACCCATAGACCAATCCAAACTTAATTGGAAATGAAATGAAAACTGTCTTTTACAGTGAATTGGAAAGTAAAATTGACGGTATGAGAAATCTTGAAGCTGATAGTGCTGAACTGTCACAATCATTAATAGAAAAAGATACAGTTCTACAGGCAAGTTTTACTAGTCTTGATATTACAACTATATTTGTAGTAAACATGACTATTAATATTCCATGGATTATATGAAATTAACTTGATGAATGAATATGAATCAGAGTAATTGCAAAGTTGCAGGAGATTTTATACAATGAACTTGTGATTCCTTCATACTCTAATCTACTCTATTAATACCTTCAGTTTTATATGAAAGTCAAATGCATACAATCATTTTGAATATCATATTTATTTTTCATTAAACTGCATAACAAGGAGTTTAGATCATAATTTTCTAGTTAGACATATGCACCTTGTATATATGATTCTGTATGAGTAAAATAATCAGTGACTGTCAATGACGTGAGATGAGACAATTCCACACTCAGGATCACATTGTTTTTCATTAAAAACTCTGCAAGCCATGATTCCGACTAAAAATGTGAACCCTTGACAGCAATTGTCCCATCTTTAGACCATGACTGATTATTTGTGAGACAGGGAAATCCATAGATTTGGTGGGGTGACATTTTCTCTATCTTACACAGGAGAATGTAAAGCATCTCACTGTTTATTGCCCAATTGTTTTGGTTCTCTTTTCGGAAATAAATACACATATATTGGTTACTTTATCGAATGTTGTATCATTATACGGAAAATGTACCAATGAACTAACAGTATTCAATACACAGTGTTCAGATTGGTGGTTCTCCCATTATAACATCAAGAATAACAGTTTGTAGATGACTTCCATTATGACAATATTGACAATAATAAAACACAATGAACTGTTCTTTATTATATCATACATTTTTAATGACATTGAAATATCAAACACCGTTCAACAATCTCAGATATTATACACCAAAATTTCAGTCATCTCAGAAAAAACATGTCTAAAGACATCTAATACATGAGATCTATCCCTCTAGACTGACAGCCATCTTGTACTTTAATTCACTGATGTAAATTGTGTGTCTTGAAAGACCATGTATTTTTGGTTGGATAGATTTCACTTATCATATGAGAAGTACATGATAAAGTAAAATATCCAACCTAAGCCATAAAATATCATGATTGTTCAAATTTACTTTGAATTTTTCAATGAAACTTGAAACTTTATAATTTTAGAGTCTTGCTAAGGAAAAGGACAAAGTATTAAAACAATTAGAAGAAAAAGAAAAAATGATAAGTAAAGAATTTGAAGATCATTCCCAGACTGAAAAATTAAAGAAGGCCTTACTGCAAATTGAAGATGATACACATTCTCTACTTCAAGACAAATCTGCTGCAGAGGAAAGGTATTGTCATTGTTATACAGAGGGATGGGGTGTGAAATGTGTGGAAATTGAAATAAAGATATCCTTTAGACACAAGAAGAATTGAAACAAGTTGTTGACTTCTTTATGTAAATAAAAGAAGGTACACAGTTGTTTATGTAAAGAACAGGAAAAACACACTGTTTGCAAATGAAAGTATTTGATATAGGATAGTTATATAGACAGTGGTTTGAAGTTTTTTTCCTTATTTGATAGTAATTAACCCTAGCATATTTTGAGTAGCTGGGAAATTACATGTTCATATTTTTTCTTGATTTGTTGCTAAAAGTTTTTTTTCCATATGTTATGAAGGAACTTTAAATTGTTTTTACAGATTACAGATAAATGAATCTACTATACAAAAATTAGAGGAAGAAAAAAGAACAATATGTGATCAGGCTTCTGAACTAAAGGAAACTATCAGGGTAAGTAGAATTATGTGAGGTGTCATACAATAGATATATCATTCCATAAAAGTTTTGAATCTGCCTAAAAAATTATTGATACCTTAATTTGAATTCATAGCAAATATTCTTTTGTTCTGAAAAATTGTGTTAATTACTGGAAGCAGTAGAAGAACATAACATGTACATATATTGAGTTATGTGTTTTTATTATTGTTTGTTTATGTCTGTGTTGCCATGGGGGATGCAATAGTCAGGAGGAGATGTTGGTATTCCATTGACAAGTTTGAAGACACCACATTTTTGTACATGTCCCAGGCTGGGGACCTGCATTTTTAACACAGATGTCATGGTCTCTTTGTGTTCCTTGATATAAGGTGAGAGGTGGTTGTTTGTTGTGTTGATATTGCTTGAATTGTTGACCATCACTGTTTAAACTTTCTTTTCATAATGGTAATAAATTTTCCTTTTTATTCGTAGGATTTGAGAACTCAAAAGGAAATGACTGAAGCAGAACTAAAGGTAATACAGTAATAATGTAATATTATATCAGTGTGAACAACTACTAAAATATCACATCATTAATTACACGATTGATCTCCTCCAAAATAGAGTCCACATGTAACATCAGGTTTTAAAACTAATATCTCACTACATAATGTGGAACCGCCATGATATAACTGAAATATTGTTAAAAGTGGCATTAAACACCATAAACCAAACCAAAATGTAGATGAGTTGCATTAGAATAGATATAACAGTATAGTTTTTAAAGCTGTTGCTGAGTCAGCTGACACATCACCAGTATACTTCATTTGTTACCATCAGATTGAAAATTGATCTTAACAAATATTAAAATACAATACCACAATCATCTCCCAAATCTAAAATTTTGTCAAATACTTCATAGGGATTGGTGATTCTAAATTTCATGACATAAGAAAACAAGAACTTTTGTTAAAAATATAAGCATAAAGATTTGTTGTTATTTTAATTATGGATATTATTCTATGGGAACTGTATATTCAAGATGGGTTGCATGTATATATATCCCCGTGTGACAATAAGTCGGCCAGTCATTGGATAATGTTTGATTATTTTTTTCATGTTTGAAAAGTAAACATTTTTTTCTTTTTAATTATGTTCCTCATCTATTCTTGCTCACATGTGTAAAGTTCCCATGGAAAAAAGATCGATAATAATAACACACTGACCCATATTTGTTTAATACCCTTTTTCCAAATGGCATCCTATTACATCACATAAGGCCAGTCAAGGGTCAATAAATCACATGATTTTGTCATAGGCCAACCAAACTTAAAAAGTAAACCGAATTAAGAAAGCATTGCATTTTAGCTTTGTCTGAAAAATTACAAAAGATGTTTTTTGTAAATAGTTTGAAATTGAAGTATTAAAAATTAATTATTTGATGCAAACATTGAACTTGCTTACCCATATAATAAAATATTTATTCCTGTGAATTTTTTGTTTTTATTTTTGTCAATGCAATATATTAGACTGACTACATACTTCCATATTTTTGTAAAACAATTAATGACTGATTTCTGTTTACTTCAATCACATTTATTATCACAGAGTGGTAACAATACAGTTTTGTTGTAATAATTTGTAAGATTGACAGGTTTTTTCCCCCCCAGATAATCTCATTTTTCTGTTTGGTTTAATTTAATTCTCTGTTCAATTTATGTTATAAATTTTAAAATTTTTGAAGTAAAATTAATTTTTATTAATAAATACTTACCACTATAAATTTTGAGATAGTCCCTAAGCGACATCCGAACAGCAGGAAATACCAATAATATTATTACAATATTTTGAGAAGATCCCCTAGAGGACCTAATAAAAGCTTCCCATAATACAACCCATTCAATTTCCTCAAGTACTAAAAAGAAGCAGGGGATGCAGGGGAGGAGACTGAAATGGGTGGGACCTATAATTTATAGTGGTAAGTATTTATTAATAAAAATTAATTTTACTTCAAAAATTTTATAACATAAATATCGTACCACTATAAATTCTGAGAAACACAGAATCTAACATATAGCTGAATCCCCTATTTAGTAGTGACCGGGGGAAGATTAATTCGTTGCGCAGCTATAATAGGTCCTAGGGGAAAAAGATTATCAGCATGTGAGGTCATGGAACGCAGGTAATGATCAATGAAAGAGTTCTGACATCTCCAAAAACCTGCCGACAAAACTTCTGCAATAGAAGCTGAACTAAAAAGAGCCCAAGACGGAGAAATGGCTCTGACCTCATGTGCTTTAACTGAGTGGCGAGCTAAAGTTTGCTCACTAGAAGAGTGATATGCAAGAAGTATCGTATTGCACAGCCATCTAGAAATGGACTTCGATGATAAATCAGAAATACCTCTTTTTAAAGGTAAAAATAGTCTAGAATTAGAGTTAGTTGCTCTGACAGAAAAACCTTTCTGTCGGATTCCCTTCCGGAGAGTAACCATGCATGCAGATACAGGTTCTCTGGATTTGGATGCAGTATTCTTCCTTTCAGTTGAGACAGTAGATTCACTCTGAGAGGAAGAAGAATTGGTCTTGCACACGAGAGACGCAGCAGATCTGTGAACCAGGCTTGTTTTAGCCAAGCCGGTGCAATAAGAATGATCTTGCAAGATTCCAGAGCCACCTTTTGAAGGACCTGAAGGGAGGGAATGCGTAAGCAAACATTCCTTTCCAAGAGATTGACATTGCGTCGACAGCGTATGCTAGAGGATCTGGAACTGGAGAAACGAAAATGTCCAGCTTGTGGTTCAGAGACGTAGCAAACAGATCCAGATGAGGATGACCCCAAAGAAGACTGATGGCATTGAAAATTACTTGTAGTAATTCCCATTCCGTGTTCACTGTTGCTAGAGAGCGTGACAGTGTGTCTGCTAGTACATTGAGATGACCCGGAATATGCCTCACTACCAGTTGAATCTGAAGTTCTGAGCAAAGAAGGAGAATCTCCCTGCAAAGAGAATACAGGCTGAAACAATGAGTGCCTCCCTGGTTTTTCAGATAAGCTACTACGGTAGTATTGTCTGTTGCCAGAACCAGAGATTTGAGATGAGGAGTTGTTCTGAAATGAGACAAGGACAAATGAACTGTGATCATCTCCAACAGGTTGATGTGTTCCTTCTGTTGTAGAGGAGACCACAACCCTAAGGCCCAACTTCCCTCTAGATAAGCTCCCCAACCCATGTTGGAAGCATCTGTGTAGATAGTTAGGGTAGGAACTGGTACTGACAGAGATAGACCTTTCATCACATTTTCCCTGTTTATCCAGCACTGTAGGTGAGGTAACAGTGAAGGATGAAGAGGGATCTTTGCTTCCCAATCTTGAGAGGCTGGAAGCCAGTGTTGAAGAAGATAAAACTGTAGGGGCCGAATGTGGAGACGCCCTAGCGGAACCACTTCTGCGAGTGAGTTGAGGAAACCTAGCAGTTGAGAAAACTGTCCGGCTGTTACGAGCTGAGAGTGTTGGAACAACAGAATTCTCTGACAGAGGGATACAAATTTTTCCTCTGGTGGAAAAATGAGACCCAGGTTTGTTCTGTAGTGTTCCCCTAGAAACAGAAAATTCTGAGAAGGAGTCAACTCCGACTTCTTCCAAGATATTAAAAACCCCAGATTTAGAAAAAACTGAATTACCATTTCCATTTGGGAAACAAGAGTTTGTTGATCGAAATCCCTGATCAGAGAATCATCTAGATAGGAATGAATCTGAACAGACAGTGTGTGTAGATGAGCTATTACTGTTTGAAACACTCTTGTGAAGACTAGGGGAGCCGTTGAGATCCCGAATGGGAGTGTTTGAAATTGGTATACTGTATTGTCCCAAACAAAACGAAGAAATTTTCTGAAGGGAGGAGCAATAGGGATGTGAAAGTATGCATCCATGAGATCGAGGCTTGTTGTCCACATACCAGGGTGGATACAAGACCTGATGGAACGATTGGTTTCCATTTTGAAATGGGGTACCAAGAGAAACGTATTCAGGATAGAAAGATCTATAACTGGTTTCATACCCCCAGTTTTCTTGGGAACTAAGAAAACACGGGAGTAAAAACCTGGAGATTGAAAAGGATCCTGAACCCTCTCTATTGCTCCTTTCAAGATCAAAGACTGAACTTCCTCCGACAGAAGAATCCGCTTCTCTTTGTCTGACGTGTGAGACAAAGAGATGGGAATCTCTGACAGTGGAGGTGACCTCAGAAACTGAAGATGTAGTCCCCCCCACGAGTCTGTAGTAATTTTCTCCCATTGACTCAGAAAGTGAGTAAGTCTCCCTCCTACAGGAATAGAGGGGAACGGAACAGAAAACGGTTCCTCCCTCTTGGGAGGTGTCAGTAATAAACGAGGGGGCAACTTCCTATTTGCGATTCCCTGTCTTCTTGGCCCATTTTTTCTTGTGAGAAAAATTGGGCTTGGAAGCAGAAGAGGTAGTTTCCTCTTCTTGGGAAACGTGTGGGTAGAACCAGAAGGATGATTAGTTACCACAGAACGTTTGCCATTAGTTACCTGAACGTTAACTTTGACAGGGTGTGGAAGTTTCTTCATCTCCTCCTGGACAGATAAGCCAAAGATCTTGTCCGACAAAGGAGAAGACAGCAAAGAGTCTTTTAAAGACTCATTGACCGAAGATTTCTCTAAAATTTCACTTCTTTTAGAAAGAGTGAAATTACCGAGCGTGCCCATAAGAAGAAGTTGAGAGATACCAATAGCCTGGTCAACTTGGAGTAAGAAGGACTTAAGCTCCGAAAAATCATCCCCTCTCTCCTGTATTAAAGACCCAGCTGCGGACAGAAAGTGTTCAGCTGTACCCAGTGCATGAGAGGTGCTCCTAAGAAGGTTTTCTGACTTAGACCAAAGAGATTGTGTAAGTCTTAACCCATCTACTGACTTAGAGCCTAGAAGGGAAGCCATAGTTTTATCTCAAGTAGGAGCTGACTTTCCAATAGACGAATTGTGTATCTCGAAATCCTTACTTCTAAACCTGCCTGAAAAAAAAGAGGGACCAAAACCAGGAAATTTTCCAGTATTGTTACTAGAAGAGCCAGGAGGTGAAGCTAAACTATCCTGAATCACTTGAAGAGCTGTGGAAACATGCTTAGATTCAGCAAAAGACTTGTAAGAAGAGGAAAGTTCCTGAGACAAACCACACGACGTCTCAAACGTGGTCAAAGTTTTTTGGATCCTAGGAGGGGAATCAAAAGGAACATGGGCTTTTTCTTTGAGTAGAGAATAAACCCTAGCCTTTAGTTGTTCCCTAGAAGCCGGAAACTCCTCAGACTCGGATTCACTAGAACTACCTTCCTCGGGAGTACGAGCTCTGTTTAGAGCGGAAGAAACAGATTTCTTCGAAACAGAAGTAGTAGGAACAGCTTCCTCCTCTACAGTGAGAAAAGAAGCCTCCTGACTCCCTGGGGCCATAGATAGAGTGTCATCTTCTTCTTCCTGACACTGGTTATGAGAAGAAGGCTCTACCGGGGAACCTAACCGAAACTCCAAAGCATACAACCTATCCGAGACAACCTATCCGAGACAACCTTCAGATCAGAAATAAGTGACTTCTTAAACTCCCCTAAGGTTTATCTTACTTCTCTGGCTAGTGAAATCTGAGAAGAGGAAGTATCAGAAGATAACCTGGGGTTACTGGAAGGATTACCAGGAAAAGTTGACCAAGGATAGGAAGGGTCACAAGGAAAACCAGGATGAGCTTGGAACTGAGGTGTCCAAGGAGGACAAGGCCAACCTGGGAACTTATTGGAAGGTTGCAGTGAAGAAATTGGAGGTCTATGCTGCATAGCATTCAAACCTGTTAAAAACGATGGGGCAGTGATATTAGACACAACCGTATAAACAGGATGAGAAAAAGTGTGGGTCACTGAAGACACAATGGAAATTCCAACCCTGGTAACTGACCTATTCAGAACCAGGTCCGAGGTTAGGTGGTTTCTCAGTTCTGCTACCGAAGTCTCAGGAGTAGTCTGGGAAACGGAGGTAGGAATTCCCACACTCAGAGGGTTAGGTATGGAACCATCCCAAAAAGTGTCACTGCCTGTGATGGATTTGAACAGGCTCAATTCCATAATTTTACAATTTGAACAAAAAATAATAAATAAATATACTGTAATTTACCTGAAATTACAGTAAAAATGTGTCACAATATAAATATAATATACAAAAAATATGTATAAATGTACAAGGGTATCAAAAACAAACAAAAACCGTTTTCATCTGTTCTTCAAGAAAAGCGTGCTATTCTGGTCGCAGCAGGAAATTGAATGGATTGTATTATGGGAAGCTCTTATTAGGTCCTCTAGGGGATCTTCTCTTAATACATTTTGTATTGTCATAATATTATTGGTATTTCCTGCTGTTTGGATGTCGCTTAGGGACTATCTTAGAATTTATAGTGGTAAGGTATTTATGTTATAAAATTTGATTATTGCTGTTAAATTAATTCTTTTTCTATCTTCTCTGTGAATATCATTTCATTACCCCCAAGAAGTAAGGGGTATATTTGTTATTAAAGCAGCAGTGGAAATGCAAAATAATCTGCCATTTTGTGACTAATGGAGAGCACTTGTGATGACGATTACATCAACAAACCGGAAAGGTAAAAATGCTTGGGAAATACTATCGCTTAAAACATATTTAACAAGCATAATGATCAGGAAAAAAAGACATTAGTAAAAGGAATCTTTTTACTTGCATGGAATTTATTCAATTCAATCTTATCTGTTTTAATCTCATCTTGTAATTTTGAAGTTTAAAAGAATTCCCTCTGTGTTTATGTACGCTATGAATATACAGAATGACGTCATTGGTTTCGTGCTGCGCGAGAATTGTAAATCAAAACAAGTGACCGACTTTATTGCATGACCGAGCAGATGTCACGACACGATATATACTGTTTGTACATTGCAGAATTGTGGATTTGGCCATAGAGGCTAAATGGTTCGTCATCATGCTAAGCAAATTAGTGCTGTAGTGTCCCAATATTGTAAATTCAATTCCTGCTAAAGGAACAGTCAAACAATTGTCAGCTAAAAATCTACAACTGTTGGTTGAAAGTTCCACATGTATATATTTATATATGCTTTTGAAACTAAATTGATTTGCTATTGATAAATACCTTAATACTTTTACAGTTATTTTCCCAAAGGTTCTAACATGTAACTTTCATAACAAAAGAGATCTAATAGCATGAACTATACAAAAAAATCATTCTGTTTTCTTTCTGATATCTGTCTTTTTATGATGTAAGTGAGTCAAAGATAAAATAAATACATAAATCCACCATTTTGTTTCATTTGTCTCGAATAAAGAATAAATGAATTCATTAACAATTGTTATATTAATGTTCATATTATATAATTTCAGGAGGAAATTGTTGCAAGAATGGCTGCAGAGAGAAAATTACGAAATGCCAACATATCTTTAGAAAAATTAAATGATGCTGTAACTTCTCAAACACCTAATATACATTGTGACATTAAACAGGAAATGGTCACCAATGTCAAGAATTTAAAAAGTAATACTTTGTATCTATCTACCCTTTATATTTACAAATATTTATCTAAATAATTCTGATTTTTACTTCTTTTTAATATAAGACATGATGTTAAGCAAGACATGAATATTAAATTTAATGTTATGTACCCTTATCTGTATTCACTATGATACGTTTTTAGTTAACCTGAACCAAAAGTCCAGGTGAACTATTGCCATCACTTGGCGTCCGTCCTCTGTAAACTTTTCACATTTCAAGCTTCTTCTCCGAAACCACTGGGCCAATTGGAACCAAACTTAGCAGGAATGTTCCTTGGATAGTCCTCTACAAAGTTTCTGTTTTTCGTTCCAGTCGGATATTCAACATGGCTGCCAGGGCCAATAATATGCTCTGATGGGCTGAAATTTCAAAGATCTTCTTCTCTGAAACTAATGAACTGACTGAACCCAAACTGTAAATGAATGATCATTGGAATGTCCTTTACCAAGTTTCTGTTTTTTATGCCGATCGAAAATCCAAGATGGCCACCATCACAGGACATAGATTAACATTGGAACATATGGGAAAATGTTCAAATGCCTTCTTCTCAGAAACTACAAATATGATTAAAGCCAAACTGTACATGAATGTTCATTGGTTGGTCCTCTAAAATCTTAAGGTATTTTTTTTCCGATATGAAATTCAAAATGGCGGCTACGGCAGGACTTAGTTTAACATTGCACCCTATGGGGAAAATGTTTCAAAATGCTTCTTCTCTGAAACCACTTGGACAATTGAAACCAAACTGCCCAGGAATGATCATTGGAAAGTCCTCTACAAAGTTTCTGTTTTTTATGCCGATCGGAAATCCAAGATGGCTACCACTCAGGTCATAGTATTAACACAGGACCATATGGGGAAAATACAGAAATATGTTCTTCTCTGAAGCTATTGCACTGATTGAACCTAAACTGTGCATCAATCATTGGAAGGTCCTTTACAAACTTTGTGTTTTTTATGTTGATCGGAATTCCAAGATGACTACCACTGCAGGACATAGTTTTTTTTACATAGGATCAATTGGTTCTTTTTATAACCAGGTGAATGATACAGGCTCTTGAGAGCCTCTGGTTTTGTATTTAATGCTTTGAGGTGAGAAATGGTTATTTGTATTTAATACTTTGAGGTGAGAGATGGTTATTTGTATTTAATACTTTGAGGTGAGAGATGGTTATTCGTTCACATTGTTTTTTTTGTATTTAATGCTTTGAGGTGAGAGATGGTTATTCGTTTTGTTGGTAATGGTGGAATTGTTGACCATCACTGTTTAAATTTTCTTCTTATAAAAGAATAATTATTGAATGTAACATACTTTTAATTTTAGGATTTTTTGATGATATAGCTACAGAAGCTTCCATAGACTCTGATAAACCTGTGATAGTCAAAAATTTAGTTCGTATAAGAAAAACAATTGCACGACGTGAGAGACGAAAAACTAGTACTAGTAAGTAATGCTGTACGCTTTACAAGTTAATAGGCTTCTTATCCTGTTAACAATGATCATATCTTGCTGTATATATATCAGCTGACAGCTGTTAACTAACAATCTTAAATCAAAGTGTGGGTCTGATCTAGTCTCTTCTCATTGGTTATCAGGCATCTTGCCATGTTGGATTCTTGTTGAAGTGGAAAATTTTAAAAGCGACTTTTGACAATATCTGTATGGAGAATCCATGTTGAATAGAAAGGATGTTAAATATCATGATATATGAGATGATGATGCAATGCCATAATTTCTCAGTGACGAGGAAATTATAATTCACCTATGTTTAAAGGCATACAGTCGCTCAGATTGATTTTTTTTGTTTATATTAAAAGTTGCCAATATTCGATGTTTTATACTAATAAAATGTTCTGAACAAGAAGCCAGGTTTAAAAAATAGGTTATAATGTCATAATTAGTGAAAGGAATTCGAATGTTTGTTGGTGAAATCGCCATTAACACACCTAATTATAAGTCGGCTGTCTTTTCCGAAGTTTACCGGACACTGATAACTGCTATAAATAACCAGAAAGCATGTTGCAGGTAAATATTGGTTAAAATTAATATAATTTAAGAAATATATCTATGAAATTGGATCCCGGGGTAATCAGTTAATATTATATAATGGTATTTAGTAAGAATAACACTTAAAATCGAAAATACGTGATGAAATCAATAAAAACAAACCCAAGCTGTGCAAAGGGGCCCGATAAAGGGAAAATTGTAAACAAATTGTATTGCATATTATTGACAACACAAGTTGTCTTGATTACAATTTTTTTAGAAAAAAAAGAGACATGAAGTTCATTATTTTAGTCACTAATTTAAAAGAGATATCACTTAGCGTTTTCTCCTGAAAAAAAAAGATATATAAAAAAAACTACGATGCAATTCTGTCAAAATACGATTCAGCCGAAAATAGATAAATAAATTATGCTTACGTGTTGAAAAATGGAGTAGGTCGGTTTAACATCTTTTTTTAATTTTTACACAAATCTTGCTGAATCCTCCTGTGTCGTTTTCGCGTAGAATCTGTCAATATTTTTATTTATAACATGTGCTTTTTTCAGCAAGCAATTTTGCACATGCGCACACGCTTTACCGAATGAGGTCACTGTGTAGGTCATCAATGATCATATTCATGAATATATGAATATCATGCTGGTAAACATTGAATTCTTTACGGGAGATAAAAAATCAAACAGCGACATAATTCCTTCATTCCAGGTTAAATACGTATGATATTATGAAACATTTCAACTGCAATTAGTATAAAACATCGAATATTGGCAACTTTCAAAAAAGAAAAAAATCAATCTGAGCGTATGCCTTTAACTTTTATTATATTACAATAGTTGTTTTTAAAACATTGTTATGGCTGCAATCATATGTAATTTGGATTTTATCTACCTATGGCAATTGGTGGCCATCAATACTAAATTTGGGAATTTAATCCTCATCCGTGTTGAAGTGTTTTTGATAAATTCTCCCAGTACTCTGGTTTACTCCACTAATAAAAGTGACTGTGACGTTATAACCGAAATATTGTTGAAGGTGGCATTAAACATTATACCCCAAACTTAAATATAAATCTGTACCTGTAGCCTGTAATGTATTTGGTCAAAATTCTATTAAATAAGAATGATTCATTTTATACCCCCACTCATAGAGTGGGGGCTATATTGCAATCACTTTGTCCGTCCATCCGTTTGTCCGTCCGTTCACACTTTCGTTAAAGATGTCTCAGCTGCTACTGGAAGAAATGATTTTATTTTTGATACATGACTTTGGCATAGTGACTTGTACCGTGTCTCCCCTTTCCAGGCTTACCGCACATCTACTTCCTGTTTACCGCGCGACTTAGAATTTTTCATGTTTGCTGTAATGAAAATTTTCGTAACAGATATCTCAGCTTCTACTGGAAGAAATGATTTTATATTTGATATATGGTTTTTGCATGGTGAATTGTACCGTTTCTCCCCTTTCCAGGTTTACCGCACATCTACTTCCTGTTTACCGCACAACTTAGAATTTTTCATGTTTGCCGTAATGAAAACTTTTGTAACAGATATCTCAACTTCTACTGGAAGAAATGATTTTATATTTGATATATGGCTTTTGCATGGTGAATTGTACCGTGTCTCCCCTTTCCAGGTTACAGTGATAACAAAAATGTTTAGCTTATGGTTACACAAATCCCTGTTGTGTACTTTTCAGCCAGTTTATAATGATTTGTACTGATTCATAATGATTTGTGCAGAGCTCGATGTTCCAGATTAGTTTGTGATCCATTTTCTGGTAATGAGTGTTGAGATATATACAAATTTGACACAAATGAACGAGTGGGGGTATTCTTAGCACGACGTAGCGTGCAACATCTTGTTGTTCCTTCATAATGGTTATTTATTAGCACTGTCAAAATATTGACAGGATATACTTGGTATTAAGGTTTACCATTAAAGAGGTAAGACAGGTTCCTGTGTGTTTTGAAATGAGTTGGATGATTTTGATGAGAACCCTGGAATCGTATTGTTATTTAATTTTAAAGTTATGCAACATCTAGTACACTGTTTTTAACATGTATGTCCAGAATAATACTTGTACTAACATTCTTTCTTTCTTATTTGTTGAACTTTGAATTTTTAGCATAGAATTTTATGGAACTTTTTTTGTTACAATTGGTAGTAAAAAATAAATGTAGATATCAAATTTAGTGTGCATGACACGTTTCTGAATAACCTTCAACAGGTACGCTAAAAATAAAAAGATAGGAAAGCCAAATAATTTAAAGCTTTGGGGAGCAATAAAACCAAAAGGCTTAAACAGGATAGCCAAAATCAGCTAAGGTCACCTATGCATGAGGGAGGAGAACCTTAGTTTTATTAATAATTACATTGATTTCTTATATTTGCTGAGTGTTTTGTGATTGATGTTCTGTAGGAGTAAATTCATCTGAATCGCTTAGTATGAACACAGCATTTTGATGTAAGTTCTTCCTCTTCATCATCACTAATTAACATACCAGTATTTAATGGGTGAATAATAACAGTAATTGGACAAAAGTGAAATTTGAAGTTATTTGTTTTTATGTTAAATGGTGATAGTTATAATGAAGAGAATATTCACTGTATTTATTGTTTGTCAATCAGTAATACAATATAACATGTCTTAAGAGACCATCCTTTCTTATAAGCACACTTAAATAAATGATATTTGTTTGTAAGAAGAATATTAAAATTAACATCATTTTTTCATGGTCTGTAAAAATTAGTCATTTTCATAAAGTAAGTGTCGTATACAGCAGTAACATTCTTTAAATAAAACCTAATTCACAGATTGGTATTTTAAGCAGTTCAGACAGACAAGACCTTATACAAGAACATCTGTTGTAGATTATCTGTGAACTTCATGTTATAATGGCCTAATTTAGTGTCCCATAATCTCTGAAATTTAGAAAGAAAACACTTTGAAATTCTTATGTTAAAATACAACTAATAAAACTAATTTAAGAATCAACAACAATTCATAAACTCTTTTTCTTTCCTAGGCTAATATACATTGTGTATCTTTCTAATGTAAACATACATTTACATCTATATATATATATTTGTTAAACCTCTAGTATATAGAGACCACTTTACATATGTTTGTATCACTGATTGACTTTAGTTACTGTCATGTCTGCCATAAACTTCAAGAATTTATGAATATAAAATAATTCCATGCTAAAATTATTTCTGGATATCATAAAATAGATCTTTTGTGTTGTGTTGATTCAAATTATTAAGTTAATATTGCAAATAAGTATTAAATATTTGATACAGTGTTCAGTGTAATGTGATTTCAATAATAATTTCTGTAGGTAAGGAATGTGAATTACTTTATAGACAGTATATACAGCCTAGAACTATTTACATTTTACGTGCAAATTATTAAGAAGATTTAAGTGAGTTTTTTTTATTAAGTACAAACAAATGTACATTTGTATATCCAGAAATAATGTAGTTACTTTTTATTATCAATATTTGTGCTTCAGAAACTAAAATATCACTTTGAGTTAGGATTCATAATTAAATGATATATACCTACTGATTATATGATTATGGTAGAAAAGTTTTACATGTATTACCACAAAATTAAAGTATTTCTACAAAGAAATTCCTTTCAATTTCAATAATTTTTCCTTATTTTTAAATTGTTGAAAATGGCAAAAGTTTTCATTTTTTTTTTTACTTTTTTGTCTTTATTTAATAATCTTTGATTTCTTGACAACAAATTATATATAAATTTGCTCACCTGTCATCCAGTAATGTATGTATTCTGAATTGTTGTCACTTGACATCCATCATCGTTTTTGTATGTTAACATCTTCTTCTCTGAAACTACCGAGTCAAACTTTTCAGGAAGATTCTTTTATTGGTCCTAATAAGAATTTATGATTTTTTGTGTCAATCTGAAATTTAACATGAATGCCAAAGCAAATAATGCAATTTGATTGGATCAGTTTTAAAAATTCTTTTTTTTCATGTCTATTTTGACCAGAAATCAAAGATGGGCAGTTCTGTATGGCATTGTTGAACATAGAATGCTTTGGGAAAATTAATTAAAAAATCAATTTCTCAGAAACTACAAACTCTACATAACTGATCATTGTATTGTCCCTTACACAATATGTACTTTATAGTATGGATCTGAATCCAAGATGGCCATTTGAAATCAAACATGGCTAGAATGTTCCTGGTATGACCCTCTACAAATATATTTTATGTTGATCAGAAATTCAAGATGGCCATCACAGCTGGAAAAGATTTATCGCATTCCAATGGGAAAATATTAAAAATACCTTCTTCTCAGAAGCACCAATGATTGATATTTAGGTTGTTTGATGTTCATCAGTAAATATTAGGGAGAGATGGGACTGCCAGGGCAATAAATTTTGACTGCACCTGAAAAAATATGGAGAGTTGAGTAGGAAGGGAAAATTTATCCTTTAGCAACGGCTACAATGCTCCTACTCTTTTTTCGAAATCTACAAAAGTGTTCTTTAATGTGCAGGGAGCATGGCACTCTCCAAAAATGTTACTCACTATGGTCTATGGTCAGGCTTTCTGTATTATAACCTGACAATCCCCCATCTCGGGGGCTCCCCTAAGCTTCACCTGGGGATGTTTTGGGTAGTTCTGTGGGTTGAGCTCTGGAAACTGTCACCAATACCCAGTCAGAAACATCAAACCTAAGGGACCGACCATTTAACTTGCAGGGGGGGGGTTATGGTCTTTTGTATCGTTCAGAATTTTTTTTTCAGACAACACGAGTTAGAATATTTATTTTTTTGTCATGCAAAGCACGAAATTTTTTTCCAGAATTCAACATTAGGTTATATGACAAACACTCTGAATCAGATTTTTTTTTTCCTCCACCAAAATCAGAATATTTTTTTCAGCAACATTGGGAATCAGAATATTTTTTTAGAAAAAAAACATAACCCCCCCCCCTTCAAGTTAAATGGTCGTTCCCTAATTGAACCCAAGCTGCACATCGTTGATCATTAGATAAAGATTATATTATTTAAACCATGTTAGCGATATAGGCTTATTTATGTGAGCCTCTTTTATAGTTATATTTTGAACTTCTAATTATTGAAAATTAAGTTTGTTAGTTTTAAGAAGAAAGGAATCTCTTTTCTGTTGAAACATATTTCCTGTAGTCCAAATGGATTGAACCTTGTATCTAACTTGTGTAACACTTCAAACTTTAGTAATATTTAATTGGATATCTTCCAGTAATAATTAATACAAAATATAATATATATACAGAATACTTATATACAGAATACTTATATATACAGAATACTTATATACAGAATACTTATATACAGAATACTTATCTCACAAATGTCTAAATCAATTCGACTTCTTCAAACCTGCCGCTCCGGAAATCACTTCAAAAACACTGACAAGGTCTGAATACCTCACAGACCAATATGTACATAAATGGTCCAAAAGCAGAAAGCTACACTTGTTTCATACTAATACATTTTTAAGCTAGGTAAATAGTTAACAATCCCACATTTTATTAGTACAGTGTATAATATTTCCTCATTTTTAAAAGAAACTATTTTTTCTCTCAGAAAGTATGTATAGCAGTATATTATATCATCCAATCAAATATAATGAAAATTGTAGTATGCTAAATAGCTAGTCATCTTTCTGTAACTAATTTTAGATTGTCTGCAATTTCAAAAATCTTCTCGGAAACCACATGTGTGATGGAATAGACCATTTGCCAATTCTCGACTTGATTCTAAAATTATACACTTTTAAAAAAACATTTTATTAGTAAAGGTCCAGGCGACCGTTTCACTAAAGGTCGTAAGTCGTAAACGTAGACGTAAGTGTACTCTTAAGAGTTACGACCGTTTCACTAATAGTTAGGATTTACGACTTGCGACAAAAAGTGATCGCAAAGTTAAGAGTGGTGGAAGGTACTCGCAAGTCGTAAATCGTAAACCTAATTTTGAAGAGAAAAAATGCTATCTGTATTTTTTTTAATATGAACATTAATCAAATGAAGCAAGCAATACATATTAGATGCACGCTACATTTTTTTATATTTCTCGAGTCATAAAAAATCATTAAAACAGCTACACGTTATTGTTTGTTTCAGTTCTGCATTTACAATTTATCAACATATTTTATTAACGAATGTGTACCTAGAAGAAATTTCTAGAAAAGATCTATATCGGATACATGTACAAACAATAGTTCAAAAATAAAATTAAGCACACACAGAGGGCGCATTACATTTGCGTGGATTTGGAGATTAACAGGTATTACTTTTGCATGGAGCATTACAATTGCTCGTAAAATGTACCTGATACTTTTTTTTTGCATTTGCGCGGATTACCTGTTATTTAGAATATATTTGAATTACTCATAGCATTTTCTGCATTTTGAAGCATGACTGACGATGCAATATGGATTATTCACCTCTTTCGTCATCATTTAAAATGAAAACAAAAAATATCAGAATAACATAGATACACATATATGAAATATTAATTAAAGCAAAAATTTGTAACATACATGTATTAAAAAAAACAATAATTTTGAAGGCAACGAATATTCTAGCAGTCCAAATGTTAATATTCATTGGTAGTTTTTATTGATTATATAAAAGGTTAAAACACACACTATGAATTTAAATCAACAGTACATGTACATGTTAAGGTATAATATTGTAAGATGTGCATTTTTGTTGTTTAATGTCGTGATGCAATAAAACTACCCAAATCCAAACACCCCCCCCCCCCCCCCTCCCCACCCCATGGTGGGTAGTGGTTACAGATTAAGTAATTTCTGGATGGCGAAAGGAGTAAATAAAGAGGTAAAGAAGTAGTTGTACATCAGTACCTATAAAAACCATAAAATATTATGAAAATCCGCACAATTGTCATGTGTTTAAGTTCTTCACGTAAATGTAGGATATATCGGTGCAGAATATGAATGTATTGCCAAATCTATGGTCACATTTTGGAAATTTCCTTCGAAAAAATTCCCCCCTATTTATTATATAGATAACCACCGCAATACATAGATTAACATTGGATGCATCTATGGCATGTCCTCTATAAAGATTGCTCATTTCGTCCCGATCCGTTAACAAACATGGCCACCACAGACAATTCTTGTTTCTGATTGGTTGATTTCTAAAAAATCTTCTCCTCTGAAACCGCTTGGCCAAATGAATCGAAACTTGGTAGGAAGCATCATTGGAAGGTCCTCTATAAAGATTGCTCATTTAGTTCCGATTCGTTAACAAACATGGCCGTCATAGGCAATTCTTGTTTCTGATTGGTTGATTTAAACAAATCTTCTTCTCTGAAACCACTTAGCCAAATGAACCGAAACTTGGTAGGAAGCATCTATGGCAGATCCTCTATAAGTATTGCTCATTTCGTCCCGATCTGTTATCAAACATGGCCACCACAGACAATTCTTGTTTCTGATTGGTTGATTTCTAAAAAATCTTTTCATCTAACCGCTTGGCCAAATGAATCAAAATTTGGTAGGAAGCATCCATGAAAGGTCCTCTATAAAGGTTGCTCATTTAGTTCCAATCCGTTAACAAACATGGCCACCACAGGCAATTCTTGTTTCTGATTGGTTGATTTCTAAAAAATCGTCTCCTCTAAAGCCGCTGGGCCAAATGAATCGAAACTTGGTAGGAAGCATCCTTGGAAAGTCCTTTATAAAGATGGCTAATTTAGTTCCGATCTGTTGACAAACATGGTCGCCAAAGGCAATTCTTGTTTCTGATTGGTTGATTTCTAAAAAAATCTTCTTCTCTGAAACCGCTTTGCCAAATGAATCGAATCTTGGTAGGAAGCATCCTTGGAAGGTCATCTATAAAGATTGCTCATTTAGTTCCGGTCCGTCAATAAACAAGGCCGCCACAGGCCATTCTTGTTTCTGATTGGTCGATTTCTACGTAACTGTTTAGCCAAATGACCAAAACTTGGTGGGAAGCACCTATGGGAGGTTCTGTATTAAGTAGTAAGCAGAATGAAAGGTGAGCAACACAGGCTCAGCTCACTGAGCCTTTAGTTTTAATTGATCGCAAGTCCAAGATGGACACATGACAATGTTTTTACATAGGACCTTATCTTACTATTCTGGGAATGGAAAAGATGCACCTACATTGTATTTCCCTTTTTATTGAAAAAAAAATTCCAAATGCACTTGAACATTTTGTTTATAACTGAAATTGTAATTTGCATAGTTAACAGCTAATTAGCAACAAATCAAGTTATCTGACTTAAAAACGATTATAAATTATTACTATAAAGCCTAAATGGACCGTATTTCACTCACACTTTTCCAAGCAAATTACTTTGGTATCTGAGTTTGGGATATCCAAGTCTGAATGTATTTAAATAATTGCATTTATGTTATTCTTCCATAGTCAAGCACACACTTAAATTTTTAATCATTTATAAGTATCCTGATCAAAAATGTAATTTACTTTTCTTGTTTCTAACCTACTTGCTATTATTGTTTCTAACTTTTGTAGGTTTCCATGCAAAATCAGCAAGTCAGAATATTCAAAAAAAAAAATTACCAAGACGACCTGTCACAACATATATCAAAGGTCAACAGAGTGATGACAATCAGGATTCTGTGTATCTCTGAGTCGTAATGCAACCATTGAAACTAAAGTTATGTTTTGTTAATGAGCATTTATGATAAACATTGTACTGTAATTCTGTGTTCTAAGACCTATCATATATTACAAGTTATTATATAGCCAAGTTTTAATGAGGGATGAATATAGTCTTAAATATTTGTATAGCAAATACAGTTACTGTATAGCAGTACATTTTCATTTCAATATTTTAATCATGATATTGGTATAAAATTGTGAATGGTTGATATGGTGTTCATCAGCTGCAAAAGACCATAAGAGCTATCATCACCACTTTGCATCTGTCATGGTACGTAAACATCTTCTCTGAAATTACCAGGCCAAATGAAAAGAAAGTTGACAGGGATGTGGACCTCATTAGAATTTGTGATATTGTTGACAATGCAAAATTCAACATGGCTATCAGAGCCAATAATACATTTTGATTGGCTGAACCTTGATGCTTTATTATTCAAAATCTACTCAGTGGTTTGAAATTTAATATGGTATGAATGATCCTGGGATGGTCTTCACACAAAATTTTGGATTTTTGTGCTGATCAGAAATCCAAGATGGCTGTGACCACAGGACATAGTTTAATTTTAGACCGTGTGGGAAAATAAATAAATATTTGTTCTCTGAATTTCATTAAACCAAATTCTACATGAATGATAATTGGATGGTCTTTTACATAATAGATATTATTTATTTGGATTGGAAATCCAAGGTGGTCATCTCTGCAGAATAAAGTTTAACACAGTACGACATGGAAAAACCTATTTTAAAAGTCTCTTTCTCTGGAATCACTGAACCATTTCAAAAGAATATACACTGTACTTTAAATTGCCCTCCTCAACAGCTACATTAGTTGTTGCAATTGGAAATTCAGGATGGCCACTTCCATAGGGACTAGTTTATCATATGGGACCATATGGAAAAAGGAATTAAAGCCTTTTCTCTGAAACATCTGAACTGTTGAAAAGGAAACTGGGCTAGTTTGTTCCTTGAATGGACCTATAGAAAAATTGTGCTCATCTAAAATCCAATGTGGTCCTAAACAAAGTTGTTTTGTATGTTGATAAGAATTTAAAGAATAGCAACTACAACAGGAAAATGTTAATAAGGAAGAATGGAGAAATGTAAAAATATCTTCCTAGAAACAACAAATCTTATTGAACCCTTGATGTAAATAAACGATCACTGAATAATAAATTTTTAAATGTACATGTAATTTATTATCAGATGAGTTATACAGATTTTTTTGAACCTCTAGTTACTGTCTCAGCTAGTTGACTTAGTTGATACACTAGTAAAATCTATGGTGCTGAATTTTCACATACCAGTAGTTTCACATTTTTCACTTTACTATATAGCCAAAATAACCAGATGTACAATTTTGCACAATACAAAATGAACCAGTGAATGTTGAAAAAGATGGAAGATATAGGACTCACATCTATAGTTTTCCCAGATTATTGATTATTGTTATAAATACTGTTATTTTCTATATAATAAATACTGTTATTTTCTATATAATAGATACTGTTATTTTCTATATAATAAATACTGTTATTTTCTATATAATAAATACTGTTATTTTCTATATAATAGATACTGTTATTTTCTATATAATAAATACTGTTATTTTCTATATAATAAATACTGTTATTTTCTATATAATAAATACTGTTATTTTCTAAATTTTGATGGCTATCTTTAGTTGTTTCACTCATTCATTATAATTTATACACATCACTGTGATTAGTCCAGAAATAAATGGCTGTAATTGGAGAATATTTTCTCTATTTATACATGAATATAATAATTCTAATTATTGGCTGTACAATGATAGAAATTTCTCTCTGCTATATTTATCCGTACCAAAATAAAAAAATATTTTGTTTTGTTTTAATTGGTTGACATGTTAGAAAACTATGCTCTCTTTGTTTGAAATGTTTTCTGATATTTCAGCATTACACTTGATTGATGATTCACATATTTTTAAGTATTTTTTAGCTCACCTTGCCAAAGGCAATGTGAGCTTTTGCCATCACTTGGCGTCCGTCGTCTGTTAACTTTTCACATTTTAATCTTCTCCTAAGCTCTGAAACCCCTCACTCAGCCAAATGAAGTGAAACTTGGTAGGAAGCATCCTTGGAAAGTCCTCTATAAACATGAAAGATTGCTCATTTAATTCCTATCCGTTAACAAACATTGCCACCATAGGCAATTCTTGTTTCTGATTGGCTGATTTAAACAAATCTTCTCCTCTGCAACCGCTTGGCCAAATGAACTGAAACTTGGTAGAAAGCATCTATGACAGGTCCTCTAGGAAGACTGCTCATTTTGTCCCGATCCGTTAACAAACATGGCCAGCACAGCCAATTCTTGTTTCTGATTGGTTTATTTCTAAAAAAAATCTTCTCCTCTGAAATCGCTTGGCCAAATGAACCGAAACTTGGTAGGAAGCATCTATGGAAGGTCCTCTATGAAGAATGCTCATTTTGTCCCGATCGGTTAACAAACATGGCCGCCACAGGCAATTCTTGTTTCTGATTGGTTGATTTCTAAAATTTCTCTGTTAAAAGAAAGATAACTCTTGTTTAAATATAGATATCTGTATTCAAAATGCAGTTATCTCTATACAGATATTGCTGATTTTTACAAATCTTCTCCTCTGAAACCGCTTGGCGAAATGAACCGAAACTTGGTAGGAAACATCTATGGGCGGTCCTCTATAAAGAGTGTTCATTTCGTCCCAATCCATTGACAAACATGGCCACCACAGGCAATTCTTGTTTCTGATTGGTCGATTTCTAAAAATCTTCTCCTCTGAAACCACTTGTCCAAATGATCCGAAACTTGGTAAGAAGCATCTATGGAAGGTCCTCTATAAAGATTACTCATTCCGTCCCGATCCATTAACAAACATGGATGCCACAGGCGATTCTTGTTTCTGATTGGCTGATTTTTTAGATTCTTCACCTCTGAAACCTTTTGGCCAAATGAACCGAAACTTGGTAGGAAGCATCTATGGAAAATCCTCTGTTACGATTGCTCATTTCGTCCCGATCCGTTAACTAACATGGCCACCACAGACAATTCTTGTTTCTGATTGGTTGTTTTCTAAAAAATCTTCTCCTCTGAAACCGCTTTGCCAATTGAACCGAAACTTGGTAGGATGCATCTATGGGAGCTCCTCTATAAGTATTGCTCATTTCGTCCCGATCCATTAACAAATATGGCTGCCATAGACAATTCTTGTTTCTAATTGGTTGATTTCTAAAACAGCTTTTCCTCTGAAACCACTTGGCCAAATGATATGAAACTTGGTAAGAAGCATCTATGGAAGGTCCTCTATAGACATTGCTCATTTCGTTTTGATCCATTAACAAACATGGCTGCCACAGGCAATTCTTGTTTTCGATTGGTCGATTTCTAAAAATCTTCTTCTCTGAAACTGCTTTGCCAAAATGAACCGATATTTGGTGGGAAGCACCTATGGAAGGTTCTGTATTAAGTTTCCTCAAAGCAGAATAATTACATAACTTCCGTTTTTCATTGAAATGTTACTTTATGATTGGTTATGAAGTGGTCACATGATTATAAAAGAGATGTTTCACATAACAATGAAACTCAAATCCGAACTTGCACGTGCCTCCATGACGACGTCAGATGTAAAAAATCAATGGCGTAGTAATTTCCAACAGCAAATAATCTAACACAAATAAAATTCACAACGAAAAATTCAACTATCTTAAATTTTGGTGTGATTTAAATATAATTATAAGAATTGAATGCATTCTTTTGAAGTTTCATTGGGGTATGAAAGCGTTGACCGAAGTACATTTTCAATGAAGTGCTACTAATGAAAGGTGAGCGACACAGGCTCAGCTCAGTGCTGAGCCTCTAGTTTCAAGGTCTGTTGATTTTGTTAAATTTGTTCATATTTACATCAAGTGTTCATCTGTAACAGATATAATTAGTCAATATATTTGTCAGCTAGTTGCATGTTACTTTACCTTGATATCATTTGTATGATCTAGTTATCTTTTTAGCCGAGTTGCGACGAAGTCGAACTCGGCTTATAACATGATGAATGTTGTCCGGGCGTCAACTTTTTCGTTTCTGCCAAATACCTTAAGAATGAAATGTCTGATCTAAATGAAACTTGGTACACACATGCCTGGTGGTGAGAGGAGGAAGCCTATTGATATTGAGGATCGTAGGACAAAGGTCAAGGTCACAACTTCTAAAAATAGAACAAAAATTTGATAAGAACGAAATGTTGGGTCTAAATGAAACTTGGTACACACATGCCTGATGGTGAGAGGAGGAAGCCTATTGATATTGAGGTTTGTAGGACAAAGGTCAAGGTCACAACTTCTAAAAATAGAACAAAAATTAGATACTTTTTTTGTTTCCGCACGATATCTTAAGAACAAAATGTCGGATCTAAATGAATATTGGTACACACATGCCTGATGGTGAGAGGAGGAAGCCTATTGATATTGAGGTTTGTAGGTCAAAGGTCAAGGTCACAACTTCTAAATATAGAATAAAAATTTGAGACTTGCAAATAAAAAGCTCTAGAAAGCAAGCAAGCAGATTCTAGCACTAAACAAAATAAATAAATATCACAGCAAAGACTAAGGTTCAGAATTATATAACTAGGCATTGTCCATCCATATGTTCGCAACTCGGCTTTCGCACCTTTGGTGTGTTACTGATTTTTACAGATGTAATTTGAAGTTATTCTTCATTAGATCTGTTTCTCAATACAAGTCATACAATAAAGGACCATCATTTTTTGTGTGTATGTGCTTATTGAAATAATCAATAATAATATGGTTATACTAACCATAATGTTGTCTATTTCTTGTACATGTCACCTGGGAACACATGTCACCTGACCAGGAAGGGATAGGAATTACATGTCCACACTTTCACACCGTGCTGGAGTTGCTATGATTAGTAAATTTAATTATACATTTAACCATAACCCCAACTAACAGAATGCAAATTATATAAAATGCTTCCCCATAGGGATAAATAGACATGGGAACTGCATGTAGATGTGTCTTAAAGTGACATCCCTATGTGGAAAGTATTTGTTTTACATGGAATAACCCTTAATTACAAATGAAACATATATTTATATTACAACTTGTTGTTATCTGTGTTATATCATTATGAATTTCATATTTTGTCCATAGTATTGTTGATATATTTGATATTTTTTTTCTTCAAATTTTGTTTAAAGCAATTCTATAATTATACATGTTGTACAATATTTTCTCTCCATATTTGTATACTTTTTGTCTCACTATATGCAGAATTTTTTAATATTATAGTATTCAATATATTAAGTAACACATATTATTATAAAGCTATAATTTTAATCTAGTGGGAAATGTTCATTTTATGACATGTGATCATTAATTATTTTTTATGTATTGCACAATCAGAAGTAATATTTATTCTGTATTGGAAGTCCCGATATATGTTTGTATTTTTTCTGTATAGTACAGTTGCTATAAGGGACATAATTCATGCTTTCTTTTGTCGTCTAATGTAAACAAAATAAAACAATGTTCTATTTTAAATGAAGATGAAAATTATGAAGCTGTACCTATTGATAAGCCTATCAGAAAACCACCAGCCGTAAACAATGTGTTTATCGCAATGTATACCTTAAGACAGATCAAACGGTCTTGGCAACCCTCTTCCACTATTTTCTGGAGATTGTATTCTAATAGAGGCACTTCAATATTAATATTACTTACAAACTAATTTAACTTTAGTGGTGCTTAACAGTTTATTGGACCATTATTTTTTTTTTATAATTTATTTTGCGATTCAAAAGTTGAAATATTAAAAGTTTAAAAAAAAAATCTTATTGTTATTTTACCTCTATAATGAACTGATTATGGGATAATGTTGTACGTGTCCGTTTCATATTGTACTTGATGACTGTGGTGTCTCGTTCAATACAGGTTTTCAATACGATACATACTCTTGCAATATTCTCCCATACTGTACATAACCTATTTGTGTATTTACTGGTACACATAATATGGTATCTACTATATATATATATAATCTAGTGGTAAATAAAGTTATCAACTTACAAGGTCATTTGATAGATAGTTATTTCCCTTATATGCACACTTTGACAATTAACTGATCATTGTATATCTTATATAGGGCTATTTTCATGGTGAACTTTATATACAGGGATTTTTGTTTGTTTGTCAGATTCAATATTCCTATAAGAATTCCAGAACAGAAAAGGTGTTTTAAAAATATAAGACAATGCCTTTCTGTGCAGTTTCCCCACCAGTTATCTGTATTTCATTTACATTTCACTAAATTTAGATGTCAATTAAGTTTTATATTATATTTAATTAAGGTTTGTACAACCCAGTCCTGATATGTTATTTCTTCAGACTTTTATTTATAATTTTTCGGTCTTCAAAAGATGACATTATAGTATCTTCAAACTCTTCTTACAGATCATTTGACTAAAGGACAAGTCAGCTTTTTGTATCACTTGGCATCTGGCACTGTAATTTTTTCACATTTTAATCTTCTGCAAAAACTACTCAAACAAATAAAGCCAAATTTGAGAAATGAAGTTGATTTCTCATGAGAAGGGACTAGTAAGGGGCCTAAAAAGGTTGGAGAAAATTAAGTATATCTTTAAAAAAAAATTGTCTCAAAGAGATATCAGAAGAAATGCTGCAATGTTTGTTGTGCAGCATCATTGTTTTATGTAGACTTAGATTTGTTCAAACAAAGGTCCCAGGGTCTATTATTGGGCCTGAACCCTGGGGTTCAAAGTTTCAATATGCTGCTATTTGGTAAAAACAAAATCTTAGAATAGTACATGTATAAATGAAAATGCAAATTTCAATGGCAATAAAGTCTTCTGTACCGGGTTTGGCTCACACTATTTACATGTCAACATTTGCTGCAATTTAATTGAATGGTAGTGTGCCCAATCATAAAAGTTTACGAGGTTTGTTTTTTATCAATCCACTATAAATGGACAGATTATGCACAAAGTTAGGGTTTAAGCGATGTTTTTGTATGTTTTAAGAAAAAAGTACATACAACTTGGCCACATGATTCTGATTTTATAGATTTAAAACAATGTAGCCTATACCAGTAATAACCTGAAATTTAGTATGGTAGTAATCTTAAATATATATTGACTATAAGGGATACTTTTAGAATTCAAGGCTGGTCAAGATAAAATTATTCATACTGTAGGGAACATGTTGGTTGTATTAAATGTTAGAATTTAATTTTGGCACTACAGAACTGTTACTGTCTTGTATTTATTGTGTAAATATTGCATTTGTTATTGTTATATAAATCAGAATTGAAAATTAAATACTGTTTTGATTCCAATAAACTTTTTTTTTCATGTTTGAATTCAAAATATATGTTAACAAAATTCTGAATGAATAATAAAAGTTTTGAAATTGTCTTGTTCATATGTTGATGAACAGAAAACTTTTGAATGAGAAAAATTAGTATAAACTAGTAAATTATCTCCCTTTACAAAATTAGGCAAGGGAGATTGCTTTATTGTGAACAAACAAAAGGCAACAAAAACTGAAGAACTAACAGTCATACTGTGTTTATATTTTTCTTTTTTAAGATATATTCAGGTTGTAGTATGTTAGTGCCATAATTGTCCAATAAAGATAAATTTTGTACCAAAAATATGTTTTATAAACTACTCAGGGGAAAAGAAATGTAAAGCAACAGACTTTTTAATACTGTTTTTCTTCTGGCAGTCATAAAGTTATAGTACATTTTCTGTGAAAATTATGTGTCCAAGTATTAACATACATGCACAAGTCAATGATTTAAAAACTGTTGGTATCTACTGATAACTAACCAATCAGAACCAGGTATCTACTGATAACTAACCAATCAGAACCAATGTCTAGTAACTAAACATGATACCAATGTTGATATCACCATCACTGAACAAAATAGATGGATTTCCAATCAGAACTTATCATTAATCATAAAACTAAAGTAATAATTTTTTGATTAGAAAACGGAAAATTTGAGTTTTCTCGAAAACAATACATTTTTTTAAAACACAGTAAACGAGAGTTTTGTGCAGAATTTTACTACCATTTTTAAAATATGCATTTCATCTAACAATAACCTTTCATTATTGCTGCACTCATCTGAAATTTGACATTTTCCCCGATTTTTACCGCCAAAATAGAGGTGGGAGTAAACTAACTAGAGGTAGCAGCCAGGTAAATCTTACCTTGATAGAGACAGAGACACGTGTACAGGCATTTTTTGACACTCCATTTTTAAACTTTAAAATCTTTCTAAAAGTTCACATAAAATTTCTTCATAAACCTATTTTTTGACATCTTAACATATATATAAACATCGCAAGAATGGGTAAAACAAAGGACTTGTCAAAAGATTGTAAAAACATTGTGTTAAATCTATTCAAGTTTTTTATTCAGCTTGAGAAGGCCAGGGGAAGACCATTTTATTCCCCAGATAATTTGATTAAAAGAACATGCAAGGCTGCTGGCATATCTTACAGTTCTGTGTATAGAGTTGTAAACGGTAAAAGTCCTCCTGAATCCAACAGACCGAAAGAAAGAAAGAAAACTCTTGATGATTTTGACCGTTGCGTTATTAAACGGACCGTTCATAGCATGTACAACAGGAAAATTGCCCCAACAGTCTCAAAAATTATGAAAGAAATTGAAGATACAATTAAAATCTCGAAATCAACGCTTACTTTAACTTTATTAGATCTTGGTTATAAGTACAAAAAATCCGGCGATAATAGGAGGCTTTTATATGATCAGAGGTCAGTAATAAATGATCGGTGTAATTACCTCCGAAAAATCAGGAAGTTTCGAGAGGATGGGTATGAAATTGTATATTTGGATGAGACCTGGGTTAATCAGAATCATGCCACTGACTACATGTGGTTACCAGTTGATGGTTCTGATGCCCCAAAGATCCCTTCAGGAAAAGGTAAAAGGTTGATAGTTTTGCACGCTGGTAATCGTGAGGAGGGTTTGATTGATTGGTGTGATTTGGTTTTTCTTGCCAAAGCTAAAGATGGGGATTATCACCAAGAAATGAACGGGCCCATCTTTCTAAACTGGTTCGAAAATCAGCTTATGCCAGCATTAAAAAGCCCAAGTGTTATCGTTTTAGATATTGCCAGTTATCACAACATCAAGACTGAAGAAACTGTTGTGCCAAACTTTAATCAGAGAAAAGCTGTCTTACAAGATTATCTTTCAAAACACAACATTCCTTTTCAGCCCCTTGAAACTAAAAAACAACTTTATGAAAAAATCAAATTTAAGAAACTCCTTTCCGTTTTTAAAACTGATAAAATTGCCAACCTACACGGTCACGAAGTTCTAAGAACCCCTGTTCGCCATTGCGAATTGAACCCCATAGAACTTATTTGGGCACAGGTTAAAGGGTTTGTTGCAGAAAACAATACAACTTTTCGTTTGAAGGATGTGAAAGAACTTGTTTATGGGGGGTTTGGCAGAATTACAAAGGAAGTTTGGGCGAAGGCAGAAGACCATGTATTAAAAATAGAAAAGGAGTATGGGAAAGAGAATTGCATTGATAGGAGTGAGATTCCCCCAATAATAATTGATTTTGATGACGACGAGTCCAGCGACGAGGAAAGCTGAATCCAGTCCAACATGATTACATATTGAACGGGTATACCGGTTGTAAATGACAGATTGTACATAACGTTTTTACCTATAAAATTTTATTCATATCCAATAATTATGTACTCTGTCTAACTTCAGTGAATTTATTAGCAGAAAAGACCGTTCTTTTTCGAATTATTTCAGAAAGATTGAAATAGCTTGGTCAAATTAAAAATCAGTAATTATGGAAATTTATGATTTCAAGTTTTTTTCAAAATTTTCGAGGTAAATCTCAGGTAAGCATGTGTATAAATGTCACGTAGTCAAATGCATTAACCATGAAGGGACCAATAGCCTTCTCCGGCACTTCGACGAGAGACAATAGACCAGCTGCGGGACCACCGTCGTTCCTATTGTTATATGGGATTACGTCCACGGCGAGTTGGCTGTCACATTTAACGAGCAAACTTGGCCTATTTTGAAGAACTTAGCCTGAAATAAAGACCAAAATAACGCCAAAAATTGGTAATTTTTCAGATGAGCAGGGCCTTCAGAATAATTTCAACCGTAAATATTTATACAATTCCAAAATGGTAGTAAAATTCCTGACAAAACTCTCGTTGGATGCGTTAAAAAAAAATCTACGCTTTACGAAATATTTAGATTTTTCCGTTTTCTAATCAAAAAATTATTACTTTAGTGGCAAATCGAAAACAGGCAGACAATACAATGACCAAAAGAAAAAGGACAAAAGGTAGAAACAACGATCTACAAAACACTACACAGAAAACCAAATATTGAGCAACACCTACCGCCACTAATGATGGTCAAGACAGACATAAATGCTAGTATCACAGTAAGTCTGATAGCATGATCTGTGATAATGTTTGTTGAGACTTTTAAAAGGTATGTTATAGATTTTATCTGCAACATCATAATGTGTTTGACATCACACCGACCAATCATTTTCAGTATCAGTCTGTTTGTTGATAATTACAATATTACTGAGCAAGATTAAAGGAAAAATGTCCAAATTGGTGATAAAGATTATTATTCAATCAGAACTTTTGGTCATCATTTAAATGCATGACATGAACACGTGATATATTATCTGAAGCATGTTGAGTGGGTTACATTGAAAATAGAATATTGAAATATAACATATTGAATGGTGATGTGTTCCAATGAGTAATGAACCCAATTACAATGCTATAACATCTGATTCAAAGCTGCATGTAAGATTTATGTAAAGGCTTAATAACTCTCCCCCCCCCCCCCCCCCCCCTTCCCATGTAGAATAATAATTAATCTATCAAGACAGAATAAGCATGCATACCAGCTACAATGAAAGCATAAACAATAGGTTCGGCAATAAACAATGGACAATTTTGAATATCCTGTGTAATAATATTTCAGTTAGCAGCTTAGTTCACAAGTAAAATATTGTTTTCCAATGACCGCCATATGTATATGCTTATTTTCCAAATAGTAAGAGAAAAATAATCAGTGACAGTCAATAATGCCAGATGAGACAATTCTACATTATCTTTTTTCTTTCATGACCAGTAAGTTGACAATTATGACCCACCATTAATCCGACAGTCACATTATTGATGAAAGAGACGATAACTCTTAACAATATTTATGTCGGTCAAAAGCCCACTAGGGCTTGTGTTGTATTGTTATTTAAAATGCCAACTATAAATAAAACTTATCTTATCTTACCCTAAACTTATCTTTAGGGAAAAGGTGGTTGTTGGGTTTGTATTATTTTGAAGAATTAAAAATTAACTCATTTTCTTAACTCTAATTTTAGTCAGAAAAAAACCCAATAACATGTAAATGGTGTGAAAGAAAATACATTGTAGAAACAGATTCACTCTAGAAACAAACTCCTCCGTGTCGGTAAAACAGTGTCCATCCATCCATATGTTTTTTTCTAACGTTTACCGTATTTAAAAATTACATGGAATTTTCGGTCGAATTTTGGTTTCCTTTTTTAAGAATCCATTCTGTCTTCGGACATTTTCTATTTAAACAAAATATTCAATAGCAATACTATTTATTACAAATCCCAAATCGTATGTTGTTATTCGAATGTAAACTTTTATGAGAAATCTCTTGCGGAACAGTACGAGTGGAATATTTTTTACACATGGCCTAAAAATGAAAGTGTTTCAACCAAGACGGCTATACATATATATATCATACACATGCCCACTGAGAAGGGGTAGCCGGGGCGGCGCCCCGCGGCCCATGACAAATAAACAAGTAGAAAGCTGTTTTCTAAATCACAATTTATCAATTCATCTTTGTTGTACTGATTCCTTGCTTATGACACACCGTGGTGGACTTAGTTTGAGTATCATTATTTGGAGAATAGGAGGAGAGGGGCCAAGCTCCCTTTTGCCCTGGGGCCCAAAAATTTTATTATGCCTAGAAAAATTAATAAATAATATATTCAGATAAAAGAAACAAAATAATAATTACCATTCATTATGACATCACAGGCACTTGTTTCTGGTAAAAAAAAAGATATCAATTCGCTTGATGGATAAACTTGTAAACTTGCTTAAATTTCAACAAAACGTAGAGCTAAATTTTATGCGACTGCAATGGATGCTGTATTGAGGCTCAATTGAATTGATGTGGGTTTAGACGGCGACTTTCTCAATGAGAAATTGCGCCCTTAAGAAAAATTTACATTTAGAGTTTTGGGTAATTCTCTTATTATTTACTTACTTTTTAAATTTATGCCTTATTATTAAATATTGTGAGTTTTTAGAATAATTGAAATTTGCATATCAGAGGAATGAAAACTGATGAAGTTTATTTTAAATATTTGATTAAATGATTGACTTTAAGTTGATTTGAGTGGTATAATTTGTCATGTATATTATTTGAACCAAAGATTGTAATTGCTGTCATTTATAAATTTAGCATACAAGTTGTTTAAACGGTGTGACAAATCCCAGTTTAATAGGTATAGTGTATCATAATGAGTTGGGCACTACGACCGTCCTCTAGATACACATTAACCCTACTTTGGTGTTGATGAGGTACTTGACATCGATAGCATCTCCGCGCAAAATTTGCCAAAATTATAACTTTTGGTAATATAGAAAAATAAATAAATAATTAAATAAATAAAGTAAAATAATAATAATATGTATTTAGCAGTTACGCCAAATGATATGATTACTATATAAAGAAGTTACCAGTTTAATGTCTGGGTTGTTGCCCCCCGTTCAGTGTGGATATATACGGAAACTAGTATTGCTTACGTATGCCCACACTGGCCGTCTACCAACAATTATCCCAGACACCACATGGCAACTCATTATACATGTGTTTACCTTTAGTTTTGAGATATACAGATGTCAAGCCCTTACATACTAAGGTAAATTACCAGGAGTTATTTTACATAATCCCAGTTTAGTAACTAGAAAATAAAAAAAATTGTACGCCGTTCTCCCACGATATACCTCGTGGTGAGAGCCCTTTTTTTTGGTATTGTCTATGAAACATAATGACATCGTGACTAATATTGGAAATAAATAAGGACAGTTTGTATAATTCCATGAGCTATATAGGGTTAGTAATATATGATTAGATATATATTTAAAACTCCCGCTTATAGGCCTCTCGATACGAAATGGATTGGACGTGCGTAGCGAAAAACAAGCTAAAAAAGTTCCGAAAATCTTTCCGACCAATGAAATAGCGCGAAAGAAAATATGCTCGGTTGACCTCCTGACTGGGCACGAGTGGAGGAAAGTTGGATGTGTCGTCGAGAATAAACTTGAATTTCGTCAATAAATATGTGTTGTTCGTACGTATAAACTAGGTAGGAATGAAGGGAAATCATGTTTGAGACAAGGACAAGCGAAGGTCCTTTTTAAAACTGGTGCGTTATTGTAAAATATCGAGTCGAAGCGAGGATTCCCTCTTCGTATTTTGACGATTGTTTCTTACCTTTATGTTTATTTAAGTAAAATGGCAGCTGGACCTAGAAACAAAAGTTAGTAGAACGAGAGAGTTGTAACACGAAATGTTGTAAAATATGGATAAATGGCTCACAGATATACTTCCAGACAAAGATCCATACCATAATCGCGGGAGGGACCAAATGAGGAAAAAGGGGGTCCGGAATTCGAGTGCCTGTGTTCGGGAGCAGGTGCGAGAGTCGGCGGTCTTGCGGACCCAGTTCCGTCAAGACCAAAGGTGGGTATACCAACCTTGTCCACTGTTACCCATACTGTTTCCAGACCAGTAAACACTACAGGGTCTTTTTCTTCAGCACCTGGTTCTGCTATGGGTTTGAACCTTCCTGGTTCCAGACCACCAGTTTTTGCATATGGGTACTGCTTACCGGGTCCTTCCATACCTCCTGTGCAGACTTGGGTTCGTCCACCATGGGCTGTACTCACCCAGTCTTATCCTGGCTCTCAGGGTGTTAACCCCTTTGCTTACTGGCCTCAGCCAGTTCCTTTCAGTCAGGATACCATAAGGACTCCGATTACTTGTAGTCAGTCTAACTCTTCTTCTGTCTTACAGAATTCTGAGTTGGTTAGTTCTGTTAAGGAGGTTTTATCTGACTTTAAGAAGTCGATGTCTGATGATTTGGCTACCATTTCTTCAAGGATTTCTTCTTTGGAAGCTGGCCATCGGGTCTCTCTTCCCACTCCTTGTGAGGAAGTATCTGATCTGATTTCTATGGCACCAGGGAGTCAAGAAGCTACCGTCCTCAGTGAAGATGAATACGAGGAAGGTGATTTCAATGGCTAGAGTCGCTGATAAGGTTCCTTTGGCTGGTCAGACTAAGTCTGTTACATCTACGGATGTTGGTTCCCCTAGGGAATCGGAGGCAGAGGATTCTTCTGTGTCTTCTAAAGACCAGTTGAGGGCTAGAGTTTACTCTCTTGAGAGAAGTTGCTCATGTGCCCCTGTCTTCTCCTAGACTTAAGAAGACTAGCTCTATCTTTGAGACTTGTCTTTTTCACAACTTCTTGGGGCCAAACCAGTTGATGGGATTCGCCTTTCTCAGTCCTTGTGGGCCAAATCGGAGAACTTGCTCCGTAGTGCTTCACATGTTCTGGGTACTGTTGAGTTCTTTCTTTCAGCAGTTGGCGCTTTGCTTCAGGGCAACGAAGATGATGATCTAGCAGAGGTAAAGTCTCTTTTTCTGCAAGTAGATCAGGCCCTTGGGTCCTCTCAGTGCCTTCTGATGGGCACTCTAGCCAATTTCACTCTTTCTAAAAGGCGTGAAATACTAGAGAAGTCTTCTGTCAATGAAATTCTTCAGGACTCCTTACTTCGTTCTCCTCTTTCTGATAAGGTTTTTGGTTTATCTTTACAGAAGGTTCAGGAGGAGGTCAATAAGACACCTCAGCCTCTTAGGGTCAATGTGCAATTGACTAATGGTAAGAGGTCAGCTTCTGTTTCATCTTCTGCCCCAACGGGTATTGACAAGAGGAGGAAAGTGTTTGTTCCCAAGGCTTCTGGTTCTAAGAAACCCCATCAGAAAGGAGGTTTTAACGGTGCCAAGAAGCATGGGTTTCGTAAATAGGTTGTTGCACCCATGTATGTTGCTGACGCCTCCCTTAGGAGAGGAGCAGTTTCCTGTTCCTCTTCCCTCTGTTCCAGTGGGAGGGAGGCTTACCCAGTTTCTACATCATTGGGAGAAGTTCACCACAGATGTATGGGTTTTGTCAGTAATTCGAGGGGGATTGGATCTTGTGTTTCAGGAACGCCCTCCTTTGTCGGACAGTCCGATTCCTATGTCTCAGACCTCAGACAAGGAGAAGTTCCGTCTTCTGTCAGAAGAAGTTCCGTCTTCTGTCAGAAGAAGTTCAATCTCTATTACTGAAAAAGGGTAATAGAGGAAATTCCTCTGACTCAGTTGACACCAGGGTTTTATTCGCGTCTCTTCTTGGTTCCCAAGAAAACTGGGGGAATGAGACATGTGATAGATCTTTCTATTCTGAACAGTTACCTTTCGGTTCCCCATTTCAAAATGGAGACCAACAGATCTATCAGAGCTTGTATTCTTCCAGGTATGTTGACCACCAAACTGGACCTTTCGGATGCCTATTTCCATATCCCAATTTCTTTGGCTTCCAGGAAATTTCTCCGATTTGTCTGGAACAAGGTTTACCAGTTTCTGGCTGTCCCATTTGGCCTGGTGGTTGCACCACAGGTTTTTACTCGGGTTTTTCAGACGGTTATAGCTCACTTGCATACTCTGTTGGTTCAAGCTCATTCTTATCTGGACGATTCTCTTCTGAAGGAAATCGATTTAGAAATTATTTCTCGTCATACTTGCCTGTTTATCAGACTTCTTCTCGACCTAGGCTTCCTTATTTCTTGGGAAAAGTCTCAGATACTTCCTTCCCAAGACTTCCTGTTTTTGTGGCAACATTACAGGACAGATTTAGGTCTGATTTTTCCAAAAGATGAAACATTTCAGTCACTTTGCCAGAAAATTCTTATTTTCAGCAATAGTCCTTCAGTCACGGCTCGACAATTCTATCAACTACTGGGCTTTCTGAATTCTCTAGCAAATGTGGTTCCTCTAGGTCGCCTTCACATTCGACCTCTCCAGTTCTTTCTTCAGGAACATTGGGACTCCGCTTCTCAAGTTTGGGAGGCTCTAGTACCTATTCTTCCTGTCTTACTGCCTCACCTAGATGGAAAATGTTTTGACATGTGTAGCTTTGCTTCACCCAGTTCCTTCTCTAACTCTGTATACAGATTCCAGTCTTCAAGGATGGGGAGCTTTTCTGGAGGGAAAGTCTGTGTCGGGAGTGTGGTCTCTTGTTCAGCAACAAGAACACATCAATTTGCTAGAGATGAGAGCTGTCCTATTAGTGTTACAACATTTCAAGACTATTCTAGTTTCCAAAGCAGTAGTGCTAGCAACGGACAATACAACAGTAGTGGACTACTTGCAGAATCAATGAGGAACTCGCTGTCATGCTCTCTTTCTTCTTTGCAAAGAAATTATTCTTCTTTGTCTTCTATCACACATTCATCTGGTAGTCAGGCATATTCCAGGGACCTTCAATGTACTGGCAGATTGTCTGTCTCGTTTCCACAATCCAGTCAACACAGAGTGGGAACTACGGCAAGTAGTGTTCGACTCAGTTGTTCTGCGGTGGGATCGTCCTCGTGTAGATCACTTTGTTACCAGTCTGAATCACAAACTGGAAACCTTTGTATCTCCAGTTCCAGACCCTCTGTCCTTTGCGGTAGACGCCATGTCTCTCTCTTGGGGCGGAATGTTCGCCTACGTTCCTCCATTCCGCTTTCTTCTTCAACTGCTTCTCAAGATCAAACAATCAGATTGCAAGATCATACTTATTGCACCAGCCTGGCCAAAACAAGCATGGTTTCCAGAACTTCTGCTTGTCTTGTGCCAGGCTTCTAAAACTTCCTTTCAGACGAGATCTTCTGTCTCAGTTCAAGGGAAAAGTGGTACATCCAAGGCCAGAGTCTCTTCATCTTCACGCTTGGCTACTCTCAGGGAGGGACTACGTCAGAAAGGCTTTTCTGAAGGAGCAACCTCACATATCTCAAAAGTCTGTCAGACAGTCTACAGGAATCGTGTATGAGGCCAAGTGGGCAATCTTCTGTGATTGGTGTAGTGGACGGGATATTGATCCAGTCCGAGTCACTGTTCAACAGTTAGCTGATTTTGTAGTTTACCTATTTGAGATTAAACCGTTAGTACCCTCTACTATTAAGGGGTACAGATCAGCTATTGGCAGCACTATTTCTTTACTTGGTGGACCTGATTTTGGGCAAAATGAATATATTTCTTTACTGGTTAGAAATTTTAATCTGGAGAGACCTAAGCAGAATGAGTTGGTTCCTCAGTGGAATTTAGGGTTAGTCCTAGCTGCCCTAAACTCTCCCCCTTTGAACCAACAGAGGAAGTAGATTTACGTTTTCTCTACTAGAAGTGCTGTTTCTTGCTTGTCTTAGCTTCTGGCAGGAGAAGTGAGATTCATGCTTTTTCTGTTTCTGACTCTTGTCTACGTTTTAACAGAAGCAAATCTTCTGTAACCCTGTTAACAGATCCTTGTTTCCTTGGAAAGAATCAGATTCCAGATAGGGGTGCTGAGCCAGTCATTATTCCAGCGTTGCCAGAAGATGCTTCTTCTAGGTTGTCTTGCCCAATCAGAATCCTTAGCATATATCTAGATAGAACTTAGAATTCTCGTCCTGCCAAGAATACTAGGCTTTTTCTTCCTTTGAAAACTTAAAGGGAATTTCTGACATCTCTGCCAAGACTATTTCCTCTTGGATTTGCCGTACTATTCTTCTGGCTTACGAGTCTTCAGGGGAGAAATTTCTTAACCGCCACTCGGTTAAAGCTCATGAAGTTCGTGCCCTTGCTTCTTCCTGGGCACTTTTTAATTCAGCCTCTATTTCAGAGGTTTTGTCGGCTGGGTTTTGGAGATGTCAGGATTCTTTTACTTCCTTTTATCTTAGGTCTATGTCTGCACAAGCAAAGTCTTTTTTCACTTGGACCTATAGTTGCTGCTCAACATGTCAGTGTTCCTTTGGTTTCTGAGAGATCAGGGGATTCAGCTGTCTGTTAGATTCTGAGTTTCTCAGAATTTATAGTGGTAAGCTATTTATTGCTATAAATTAGAAATTTTTCTAAGTAAAATTTACTTTGATTAAATAAATACTTACCACTATAAATTATAGGTCCCACCCTTTCCTCCCCTGATGAGGCTTCTCTTGGGGAAATGGAATGAGGTTTATGGGTGAATTGTTGGGATATATCCGGTGTTGAGGGAACATCTCAATGTTATTTGTATTGTGGTTTTCTACTACTGTGGGTGAAGGTCGCTTGTGGGAGCGTCTCAGAATTTATAGTGGTAAGTATCTATTTAATAAAAGTAAATTTTACTTAAAAATATTTCTAAGTTTATTATTACATAAGGCTCTATTTTACTGTTTTCTATTGGCCAGAAGCAATACACGTGACATTCCATTTTCTAACGTATTGATTAGCAAAAAGCAATTTCTGTGCAATAAAAAATCATATTGCACTCTCGTGCAAAATCAATGAATGAAATTACGTGGCACAAGAGTGCAATATGGTTTTTTATTGCACAGAAATTGCTTTTCGCTAATCAATGTTAGAAAATTCAAAATTATAAAATTAAAACAACAAAAAATTAAAGTTCAAAATTGTAAAAAAAAAAAAATCAAAATTTCAAAAATTTCTTAAAATTTCAATTCTTTTTTAAAAATTTCATAAAATTTCAAAATTAGAGTAAAATAGAGTCTTATGTAATAAAACAATTACTACACTTGAACTTGATCAATATGAGGTTTTATGGAGCAGAGTACAACAATATTGAACTCGGCTTCGCTTCGCCTCGTTCAATACTGTTGTACTTTGCTCCACAAAACCTCATATTGATCTCGTTCAAGTACAGTAATTGTATATTGCTGACATGACGTGTAGCGTCTATGACGTCGTAGAAAGGGCGAGTCCAAAAGGGGGCTAACACTCATCTTTATGATATATAGATAAGCCAAGTGTTTATCCAATGTCCGTTTAAGGGGAATCTGGAATTATAAATTTTTGGTCAAAATTAGTAAATGGTGAAGAGAATTAATTGTATTGCATTACAAAACAGTGACGTAGCTACCATTGACGCAACGACGCATTTGCGTGCACATACAAATCAGCCAATACAAGATTGTTACATTTTGTAGTAAGACTACAAATAAGCCTCTATATTAACTAATTGTACGAGTTTAATCAAATGCTGTAAATCTGTGCTGTCAAAAGGAAATGTTCTATTCAGTGGATTAAAAAGACTCCTTTAAAGGATGCGGTTTATTGATCTTCTTGTGTTTTATTCGCCAGTAAGGCTAGTAGAGACACCACTTTTGTATACTAGTATATCCCTTAAACGACAGGTCAAACATTCATAACTACATATATAAAACCACACGAAGTACTGAGTTTTCATACATCTAGTCAACAGACAGCCACTCATTTTCTTGATGTTAAGTCCAAAACGTCAAAGACGGAGTCCATTACTTCAATGCTATCGTCTCAGCAAAAAGAGGATATTGCCAGAAACAGACACATTGTGAAGGAGATAATCGATGTATTGATTCTTTGCGGTCATCAAAATATTGCAATTAGGGAAGGGGGGGGGGGGGGGGTGCATACCGAAGACGAAAGTAATTCCATGTCAATTTTGCTTCATGTGTCCAAGCACGGCGAAATACTGCAGTACCTAATTCGATGATAAAATACACATCTCTAGATATACAGAACAAAATAATCGAAATAATCGGTGAAATGGTAGGTGATAAAATTGTAAGAGCCTGTAATGACTTTGAATACTTTGGTTTAATTGATGATGAAGCAACAGGTTTGTAGAATGTACAGTACTGGTGGTAAAATCGTTCTTCGTGAGAAATTTCTGGGTTTTTTGAGTGCAAGCGAAACTACCGGTGAAAATCTTTCTGAGCTGATTTAACTAGTCTTGCGACATATTTATTGATAATATGAGAGCACAAGGGTATTATGAAACAGCAAACATGTCGGGTATTCATAGAGATCTTCAAGCCAGGATTAGGGAACGGATTCCAACAGTGCAATAGGTACATTCTAAGGCACGTGTATTAAACTTAACTATTGTACATTGGTCATCATTATGTATCAGTAAGGACAATGGTGGCTACGGTGCAAGAAATCGAATTCGCCTTCCAATACTCGTCTAAAAATGGATAAATTTGAAAAAGAATTACGTGGGAACGATGTCGTGAAGGGCATGTTAGACGGGAAATGTAAACTAAAAACTGTGTGTGAAACTCGGTGTATTCGTGCAAATGCATTAACAACTCTTAAAGCTGCATTTCCTGTCGTGGTTGGTAACCTAGAGTATTTACAAACCAATAGTGACGCAAATTTTTGCGATTTGACTTTATTTTGCCACTAGTGGTTTACAGTCATATTTAGCACGCTTTTGTTCTGAATACAGCATATCCTGCTATTTGATAGAGGCTTTGGGTGAATGTCAAATATTGATTCGACATTTTGAAACAGAGAAATGTCATTAGTGTTTACAACACTTAATATGATGAAGCTGTAGATTTAGCGGTGCAATTTGGTGTTGTCTCGTCTAAGCCGCGGACAACCGGTAGACAACGAAATCGTGCCAATCCACAGGTAGCAGACACCAAGGATTACTGGTCCCTATATCACTTGTTAAACGAGTTAAGTTGTCGTTTGATGAAAAACGCAGATCAATGTCTGGCACAGTTATTGATACCGATCAATTTAAACAAACTAAAACGGGAGGATGAATTGCATATTCATGATGCTTATAGGGCAGGGGCCGGAAACAAGAAGCTATTTTAAGCATTAAGATGATCTAAAGGTGTTCTTAGCATATAAGAGTGTAATAAGAAACAATCTTAATATGATAAACAGCCCTTAAACAGGCATGTCTACGAAATGTCTACGATTTAATCTTAATGCATCTCTTTGTTTAGTCTTAAACTGTTTCTGTAACTGGAAGCCTTCGTAAAGTTTAAGACACCCTTAAAGCACACTTAGCTTGATCTTAACCATTTACGAGTGTAACAAGACAACATCTTAGTATCCAAAGATAATTGTAACTTTAAGTGTGGATCAGACCACACTTAGGGCTAACCATCTCTTCAAAATGGCACTGAAGCTTCACATTCTCAGGCAAAGAAATCGAGTAGATGATATTCCGAGTCGTTTATTTCGTGACAGAAATAACCCATTGGACTACCTCAGTGACGAATCTATTGTGAAAAACTACAGACTCGATAGAGAAAGTATAGCATTTGTCAGGATCTGGAACAAGACCTTTTAAGATTTACTAACCGATCGCATTCCATACCCGTCTCTCTTCAAGTTATGATAGCGTTAAGGTACTACGCTAGCGGTAGTTACATGAGTGTTAGAGGGTTCTTTTCCCTACCAAAATCAGTATTCAGAAAAATTCTAGTATTTTTTTTCAGATTGTTTATGACCAAAAACTTGATTTTTTTAATAAAATTTGACGTAAAAATTATGGAGGCTTGCGCAAAGGAAATAATATTAAAATAACAAAAATATTAATTGAATAAATGTTGTTCTTGATATTTTTTCCTAGAGACTGGGCAGTTTGTGGACAATGCTGCAAGTTTCAGCCTTGCAAGTTAAAGGTTTTTGAAGATATTTGACCACAAACCTGGTAGTTTGAACAAGCGGACGGCTGACACAAATAGTCCAAAGGCTATTTTCAAGGTTTTAAATTCTGTGATATTTTTTCATATAACACTTACAGGTGTGTATAATACCTCTTTTTGAAGCATAAGGAGGATACAGTACTATAGAAGAAAGCATGATGACCTATTAGGTAGTGAAATTTTTGTTTAAAACATTTTTCGAAAAAACAGAAAATCGACCACTTTTAGCTCACCAAAAAAGCCATAACTTTTGAACAACTCAACCGATTTTAATAATTTTTGAACCAACATTTCCCATTTGGTATGTACTGTCATATTAAACTATAATTGGATGATTTTTTTAGCATTTCAATTTTTGGCTTGACCATCCTACTATTGCACTACACTTGGTTGCGATGGAAATCCAAAGTTTTTTCTTTCTTTCATTGCTAACCGTATCAGAAAACTTTCCAAGTTTGTTTTTTTTTCAACTTCATCTACAAGTACAGATAGTTCTTCCTGTTTAAAATTGGGTTTTCTTGATCTTTTGCTATCAGCGGTTGCCATCTTGTCAATGTAAATAAACAACTTTCAATTACAATGTCGTGTTCATTTAAAAATAAACGCATTGGTGATCTTTAATGAGAAGTTTCTAATTCATTTTCAAGAAATCAATACTGGTACGTCCGTAACATGGTAAGATAGGGGAAATCGTACGAATATCTTAGTTACACTTAAGATTACGTTAAGATTATTCTAAATGTACATTAAGTACGCTTCTTGTTACTGACTTAAGATAATCTTTGCTCTCACTTACGACAGTACATAAGCAGGCTTTAAGGGGGCTTTAAGAGGACTTTCTAGTTACCGGCCCCTGATTTGCAAACTCTGCAAGAGTCTACACTTGAAGTAAAAAGATGGAAAGCAAAGTGGGAATTATATCCCACAGACCAGGTAAAACCAAGCACCTTTGTGAGACATTGGAACTTGTAAACAAAAAAGTGTATCCGCATTACTATTGTATTTGGAAAATTTATCTCACAATACCACCCTCTACAGCAACAGCCGAAAGATCTTTCAGACATATTTACGCGCCACAATGTGACAGGAAAGACTGTCAGTCTTGGCATTGCTACATATTCACAGAGACATTCAGCTCCCATTGGATGCAGTCGTAGACAAGTTTAATAATACCAGACAAAGAAAACTGCTTTTGGCTTGATTGTGTGTAAACATCCTTTTGGCTTGATTGTGTGTAAACATCCATTACATTAACATGATTAAAGGATATTAAAAGTAGTTTTAAATAGATTTTTCGGCTATCTATATATCAAACTTTTCAAAATTCCGGTACTCATATCCCTTGGAGGGAACACCCAAAACCTCAGTGCGTGCACTTTTAATAACTCCTTCATACGCCACTGCAATCACTATCAAATCCCTCAGTTAAAATTTGTTAAAGATGATTTGGACAATTGTGGTTATTAGGAATAACCAAGGAAATTTCAACCTCATGTGGATAAGGATAAGTTTTGCTTGTTTGTTTGATGGTGTTTAATGCCACTTTCAACAATATTTCAGTTATATCGTGGCCGTCCGTTTTATTGGTGGAGGAAACCGAAGGACACGGAAAAAAACACAGACCTGTCGCAAGTCACTGACAAACTGGATCACATAATGTTGTACACCTCGCCCAGATCGAGATTCGAACTCACAACATTAGTAGAGTAAGTAAGTAAGTAATCTTTATTTAAACTCGGGCTTATATACATTAACAAATAACATAAGCTCTCATGAGCTTTTATACCGACTATATCAGTAGTGATAGGCACCGATTTCATAGATAGCTGTAAATCCAACTACCATACGATCACGGCCACGACGGCCCCTGGATACGAATAAGCATAAAACAAAGTTATAGGGGTAAGGGTTGTGGTGTTCCACCCCACTTTCAACAATATTTCAGCTATATCGTGGCGGTCAGTTTTATTGGTCGAGGAAACTGGAGTATCCGGAGAAAACCACCGATCTGCCACAAGTCACTGACGAACTTTATCACGTAATGTTGGATCGAGTACACTTCACCTGCGCGGGATTCGAACTCACAACGTTAGTGATATCATAAGTTTCAACATAAGTGAATGTCCATTTTTTTTAAACGAGAGGACACATTTTTAGGCACAAATTACCAGTATAGAAATAGTATTAAAAAATTTACCTAAAAAAAAACCTCTGCAAATTTATCAGAATAGACAAAGCAAAAACCTGTCCCTTAATGCCTTTATTTAAGATTAATTTTATAATTTTGATATATATATGTTTGCTTATTTATTTTCATCCATCTTGTCAGGTGTTGTAAATATTGAATGTAATTTACTCACTGTCGTCAAAGAGCTCCGGTCGGAATTGTTCTGTCATCTTCCGGTACAAGTCAATTAGGCATGTTTGACATACAGGTGACGACAAAAAGTAAGTATTATGATCATATAGTATTATTATATCTTGAATCCAGAAGATGTCGTTATCGGTCGATTATTTGTGTTTGTTTTTACCTATATGTTTCTGTGGTTAACTTAATAGATTACTCAGATATAGATAAAATGATGGACATAAACAATGAAAAATGCTAATCATGAGATTGAAATCATCAGATAAAGCTATAAAAAGTAGTCTATATGTGTAATTAAAGTACACAAACCCTTTGTAATGCTTATATACATGATAGTTTGCACTGGCGTGCCACCATGAATAGTTTTAGACTTACTACAGTAAAAAACACAATGCTTATTTACGTACATTCGTTCCGGGTCTGTCAGCCACTACTTTCCGGTTGGGTCCCAAAAATTGTTTTTCAGTAGAACCGGTTTTGTCTGCAAAAAATTGAAAGAATAGCGAAAACAGCTCAATATCACAATTATATTTCCTTTTTGTAATTTATTTAAGGTTCATTATAACACTTGTCAAGGGTATGTTCGACTTGCAAATTGATATAAAAAAAAAAAAAAAAATTATCTTCAATGAAAAAAAACAACAGCACATAGTCAAAATATTTTACATGTGGATGTTTTGTATAACATTAAAAGAAAGAAATACAAAACGGTTTGTGCAGAATTGGCATTCGCCAAGTCACCTTCGACAGAATGGTCATGATTTTGTATAGAACTTATAATTCTTTTTCTTTATTTGCTATGCAGTTGGATTATTGCAATATTCAAAGAGTGTTTGACCAAAAGTAGGAACTCTCACTGTTTATATAGATATCAAGTAACTCTTATTGTTTTGGATTAATTTTTGTTTTCAAATAATATATTGAAGGACAATAAGAAATTTTGTTTAAAATAAAATAAAAATAAAATAAAAATAGGGAACCGCATCGGTAGCGTAATGGTTAGCGTGCTCGCCTCGAGTGCGATAGATTGTGGGTACGAACTGCGGTCTTGTCAAACAAAAGAATATAAAATTGGTATTTGTTGCTTCTCCGCTAAGAACGCAGCATTAAGGAGAAAGAGCAAAGACTGGTTTGCTCGGAATCAGAATAATGTGTCCGAGTGGAGCGACATATCTACCCAATGACTGTTGTTAGCTCACCTTGCCAAAGGCAATGTGAGCTTTTACCACCACTTGGCGCCCGTCGTCCGTCGTCTTTCGTTCGTCGTCTGTCGTCCATTAACTATTCACATTTTAATCTTCTCCTCTGAAACGCCTCAACCAAATGAAGTGAAGCTTAGTATGAAGCATCTATGGAAGGTCCTCTGTAACATTTACTCATTTCGTCCCGATCCGTTCACAAACATGGTCGCCACAAGCGATTCTTGCTTCTGATTGGCAGATTTAAAAAAAATATTCTCCTCTAAAACTCCTTAGCCAAATGAACCGAAACTTGGTATGAAGCAACTATGGAAGGTCTTCTATAAAGATTGCTCATTTCATCCCGATCCGTTAACAAACATGATCTCCACAGACAATTCTTGTTTCTAATTGGCCGATTTTAAAAAAATCTTCTCCTCTCAAACTGCTTAGCCAAATGAACCGAAACTTGGTAGGCAACAACTATGGAAGGTCTTCTATAAAGATTGCACATTTCATCCCGATCCGTTGACAAACATGGTCGCCACAGACAATTCTTGTTTCTGATTGGCCGATTTCTAACAATATTCTTCTCTGAAACTGATTAGCCAAATGAGCCGAACTTTGGTGGGAAGCACCTATAGAAGGTTCTGTCTGTATTAAGTTTCCTCAAAGCAGAATGAAAGGTGAACGACATAGGCTCAGACCACTGAGCCTCTATTTTCAGTGAGCAAAGCACGAACATTTGTCGTATTACAACTTGTAACGAATGTTGCATTAATCGAGTACACCTAACATTTTCTTTGTATACAAACTGCCAAAATTGTCCGTGCGGAAAGGAATTCAATACTACAGCCTTTGTTAATTTGCTTATCTGTAATGTTAATGTAAACTTTATACTGTGAAGAAACTTAAATATCGTATCCATGACACTGAAGTTATTTCCACAGAGTGACTTACTTCGTTATCAACCATTATAAAATTAAAATATTGCGTTATAAAAAAAATCTCCCACTACTCAATTGATGCGCCTGTACAGCTACTTAAAGTGAGTGTAGCATATTGAGCACCAACTGTGATGTCAGTGCCACAAAAAGCATAAAAAAAATCAAGTGTTCGCGACAGTAGCAATTTAACATAGAAATAACGATTTTGTTATTGTACAAAGTAGCTAAAATTAGCAGCCATGGCGAATATTCATACTGTGGATCAGTATTTATCGCCTTTGAGATATTTCCTAATCATAACTATTGTTAAATTGCAATATAATGCTCAATAACAATAAGATCAGTGGTATTTACATACTGACAACCCCGGTTATTTATTAATGACCCAACCGGTTTGTATACATGTTTCCATTTTGACCAAGCCGGATTTCAAAAACATCTGTTAGTATAAACATATTTTATTAATTAATTCAATATTACACATTATGATAATACACATATAAATTATATATACATTTAAATTAATCAATATGATTCGGAAACAAGTGGTTAAACTTATATTAATCCGTATCCCTGTTGTTATCTGGTGTTCAGGTTTAATTAGTATCGAAAGGTAGAAGTGTATTGAGAATTATCAAGTGTTAATCAGTCGTTGTCAATGTTATTTGGTGTGCTTTAGTAAGAAAAAAATAAATAAATAAAAAAAAACAAACAAATGAAGTGTAAAAGTGCAAGTGCTTTTTTTTTTTTTAACATGTTTAAGTTGTGTGAATATGGTTAGGAGGTGAATCGTTTACTACTTATGATGAACTTCTGCACGTTTAAGAATATATCTGTATTTAGAGTATTCGTTAAGTCTGTAGAGCCAAACAATAATAAATCCGTATTTAAGTTAATTGGTAAATTAATGGTGTGAATATATCTCAGTCTTGTTGCATTGTGACGGGGACAATGTAGCAGAAAATGGGCCGTGGTTTCTGTTGCCCCACATTGACAAAATGGGGAATTTACAATGTTTTTACGAAATAAGTGATGATTGAAAGAGCTGCATTGCATACGCAACCTAGCGTGTAAAATTTGTCCCAGTCGAGTACCAATATAATAATAAATGGGTTTAGTATTGTTTTGGGGTTGAAGATTTGATTTAATTATCTGAACAGATCTGCTTGATTTAATATTTTCTGGCTGTTTGTTCCATAGTTGTACACTGGAGGGTATGAAATAGCTTGCGTAGAGCGATGTTCGAGTGCGTACTGGAGGAATACGTGAGGTATGACGAGTATTGTGGTCATGGATCATGCCGAAATTTTGCGGAATTAAGTTACTAAGATATTGAGGAGTTAGATTATTTTACATCTTATAAAATTGAATCGTTCTATGCCTTTCCCTTCTATCTTTCAATTTTTCCCACCCGGTTTCAATATATAGATTACCTAAGGATACAAGTCTGGTACCCCCAGTCACGATTCTAGCAGCCTCAACCTGAACATTTTCTAGTTTGTTAATTAGTATTTGAGTCTTGGTATCCCAAACTACATCCGCATATTCTAGTAATGGTCTTATAAAAGTAATATAAATTGTTTCTAGAGTTTTCCGATCCAGTATAAATTTGAATTTCCTTAAAATGTTAACTCGTGAGAATGCTTTTTTAGTTATCATGTCAATATGTTTATTCCAATTACCATCGTCAGAAAGTTGTAGTCCAAGGTGTTTATGTTCAGTAACAGTACTAATGATAGTATTATTCATAATAAGGTTAGGTTGATGGGGTTTATTTAATTTTCGAGAGATAGTCATGGTTTCAGTTTTCTGTGGATTAAAATTTACCAGCCATTTTGTAGACCATGCATGTAATTTCACTAGGTCATCATTGAGTGTTTGTGCTGTTTCTTGTGGGTCGTCTACAATTAAGTACAGACTAGTGTCATCGGCAAATAATTTTATAGTCGAATTAATATCGGTCAGTATGTCATTTATGAAAACAATGAACAAAAGAGGTCCTAGAATCGATCCCTGGGGTACACCAGCATTTATGTCACGCCAACTAGAAGTTGAATTATTAATTACGACACGTTGTTTTCTTTCAGACAAGTAGTTTCTCACCCAAGATAATAATGATCCTCTAATCCCTATTGATTCAAGCTTACGAAGTAATCCCTTATGCCAAACTCGGTCAAATGCTTTACTTATATCGCAAAAGACAACTCTCACTTCCTTACCTTCATCCAACGCTCTACCAAATTCATTTGTGATGTACAGGAGTTGATTAACGGCAGAATCTCCAGGAGTAAAACCAGATTGATGGGAAGTAATTAAGTTATTGTCAATCAAATAGTTATAAATATGTTTATAGACTAATCGCTCCATTACCTTGGCAAGTATACTATTGAGAGAAAATGGTCTGTAGTTTTTCAAATTACTGGGACAATCTTTTTTTAAAACGGGGGTCACATTAGCATATTTCCATTCTGATGGAAAGGTAGAAAGTGTTAATGATAAATTAAACAGTGTACATAAGGGATATTTAAGTATAGATGCTGCTTCTTTAAAGAGCCTAGGGTTTAACAGGTCAGGCCCAATAGCTTTAGATGTATCAAGTATCTTCAATATATCTTCCACTTCGTTTTCTGTAACAGTAATTTGTTCAAGACCATTAATCAATATATCGGTAATATCAGGCACAGAGGTTTCAGAATCATTAAGGTCAGCTTGTTTGCAAAAATAGTCATTAAACAATTCAGCTTTTTTGTTATCGTCTTGTATCATGTCATTTTCAACTTGAAGTGGCGGTATAGATCGATCACCACCTGAATCACTGTGAAGAAGACTTTTGACTAATTTCCACCAATTTTTACTTCCGTTATTACATTTATTACGAATTTTCCGAAATTTTTCCCATTGTCCGATAGTATTAGTTTTCTTTGCTTTTTTGTGAATTCGATTTTTACGGCGTATGTACTTTTTTATTTTTGTAGTGATCCAAGGTGGATTATCTTTCTTTACCGTTATGTATCTATTTGGAATAGTTTTTTTCGCTGCATCTAAAATTGTGTTTGTAATAGTATTAGTTATGATATCAATGTCGTCGTTTCTAAAGATTCCATCCCAGTCAACAACAGAAAGGAGATTTCTGTAAGATTCATAGTCCCCTTTGTCGTAAAGGAATATTTTCCTCTTAAATGAAGCATTGACTATAGTCGGGTGATTTAGGACACCAGTAATAGGTAAATGATATCTTACTTGGTTCAACAAGGGGGGGCCGACTTCCGTATACAAAACACTCGTGGGATTATTTACCATAACCAAATCTAATAAAGATGAGCTATGCTCAGTCATGTAAGTGGGTTCCGTAATTAACTGTTGAAAGCTGTATTGGGTCAGTAATGAACTAATATTGTTCCTATGAGTGTCACTTAATTGGTTTATATTAAAATCACCAGTAATGATGATGTCATGGGTATTGTTTAATGCCAGATCAATTGATTGGTCTAGTTCATCCCAAGTTTGCAGATTGCTATTGGGAGGAATATAAAATGTTCCATATAAGTATTTTTTGTTCTTGATTTTTATCTCAAGCCATATACATTCAAGATTCCCTATTTGTAGATCAGGTCTATGCTCACAGTTGATGTGGTCTTTTACAAAAACCACCACTCCGCTGCCCATCACCACTCCGCCGCCCATTTTGCCTACTCTGTCTCGTCGAAATGGGGGAAATTTGTATCCAGGAATTTTAAGCATATCGTCACTTACATGAGGGCGCAACCAGCTTTCCGTAAATGAGAGTATCTCATGACAAGAGTATTCTGCGGCTATTAGATCTAATTTTGGTGTAATACTTTGAATATTCAAATGAAGACATCATGTTTTAGGGTATAACTAGTTACTAATTGACTTTTCATCAACAAAATAGTATTTTTAAGTAAAATCAATCATTCATCAATATTTTTTTCTTTTTGGGCAACATTTAATTCATTCGTAAATGCAAGATATAGCGATATTTCAGTTGATTGTAATGCTTTTGAAGCCGGATTCCTTATAACTTATAGAAAAATCTAATTTTACACTGCAAAAATAAATGATATCTGGACAAAAAATGAAATTAATAATAAAAACAATCATAAAGCATCATAATTCAAAAATCCCAGCAAACAAAGTAACGTTTATATAACGTTAGAATAACGTTAACTTTATGTTGTACTTACGTTGTTATAACGTTTAAAATAACGTTATTTAGTAACGTAAAATTAACGTTACAGTAACGTTTTCAATTTTACGTTACTTAGTAACATAAGATGTACTTTTTTCAACGTAAACCAGTAACGTTGCAGTAACATTATTGACTTAATGTTACGTAATAACGTACGAGTAACATTTGAATGTTGCCTAGTAAAGTTACTCAAAAATTATTTTATTGATGTTTATTTTAACCTTAGTCTGAGAGGTTACTTGAATACTTAAATAAACGATGCATGCAAAAGTTCACAAAATTCCAACAGATCCCCCATTTATGGACACAGGGGCCCAGGTGGCTCAATGAGTTAGGTCGTTGGATCTAACAACTCATACAAGCCTATCACCAATACGGCGTGGGTTCGCACCCGGCTTTGTAAATTATAAAAAAGGGTGCACTCGACTCACAGCCGCAAGTGATAAAGTTTACCAGTTGCTTACCCATGGTCGGTGGTTCTTTCCGGCTTCCTCCACCACTAAAACTGGTCGCCATGATATAGCTGAAATATTGTTGAAAGTGACATTAAAACACCAAAAATCAAAACCCATTTATGGACATCTTACATTGCAACATTTCAGACTTTACAAAGTTCACTCATATTTGTTGACTGTTTTAAACACAGGTTTCCTACAAAGTGACCAGGTTCAACGGTATATATACAAAATTAATTGGCTCAACATTAAAGTTTTGAAGACTGCTGCATCATCAAAATCAATCAATCTTTATTTGTATACATTTATCATAAAATGTTCTCAGTTATTTAATGTATCATAATGATTAAATCAATAAATGATGTCCGACAGAATTTTAAGATCTGTTTCGTATTAAAAGTCAATTGTCTCCTCTGCCACCACCGCCTATCCTTTCTGGCACAAACTTCAAGAAATTGGCAGCACATTTGGTAATTTTTGCCTCATCTGTGTTATGACATGTCAGAAGATCTTCTGAAAGTAAAAATAAAGATTTCTATTACTATTTCTGATATATACCTGAACACACAAGTTAATGAGTTTATTGAAGTTTAATACACATGATTTGGTTTAAGTGAATGGTTTCTGTTGCACTCAAATAATCACAAGTTGAAATGTTAGTCTTTATATCTGAAACATATCCGAGGTCACATAATATCCAACTTGTTCTCATTTCTTTAATGTGTATGCCAACAAAATTGAAATGACTAGGTACACAAGACTGCTGCTACTGTAGTTACCTTAAACTGTATATTGTTTATTTGGATTTCTTCGCATGTATATTTGCAGTTTATTTTTTAGGAGAAAATAAAGCACCATGTAAATTTCACTGCTACTGTTTAAAATTCACTACAAATACCCCCTCCCCTCCTAAAAAATGTATTAATAATTTTAATATTTGCAGTGTCCAATAACAAAATCAATTATTAGATTATCAAATTAAATGCTAACTTATTATAAAATATACTTATTAAAGATTTTACTTGAAGAACATCACAATCAAAATGAAAAGAATAAAACTTTGTAAATACTATTTAAGTAAACTCTTGAAAATCATAAACAAAATTACAATCTTAATAATAATCACTAACCTTGATTAGTTTAAATAAACATGACTTTGCAAAAGGGAATTTATCCTTCTTGCCCTTCTGTTCATCCCGGCCATCAGTCCATTACTCATACATCTGAAGAAAGAAAATCAAATACACAATGTATTATCAAAACCATTCCATGGAATTATACTGCGTTAAAATTGGATTGGTATAGTATGACTGCAAACACAAAATGGACAGGATTTAACTAATAGCTATAATGGTTACTGTAACTCCCATTCCCTTGGAATGATATTGCAAATATGTATTATTCTGCACCTTTAGCAAACTTGACTAGGGGAAAAAACAAGCAAAATTGCCTTTGTGCAGACTACTGTTTGTCACACTTTCTTTTCTTAGATACTGAAATTTGATTTGTATAATTTCTGTTCTCAAGTAAAATTCTTATTTTGACTATTTAAAAGTTTTCTATGTACAATGTATTAAGTGAGAGATGTTAAACACAGCAAGTTATAATTCTTGTTAAGCAATCAACATACATTGACATGGCCTTTTTAAGAATTTTAATATCTAGCTTTAATCAAATGAAATATATAAATGTTCTTTAATTTTAGTACGTTGTATTCAATAAATAACAAATTGCAGGTAAAAGTATTGATTATTTACACGTAGAAATAAACAAACGCATTCAGTTGTTTACACAAAACATGTTTCACATAATCAGTGTGAACACGACCTGTGTTGATGTGGATTAATTCATTCCTTTGTCATTGTGGGAGAGGTGACCAGTAAATCTATGATTATCAATAAAATCAGAAAAAAAACCCACAGGAAAAAGTAACAAATTTAAATATTTTGTAATCATCACACAAAGTTATGTGATAGTGTACTAGATTTTAAGCCTTTACATGGTGTTAATTTACACACTTTACGATCAATTGAGTCATGAAGCAAAGAAGTTTGACATTAAATAACAACAACAATTTTGCTAATTTCTTAGAAGTCTGTATAATTTCCAGTTTGTACTTTTCACATATGAAATTGTGTTGTATGACCTATATTATGGTCAACTTTTGGAATTGTATCTTATAAAGCCAACTTTTTTCTCCAACTTCGGTATTTGTTGTACATTTTGCAACTTATTCTAACGCTCTAACTGTTGAAAAAGTGGCTCAACAATCAGGCAACACCTTAATTAAACAATTTTTGTATGGCAGTTGTTGACTCATACATACTGAAGTGAGTCAGTCGGTCAGCAAATTTACACATGTATTTTTACCAGCAAAAAATATAATAAAATGGAAAAAAAAGGTGGACATGCGACACAGATGCCCCACTCTTGTTTAAATCAAAGTTGACAGACCTTTTGTGATTCTTAACACAGCCAAATTTCAAAACATTTGACCAAGTCCAAGGCAAACTCAAGTTATTGAAGGGAAACCAAAACATGACGGAGGGAAAGACAGACGGGCAAGGGTAAAACATAATGCAAAATTGGTCAACTAGAATAAGTAAATGCACACAAACCAATGTGTCCACAGATGAACGACAACGAATAACTACTCCAAAATAGGGTGTCCCTATCGATATTATACTTGCAGAAATAGTGTTTTAACATGTTGTATAATCTGCCGTTTTTGTTTTTTTCATTTTCATGAGTCACATTAACAGACAGTAAGTAGGAAGTCACAAACCTATATATACACTTTATTTATTTATATATAAAGTGTTTTTTTTTGTGCAGCCTGTTTTTCCCCCCCCCTTTTTTTTATTCCACAAAAGTCACAGCCCGTGCTTAAAATGTACATTCCTTTATGAATATGTTTGAATAAAGATGTTTTTATTTTCTAAGTAATATTATTCGCTGTAACAAAAACAGGAATGCAAACTTGAAAGTCAAACATGAAACCATTGAAACAACAAACAACGTAAATCAAAGTTACCTACGGATTCGATTAACAGTTCAACGCATACATGGTGGTTACTAGTAGGAAGGAAGTCCCAGTAAGAGACTTATATTAAATTGAAACAGAGACATATTTGGCTCTGATTTAAATTAAGGGATGTGTCTGAGGGAAAAAAAGGGGGGAGGGTGCATGAAAATAAAATTATGAAGGGGTTGGCCTTCAAGTGAAATAGGGATTTTGCTCTTTTTGCACCAACTTCTTTATTTCTTTGACCATGTAGAGTTGCTGACTGCTAAACACTATTTTAGCCTTTCTTTCAATTTGTGAGAAATACTTTTAAACGTTAAAAAAACGTTATAATAATGTTATACTTTAACGTTATTGCAAGGTTTATAAGTAAACGTAAACATATACGTTATTCAAACGTTATATAAATGTTACAAAAAAACGTATAACATGTAACGTAAGTTATACGTTGTACAAACGTTATTATTTTACGTTATATTTTGGTTTAATACATAACGTAAAACACTAAACGTTAGTTAATCGTCAGGACAACGTTTAAGATTACACGTTAATAATTGGACGTTGCAAAAACGTTTAAAAAACAATAAAAATTAACATTGTAAATAGGTCACTAGGTAACGTTTATTTTTTACGTCGATATAACATTATAATAACGTTATTTGTGTACGTTACCTAAGTATAACGTTACTTTAACGTTACGCTTACGTTACGTGTTTGCTGGGATTATATACACAGTATATTTATAAATACTTACCATAATTATCCGTGTCTGCTTTAAAAATACCGCTTTAAAATATCCCGGATGTTGACCAAACATTTTCGATCGGAGCTCTTTGACGACAGTGTTACTGGGTATATGTTCAAAAGCTCTGATCGTTCCATGTTCCAAACAATATTACATGTTGTGTGTCTCTCCCCTTTCCTTCCTCATCGAAATTCTTCTATATCAACATGACCGGTCTGCACTAGACACAAGTAGGACTTTATTTCTTTTAGCATCGACTCAAGGTGACTCTTGCAGATCGGTGATGAATCACCTGATATATGTATATGTTCTCCTGGGGCCCTGATTTGGTTAATAAACTTATTTCTATTTCTATTTCTATTCTCTGCACCATTGTAATTTGCGTCGGTTTGTGAGGACAACGCATATTGAATCTTGAATCCCCAATTCTCAGCCTCGTCAAATACACTTTCTAGTCACCATCAATATCATTCTCTATCCAGAGTTGTCGTTCCTGATACGCTACACTCCATCTCTGTCAACGCTCATTTTACAAGATTTTTGTAAAATTTAGAAACAGTAAAAATATGTACTTAAAATTGTTTTAATTGTTGTAAATATCAATAAAGATGAAAATAAATCACTCATTTCAAATCAATTCGCTCTTAAAAGTGATTTGTGATCGTTTTTAACTTTTTAATTTTTACCTCCGCAAAATAGTTCTCCAAGAAATGGGGGGGGGGGGGGGAATCATTTTTAAGAGAGAATTGATTTGAAATGAGTGATTTATTTTCATCTTTATTGATATTTACAATAATTGAAACAATTTTAAGTACATTTTTTTTTACTGTTTCTAAATTTTACAAAAATCTTGTAAAATGAACGTTGACAGAGATGTTGTGTAACGTAGCAGGAACGACAACTCTGGATAGAGAATGCATCAATAGACCAATATTGTATTAATTTATCATGCAATCCACAATGTCTTTAGTACTAATTATAAGTCGTAAATTGATTGTTGAACATTATTCGCAGTAACATACATGAGGTGTAAAATGGATAAAAATTCGCGTAAAAATAGTACCAGAGAGGAAGTGAAATAATGTTTGTTTTTTTTATATATTTAAACGAATATTTATCGACTAGGATTCAACACCAGATTGAAAATTGACATTTTAGAGGCTGAAACATATATCGTTAACACGTTTATAATAGATATTCGTAATTTAATAATACATTTTTGTAGATTCAAATTACGAAATACATGTATAAGATAACTGTATTGGATTATACATCGGTTGCAGAACAAGCAGAAAAACGAGACCTGCGAAGATGATACAAACCGCCGGATTTAGATTTTTGGCAAGTAGGTGCCACACTGACGACGATCCCAGAGTCATGTGTATGAAAAAACAGTCTGAAGATACCAAATGGGCAACCAGAAGCACCAGTCGAAGAAGAACCGACAATACAATTAATGGCTAAAAGAAAAGGGACAAACAATGATATACAAAACACTACCCAGAAAACTAAAAACCGAACAACACGAACACCACTGAAAAACGGGGATGAACTGTACATATGTTAGACGTTCTTTGACGTTAAATTTTCTTGACGGTAAACATGGTAATTCACGGGACAGACACTTCAAGGTAGATAAAGAAAATATTTCACATAAAAATAATAAAGACATATTAATTTATTATTCGTTCATATTTGCCTTAATTACAACAAAATCAAACAACATTTTTGAATGTTTAATTCGTTTCTTCTATAACACATTTGCAGTCTGTGACATCATAATTGTGAATGTTGTCAGAGAATGACCCATGTAATGGGGTCTAATTGAGGACTATGCTGAAAACTATTTTAATTTTGACAAGATTTAATAGGGGAAAAAAAACTATATCTTTGGATTTTCAATGAAATTTCCTACCTGTGGTTTTTTTTAAACGAAGTAGCTGATATGGTTTCCGATATAAAAAGGCTTAAAGGGAATCAAAAGGGATCAACACTCAAAAAGATAAACTTTTAAAGTCGGATTTGTATGTAGTTTTTCCCATTCAAGTCCTTGAAAAATTCCCCTCTGTGCTATTGCAACATATCGTCTACAGCTCTCGTACTCTTCCAAAGATAAGAAGAGACTAATATTAGGGATTAACTGATGTCCATAATTTTGAATGTGTATGTCCATAATTGTGAATTTTTATTGACAGATTTTAATTGCTTCCCAGTCGCTTTATTTTTCTTTCAAAAATTACTTCCTGCACATTTCCAACAGATTCTTCAAGGTGGTGACTATTGCTTGACAACGTGACAATTCTTCTCAACTTTATTCATTTTCTATATAATAAAAATATAGATATCAAAGGAGTAGGTATGATAAGGGCAGAAATTGGCCTAAAAAATAGACAAATTATAAATGAAACGTATAGCTTTCGTTGTTTCTTGATTTTATTAGACCTTTACCCCAACTACTATTTTGGTAACAATTTTCCATATTTGCACGTGCGATGACGTCACACTAGTCAATGCAAAGTCTATCGTTTCGTGAAAATATATGAAATCTAACAAGAAATGTGTATTTAATGTCAATTTTCAGTATAACCACAAGCAGGTACCAAGGCATATTTTAGTATGATGTTTAATATACATAAACACATATCTCATTTAATTTTTGTGTTGGTACCCGAGTGTGGAGAGTATGAAATCTGCAATCAAAAAATAATTTTAAGGTCGATTTCTCGTCAGCGGCCATTTTTTATTGACCGTTTTCATCCGTAATAGACAGAAATAGAAATCGACCTTTTAATCTCATCCAAAATAAAGTTGGTTATCGTAGTTGTTTTGCTACGGGAGTAAAACTTGAACAATTTTTATGAAACAGTTTTGACGTTAAATAAATTTTGGAGGTGATTTACTGCCGACCTGATTGCGCATTGAGTCCGACGTGTTTGTTTCTAACCCTCAGTGGAATTTCATGTGTTACTATACTAAAGTATACTTTAATATTATCCCCACAATTCACAAAAAGTACAGAAAACAAAACAAGCAACCAAAAAGAAAATTAGTACGTCAGATTATCTTAGAAATTAATTCATTGGACATGTAAACACATCGGAACTCTCTATTTTTAGTAGTCCCTTTTATTAATTTTTTTTCTTTAACAAATATATTTTATTTAGCTCTTTCGCAAAGTGAATTTCCGATAAATAATTGTATTAACGTAAATTTGATTTATATATAGCTTAATATTAACGTTGCGGTGGCGTAATGGTTTAGTACACATGACTGCCGATAACAACATCGTGAGATCAATATTTTATTCTTACTTATTTCAATAAAGTATGGAAAAACAAACAATATATTTGATAATTCATAATTCATCTAATACAGTACATATAACGATATAACGTGCATGTTTTAACATAGTACACGGGTGTCAGGTTTGATTTACTTATTCGGTGTTTTGTTTATAATATCAGGTTTGATTTACTTATTCGGTGTTTTGTTTATAATATCAGGTTTGATTTACTTATTCGGTGTTTTGTTTATAATGTCAGGTTTGATTGACTTATTCGGTGTTTTGTTTATAATGTCAGGTTTGATTTACTTATTCGGTGTTTTGTTTATAATGTCAGGTTTGATTTACTTATTCGGTGTTTTGTTTATAATGTCAGGTTTGATTTACTTATTCGGTGTTTTGTTTATAATGTCAGGTTTGATTGACTTATTCGGTGTTTTGTTTATTATGTCAGGTTTGATTTACTTATTCGGTGTTTTGTTTATAATGTCAGGTTTGATTTACTTATTCGGTGTTTTGTTTATAATGTCAGGTTTGATTTACTTATTCGGTGTTTTGTTTATAATGTCAGGTTTTATTTACTTATTCGGTGTTTTGTTTATAATGGTCCTTTTGTTTTCCTTACTAAGAATTTCATTGATATAGTCTATCGTTTATGAGTCAGTGCTAAATGTGTAGTATTACTTGGAATTTGAGTGGTATGATTTTACTTTAATGGGCCATGACCGATAATATAGTATTACCAAGCATTCTATTTATATAATCTATCATGTTTTACTTTTCTCAGCAAAAAAAGTTTGAAGATACCGTAAATATAAATTACCGCCTTCCAATCAAAGTATACTACCGTATTTGTACTCTTAGACAAATCAGAATCGAAATAAATCATGGAAGCCAGAATGTGTTTTGAGTTTTAACATGGATTGGCGGATATTAGTAAATGTTATCCCTCGCTTCTGGCTCGGGATAAAATACTATTCTCTAATGTTCTCGTGGCAAGTGGAATTTTGATTGGCTAAAAAGGTACTTTTAAAACTTCAGGGAAGCCGTGCGGTGACAGAAAATCAATAATCGCTCTCACCTATGTGCTGTCCATTTACATTGTGCACAGCAGACGACACACATTTCACAAGATGACAGAAAATCAATAATCGCTCTCTGTGATCTTTGTCCAAAGATACACGTATTTATGTTTTTCCTATAATAAGGACATACTTATTAATGTTGGAACATTCAGATAAAAATGTTATCAGTCTCTAGATGTTATATATCCATCTCGAGACTAATAACGTATAACACATTCTGGTTTCCATGATTTATTTCTTAATTATTCAACATGGATTATATCCTCTCCTGCCGTTGTAGCGCTGCTTTACCATGTTATGCCGTTGACTTGGTTCCTTTGACATTCTAATTACTGAGAATAATTTCCTCTCATGATTTAAAAAATAAAAAGATCAACATTTGGTTATAAAAAGATTTAAAAAAAGCAATTTGCAGAGCTCAGCACTGACGAATTTCTGCGGTTGCTAGGGATAATATTTGGTTACTAGGGACATTGTAAGGGTTAAGAATTCTTATAATATATACTGGTTAGTAAATGATAAGATGTCTCTAGATCTGCTAAGGTGCTGTCGTAGAATTTTTTTCTTGATTAAATAAAAGGTCCATGAGATCTACAGGAAAATACTGTGCATAGGGAAACCTGTTGCTATGGACGGGGCATAACTATGAATAAAAATATCAAAATGTATTTTTGAAATATGAAAGGACATTTGTAGTGTGTATAGCTTGACAAAAATGTACCGCTTAATCAAATATCAAGTCAAAAGCTCGTAGATGTCAAAATTCAACCATTAATTGCAATTATAGGCTAATTTAATGTTTACAAAACCGTTGCTAGGGTGACAAAACTACACAAAAATACTATATGCTACCATAGAGAATTGGGATATTATTTTTAGAGTGTACATACACAGAATATAACATTTTGTCGAAAAGACTGCAAGATATGTAAAATAAAACCACCATATTTGAATTTCCAATGATTAATTGGACCCTCCTCCATTTACGTTGCTAAGCAACAAAGGACAAAGTGAAATCATAAAAAAAAAAAAATTTCTTACCTTTCAATGATTGTGTTTAATATTATATCTATATAAACAGTTTCTGAGATTGGGCCAAAATCTACCCTTATCATACTCACTCCTTTACTTTTTTAGTCCGCACGACTTAAAAAATCAAATTAGCGATACAGATTTCCGTTACTGCTGCGAGTGCTCTAACTCGAATAATACTGCGCCCTCTATCGGCACTATCGCTGGACGACTAGCGGGAGAATAATATAACGACTGGATTATTCGGGTTACGAGTGCTCCTGATTCGGGAGGAATATGATTGAACAGTGTTCCAGTTTTGTATTACTTACTATACATCGTTACTACATCAAACCAGATAAAGTCAACTTCTTGGTCAGTGTGACGTTTGAAGTATTCATGTATTTAGCTTTGTATACTGAGCTGATAAATCACATTGATCAATTGCGAAGCGCCAACAGCTTTATGAAACCGGAAGAGAGGCCATATTTATTTCATGAAGCCTTGTGCCTGAGATATTTTTGTATCGCTGAATTGAACATGATCTGGTGAAATTATTGACTTGAAATTCAGTAGTTGGATTTAAATTAGGATTTTATATTTATTTATATCACAATTGGTAAGTTTCGATGTAAAATCAGTTAAAAATTCTACATGCAAGTTCGTCTTCATTGATCAACGCTTATTGTGGTATAGCGGGCAATTTGAGGCTATAGAAAAAAAAATAAAGGTGTCATTACAAGGACTTTAAAATGACCGATTGCTTAATTTGTTATATAATTCAGATGTGTTAACATTGTTTTATTTGATTATTATTTTTTAGAATGAAAATAATGCTTAAATTGCATTTGTTTACAAACCAACATGTCACATGACTCACAATGCTTCTTGTTAAAAATAGCCACAATTTTTGGTTGAAAGGTTAATGATATGCATATATGTATATATCCATATCACCAATAACACTTGGTCATTAGCTGCCTGTAATATCACTCATAGTCCAAATAACTCCAGGAAGCTATAATTTTCATTAGCAATTTTTAGATCAGCTTCCTCCTGTTAATACAGAAATTAATGCGACCTAAAAAATACAAATCTCTGGATTGCTGGAAGATTCATTATTTTGACTAATTATAAAACTGCATGATGAAGCCATCTATATATATTCCTTTTAGCATCGTCCCCTGGTGTCTTCTGCTGAAGGGCAACCGATGTGCTTGCCTTTCTGCTTTAGACACAGGGAGGATATAAATGGCTCATACCTGTACCTCAAAATTAAGGGTTGACTATTATCCTTTTAGCACCGTCACCTGGTGTCTCCTGCAGAAAGGTTATCATTGTGTTTGCCTCTCTGTTTCAGACACGGGTAGGATACAAATAGTCGGCTCTATCTATTTATTTATCATCATATTTATATGATACATATATCATAGCTGGATGTATTAAAACATATCAACCACACTGAGCATATACATGACATGTTATAAGTATATGTAATTGTATCTTTGTCTTTGTTAAACATATGTTATGTTTTAAATAATTATATATGTGAATATTCATGCCCCTCGTGGGCCTATATTTGGTAAATAAAGTATCTTCTTCTTTTATACATGTATACATATCGAAACAACAATGCATGAGAGATACAGGATCAGATGAGTGTCAAATTCTGTTACTCCTCTATTGATATCAACATGTAGTGTTCTACATGCAAGACAAAACAGCAATATATATACCTTAGTACTACATAGAGTAGCTACAAAGTTTGTGATTTGACTGAGAAAGTGATGTACAGTATCAAACGAGGGAGGTACAATCAAAGTACCGGTATATATCTTTAATAAAATAGAGAATTCTTTTAACATATAACATAAGTTTGCCTTAAAACACAGGTACCTCTTTTGAGACATCATCTATTTTTTTTAAATATCATATTATTTTAGAATTTCTGTTATCAAGTACTATAATGTTATTTTGTTACAGCTGATGGATTCCAGAATGGTTGTCAGGAACTTGGTAGCAAATACAACATGAACTGGATGTTGGCTTAGAAGTCTTTCAGATGACAGATCAAATTCCAACATAGGAGGACCATTGCTATGACTAATTTTTACGCTATTTAAGCTTTCATTTCAAGTCATCAAAGACTTCATCCTAAATTTTATGTTGTTGAGTTTTTGGGGTTTTTTTGGAGGGGGGGGGGGGGAGAAGGGGTGAAAGGATTTTTTTTTAGCTGAAAATAGACAACTTTTCATGTGACATGAGTAATTAGTATTTTTTATAAATTTAACAGGAACCTTGTTCATCGGAATACGTTAGCTGAGATCTGGAAGGGAGTTTTTTTTTTTAATTTAAAATTAATTTATTGAGACATTACATGATTTTGGAGGAAGTGTCCTTGTACAAATACTTTAACTAAATCAATAAAAAAAATTGAGGTTATTTGATTATCATTTTGTTTTAAAAACCTTTTGTTTTATTAAATATTAAAAACGGATTTTATCTGTATTAATAATTTTACATTGTTTATGACATCACATACATGTACATGTAGTAGAAATAACCATATGCAACTTATTTGAAGACATTTTCATAGTTCAAAGATGTAGGATAAAAGACTGTTATTATGGATTAAGACTCAGATTTTCTAATAAAAAAGTGATTTAGAAATTTTGCCTATGTTTATTATATTTTATTGACATATATCAGTATCAGCTGAGAGTAAGAGTATATAAAAGAAAATAAGTTATCAAGCAATTGACAACAAAGTTGAAGAACTAAATTAAAAATAATGACTTTGCAATCTACATTTGTATTAATAACTACCATCCAGTTTGGTGACCAACATCATACTTACTGAATATTGATTGAATGAATTACATGTATTTTCTGATATATTTGGTTTGTTTGTTTGATCGTGTTTAACGCCACTTTCAACAATGTTTCAGTTATATTGTGGTGGTCAGTTTTATTGGTGGAGGACCCCGGAGAAAACCACCGATCTGTTGCAAATCACTGACAAACTTTATCACAAAATGTTGTACACCTCGCCCTGATTGAGATATATTATGTAGGATTATTTTCTAAGTTATGTCTTGTCTGGCTGCTGCAAAATATAGCAAAAAAGTATTCCACATATTTTGGTTAAAAATTATATATATTTTTTGTCTATTTTCAAAAAGTTGTAATACATTGTTGTACTAATAGGTAGAATGAAGAGTTAGGGTTATGGTGTTTAATGCCACAGTCAACAAAATTTCAGTTATATCATGGTGGTCAGTTTTATTGTTGGAGGAAAATGGAGATATCAAGCACACCTCCCCACGAGCAGGATTCGAAATCACAACTTTAGTGGTGATAGAAACTGATTGCACAGGTAGTTGTAAATCCAACTAGCATACCAACACGAAATAATAGCCCTAGGTAGAATGAACCATATATACAGGATCTGCCTTAAGCCAATTGAGCTCCACTGAAGTTGCATACTCTCAGCTGTTCAAGTACACACAAACAAAAATATTAGGTTTTACAGAGAACAGCAATGATTATTATGTTATGGGGTCCACACCTCCTAGGGCGACCCTGCATATGTATTTGTGATAAGAGTAAAATTAATATCCAACTTGGCTAATACCTTCTGTGATTTTTCGCCTGCTACCCCTGTATAATTGTCCAGATTTGATTTTTGGTGTTTTAACTCCACTTTCAACAATATATCAGCTATATCATGGCGACCAGTTTTAGTGGTGAAGGAAGACGGAGAGAACCAGCGACCACGGGCAAGCAACTGGTAAACTTTATTACTTGCGGCTGCGAGTCGACTGCACCCTTTTTAGCTCACTTTGCCAAAGGCAATGTGAGCTTTTGCCATAACTTGGCGTCCATCGTCCGTTAACTTTTCACATTTTAATCTTCTCCTCTGAAACCCCTCAGCCAAATGAAGTAAAACTTGGTAGGAAGCATCTATGGCAGTTCCTCTATAAAGTTTGCTCATTTCGTCCCGATCCATTAACAAACATGTTCGCCATAGGCAATTCTTGTTTCTGATTGGTTGATTTCTAAAAAATCTTCTCCTCTGAAACCGCTTTGCCAAATGAATCAAAATTTGATAGGAAGCATCCTTGGAAGGTCCTCTATAAAGTTGCTCATTTATTTCCGATCTGTTAACAAACATGACCGCCACAGGCAATTCTTGTTTCTGATTGGTTGATTTCTAAAAAATCATCTCCGCTGAAAGCGCTTGGCCAAATGAATCGAAACTTGGTAGGAAGCATCCTTGGAAGGTCCTCTATCCAGAATGCTAATTTAATTCAGATCCGTTAACAAACATGGCCACCACAGGCAATTATATTTTCTGATTGGTTGATTTATGAAAATCTTTTTCTCTGTAACTGCTTAGCCAAATGAAGCGAAACTTGGTGGGAAGCACCTATGGAAGGTGCTGTATTAAGCTTCCTCGAAGCAGAATGAAAGGTGAGCGACAGGCTCTGCCCCTATTAGTATGCATATCAATGATTCTTGATATATAGGAATACAAAGAAAGTATACTACAGGTTAAATTTTTTTCACACTGGTTAAAAGTTTTGCATCTGGAAAATCTTCTTTTCATTTTAAATCGTGATCCTCCCAACAGGAATAACAACTCTTCTTAGTATTTTCATGCAAGTAACTGTATGCAACATTAGTGTCTGGTACAGAAGCTAGATTACAAATTAAGAAATACCACTTTTGGCATGGAACATAGTTATTTTAATTTAATGCTTTATTTATTTCAAGAGGATTGCAAACAGCCTGAAGGCTACAAAGTTGGTCTCCTCAACATACATATGATACAAGACAAGACAATACAATGGACTATCTCACACTCATAATAGTTAATACAAATTATATTTTCAATAGCAATTTAAAATATTTACAAAGCATAGAATCTATAGAAATATATTGCTATTTTCAATGAATTCATATACACACTGAAATATAACTACATGTTTTTTTGTATGTTATCATCCATAGATAAATCATCACTTCCTTGAAGAAAAAGCTCAACTAAATATGTGTTTATTTCATTTTTGAAACTTTAAATTCACATTTGGACAGCGCAATGATTTAATCTTGTGAAAAAGTGTTTTTCTTAATTCATCATATTTATCACAGTTAAATAAAAGATCCTGTGGAAAATACATACAAACTTCTTCTCAGAAACCACTTCAAAGTTTATAACCAAATTGTGTATGGGATCATATTGTGGGCTTTTATATAAAATTGTGGTGTCAATTGGAAATGCAAATATTACCTCATCATGGAACATGATTTAGCAAAGGACCCTGCTTCTCCCAAGCTATTGGGTATTTGAAAAAATTATATGATGCATGAATTATCCTTTAGTGCTCATCATTTTCGCCTGGTTAGGGTAATATGAAAAATAGTTAAAAAGACATTTCACCATTATTAAAATGAAGTTGGACAAATTTGCAATATCTGCATGAGCACTGGCTTAAGACAGGCAAAATTGCAGGCTAATATGATAAGTCACAGCAGGTAACTGGTCACAGTGAATGCATACACGTTGATAACAACATCGGGAGTAAAGCTAGACAGAAGGTTGCAAATGTTTCTGAAGAAAGGACTACATTATATATTTATACATGCATAGTAGGAAATCAATGGTAACTGTAACAAATGAAATATTTAAATGTTTTTTTTTTATTAAGGCAAAAATACTTTCCCGATCCCTTCGATGATTCATTTAAAGACGGGTGAGGATATTCCCTCAGTATTATTATTGTTTATAACCAAATGCATTATCCTACACAGAATTCAATATCATGTATCACGTTTTGAACACCAAAACATTCTCTGTATCCTTGCTGAGACCCCCTTCATGGTATTAAGACGCTATATAATGCTAATCCGCTCATTCTCCAAGGGTAGACCTATATTACAGATTTTTTATTTTAAAAAATCGCAAATGCTTGAAAATAGCATTTGTCATTGTTGGTGGTTATGAAGAATAAATGCGTAAAAGAACAAACCCACTAAACAGCTATATTCCTAAAATTTGAGTTACCCAAAAGCAAGTGATAAAAATACCTATTTTGGATGTTTAACTGAAAAGGAAACAACTTTTAATTAAAACTAAGAACGTTTAACCGACAACTTAGTAAAGTAAAAATAAACGAAGTGTCGAAAGAGCATTGGAAGATAAAAATATATTTTTCTGTTTTATTTTTAAGAACATGGAGAAGTGGCATATTATTTCAACCAAATATTACTATTTTTGACATTTATATGAAGGGAAAAACGTGTATACATGTACATTTAAAACCATCCCATTTCTAAAGAAGATCATAAATAATGAATAAATAGCATTCATAACAGGGTTTCCCAGTTAAAATTAATCAAAATTATTGTATTTAAAAAATCAAATTATCTTTTTTTTTTATTTTTTTTTTTTTCATATCAGTCTATTTCGTTTTGTTTTCGTTGATTTCGTTTTGCTTTCGTTGGTTTCGTTTTATTTCGTTTTCATTTCGTTGATTTCGTTTCGTTTCGTTTTGTTTTCGTTGATTTCGTTTTGCTTTCGTTGGTTTCGTTTTATTTCGTTTTCATTTCGTTTCGTTTCGTTTTTGTTGATTTCGTTTCGTTTCGTTTTCGTTGATTTCGTTTCGTTTCGTTTCGTTTCGTTTCGTTTCTATTTCGTTTCGCACTTTATAGGTACCCATTCATAACATAGGTAAGAAGAGTTTGAAGATACAAAAGTGGTTATCATAATCCGTAAATCGAAGGAAAGACAACACAATGGCCTAAAGAAAAAGAACAAAAAAAGTATCATTTCAATATTAATGATTATTGTACATAGTTTTCTTGGTTCAAAATATCTGCATGTGCACACATTTGAAAACTTCTTTTCTACACATACGAGAATAACAAAATTAATTTATTAACTTTATTCAGAAATTTTAAACTTCTGCATTGCTTAAATGAGCACTTAAAGGTAATATTTTGAGAATTTTTTTTCCTTTTACTGAAAATTATCAATTTTTAGATAAGGTTCTTTTTTAATACATTTTTGAATATACAGAGACGTGCCAAAAGTATTCGGTAACTGTAATTTTTTACTATATATTTCATATAAAACCAAATTTTTCAAAGCATTGTTGATTTTGATAAAAGTTTTACCAACATAAGCGAGAACGTACGTAGTTTTCTGGGATTATTTTAAAATATTTTTTGGAAGCACAGTTTTTAAATATTCATGATTTAAACACAAACTTAAATTATTTGTCTTCAAATGTACTATCATTGTATTGTATTTTTGACGTTCAAAATTTAGTTTTGTGTTTAAATCGTGAACTCATAAAAATTATAGATTATAAAATTATGCTAAAATTACAGTGTAAAACTACATTTAATCCTGTTTTTGTTGGTAAAAAAAATCATCAAAATCGAACAAGAGTCGACTTTGGAATAATGTTTTTAAAAAATGTGGTTTTATATGAAATATATAGTAAAAAATCACAGTGACCGAATACTTTTGGCACGTCTCTGTGTATAATAAAAAATAAATTCGTAATTTTCCATTCTTTTACTATTCCAAAACTTAATTTAATTTTCTATAAAGTTATTTTTAACACTATTTTAATTTCAAATATATTTCCGTCCTCTTCAAAGGCCGCGCCTTCTCATATCAATAATATTCAGTTCAAAGTTCTTATTCGGTCATCCGTACAAAATTAACCCAGTAGTTGACCAATGCGATCTAAAAGCGCCGTTCCTCGCGTGATTTCTCAGTTGGAAGATATATTCCGAATGCACCACCCTCCAAGGAATAATTATTGTATACTTCACAGTGAAAAATACGAAAAACCTCGAACGAAAATCTTCCGCAGATCGTATAACGTGTTTCCTTCCCCTATACTATAATCCCCTGGCGCCAATTTCCTGAGAAAGCGAAACTTAAATTACTTTGAATCAAGTTGCTATTGTCAAGAAACGACTACTCTAGACTATTCACATTTAGAACCAGGTACATTCTTATTGGAATGAATTTAGTTGCGATTAGCCTGATATACACAATAAATCTTCAAGTTAATGTTATTTCGATTCTCTAATTTCTAAACATGACTTCATGAGTCACAACGCTATTTTTGTTACACAAGATAATGAAATTATATCCCCGTGTGACAATAAGTCGGCCAGTCATTGGATAATGTTTGTCAGTTTGATTATTTTTTTCATGTTTGAAAAGTAAACATTTTTTCTTTTTAATTATGTTCCTCATCTATTCTTGCTCACACGTGTAAATAGTCCGAGATTCCTCTGTCGTCCGACGACATTATATATTTTTGCTAGAGCCGTCGGACGTCAGAGCGCTATGCATACGGAAAACAGCGGATTTGCTTCTCCAACTCTGGGTCAGCACATTTCCACGTTTCGTGGCTATCTGATTTTATTTTCTATCAGAAACCCTTATATAAATCGCTTCACCAATCATTTTTCTATACATTCATAACCATCTTACCCTCAGAAAGTGGTGTTACACTCCATTACAGCACGATTTTGCCTTAGATCCTATGATTTCGACATTTGTCTTCCATTTTTCAAACATTTGTCACGTGACTGCGAGAAAACTACGATTACCACAATGTATCATGGGAGATGATTTGCATATAAACAAACAAACAAATATTTTTATTGCCAATCATAGGCACCTGTTAAGGCAGAACAATTAACATAAAACTAAATACAGTTGATTATATTGATTATATTGATTGGTAATGATTTTAACAGCTGAAGCTATATGTACATTCCTGGATTGTGTTTTTTTTCTAATAAAAATATTCTGATTCCCAATGTTGCTGAAAAAAATATTCTGATTTTGGTGGAGGAAAAAAAAAATAATCTGATTCAGAGTTTTTGTCATATAACCTAATGTTAAATTCTGAAGAAGAAAAAAATATTCTAACTCTTGTGTTGTCCGAAAATTTTTTTCTGAACGAAACAAAAAACCATAACCTCCCCCTCCCCCTCCCCCCACCACCTTCAAGTTAAATGGTCGTTCCCTTACTATCCTCGAATGTTACTTTCCATGCAAATCCAGAAATTGATAGTACTTTCCTCATAATTATTCGTCATATTTGAATTAGATTTTGATCACGTGACTGCAGTTTCAAGCTTGATGGATTGTTTATTAGATTTGTCAAATAATAGCCTACAGTACGGAATTTCAATGTGTCCGTCAATGATTCGATAATTAAAAGTTATTGTTTATTTCCGCAAAGTTTTTCTTCTGTCAAAATTCAAATCTTTTTGTTTTGTAACGATTTTAGACATTTCATTGATGTCGCGATCATGCAAAAATGATCATATTATATTTAATGTGGGAACCCCGAGTTTAGAAGCTAGAAATATAAGGTTAGTCAATATAATTACATCTATTATTGGGGAATCTATTTCAGAAAATATGTCGCCGAATCGGCAAATGTCATTCAATGTTAAATTGTGTGTCAAACACCACCAGTTTCATGTATTTCAGACATTCAGACTCTTAAGACCAAATAAGGCACAGGGCCTTGTCACTATCCACGTAAATATACTATCAATGTATAAACATGTACATTGATAGTATATTTACGTGGATAGTGACAAGGCCCTGTCAATAAGGGTTCGCCGCCTCGGATTTTCATTTAGTCCAGGAACCTCGAATATTTAATTGTTTTCATTAATTTTTATTTCATTTAATTCAGCTTGATTCAATCAAGCATTTGTACTATACTATACAAATCCTTGTATTCCATATCATAATTGCTATAGTGGAGATTCCCTTTAGTTTTACAGTCTATATTTAGAGCAGTATTGATTTATATCAGACAACAATTTTCATGTTTTTCATGTCCATTGTGAAGAAGGAATAAAGGTTGAATACAAATATACATCAGCAAAATGGCATCATTTTGCTATAATAAAGTTTATTTAATTGAGTTATTTCCGATTCCTTTTTGGTTGATAGATGTTACGGTCATTGCAGAAGCTGTAGACCGAATCACCGAAATGATCTGCAATGATGTCGCACAGTTCCGAATGGCAAAGAAAAATGCCAGAACTATCGAAATACAGACACTGCACAACAGTATCATTCATATCCCAAGCTATGAAAGAATTGTATCCTATCCTTCAGCTATTATTTTCAGTTTAATTATATGATAATCTGATATATATCTATACAAGGATTTATATAGTAGAAAGGATACGAATCTTGTATTTTCTCGCTTTATCTCGTGTGGCGAGGTGTTATGCTACAACAGTCCAGAGCAAAAATTAATTCATTCATTTTGAAAAGCCTTGAGAATTCGTAGGATAATCAACCAATTACACCAGAGTTATACATCGTCTATATACTACACTACACAAAACAATCCTTGGATTTGCCGATATAGGTTCAATGGAAAAGTTTTTTTGATTTTTCTGTATCACCCCTCATACACGTAAATTTAAAAAAAAGTACACTAGAGTTTCATACATCTAAAAACATATTAAAAATGATAAAACAAAGAAACCAATCACGCCAAGTTTTGTTCTATATATCGAATACACATCTATGCACTTTGATATGTCTATTTCATGTAAACAAGGAAGTTTATTGATTTCTAAATAGGCCACCGCCATTTTGACAAATGATGGTAAACAATCCTTAATAGATACAAATCGGGAGCACTGTTTTCAATAAAACTCCTTCTATTCATTGAAAAATATTTATATTATCACAAAAATGACGGCTCCGCTTCAATATTCGGTAAAAGGGGCAAATCGATTAATGTCAATTATTGATGAACTATGGGTGATACATCTACAAAAAGTCGATACTTTATTAATGATTGGTATTTAGGACAAATATTTTCACTTTATACCTGTAATAATGGTTTTATATACTTACAAATATAATGGTTTAAAATGTTGAAGCGATCAAAAATTTCCACCATTGATCAAGGCATGCGTATCGTCAACGAATTGCACTATGGGTAGTCTCACTTGTTCTTGCCACGCAACATACTTACATACAATCTATGTTAAATCTCGCGAGATTCATATCCTTTCTTCTATACAAATCATTGGTTTTACAACCATAAAATGAAATCAATTTTCACGGACATCAATGTCTTCTAAATATTTTATCTCATTACATGAAATTATTTTTGGGAATTGTCACAAGGAGCCATTTGTATTGTATCAAAATTCCTTGACAATATACTATAACAATAGTGTCTTAATGGTAAAAGGCAAATACAAGACCTGTGTTTCTGCTAACATTGGGGAATGAAACACGGGAGTCAGGCTTGGGACGGTGATATACGGTAGTGGTTATTTGGTTTACAAGAACTAGAAGCATTGTAACATGTTGTTTTGTAAACAAATGTAATTTAAGCATTCTTTGGTAAAAATAGTTAAAATAGAATAAAACATTTAATTACAAGTACATCAATTATATATAATAAATAAATTGAGCAATTAGTCATTTAAAACTCTTGTATTGACAATGTTTTTTTTTTTAAGGAATAACATTTTATCTCCATATTGATATGAAGGCAAAATTTACACTCCCAACAAGGCATCTTCTCTGTCTGTAATGCTCAGAAGCGTGACCCTTAATATCTTAATCTGGTAAAATCTTAAATTTTCTAGAGATATTTTCAAATATTAGACTTGATGGAATATGAAGCTTATTGATTTGTGTACTGAAAGCTCACTTGCTTGATAAAGCTTGATATTTCAGCAAATGACATATTTTATATATAGAAAGCCATATAATGTATACTTTTTGGACTTCCAGTGTATATGTTTATTATATGAATATGAGATGTAAAAAAAGCATTACAAAACACAAAATCACTTGAAACAAATCTATTTCTATTAAAGGCAAAATGTCGTCTACATCACAAAAACACAGGAACTTTGTTATGGAGCCAATGGGAGAAAAACCTGTAACAGAACTTGCAGGCATTGGTGCAGTTTTGGGAGGAAGGCTCGTAGAAGCAGGATTTGATTATGTAAGTATGTTGTAGTTATTAAAATCTTGATGTACAAGCTTAAGGTATGTATTTGTGAAAAATACAAATGTATGGGAAATACAATTTGAAAACATTTAAAACAGGCCTGAAAGAGGGGCTTAATTTTAAATTTTAGGTTGTAAAATATAAATAAAACAAGCCTAGTCCCAATAAAATATTTTGTACATAAATCTTATATTATTTCAAGATGTGTTACAACACAATATTGTACAATAAAATCTATATTATTTCAGGAATAGTCACAAAACAATATTGTACAACAAAATCTATATTATTTCAGGACTAGTCGAAACACAATATTGTACAACAAAATCTATATTATTTCAGGACTAGTCACAAAACAATATTGTACAACAAAATCTATATTATTTCAGGACTAGTCACAAAACAATATTGTACAACACAATCTATATTATTTCAGGACTAGTCACAAAACAATATTGTACACAAAATCTATATTATTTCAGGACTAGTCACAAAACAATATTGTACAACAAACTCTATAAAATCTATTATTTCAGGACTAGTCACAACACAATATTGTACAACAAAATCTATATTATTTCAGGACTAGTCACAAAACAATATTGTACAACAAAATCTATATTATTTCAGGACTAGTCACAAAACAATATTGTACAACAAACTCTATAAAATCTATTATTTCAGGACTAGTCACAACACAATATTGTACAACAAAATCTATATTATTTCAGGACTAGTCACAAAACAATATTGTACACAAAATCTATATTATTTCAGGACTAGTCACAAAACAATATTGTACAACAAAATCTATATTATTTCAGGACTAGTCACAACACAATATTGTACACAAAATCTATATTATTTCAGGACTAAACAATATTGTACACAAAATCTATATTATTTCAGGACTAGTCACAAAACAATATTGTATAATACAATCTATATTATTTCAGGACTAGTCACAAAACAATATTGTACAACAAAATCTATATTATTTCAGGACTAGTCATAAAACAGTATTGTACAACAAAATCTATATTATTTCAGGACTAATCAAAACAATATTGTACACAAACAAATGAAACTCTATTATTTCAGGACTAGTCACAACACAAAATTGTACACAAACTCTATATTATTTCAGGCCATGTCCCAACACAATATTTCTTTAACAAGACATTGTTATTCAACACTAATTGACAATAATGTGCACATGTGCAAGAAAATGGATGTTTACCTTTGAGAGCGGAGAAAATTATCTACAAAATCCTGATATCCTTTGATATATCCTTTTGAATTTGTGATAATTTATTATCAATTACGACCAAAACACATACACACACACTTACAATTTTTTCCTTAAACAGCCCCAAAATCATTGATTTTGAGCTATTTTCGGATTTTGACACCTGGCGGGAAAGTTCAGTTGACATTACCAATGACACAATTTCCTGTCTACTTGTAAATTTCACAGCTGACCCACAACAACAAAAAAGCAACAAATGAGCCGAAAACTGAGAAGATATATTGAAGAACAACCACAATTACCAACTGGTTTCAGATACAAAACACCGATTCTAGTGTCGGACAGCAAAGGCTTCACCTTGAGAAACGCTTGTTCCCAACACGAATTTCCTCTCGAATCGTGGTGTATTGCAGGTGCTAAAACATCAGCCCTAGTTGATCTCGTCCAAGAGAGAATCGAGAAAGCCATCTAAAAACACAGAAACATCGTCATATATTTATGGTCTGGAACATGCGACATCACAGTCAAAGAAGGAAAATTTATAAAGCTGAGACACCGAAACAAGAAGACAATTGACCTGAGTGTAAACCAGTACAGAAGAGCCATCAAAATAGTTGACAAATTCTTTGGAGCTGAGATGAAATTTATAGACTGTCCTCTACAATCAAGTCAAATACAACAAAACCAAAGGCCACAAAAAACCAGCAAAATTCAGAGTAGAAGACTTCAAAGTTACAAACCAGATTAAAGAACTGAACAAGAGAATAACTAAACTGAATGAGAGCTTAAATAGAAATACCATCAGAACCAGTAAATACTACTTCATAAGTAGGAGCGTAAAACGGGGAGGTCGAAAAAAATCAATGATCTCAATAAACAAAAGAGACGGTGTGCACTCAGGACAACTACTTAGTCTTGCCATCACTAAACAGATCCTGATTGACACTTACAGTGAATGCTACAACATAGAACAACATTGTGAAATAGTACAACTTGCGGTAGAGGAAGAAGAACTGCTGTTGCTATTCTGACTGCTACTGAGAAGTGAGAAACGAAGACCGTTACCACAAAAGCTGTAGTAAAGGGTTCATCTTATTAGTCTTTACTACAGAACACCAAGATAAAACGGACATAACCAACATCTCACTGGCCTAGCATCTAAAATAAACATATAAACAGCTTAGAAAAATATAACAGGCAAACTACCTGACAACATGCGCCTACTATCCATTCTTATCATTCTTAGCTACTTACAAACTGTGTTTTACCCAGAATAAAGAAGCAACAGTCTGCTCCCTGGCTATAGACGAAAGTGAAAATGATACCAACTGTAACATCATAACACCAGGGCTTTCAATATTTTTCAAGTGTACCAGTACTTCACTACTTACAGGCGGTACTTTTTTTTAATATTTGAACAATTTTCATGAATATCTTATACAACATTCTTTAATATCAGGAGGTACCAAAGATCATTTTAGGTGGGTAAAAGCACCTGGTACCACCCCTTATTGAAAGGCCTGCATAACACACGCTCTAATGGAAACTGTCAAAGAAAGAACAAAAAGACTCAACAAACCCTACAACTGTAAATCTAGATTCACATACCTGATACACATATTACTTGTAAATCTAGATTCACCTGATACACATATTACTTGTAAATCTAGATTCACCTGATACACATATTACTTGTAAATCTAGATTCACATACCTGATACACATATTACTTGTAAATCTAGATTCACATACCTGATACACATATTACTTGTAAATCTAGATTCACCTGATACACATATTACTTGTAAATCTAGATTCACATACCTGATACACATATTACTTGTAAATCTAGATTCACATACCTGATACACATATTACTTGTAAATCTAGATTCACCTGATACACATATTACTTGTAAATCTAGATTCACCTGATACACATATTACTTGTAAATCTAGATTCACCTGATACACATATTACTTGTAAATCTAGATTCACATACCTGATACACATATTACTTGTAAATCTAGATTCACATACCTGATACACATATTACTTGTAAATCTAGATTCACCTGATACACATATTACTTGTAAATCTAGATTCACCTGATACACATATTACTTGTAAATCTAGATTCACATACCTGATACACATATTACTTGTAAATCTAGATTCACCTGATACACATATTACTTGTAAATCTAGATTCACATACCTGATACACATATTACTTGTAAATCTAGATTCACCTGATACACATATTACTTGTAAATCTAGATTCACATACCTGATACACATATTACTTGTAAATCTAGATTCACATACCTGATACACATATTACTTGTAAATCTAGATTCACATACCTGATACACATATTACTTGTAAATCTAGATTCACATACCTGATATACATATTACTTGTAAATCTAGATTCACCTGATACACATATTACTTGTAAATCTAGATTCACATACCTGATACACATATTACTTGTAAATCTAGATTCACATACCTGATACACATATTACTTGTAAATCTAGATTCACCTGATACACATATTACTTGTAAATCTAGATTCACATACCTGATACACATATTACTTGTAAATCTAGATTCACATACCTGATACACATATTACTTGTAAATCTAGATTCACCTGATACACATATTACTTGTAAATCTAGATTCACCTGATACACATATTACTTGTAAATCTAGATTCACCTGATACACATATTACTTGTAAATCTAGATTCACATACCTGATACACATATTACTTGTAAATCTAGATTCACCTGATACACATATTACTTGTAAATCTAGATTCACATACCTGATACACATATTACTTGTAAATCTAGATTCACATACCTGATACACATATTACTTGTAAATCTAGATTCACCTGATACACATATTACTTGTAAATCTAGATTCACCTGATACACATATTACTTGTAAATCTAGATTCACATACCTGATACACATATTACTTGTAAATCTAGATTCACCTGATACACATATTACTTGTAAATCTAGATTCACCTGATACACATATTACTTGTAAATCTAGATTCACATACCTGATACACATATTACTTGTAAATCTAGATTCACATACCTGATACACATATTACTTGTAAATCTAGATTCACATACCTGATACACATATTACTTGTAAATCTAGATTCACATACCTGATATACATATTACTTGTAAATCTAGATTCACCTGATACACATATTACTTGTAAATCTAGATTCACATACCTGATACACATATTACTTGTAAATCTAGATTCACCTGATACACATATTACTTGTAAATCTAGATTCACATACCTGATACACATATTACTTGTAAATCTAGATTCACATACCTGATACACATATTACTTGTAAATCTAGATTCACCTGATACACATATTACTTGTAAATCTAGATTCACCTGATACACATATTACTTGTAAATCTAGATTCACCTGATACACATATTACTTGTAAATCTAGATTCACATACCTGATACACATATTACTTGTAAATCTAGATTCACCTGATACACATATTACTTGTAAATCTAGATTCACATACCTGATACACATATTACTTGTAAATCTAGATTCACCTGATACACATATTACTTGTAAATCTAGATTCACATACCTGATACACATATTACTTGTAAATCTAGATTCACATACCTGATACACATATTACTTGTAAATCTAGATTCACCTGATACACATATTACTTGTAAATCTAGATTCACATACCTGATACACATATTACTTGTAAATCTAGATTCACCTGATACACATATTACTTGTAAATCTAGATTCACATACCTGATACACATATTACTTGTAAATCTAGATTCGCATACCTGATACACATATTTCTTGTAAATCTAGATTCACCTGATACACATATTACTTGTAAATCTAGATTCACATACCTGATACACATATTACTTGTAAATCTAGATTCACCTGATACTCATATTACTTGTAAATCTAGATTCACATACCTGATACACATATTACTTGTAAATCTAGATTCACATACCTGATACACATATTACTTGTAAATCTAGATTCACATACCTGATACACATATTACTTGTAAATCTAGATTCACATACCTGATACACATATTACTTGTAAATCTAGATTCACCTGATACACATATTACTTGTAAATCTAGATTCACCTGATACACATATTACTTGTAAATCTAGATTCACCTGATACACATATTACTTGTAAATCTAGATTCACATACCTGATACACATATTACTTGTAAATCTAGATTCACCTGATACACATATTACTTGTAAATCTAGATTCACATACCTGATACACATATTACTTATAAATCTAGATTCACATACCTGATACACATATTACTTGTAAATCTAGATTCACATACCTGATACACATATTACTTGTAAATCTAGATTCACATACCTGATACACATATTACTTGTAAATCTAGATTCACATACCTGATACACATATTACTTGTAAATCTAGATTCACATACCTGATACACATATTACTTGTAAATCTAGATTCACATACCTGATACACATATTACTTGTAAATCTAGATTCACATACCTGATACACATATTACTTGTAAATCTAGATTCACATACCTGATACACATATTACTTGTAAATCTAGATTCACATACCTGATACACATATTACTTGTAAATCTAGATTCACATACCTGATACACATATTACTTGTAAATCTAGATTCACATACCTGATACACATATTACTTGTAAATCTAGATTCACATACCTGATACTCATATTACTTGTAAATCTAGATTCACATACCTGATACACATATTACTTGTAAATCTAGATTCACATACCTGATACACATATTACTTGTAAATCTAGATTCACCTGATACACATATTACTTGTAAATCTAGATTCACATACCTGATACACATATTACTTGTAAATCTAGATTCACATACCTGATACACATATTACTTGTAAATCTAGATTCACCTGATACACATATTACTTGTAAATCTAGATTCACCTGATACACATATTACTTGTAAATCTAGATTCACCTGATACACATATTACTTGTAAATCTAGATTCACATACCTGATACACATATTACTTGTAAATCTAGATTCACCTGATACACATATTACTTGTAAATCTAGATTCACATACCTGATACACATATTACTTATAAATCTAGATTCACATACCTGATACACATATTACTTGTAAATCTAGATTCACATACCTGATACACATATTACTTGTAAATCTAGATTCACATACCTGATACACATATTACTTGTAAATCTAGATTCACATACCTGATACACATATTACTTGTAAATCTAGATTCACATACCTGATACACATATTACTTGTAAATCTAGATTCACATACCTGATACACATATTACTTGTAAATCTAGATTCACATACCTGATACACATATTACTTGTAAATCTAGATTCACATACCTGATACACATATTACTTGTAAATCTAGATTCACATACCTGATACACATATTACTTGTAAATCTAGATTCACATACCTGATACACATATTACTTGTAAATACTAATGACATCAACCCAGGACCAACTCACAACGACAGCACCATCTATCCATGTGGAACTTGTGACCAGCCTGTAACATAGGATAACAGCTCCTAGCAATAAGATGTGATACTTGTGATCAGTGGTACCACATAGGCTGCCAAGATGTACAGTTACCTTGTATCAGATAAAAATATAGCCATCAGATGGGACTGCATGATATGTGACAATCCAAACTATCACTCATTATGCTATGGATCAACAGTCATTCAGACAAGTAACAACTTCAGCCTACTGGACGAACTAATGAATACAAGTGGTGAACAAAACATACCAAACCCTGTCCACTCGTCAACACCAAAGCAAGAAAAGAGCCTTTTATGCCCCTGAGAATCTTGAATGTCAACTGCCAGTCAATCAAAAACAAGCAACATCAGATACAAAACCTAATACAGTACAAAGCCTGACGTCATCATTGCTACTGAAACATGGCTAGACCCAACTATTACAAACAGTCAGATATTCCCACCAAACTACAACATCTATCGCAAAGACAGAAAAGGCAACAAAACTGGTGGAGGTGTCCTTATTGCCATAAATGACAAATACTTGAGCTCAGAAATTCCAGAACTAGACACTGACTGCGAGATTATATGGTGTAAAATACAACAGAAGGGCAACAAAGATCTATATATATGCTCATACTATAACCCAAAAATGTCTGATAGTGAAAGCATGACAGAATTCGAAACATCAGTACAAAGAGCTGCAGCAAACAATCCCTGTTTGTTGATAGGTGGAGATTTCAATCTACCAGGGTGGAACTGAACCAACAAAACTCTACACAGCGGTACACAACATGCACAGCAACATTATTATTTTAGTGACATACTTGATGATCATGGATTGACACAACTTGTACAAGAACCAACCAGAAATAAAAACACCTTAGATCTCCTGATAACAAATTATCCAAATTAACCACGACATTGTTTATGCTGAAATGAATATGAACTCAGCCATCAACACACAGAAACCAAGAAAAATCCCAATATATAGAAAAGCAAAATGGGACAGAATGAAGGAAGATGTTAGTAACCTACATAGAAAATTACAACAAGAAAGTACTAATGGAGCCGATATCAACAAGCTCTGAAACATCTTCAAAGGAGGACATTGAAGCAAGTGTTAATAAACACATTCTACACAAATTATGTAAAAGGGAAGGACAAACTACCATGGATAACCCAAGAATTAAAATCACTAATACAGAGACAGAGCATATAAAAAGAAAAAGAAATCAAACCATCCACAAGACACCAAGAAATTTAAACATCTCAAGCAAACCATACAGAGAAAATCCAGACAGGCATATTGGAAATATATAGAAGAAATTGTGACACCAGAGAACAACGAAGAAGTACATTTTCTTCCAAAAAGATTTTGGACATACATAAAACATAAAAAGAGCGACAAAAGTGGAGTTGCACCCCTACGTAAGAACGGTAGACTAGAAACTGACCCTATCAACAAGGCCAACATTCTAAATGAAGAGTTTCAATCTGTATTCTCACCATCAACGAATATTGACAGGGAAGAATTTTAAAACCAGAATTATATGGCTGACTCACAAGAAGACTACCCAGACAGTGGAGATATCAACATCACAAACACTGGTGTGGAAAAATTATTAAAAAATAAATCCACATAAGACCAATGGTACTCAAAGAACTCGCCTCTGAAATCTCACTCATCCTGAGCGTTATTTACAACGTCTCAATAAAAGCTGGCGAAATTCCTGACGATTGGAGAGCTGCTGTCATCACACCTGCCTTCAAAAAAGGACAAAAGTATGTTCCAGCAAATAATAGACCAATATCACTTGCATGCATCTGCTGCAAAGTAATAGAACACATAGTAACTAGTTACATAATGAGACATGCTGAGAGAAACAACATCCTATACCCTCTGCAACACGGTTTCAGAAGCAAGCGATCATGTGAAACCCAACTACTAGAATGTATAGACGATCTTACAATGAACTTAGAGAATGGAAAGCAGACAGACCTACTAATCCTCGACTTCTCGAAAGCCTTTGATAAAGTCAGTCACAGCCTACTACTCCATAAGCTCTATCACTATGGAATCAGAGGTTCAATAAACCAATGGATTCAAACCTTCTTATATAACAGAACACAAGTAGTTGCAGTAGATGGAGAAACATCCGACAAAGTACATGTAGAATCGGGAGTACCACAGGGTTCTGTACTGGGTCCAAGCTTATTCTTGTTCTACATAAACGATCTGCCTCAAGGATTATACTCAACTGTATGCATCTTTGCTGATGACACCGTTGTTTATCTGACAGTCTCCTCGGATTCGGATTGCTCAAAATTACAATCAGATCTGGACGAACTGGCTAAATGGGAGAACAATTGGGAAATGGAATTCCACCCTGAGAAATGCACTGTACTAACGGTTAGCAAAAAGAGAAATCCAGTAAAATGGAACTACACACTCCATAGTCTCATCCTGGCCCATGAAACGTCTAGCATGTACCTGGGTTGTACCATCTCTAACGATCTGAACTGGAGTGAACACATCAACAACACTACAAACAAAGCCAGTCGTAGCCTGGGATTCCTACACCGAAACCTACACATCAAATCACGGAAAATTAAAGAACAGGCCTACAAATCCCTAGCAAGACCACAACTGGAATATGCCACCACAGTTTGGGATCCATACCACAAAAATCAAATAGACAAAATAGAAAAAGTGCAAAGACGAGCAGCATGATATGTCACTGGTCGCCATAGAAACAGATCAAGCGTCAACACAATGTTAGAAGATCTAAAATGGAAAAGTCTACAAACAAGAAGAAAAGAAGCCAGACTGATAATGATGTACAAAATTATAAACAACATGGTAGACAGGTAGCGATAAACAGTGAAAACCACTTCACCAAACCAATGAGAAAATCAAGACATCTTCAAAACCACTCGTATGCAGTTCCATCTGCAACCAAAGACTTCAGGAAATGGTCATTCTTCGTCAACACGGTCAAAGACTGGAACAACTTACCACCAGATATTGCAGCTGCCAAGTCACTTGAGTCGTTCAAAGCTCAAGTGGCAAAACTCTTTGAATAGACACTGTACATATGTTTTTATCCAGTTTTTAACCTTGCGTACACCTGCCAGAATATACAGTATGTTGAATGTGGGCAGTATACGGAAGAAGAAGAAGACACAATATATCTTCCATGTCCAAGCTCCTTTGAAGTTACCCTGTGAAACCAATATTGATAATCCATGGAAATAATCCTAACACGGTATTGTACATAAAATAATATTTAAGGCCTAGTCCCAATGCATGCTATATTATACAGAGACTCTATACTATTTCAATCCTATAGCTAGTCTCAAAACAATATTGTGCATATTAAACTGTCTTTTAATGGTAAGTTGGACATTTTTCCTTTGATCTCTAAGAGTGCCATTGTCAGTATCAAAGAATTGACTGAAAAATAGTGTGACATCAAACACATCATGAGGTCACAGATAAAACATCAGTTTTGAAGGTCCTGACGTACATTTTCACTAGTATCATACCTCGTCCTGTCAGACTCACTGAGATACTAGTGATAATGTATGTCTCGACCTTCAAAACTGCTGTTTAAATATATTCTATATACCGGTATATTATTTTTTCAGGTCTAGTCTCAACACAATATCAAACTCTATTCTTTCAGGCCTTAATAGTCCCAAACCAAATATCATACTCTTTATTATTTTTCAGGCCTATGTAGTTCTGGGACAATTTTTAGTTCTGAAGAAAGATGAAGATATGTTTAAGGACTGGATAAAAGATACATGTGCAGCAAATTCTAAACAACAGAATGATTGTTTTCAATGTTTAAAGGAATGGTGTGACCAGTTCTTATAAAATTTACAATTAACATACCAAGTTTTTATTGTTTAATAATTTATGTGGATCGTTGGAATTTTTCAACAATGGTGATTCAGCCCATTACAAAAAAAAAGACTATATACCCTTCCGATACATGCAATTCACATTAATAAGAAAAGATCAAAATATGAAATGAAATGTCATATATTAAAGAAATATAATATTATTTTGTTTTGTTTAGAAAACATTGCTTCTGAACATCTTTAGTATTTATCATAAAAAGAGTTCAATTTTTAAATAATTCTAAATTCTATTTTACCTAACTTTGTATATTTTATTTTGTGTGTATTATTATGGAATATAAAATAAGAACATGCTTGCCTATTCTGATCATGTTAATGCTATCAGTAGGAAAAATATATCAATGTTAAACTTTGCTTAGAGTACATTTGTTTATCATGTTTCCACTGGTTATCATTTTATGTGAAAATCATTGTTGGTGGGAATTCACACCCTGAAAATGGTTCTACTCAAGACTGCTTTAATTCAAGGTAAAAACCGTATTATAACAAGTAAGTGTCTGTATGTACTATTAACAATATGTGTGTACCGGTAACCCTATAATTTAGAGCCTTGTAGAAAATCTTTGTGGGCTTTCAAATGTTTCAATTATTATGTGGTTTTTTTTCAAATAAACAATTGTATAATTACCACATACATTTTTGTGTGTGTATTTAAACTACAGTTGGAAAACTGATTTGTTATTTGGTGAAGTACATTGTATCTGTATAAAGTCAACAAACAAACACATGATACTAATTACAAATACATTGGACATCTGGAAAGTAGTGTACAGTTATTAGTATAGAGATGTCTGTAATTAACATCTAATTGAATATTAATTTGGAAAAAAGTAGTCTCTGACCATTATTACATACTGCAGACAGTGGACACAAGTATTGGAACAATTCCAATTCTCCCTATATATATTTCATATAAAACTACAAAAGCAGAATTACGTAAATGTAGTTTTCTCTATAATTCCTAAATAATTTTATAAACTAAAAAATTTGAGAATATACAAGTTAAACACAAAACATAGTTACTTTCGTCAAAAGCGCAATACATTGATAGTACTTCTGTAGACAAATAATTTAAGATCATCGTTAAATCATGAGAAAATCATGCTATAAGCTACCATAAATTACATATTTTTCTGCTTTTATTGTAAAAAAAATTGTCAAAATCAGACTAGAATTGACTTAAAGATATTTTGAAAAATTGTAGTTATATATATTTCATATATAGGGAAAATCGGATTCATGTGAATACCTTTGTCCACTGTCTAGATTCTATGAATTTCTTAAAATTTTGAAAATTATGACGATTATAGCCGTGGTTGTTTATTATTGTATATATTATGTAACTTCCTGCTGTTTATACCGGTTTAAACCTGTTTTCATATCATTTCTCTCAATTACGTTTATTTTGCATTATTTATTTTAAAATATTTAACATTTTAAATAAAGTGGATATTTTGCTGTTTGAATTTTGTGTGAAAAATTAAGTTAACTAAATAGATATGTTTTCTTTTTAAATAAATTGTCTCTGGATTAAAATGTTGAGGTTAATATAAAGACAAATTGGTAGATCATGATTTGAGCAAAATTACACTAAAAATAGAAAGATTTCATATTTATTAAGTTGAAATATTGTATATCTTACTGTTGTATTATATTAGATTGAGATTTTTTCTAATGTATATTTTTCCTGTAATTGTTGTTATAGTAGCAAATTATAATTACGTAAATTGCAATAATAAAGCTGATTTTACACAAGATCGGAAAGTTACCATTTTCCCTTTTTTGCTCACTTGACAAAAAGTCAGGGTGAGGTTATATCATCACTTGGCATCAATCGTCTGAAATCCAGTGTCCATTGTTAACTTTTCACCTTTGAGTTAATGTTATGGTGTTTAATGCCACTTTCAACTATATTTCAGCGGTCAGTGTTATTGGTTGGGGAAACCGGAGAAAACCACAGACATGCAGGAAGTCATTGACAAACTTTATCACATAATGTTGTATCGAGAATACCTCACCTGAGCGGGATTCGAACTCACAACGTAAGTGGCGATAGGCACTGATTGCAAAGGTAGTTATAAATCCAACTACCATACGACCACAACTGCCCCTTTTACCTTTTAATCTTCTCTTCTATTGGGCCAATATGAACCAAACTAGACAGGTATGGTCCTTGGTTAATCCTCATTTTAAATTATATCCGATAGGTCAGAACTTCATCAAAGATTGCTGCCGTTACTAGAAATAGAACAACCTTAAATCGGCCAAAGAAGCTTTATTTGAAGCTAGAAAACAACTCAAATATTAATTGTAATGGCATAATTAAGAGCTCTTAAGGTTCTTGGTCCAGTATATATTTTTGTCGATTACAAAAATAAAGTTCAGTCAGATTTCTGTTTCGCACAAAAAAGGTATATTTTGAAGAGGTTCACCAAGTTTACTTTTTAACTGTTTTGTTATTTCAAAGAAATAGATTTAACAAGATGAACTGTGAGCTAATGCTCACTTATGATACCCCCGAATATATGTTCAATGTGTATAAAAACCAACCAAGTCAGCAAACAGGAAGTAGGAATCTGATGGGTCAAAAAACACTTCCCACGATATGGGGTACCTATATGAAGCTTGTGACCAAATATCAGATTTCTGCCATCAATAGCTGCTGAGAAAAATGTGTATAAAAACCAACTAAGTCGGCAAACAGGAAGTAGGAATCTGATGGTTCAAAAAACACTTCCCACGATATGGGGTACCTATATGAAGCTTGTGACCAAATATCAGATTTCTGCCATCAATAGCTGCTGAGAAAAATGTGTATAAAAACCAACTAAGTCGGCAAACAGGAAGTAGGAATCTGATGGGTCAAAAAACACTTCCCACGATATGGGGTACCTATATGAAGCTTGTGACCAAATATCAGATTTCTGCCATCAATAGTTGCTGAGAAAAATGTGTATATATGTTCAATGTGTATAAAAACCAACTAAGTCGGCAAACAGGAAGTAGGAATCTGATGGGTCCAAAAACACTTCCAACGATATGGTGTACCTATATGAAGCTTGTGACCAAATATCAGATTTCTGTCATCAATACTTGCTGAGAAAAATGTGACGAAAATATATCTTGGGACGAACGGAAGGACAGAAGTAAAACAGTATACCCCCTCCGGTGGAGCCGGGGTATAAAAAACAGTATACCCTCCCTCCGGTGGAGTGGAGGCATAAAAAAAGATCCCATAGGGCTCTATATTAAACTACATGCATGTCCTGTATTATTGATCCATATAAAAGCATAATCTCTAGGGGATACATGTACATCCAATAATCCAAGATCCTATATTAAACATTGTCTTGTGGCGAGGACCTTTTAGCACAACAAACACAACCTTTTTTTTAAGGGACCACCCAAGGATTCTTCACACCATATTAATATTTCAATTCATTGAAAATAGCTCAAGAATCTCTGCCAATAAAATCACATTGGCTCTGGCGGCCATGTTGAACTTCGGATCGGCATAAAAACGACAAATTCTGACGAGGTCTGGCAAAGGAACATTCTTGAGAAAAAAAATTTCTATTTGGCCCAGTAGTTTCATTTTGGGAAAAGGCTGTATATATGTGTATATAATATGTAGTTGTACAATGTGTAACTAGAAACAATTTAGTACAATTGAACAGTTTGTTCTATCATTGGGAGTTCAGATTATATAAATGGGGGGAATGGTTATGGTTAATCCATAAAAGTCAGACAAGTCTTTTTCAAAATAAAAGCAAGAGGTATAAAACATCACTATGTATGGAATCATATTTCAGGAAGTGTTTAACCACATCGGTGGTGTAATGGTTGGCATGCAGTAGATTTTGAGTTCAAAACCAGACTAAAATTGGTATTTGCTGCTTCTCAAATAAGCATGCAGCATTAAGAGTTGGCTTGGAATCGGGATAATGAGTAGAATGACATGTCTACCCGAATGGACTCGTTTCTTTGAGCACTATAAAAAAAATCCAGCTAAGTATGTTGGTCAAGAACAAAGCAGACATCATCTCATCAAAATGTAACTTATTCTCGCCATAATATTGCTCACTTGGAATTAAACAACAATCACTCAATTTGTGTTCAATCACTACAGATTTTTGATAACAAAAACTATTGCAATTACATACTAAACAAACTAGGTACCCTTTCATTGTTTTAGAAGGACTGTGCTGGACACACATGTAATTAGTATTGAACTAAAGAGACTTAGTAAATCAAGATCAAGTCATACCAATATTATGAATATCTTTGGTGCCATTTGAGGTGTTGTGAGAAAATAACAAAGTGTATATTCTGTTTTTACTCAGTTTAATTAAATGGTACAACATCATATATAACAAATATCTAAAAAAAAAATTCTCACTCACTCTATGTGAAGTCATGAGGTATTTCATCCTAGGTTTTACTAATGTATAAATCTCTACTAAAAATGGTTCACCTCCCCGTCCCCTAACAACCAGAACATTAGTGTATTTGATTCTTTTTTAAACAAATAAGTACATGTATTTTAACAGGTTTATAAATTCATCACCAATAAATCACTACTTTCAAATTCATATATCAAGACAATCATAAAAAGTGCAGGAGTCCAATACATCATACCTATAAACAAAATAAATGTAATACAACCAAAAGCAGATAATCCATTTGAAAATTTTCCCATAAAAGATAAACAGCACTAACAAAGAATATTAATCCAGTTTATATGAATATAACATTTCCTTATTTAACATACTATTGTTGAAAAATTAATTAAAGTTAGGATTAAGAATATAGGTGTTTAACATCACTGTCAACAATATTTCAGTTATATTGTGCTAGTCTATTTAATTGGTGGAGGAAAGCTGAATACCTGATGAAAACATCAACCTTTTACTAAGTCACTGTTAAACTCATCACATAATATTGAATCAAGTACTCTGGTACCCTTCGTAACACACTGATATCAACACACAAAACTCGACTTAAATCTTCAATGCACTTGTCGACTAACACCTTGGTGTTGATAGGTTTTGTGGGTGGGTGTTATCAAGTACACCTCTCCAAATGAGGTAATTAAATTCAAAACTTCAGTGATGATCCACACTGATTGCATAGGTAGTTAGTCAAATTACCATACAATCGCGTACACAATGACCATTGGCTGTGATGTACTGATTGCATAAGTAGATACCATAGGATCAGTCATGGAGAATATCATTTTTATGATTTGTTTGTATTAGTAACCCTGGTAAGTCATTATTATATAGCTTTGGTTGGCTATTAGAATAAGATTTGTACATTTTTTTTATTTACTATTTTCTGTAAAAGTCAAATCTAGACAATTTTCTTAATAATAATATTATATATCTACTCTTCACAAACAACACATAAGGTTTACTGGCTAAAATAAACAAATTTGAAAACCATTTACTACATTCATAAATAAAACCTTTCATCAATGTTAACATAATACTTTCAAAAGACTTGTTTGACAGAATACTGGCAATATCATATTACTTAAATAAAACATGTTTTCAAAAGAATGAAATTTATCCTGCACTTGTTCTATTTGAGCAGTCAAATTGCACTGACTGGGTTAATTTTTGCTATATATGGTCACTGACCAAAATATAGCTTTCATTTGTTTTACCCGTTGAGTTTTGGGAAACAAGTTGTAAAAGAGTTCATTTCCTGTTGACAGAAAATATCAAAAGGGTAATTGTATAATATTTGTTTTCCATGAAAAAATATAACTCAATATATTAATGTCATTTTTCTCCAGGATAAATACAATATTAATGCAGTGTCTTAAAATCTAAGGTTTGTTTCATTGGGGAAATTTGAATCAGTTTTTAAGCCTTAAACATATAAACTTTATATATTAACACAATGTTCTAATATTGTATATAGAAGGAATGACAATTCTGATACGCTATCAAAATATGTATTATTAAGGTCAGTTTCATTGTATACAAAAATTTAATATATAGTAGTTCGAATTTACATAGAAAAACATTTTGCTGAGATTAGGTAAAAATCAATAATTAATGAACAGCAGCCATCTTTGCTGTACTTCACTTTAGAGTAACTATGAGGTCTTATTCATACCTTTAAAAAAAAGTTTGAATACCTTACCCATCCCATTGTAAAAAATTGTTGGTTTATAAACAAACGATAACATATAATAAAATTGATGAAAAAAATACAAATATAAAACTTGAGGTTCATCTGAACCTGAATCAACTCACCTGAACCAACCTTTATAAAAAATGACAATTGTACATTTCATTTTGGATTTTAACTGATGACCAGCTCCTAATTATACTCTTACAATTTTCAGTTGGTACTGGCTTAAAATGAGGCAAATTTGGTCAATTTAAGACTTGTATTTATGGAATGGGGATCACACAATCACTATTCTTGTCAACATTGGTTAAAATTGGCCGAGTTCTTTTAATGATGTTTGCTTAAATATGAATTAATTCCTAAATCAGGAAAAGTGTACACTTGATGAAAATCTTGATGTTAAAGAGCTCAAAATTATGCCCTTAAAGTTAAAATTTGAGCTGATGCTGGATATACTTTGGCCCATTTAAGAATTTTCTATTTTTAGTAATGGTAGACATCTTGGAGTTTTTGTTAATGGGGACCACCCATGTATCATTCCTGCTAATATGGCCCCAGTAGTTTCTGAGAAGATTAAATTGTGAAAAGCTCCAGATGCCAAAAGCTCACCGTGAAGTTTAGTCTGTGAGCTAAAAATCAGATATGAATGATAAAAATGTCATTTGATCAAGCCAACAATACATTATTTTATTATGTAAAAAACATTTTCAAAGACAATTTGATTAAACATACATACTACTTAAAAGTTGACTATACATGTATACCAGAGAAAATATCTTACAAAAAGTGACATTAACAACTGTAAGTTAAATTACATATGACATAATAACATGATATGACGTGACATTTTTCAACATTTACTTGTTAAAAATCTCTGACTTGACAAGAGTTCATGCATTTGTAATGTCTAATGAAATAAAAGTAACAAATTGTGACTTCACACTGCCTGATTTTAAATACAAAATATCATTCATTCTCAAACTTACTATCTCACTCAAACACACACACACATGCACACCCATCCACACACTAATACTAAATAAGTCCTTTCATCTTTTTATATTCAGCTAAGTTAAGGGATCGCTTAGGTGCTGCCCCCTCTCGGCTGGATTCACTTGATCGGTTATTTATTATCATTGATGGAGCTGAAATGTAAAATCATAATAAAATGTAAATAGCAAAAAATATGTCAGCAAGTTACCATAAAAGACAATGATGCATTAGCTGCATAAATGTACCTTTAAGGATTTTTTAGATATGTGAGGGCAGATTATATGCAAAAATAAGTCCTGAGAATTTTTTTCTCCAAGATGTCAGAGGCATGTATTTCAAACAAATATTGATTTGAGTGGATTTCCAGTCTGATGAACTTATTTGTTATTGTAATATGATATCAATGTATTCTTCAACTAGAGGCTCCCAGGAGCCTGTATAGCTCACCTGGGTATAATAACAACATCAGTCAATAAAACTTGATAACTTCGGTAAAAAAAATTAACAAATGTAGCCTTCGTCATTGCAGACTCTTTCTACAAAAAAAATTGGGCAGGGGTTCCCCCTTTAATGTAATTTATCAAAATTGCTGTAAAAAAACATATATGTCAATGATTCTCAAAATTTTGCTTTCCATACTTCACATTTTGTAATAGAGTTGCTTCGCTTTGATTATTTGAGTAACCAAAAGCAGTGAGTCAACAAAACTAGAGGCTCCCAGGAGCCTGTAATCGCTCACCTGGTTTTCAATTTGACATCTAATGTTGATAGAAAATGGGGGTGTTACACATAATATTGAAAGTGGGCCACCCAAAGATCATTTCAACTCAAATTTCTGAGCAAACGATTTTGATGTGATTTTTATCACATAATATTCCTAAACGAAATAAACTGGCTGAAAAAATCTCACAGAAAAACCCAGAATATATGTTAAACTACTCATTGCCATATAGCTGCAATTAAAATTTGAGTTCATTTTGATTTGTAATAGAGCGGAAATTGACAACTAAAGAAATTTCTATTTTTAGTAACAGCATGGAGGGTGGAGCTGTCGGACACAATTTTGAAATGGGACTACCCAAGGACTACCCCTGCCAGGTTTGGTTTAATTTGGTTCAGCGGTTTCAGAGGAAAAGATTTAAATGTAATCTTTTATCAAAATATGTCTAATTTGTATAATCAGTATAAATCGGTTGAAGGAAAAAATTCACAGAAAAACCCAGAATATATGTTAATCTACTCATTGTCATGTAGCTGCAGCTAAAATTTGAGCTGATTTTGATTGATAATAAAGCAGCAATGGACAATTGAAGAAATTTATATTCTTAGTAACAGCAGCCATCTTGAATGGAGGGTGGAGCTGTCGGACACAATTTTGAAATGGGACTACCCAAGGACTATCCCTGCCAGGTTTAGTTTAATTTGGTTCAGCGGTTTCAGAGGAAAAGATTTAAATGTGATCTTTTATCAAAATATGCCTAATTTGCATAATCGGTATAAATCGGCTGAAAGAAAAATTTCACAGAAAACCCCGGAATATATATATGCTAAACTACTCATTGCCATGTAGCTGCAGTTAAAATTTGAGCTCATTTTGACTTATACTAAAGCAGCAATGGACAATAGAAGAAATTTCTATTTTTAGTAACAGTAGCCATCTTGAATGGAAGATGGGGCTGTCAGACACAATTTTGAAAGGGACCCACCCAAGGACCATCCCTGCCAGGTTTAGTGTAACTTGGTTCAGCGGTTTCAGAGGAGAAGATTTAAATGTGATCTTTTATCAAAATATGGCTAATTTGCATAATCGGTATATATCGGCTGAAAGAAAAATTTCACAGAAAAACCCGAAATATATGTTAAACTACTCCTTGCCATGTAGCTGCAGTTAAAATTTGAGCTCATTACTAACGCAGCAATGAACATCCCCCCTTTTTTCTATTTTTAGCTTGGCGGCCATCTTGGTTGGAAGTCGGGATCACCGGAAACAATTTTGGAAGGGGCCCATCCAAGGACCATTCCACCAAAGTTTGGTTCAAATTGGCCCAGTGATTTCAGAGGAGTTGATTAAAATGTGAAAATTTGACGGACGGACGACAGACGATGGACACTCAGTAGTGACAATAGCTCACCTGACCCTTTGGGTCAGGTGAGCTAAAAATGTATTTCAAGAGGAATAATTTCATCCCCCCTTTTTTCTATTTTTAGCCTGGTGGCCATCTTGGTTGGAAGTCGGGATCACCGGACACAATTTTGGAAGGGGGCCATCCAAGGATCATTCCACAAAAGTTTGATTGCAATTGGCCCAGTGGTTTCTGAGGAGAAGATTTTTATGTGAATTTCCCATAGGGTCCTATGTTAAGCTAAGTTCGGCTGTGGGGGCCATCTTGATCGAAGGGCCAAACCGCCGGACACATTTTTGGAAGAGAACCATCCAATGACTATTTCATCAAAATTTTGTTCTTATTGAGCAAATGGTTTCAGACAAGAAGATTTTTATGGGAATTTCCCATAGGGTCCTATGTTAAATTAAGTTCGGCTGTGGCGGCCATCTTGGTCGGTGTTCTGAAATGCCGGACACAATTTTGGAAGAGGACCACCCAAGAATCATTTCAGCACAGTTTGGTTGAGATTGGCTCAGTAGTTTCAGAGGAGAAGATTTTTTTTAAATTTCATCCCCCCTTTTTTCTAATTTGCATAATCGGTCAAAATAGGCAAAAGTTCAAAGTTCATAAAAAATTCCGTAATATATGTTAAAAAGCTCATCATTATGCTTATTTTTAGTAATGGCGGCCATCTTGGATACAGGACGGCGCTGACGGACACAATTTTGAAAGGGGACCACCTAAGGATCATTTCAGCAAAGTTTGGCTGAAATTGGCTCAGTAGTTTCAGAGGAGAAGATTTTTTTTAAATTTCATCCCCCCTTTTTTCTAATTTGCATAATCGGCAAAAGTTCAAAGTTCATAAAAAATCCCGTAATATATGTTAAAAAACTCATCATTATGCTTATACAGTTCAAATTTGGGCATTTTCTGGCTTAAAATAGAGCAGTTTTGGCCATTTGAAGAAATTTGTATTTTTAGTAATGGCGGCCATCTTGGATACAGGACGGTGCTGACGGACACAATTTTGAAAGGGGACCATCCAAGGATCATTTCAGCAAAGTTTGGTTTAGATTGGCTCAGTAGTTTCAGAGGAGAAGATTTTTTTTTAATTTCATCCCCCCTTTTTTCTAATTTGCATAATCGGTCAAAATAGGCAAAAGTTCAAAGTTCATAAAAAATTCCGTAATATATGTTAAAAAGCTCATCATTATGCTTATACAGTTCAAATTTGGGCACTTTCTGGCTTAAAATAGAGCAGTTTTGGCCATTTGAAGAAATTTCTATTTTTAGTAATGGCGGCCATCTTGGATACAGGACGGCGCTGACGGACACATTTTTGAAAGGGGACCACCTAAGGATCATTTCATCAAAGTTTGGTTGAAATTGGCTCAGTGGTTTCAGAGGAGAAGATTTTTTTAAAAATTTCATCCCCCCAATTTTTCTAATTTGCATAATCGGTCAAAATCGGCAAAAGTTCAAAGTTCATAAAAAATCCCGTAATATATGTTAAAAAGCTCATCATTATGCTTATACAGTTCAAATTTGGGCACTTTCTGGCTTAAAATAGAGCAGTTTTGGCCATTTCAAGAAATTTCTATTTTTAGTAATGGCGGCCATCTTGGATACAGGACGGCGCTGACGGACACAATTTTGAAAGGGGACTGCCTAAGGATCATTTCAGCAAAGTTTGGTTGAAATTGGCTCAGTAGTTTCAGAGGAGAAGATTTTTTTAAAATTTCATCCCCTTTTTTTCTAATTTGCATAATCGGTCAAAATGGGTAATGGGATTTACTTCAAAATTGCAGGGTAGGTAGATCTTGACATGCTGCACATTTTTGCTATTTAAACTTAACATCTATCTCTAAATAGTTTTTGAAATATAAGACGAAAAGTATTAAAATTAAAAAAAAAAATTGATGAAAAAAGGGCAATAACTCCAAGATGGGTAATCAAATTTACTTCAAAATTGCAGGGTGTGTAGATCTTGACATGCTGAACATGTTTGCAGTTTCAACTTACCATCTGTCTCTTATAGTTTTTGAAATAAAGGACGAAAAGTATTAAAATTTTGAAAATTTGATGAAAAAAAGGGAAATAACTCCAAAATGGGTAATGGGATTTACTTCAAAATTGCAGGGTGGGTAGATCTTGATATGCCGTACATTTTTGCAATTTAAAGTTAACCTTTATCTCTTATAGTTTTTGAAATATAAGACAAAAAGTATTAAAATTTTACAAATTTGATGAAAAAAGGGCAATAACTCCAAGATGGGTAATCAGATTTACTTCAAAATTGCAGGGTAGGTAGATCTTGATGTGCTGATCATTTTTACCCCATGTCAGATTTTTGATATTATTAACGGTTTTTGAGTTATTACCCAAAACCTGCAATTTTACCATATGTTCTATTTTTAGTAACAGCAGCCATGTTGGTTGGTGCACAGCATCACCGGACACAATTTTGAAACTAGACACCCTAGTGATGATTCAGACCAAGTTTGGTTTCCATTGGTCTAGCACTTTCAGAGGAGAAGATTTTTGAAAAAGTTTATGACGTACGACGGACGCCAAGTGATGGCAATAGCTCACCTGACCCTTTGGGTCAGGTGAGCTAATAAAACAATATAAATGCATAAATATTATTAAACATATTTATTTTGTATTGTGTAATTTTTTTTCCTTCATTTTTATTACCAACCTGGAAAACATACTTTTCACTAGTACTAATATAAAATTCAACTTACCTGTTGAAGGTACATCCTATACCCAAACTCCATCCTAATATAAAATTTAACTTACCTGTTGAAGGTACATCTAGATCTATTTTTATATCAAAATCATGATCAGCAAACAAATCTTGCTGTTTTTTCTCTGGGGTTTTCAATGGAGAAATCTAAAAAACAAAACATTATCCATTTCACTGACTTAGTTAAATTTCATCACATTTCTATTCAAGATAAAATTGTATGAACAATAAATATAAAACTCTATACATGTAGTATACAATTTTAACATTAGAAGCCTATACGAGATATCTTAATTAAATCACATGGAAAATTCCCATACCATTAACCCATAAAATGTTTACATCAAAATGATAAGATTTTCTGTGCAATTTATACAATATAAAAACTGATCATTCTAGTAATATAACATCTTAACTACAATTAGGGAGACAGATTTATATAAGTCTTCTTGTTTCCGAATCCCTACATTTTGTATTGTATTTTGTATATATACATCATTTCTAATATAAAGATATTGTTTAAACTAACTACAATTATTTTAACTACTGAGTCACAGTTTGTTAGTATCAACATGATTGTTAAGAAAAGTGATTCTTCTTTAAGACAGACTTGAAGTATCAGGCCTAACTAAATAAATTCTACATTCAATGCCTGATAATGAAGGCATAAAAGAGGGGCAAATATCACTAATCAAGAGGGAAAGCAGGGGTTTCAAAGTTTTTTTATAATAGGAGGTACTTCTTAAATTTTAGGAGGTACCTAAAAAATTAGGCTGAGGGCCGTAAGGGGTCCAGGGGGCGGAAGCTCCTGAAATCTAGCATTTTGTAGACCAAAAAATGTACTTCAGAGATTGCAAAACATTAACTGTTTTTGAAAGAAAAATCCCATTAACTTTAGAGTTCAGATTTCACCAAGAGTGAAGACCATGCATAATGCCTGGATTCCCCCCCTCCCCAATTTCTTTATTGGATATTTCAGTTTACAGACTTAATTCAGCCAAGATTATTCATAGATAGTCCGCCATATCTTAAACAAACCCAAAAGGACCATAAAGAGCTACGGTTCCGCAGCTAGGCTTGACCAAGCCATTGTTATCAAAGCTTAAACTTCTCAAAATTCTTTTGTTGGCTTTGTCCTTTTCTTTTTCACAATACCTTGGCTTGTGTGTTTTTTTATACTTTATTACCAGTAATTAAAATCATCAAAGACCATTGGCACGGATCAAGACATATAAGTGTCATAATTAATGAAACATATAGCGATAAATTTAATTTGCAATCATCAATCTTTAATAAAATTTATAATTTTAATAGATCAATACAAATATAATTAAATAAAAACAATATATATTGTTACTTTCACGACTTATGTGCAAAAAAAATGTTCGAACAAAAACGATTCGCGGGAAGACATTTATTAACATTTCAATCACAAAAGTTAAATTATTTTGGAAAAAAAGTGGGACCGGCATTTTGACATTACAATGTAATTCGTATTTGAACCATTTCTGGTCCTTTTTCAAGATTTCTAGTAATTTTCTATTCCTTATCTCCTCGTACTCCCTTTTAAAAATGTTTTTCAGCACACTTTCATTTCTGTGAACAACCGCGGTAGGCCCCCGTCAAAATATGTAAATAAATTAGCCATAGGTTTTTATTCTTTTTATACCGGAAGTTAAACAAAATGGACGGAGTTAAGCAACAAGACAGTACGCCCCAGACTGATTCTACCCTGGGTTTTAAATGGATAAAAAAAATCGCACAACATATTGTGTAGTGATATATTCATAATACATAATGATCATACTTATATTACTGAAGATTACACTAAATTGTGTTTGAACAAAATTTGTAATCGGTCATTTTTTATTTTGAAATGATGTCAGCTTTGTTCCGGTCCGAGTTTTACACAAGGATGAAAAGATATTGGGGCGAAAACATATCTATTTACCGCATGCGCAAACTGCTATTTACGATTCTAAGGTAAAGTTATTTTTAAAACAGGGAATATCCCATCAACTTGGTCGTGACGCAGTTGTTCGATTTGAATGCGAGAATTCAGCAATTGACGTGATCATTAATTTTTTATGAAAAATATTCCACAAGCCTATCGACCATCATACTTGTGGTTTTGACCACCGCTAATTTTGGGGGGTTCAGTAATTTCTGCCGGTACTATACACGATCTCAGATGGGTAAAAGTACCGGGTACCGGCCCACTTTGAAACCCCTGGGCAAGATAAAAGATTTAGTTAAAAAAAAAAAAAAAAAAAAAAAAAAAAAAAAAAATGAAAAGTATGATATTTTATAAACCAAAGAGGCTCATATTACATACTAGATGACACACATGTGTTATCCATTGGTTAATTATCTATAATTTTGGTTTGATCATTTTTGCAATTTTTGAGAATTTTTAAAAGGATCTTTATTAAATGACGTCTTGCATTGGAGGCCATCTTGGATTTCTGTTCTTTTCAAGAATTTTTTTTAAAAACAAGGTCACTTCTGTAGCTTGGGTTCAAATAAAGTTTGTGGTTACCAAGCAGCATACAAGGAGTTAAATTTATGACAAAAGATCACACGACCTTTAACCTGGTGACTTCAATAAAAAAAAAAATTCTTTAAATATTCAAAAGGTAAAGAAAGGTTGCTGATATAAAATGTAGAATTTATTAAATATAATCTGATCAATATAATAGTTTTTTTAATACTTGTAAACAAGGTTATACCTTTTTACTATGCCTGTGATCTGTGACCTGTAAAACAAGCAGGACAAACATAATGATAAAACAAACGAAAACTAGGAAGAACTGTTTTAGATACCTAAAACTTATGTCTCCCCTTAATGCGGCTATCTGTACAAAAATAAGTTACACATTATGAGTTGAATGATACTATTTAAAAAACAATTATTTGACCTTGAGGTCAAAGGTAAAGGTCCCACGAAGATCATTACGGTACGCGACACACCCTTTATGGTCATGCACCCACATACCAAATATCATTGACCTATCTGGAAAGACAAAAAAGTTATGGTCCGGACAAGCTTCGCTGAGAAGCAGAAGAAATATATGTCTCCCTTCGTTCAAAGGGGAGACATAAATATAGCAACTAATCTTCTTCCATGCACCATAACAAAGGGTTTGCATATGAAGCAATATGTATATGACCTTAGCAACAATATCATATAAATTACAAAATTTTAAAAAGATTTAGCATAATATTGAAAGAAAATCAGTAGTCTATTCACACCTTGCATACAAATATTTCTAATGGAGAGCAGTACACTAACATAAAGCAAAAATAATTTCAGGACGAAAAGGTAAGTAACGGGTAATTGGTTTTTTCCCCCCAAATATTTGAATATTTCATTATTTGTTTGGCCTTAATTTGTCGACAAAGTCCTCCATTCTTTGTCAAAATTTATGTCCATTTTTGTCAAGTAACACGTTTGCACACAATTCCACTGGGCTTGACATATGTATACAAGCAGACACATGATTTCTACAGTTTGAATCTAAAAGTAAAAGCGTGAATCTTTGCTTTATTTAATCACAAAAAAAAATATTTGTAGGAGAAGAATGAGACGGCAAACACCAAGTGATGGAAAAAGTTAAAATTGCTCTTTAAATCATTTAAGCTTCTATCCAAGAGACTTGTTATATGGAGGAAGTTTTGTTATCCATAACAACATCAATGAAATTACTCAACCACATACATTAGATGTGTGATTTTGATGTGTAGTGTCTCATACCTATAAAATTACTTATACAAATATCTATGTCATTCCTTCCAGGCTTCTACATTAACATATTTTTCAACTTGTCCCATCGGACAACTAACTTAAAAAAGTACTTGTCCGACTCAATCTTTTAGTTGTCCGAAAAAATTAGTAAAAATTACAAAAACTAGAGAATAATTATTCAGGGCTCCCACTACTTTCAGAGAGCTCACAGGGAGAAGTGGGGAGACTTCTGGGAGAAGTCAATTGCGATTAATCGAAATATTGTTTTGCGACCCCTCTGACGTTACCATGCCCAAATTTAGTAGATAGTTAAAGCTGCTTGAACTGATTTGTTCTGGGTTTTGTTTTTATTCATAACTACCTTAAGGACATATATTCAATGTCACATTTGTATTTCTGTCTACCTTGATTGGAGTCTTGCATACCAGTGATTTTTATATGTACCCCCCCCCCCCCCTTTCCTTTTGAAATATTACTGTGTTGTGATCCAATACCACACAAATTGTAATAACTAATATTTGTGTTATATAAATCCTTGTTTCTGGTAAAAAAATATATACCTAGATACTATATATACCAGTATCTAGGTATATTTTGTTTACCAGAAACAAGTGCCTGTGATTATAAATAAAGCAAATTATTTTATTTAAATTCAGAGAAATGAAAATTTTAGTGGATCTTTTCAACCAGATCAGGAAAAAGCTTGTAATATTTGTCCATTTCAAAGGTTTCAATATTTCCCAAAAGCCTAAATCAAGTCCTCTATCGTATTTTGCACAAAAGACAAGTTTAAATTTGGTGCCAAATTGATATCCAATAATTTTTACGTGTCCGTTCCGGAGTGATTCTTGTTCTTATATTTCAAATATTGATATTTAAGTTCATTAAAGCGTTTCTGAGATTGCGACTTTAATTTTGTCAATGTCCTTGAACTTCATCAAAGCATGTCTGGAAGAACGATAAATGATAAAATAAAAGAGTTTTGATCTGGCGTTTCACTTTAGTTTTAATCAAAATAAATTATGGACAAATTGGAGGTCAAACAGGGCTCTTTTATACAACAAACCTAGTATTTTACACCAGTGGAAATTGATTTGTCCGTCGTACCGGCACGTTTGGGAATCTGATTTTTTCACTTGTCCCGTCGGACAACCGTAATACAAGATCTACTTGTCCGACATCAGTTTTCACTGGTACCGGACAATCGGACAAACGTTAATGTCGAGGCCTGCCTTCTCGTGTATATTTAGCAATCAAGTACAAGTGTAACAAGTGAATCTCATATTAAACTTGGATATAGATTTTTATTCTGACTTTGACAAGTTCAAATTTTGGAGAAATAAATAGTACTTTATGGTTCAAAAACTGTAATTCAATAAAAAAAAAAAAATTCTTGCTATATTGCAATATAAAATAATTAATGTACATGTAGCTTTGCCATTTTGGATCATTGTTGTCTTCATGATACACAAGTGAGATGTGACCATGTATCTTACCTTTAATGATGGTAGTTCATGTGAAGAATTTTCATTTCTCAATTGACCTTCCTTCGCTTCTTGTAATGGTTCCTTCGTATTTGTACCCACCTTAAAATAAACAAAATTAACAAATTAACAAATCACTAAGCTACTTTTGTCACTTAAAAAATGAAATGTAAATATTCATTTTTATTTTTTTACAATAATATCAATTTCCCCTACCCCTTATTCTTACTGGTATTTATTTACCCCTTAAAATATTATCTTCATCTTAATTACATTCTACTGACTCATTCATAATTATCTACTTCTTACTCAATCAGTTTGGAGAATTTTTTTTTAAATATTTTTTATTTAAATCTACAATAAAATTGACCCCATTTTGTATGTTAATTTTGAATTTACATCTATTTTCTGTTTCGAAAACTTGACTGTTTATTATTTAAGTTAACAATGATGGTAACACAAGCAAACAATATACACTGTATGACAATTTTTGTAATGTCAATAGGTAGTGGCTGTCTGGCTGACACTGTCTTGCTAATAATATCTATAATTAGGAGACAACTGTATTGTATTTTAATCTTTGCAAACGTAAATCGTCGGTTTTATAGTCGCAAATTGAGTTTACAGAGTGACGCACAACGGTGCAAGGTAAACGGATATTTGCGACTGTAATACTTTCAGTTTAAAACGTAAAGATCAGACGTCATTTGGCTTCGTGTACGCTACAATTTTGATAAAATTTAACTAAAATAGGTGTGCAAGGTAGGCATTTTAATTATTTTTGTAAATATGACATGTAGGATTTCACGTTTTCAAGATGGTGGATCCTTCCAGCTGAACCCCTTGGTTACAAATGTTAGATTGAGAATTTTACATAGAATAGTAACCAATCAAATCCGACGATACAAACAAATTGCATTAGAATATGTAAGATGTGAAAGCAAAAAAAATAAAAAAAAATAAAATAAAAACAAACTTACTCTTGTGACCATGGTTGGTCTACATTGTCGTCTGGTAAATGGATCTGCGGCAGCATTCTTCATGGCAGCTACTTCTACTTTAGCTGCCTCTTCTGCATCAATTAAGTTACGCATTCTATTTCTCTGGTTAATATAACTACAAACATACATGTAATAATTTGACATTATAAGTTACGCATTCTATTTCTCTGGTTAATATAACTATAAAAATGCATGTAATAATTTGTCAATATAAGTTATTCTTTGTGACATATGTTAATGATGTTGTACAAAAACTATAACATGAACACAGTGTGAAGACATATTCAAGAAAAGGGACGATTGAGATAATTAAAATGCCTACCTTGCACACTTATTTTAGTTAAATTTTATCAAAATTGAAGCCAAATGACGTCTGATCTTTACGTTTTAAACTGAAAGTTTAACAGTCGCAAACTCGCAAAAGTTTGAGCAAGACCAGTTGCTTATTGAATGGTGTCACTTGCCCCATTAATGGCACATGTCATGAAGTGCTAATTTTGAAAGCCAGTTAAGAAGAGTTTGAAGATAACAAATGTGTCATCAGAATTTATAAATTGAAGAAAGACAGACAACACAATGGACAAAAGAAACATAGTACCTCAAGATCATATTGCGAAACAAGTCTGGAACCTGTTAAGAAACTGGAATTCCATATGGCTCAAATAATTTATGTCGACAAACTCAGAATTTCTGAAGCAATGACATATGTATAGGTTTTTTGTAATTCAGAAGTATTTATAAAACAATATTAGTACCCTGTTAAAATATCTTCACATAAGACGAACAGATTCAAGAATAGCAGCATATCAATTCAGATACCCGTAAGCAGGGGAGGCAGACATTTTCTTAGTCATGGCAGATAAATTTATTTTGGGAAACAAATTCTTGGATCTTAACTGTCCTGGTTACTTTCTTGACCTTACTTAGTTATTTTATAAGACTTCCTTAAACTGCTAATCTCCATTCTAATTCCTTAGCATGTCAGGTAAATTTTTCTACGTCTCTATATATCTATTTCTGCCTTTTTTTCCTCTAATTGTTCAACTCTTATTAAAATGAAGGTTTAGTTACCTTATTTGGTTCTATATACAGTTGACTCTCATTGTCTCGAACTCGGTCGACTCAAATTTCCGGTTGAGTCGAATTTTTATCGAAGTCCCAAACTTCGTTGTGTATAAATATATATAATTTGACTCCTGTTGAGTCGAATTCGGACGAGTCGAAATTTTGGTCCCAAGATGTAGAAAGCCATATTATTTACATTCGCTAAATCAAATTTACCTGTCAAAACATGTGTATTACCTTGGGATTAAAATCGGATCACAGGTGAAACATCCAGTCATTGACTTTGACATTTTTACCTTAGGCTATTTCACATGTTTATTTCACAATCTGTCAAATTAATATTTGCATTGGCTTGGTATTATGACATAGGTTAGATGTGTACAATAAAAAATTATTGATTCATAATAAGTGCGCTTGGGTCGGCATACATCAATGATTATGAAAAGTACACAACGGAAGCGCTTTATCTATTGAATTATTTGTCGGAAATTAATTTTGATTAAAGAAGATGTATAATTTCTCAATTTTGAGAGATTTGAAAAAAATGTTACTCTTTAATTAACAGTTGTAATAAAAGGGGAAATTTTTTCACGTCCAACATGTCTTTCAGAATGTCTTCAAAATTTTGCTCAAGTTGTCTCCCTTTCGTCGTTAAACAAACTACATTTCTGGTATTTTCGTAGCTCCTCTCGTATTTTTTCCATGGTCCCATCGAATTCGAGATAACAAGAGTCAACTGTATATCTATTCTCCTCTTTCCAAAAGATCCTCCAACTCCTTGTTGCTATGAAAGTTTCCTTAATAACTTTACTACATTTTCATTTATAGGTAAATTGGACATGTTTCTTTTGATCCCAGTGAATGATAGTCAGTGACTGATACTGGAAAATATCTAAGTGTGACGTCACATTATAATGTTTGATACCGATAAAAACAATAATGTCCATTATGAAGTCTCGACATACATCATCACCAATATCACAACTCATCCTATCTGACTTGCTGGATACTAATGATAATGTCTGTCTCGACCTTCAAAGCTGCCGTTATTCCATTCTATATATATATCTCACTCTGCTGCTCCCTTCCTCTAGAACCTCCCATTGGTTTGCTTACCTAATTGAATTAATTTTACTAGATCTTCGTCTATCTAACTCTGAAGCTCTCTCTTCTAGATCCTCCAACTCTTGTTGAAGTTTACCTTGTTCAGCCACATCCCCTTCCATATCTGCCATTTCCTATGATCATATAAAATGAATTCTTATTCAAGATAATACTTCAGAAATTCTTCTATCTATAAACTATTCTTTTAAATAATTAATTAGTCAAACTTTTAATAAAATATTTCATTCTTGAATGAATAATGTAATTTGAAACTATATATAGGGCACCTGGTCATAGCAGGTACTGTATGTGCAGGTTAAACGTTACATATTAGTACAGTAATACTTGTCTATACTGGCCACCCTTTCGTCAAATGTCAGAATAGACAGGTTGTTTCAACAATTTCAAATATTAGGACTAAATTTGATACTTTCAATTCCTTTTATATTTTAGTTGGTTGGTTTATGGTGTTTAATGCCACTTTCAACAATATTTCAATTATATCGTGGCAGTCAGTTTCAATATTTTAAGAAACTGCACTAATATTATATATTACCTTTTGTTTCATTAAAATTGTCTTCTTTACAGCATAATTGTGAGGATTCTTTTTAAATCTTTGTTTTTCAGCTACAATCTACAAAATATATACCATTAGTATGAGCTTACATCTTAATATTGGTAAAAATAATCTAGATTTAAAATTACAAATAAATACATACCATAATAAATCCATAGTGTTTCTTCTTTATTATATCTGTATCATTCTTTGTATTAGCAAACTGCTTTTTATAATTTTATCATCAGAAATACAACAATATTTTATTTAGAAATAAATTAAATTTATAGATCATGAAAATTTTCCCAATGAAAACAATTTCAACAATATACTATTATACTCTATTGAAAAATTACAATGTTTTGGAAAAACTTGGATTTTATCATCAAATTATTGAATTTATTGTCCAGCTTCAACTAACCTCTTCTATATCATTCTCCTTAAATTTATAGTTCAATGCCTCTGCAATGTCCTTGACCTTCTTGTCAATTTCATCAACAGTAGGTAATGTTAATCCTCCTAACAACATGGCCTCCTTCCATTTAAAAAATTCTGAATCTGTGAAATCTTGATTTGATACAAATTCTAATCTGTAAACCCTTTCTGAATGACCATGTCTGAAAAGTACATTTTAATATACCAGGAATTTTTTTTTATTATAATTTATACACAGGCAAATATCAGAACATGCAATTCACATAGAAGTTGTTTAAAACGTTTTTAAAGGCAATATTCAATCATTTTACATCCAAAAATCATAATATATATTATCAGCTTTTAAAATGTGTTTCATATTTCATTTTTTGAAATGGGCTCATAGACAAGGAAATCATGAACATTTTATGCTTGAACACAAATAAATTTTAAGTAACTCGGCTGACATAAAATAATTGGTACTTCCTAACAAAGACAATTGTTGGCTTCAGAAGTAAAAAACAAATAGGAATTATATATCGAACCAAAAATATTTACTTGAAATAAAACCAGAGGATCTCAAGAGCCTGTATCGTTATAAAAAGAACCAATTGGCCCTATGTAAAAACTATGTCCTGCAGTGGTAGTCATCTTGGAATTCGATCAACATAAAAAACACAAAGTTTGTAAAGAACCTTCCAATGATTGATGCAGTTTATGTCCTGCAGTGGTAGTCATCTTGGAATTCGATCAACATAAAAAACACAAAGTTTGTAAAGAACCTTCCAATGATTGATGCAGTTTAGGTTCAATCATTGCAATAGCTTCAGAGAAGAAAATATTTCTGTATTTTCCCATATGGTCCTGTGTTAATACTATGACCTGTGGTGGCAGCCATCTTGGATTTCGGATCGGCATAAAAAACCCAAACTTTTTAGAGGACCTTCAAATGATCATTCATGGGCAGTTTGGTTTCAATTGTCCAAGTGGTTTCAGAGAGGAAGCGTTTTGAGACATTTTTCCCATAGGGTTCAATGTTAAACTAAGTCCTACCGTAGCCGCCATTTTGAATTTCATATCGGGGAAAAAAAAAACTAAAATTTGTAGAAGACCATCCAATGAACATTCATATACAGTTTGGCTTTAATCATATTTGTAGTTTCTGAGAAGAAGGCATTTGAACATTTTCCCATAGGGTCCAATGTTAATCCATGTCCTGCGGTGGTGGCCATCTTGGATTTCCGATCCGCATAAAAAACAGAAACTTGGTAAAGGACATTCCAATGATCATTCATTTACAGTTTGGGTTCAGTCAGTTAATTAGTTTCAGAGAAGAAGATCTTTGAAATTTCAGCCTATCAGAGCATATTATTGGCCCTGGCAGCCATGTTGAATATCCAACTGGAACGAAAAAAAAGAGACTTTGTAGAGGACCATTCAAGGAATATTCCTGCTAAGTTTGGTTCCAATTAGCCCAGTGGTTTCGGAGAAGCTTGAAATGTGAAAAGTGTACAGACGACGGATGCCAAGTGATGGCAATAGTTCACATGGACATTTGGTCCAGGTGAACTAAAAAGTAGAGAGGCTCCCAGGAGCCTGTAATCGCTCACCTGGTTTTCAATTTGACATCGAAAGTTGATAGAAAATGGGGGTGCTACACATAATTTTGAAAGTGGGCCACCCAAAGATCATTTCAACTCAAATTTCTGAGCAAAAGATTTTGATGTGATTTTTATCTCATAATATTCCTAAACAGAATAAACTGGCTGAAAAAATCTCACAGAAAAACCCAGAATATATGTTAAACTACTCGTCGAACACAATATTGAAAGGGGACCACCCAAGGACCATCTCAGCCAAATTTGCTTTAATTTGGTTCAGCGGTTCAGTGGAGAAGATTTAAATGTGATCTTTTATCAAAATATGTCTAATTTATATAATCAGTATAAATCTGTTGAAAGAAAATTTCACAGAAAAACCCAGAATATATGTCAATCTACTCATTGTCATGTAGGTGCGGTTAAAATTTGAGCTCATTTTGATTTATAACAAAGGCAACGCAAAGCGTGGCGTATCCCCTCGCCTAAAAATTAGACCGTGACCTTGAAAATCAATAGGGTTCCAGATTTTCTTAAGGTCTAAGTATGTACCAGGTTTGGTCAAAATCCATTGAAGGATGTTGATTTTATTGTTCACAAGGATGTTATGTGGTAAAAATTTGACCCCTTGACCTTTGACCTTGAAAATCAATAGACTCTCCTAAGGACTATGTATGTACCAAGTTTGGTCAAAATCCATTGAAGGATGTTGATTCTAGAGTGTTCACAAGGATGTTACGCAGTAAAAATTTGACCCGATGACATTGACCTTTGATCTATGACCTTGAAAATCAATAGGGTTCCAGACTCTCCTAAGGACTAAGTATGTACCAAGCTTGGTCAAAATCCATTGAAGGATCTTGATTCTAGAGTGTTCACAAAGATGCTATGCGGTAAAAATTTGACCCGGTGACCTTGACCTTAGACCTTGAAAATCAATAGGGTTCCAGACTCTCCTAAGGACTAAGTATGTACCAAGTTTGGTCAAAATCCATTGAAGGATGTTGATTCTAGTGTTCACAAGGATGTTATGTGGTAAAAATTTGACCCCTTGACCTTTGACCTTGAAAATTAATAGGGTTCTACAATCTCCTAAGGACTATGTATGTACCAAGTTTGGTCAAAATCCATTGAAGGATGTTGATTCTAGAGTGTTCACAAGGATGCTACGTGGTAAAAATTTGACCCGGTGACCTTGACCTTTGACCTTGAAAATCAATAGGGTTCCAGACTCTCCTAACGACTAAGTATGTACTAAGTGTAGTCAAAATCCATTGAATGATGTTGATTCTAGAGTGTTCACAAGGATGTTATGCGGTAAAAATTTGACCCCATGACCTTGACCTTTGACCTTGAAAATCAATAGGGTTCCAGATTCCCTTAAGGACTATATATGTACCAAGTTTGGTCAAAATCCATTGAAGGATGTTGATCCTAGTGTTCACAAGGATGTTATGGAAGGGAGGACGGTAGCGTTACTATATCCCTTCGCAACTTCATTGGCAAGGGGATAATAAAGTAGCAATGGACAATTGAAGAAATTTCTATTTTTAGAAACAGCAGCCATCTTGAATGGAGGGTGGAGCTGTCGGACATAATTTTGAAATGGGACTACCCAAGGACTATCCCTGCCAGGTTTGGTTTAATTTGGTTCAGCAGTTTCAGAGGAAAAGATTTAAATGTGATCTTTTATCAAAATATACCTAATTTGCATAATCGGTATAAATCGGCTGAAAGAAAAATTTCATAGAAAAGCCTGGAATATATATATGTTAAACTACTCAGTGCCATGTAGCTGCAGTTAAAATTTGAGCCCCTCATTTTGGTTTATACTAAAGCAGCAATGGACAATTGAAGAAATTTCTATTTCTAGTAACAGCAGCCATCTTGAATGGAGGGCGGGGCTGTCGGACACAATTTTGAAAGGGACCCTGCCAGGTTTAGTGTAATTTGGTTCAGCGGTTTCAGAGGAGAAGATTTAAATGTGATCTTTTATCAAAATATGCCTAATTTGCATAATCGGTATAAATCGGCTGAAAGAAAAATTTCACAGAAAACCCCAGAATATATGTTAAACTACTCCTTGCCATGTAGCTGCAGTTAAAATTTGAGCTCATTTTGGTTTATACTAAAGCAGCAATGGACAAGAAATTTCTATTTTTAGTAACAGCTGCCATCTTGAATGGAGGGCAGGGCTGTCGGACACAATTTTTAAAGGGACCCACCCAGGGACCATCCCTGCCAGGTTTGGTTTAATTTGGTTCAGCGGTTTCAGAGGAGAAGATTTAAATGTGATCTTTTATCAAAATATGCTTCATTTGCATAATCGGTATAAATCGGCTGAAAGAAAAATTTCAATTATACTAAAGCAGCAATGGACAATTAAAATTTCATCCCTCATTTTTTCTATTTTTAGCTTGGCGGCCATCTTGATTGGAAGTCCGGATCACCGGACACAATTTTGGAAGGGGGCCATCCAAGGACCATTCCACCAAAGTTTGGTTCAAATTGGCCCTGTGGCTTCAGAGGAGTTAATTAAAATGTGAAAAGTTAACGGACGGACGGTCGAACGACGGACGCTCAGTGGTGACAATAGCTCACATGACCCTTTGGGCCAGGTGAGCTAAAAACTGGAAGTAGTAATCCTGATTATAGTTAATATAAATGGCATTTGAAAAAATGTTGACAATCAAGAACATTATAACAGTCAAAGAGCACTTTAATGAGACAAAAAAATTGCAAAATGAACATTACAACTGGTCAATATTTATTACACTAAATCTCCCTATAATAATGAAATTTGTATTTTAATACAATATATATATACATGTATATGATATTTACCTCAACTTTAAACCTTTGTTTGTTCTTGTTGTACCTAACTGATAAACTTTTGCAGTTTCTACAACATCAATTATTTCTGCAACCTATAAGACAAAAAGAGCATCAATTATTGAATGCTAAATGAATGGTAACATCTATTCCTAAATGCAGAATAGTGCCTCCCTTTCCACGGGATGAGAGATATACATATTTGTAAATGATTATGTTTTTCATTACTTTGAACAGTGTTGTATCAAAAATAGGAATGGATGATACAGAAAAACATAATTTACTATTAAAACTACCAAAAAGATTTACATATGAATGCACATTGTATGTACTCAAATTATTTATTTTGACATCCTTAGATGTTTCAAAAATATTTGTCACACAAACCTCTGGTGGGAGACACCTTTTATGTAGCGTAAGCAGTCTTCGAAATTAAGCGGTAGTCCGAAGCCCGATGAGTGTAAAATTGTACATGGGCATATAAAATGAGTAGTTCCACAAGCCGGACGGGCCTGTGAAAAAAAAGTCATATAGTTTCAAAAGTTGATTTCATAAGATATTGTGTGTAGATATTTAGCTTATTATTCTCAGTTTTCAGTTGCTGCTGAGGCAGTGCAAAAAATGGGTAGGCAAACAAGTCCTTTTAAGATTTTCCGATGTTTTAAATAGATTTAGGTGTGTCTGTTTTTTGCAATTTGATTGGTTGATATTTTTACCATCATGTAGGTTTTAAAAAAGGGTGAGAAGCAGGGTTCACGTTAGAGGACGAAGAAGTTGCTTTGTGAAGGTTGACTTCGATTTCTCGTTGGTCAAAAGCAAAGTTCAAGTAGCCTTGTAATTTTGAAGAGTCACCCTATGTTGCCCGCGTATTTTTGCCACGTGCCATTTATGAAAATGTCGACATCCGTGTTTATTGAAATCTATGGTATTCATTAAGTATTTTGAAAGTGACTTTCTTGAAAAGTAATCCATTTCGGTTTAAAGAAACTTTAATTTCATTCAATATCAACTAAAAATGGCACCACGAGAAGGGGGGGCGCAATCAGGCACTGTGCTACGGGAAATGTTGATCGAAGCTACTTTTAACCAAACAAACTTTTGATTTATTTTTTCTCAATCCTGTGACATAAAATCTGAGTTCTCGTACATAATATGTTCATATTTGTGAAGGTTGGTCATTCAAAATTCGTTGAAGTGAGATTTTTATTGATCCAATTCCAAATCCGATTGATATTTTTTTTCAAAATTGCGATCTATTTATAGAAGTGTTTATATGCTAACAGACCTGTGTCAACGTTAATATCTCTGCAGTTAAAAAATAGACTTTGAACTACATTAGTTTTGCTCCATTGTTGCACTCTGATTTGAGGTCTGACAAATAATAATTACAGCCTTTACTTGCTCCAGTTTATGACTGTCAGTGTTAATATACGTTCGTGCTATATTTGCATTCCCTAGCTTTCTATATATATATATAGTTAGACCGTTGAGCAAATTGGCATAGACATATTTCTTCTGCTGAAGGCTACACAAATATGACGATTTACATTTTGTGTGGTATTAATTCAAAGCATAGTGATATTTAACAAAAAAAAGGGGGGGTACATATTATACATTTATTGCATGCTGGTGAGGGAAATATGAAAATTTATTCACCCAAGAGTATCATATTCCCCGAGGGCAATATGATACTCGTGGGTGAATAAATTTTCATATTTCCTGAACCTGCATGCTATAAATGTTTTATTATACCGAATGAAACCAAGAAAACCCATACATGTAAAATACTGCTGGCAAACATATTTTAAGTCCATTGGAACGTTGTCTCAGACATTTAAAAACCACATCCACAACAACATTGTAACGGTCGCTTGCAAGTGATGCATTCCGAGTGCCTCCGACGTTTTTCTGTCAAAGAACGATAATTCTGGCAGGAAAACCAGCGAGGCTTCCGAAGGGGTGGAATACGATATTTATTTCACGGAATATGATTTTTGTCCTGTGTGATCACGTGTTCTAATATTTACCCATTGTCCAATCAAATTAATCTATTTATGGTTATTAATATATGAGGTATAATAATAAAGATTATCACCAAATTATATTTCACACGCATTGATGACACCATAAGTTTTTGTTACAAGAGTCTTATAACAATATTGGTTGTGATGATGAGGTGGACAGTGATGATAATATGGAATATACTGAGGATGCTATTGACAATATGATTTTAGAATTTTCAAGAGATTAAAATAAACATGGATCCAAAATAAAGTGTCTTTGTTTTTTTTAACTTGCATTCTGGTCTTCCCTAATGCATAATTGACATATGCATGTCCACATAATATTTGGTACATCATCATGTTTTGAGTTTTGGTGGTTTGAACTAATGGTCATTAATGCAGTTTTCAAATTTGGGCCTGTAGAATTGATGGTGGGCCTGTAAATATTTGAACTGTACGGGCCTGTAAGGTAAAAAGTTAAGCGTGAAGATTGCATAAGTACAACAAAATATTCTAAGCTTTGGTGCTTAAATCCTTATCTCCTGTCCTCTATGTATAATCCTAATGTTGGCAGTTCAACTTCCAAAGCATATAATAGAAATTCACCAAATCAAAGTGGCAGCCATGATTAACTATTAAACAATGACAGTACAATTCCTATCAAAATGTGCTAGTAATTCAGAAGAAGACAGAGAACAGATTGAAAGTTTGCTTTTTTTGAGGAACAATTTCTGACACTATGAAATATTCAAACAGAGGACTGATCTTAATTCCTCAATGTTACCCTATATACAGCTCGACCTTCATGGTTTCCAATTCCAATCCTTACATAACATCCAACTACCGTCTTCTTAAAAAAAGGCATGTGAACCCATCTACAATAAAAAGAATAATTTTAATAAAATTGACAAAACTGTGTAGTTGGAGAATATCATATGTAATCACAATTATCTCAAGTTTTCATAATGCTTACATTTTACCAATTCTACACTACACAAAAGACAAATTCTGATAATCAATTAGTAAGAAAAGATATGCTACATCTGGTCATTTTTGTTGTTTTACAATTCCATCATATATTTGGTGTCTGAGAAAAAAAAAAATTTAATTACAGCAGCCTTCTTGAATTTCCAAATAAAACGAAAATCAAATAAAACATAATTATATAACATTTATTTTAGGTGAGCTAATAAGGCTAATTACATGTAAGAAAGTACTGGAAATCATAATATGCATGTTACATTACATGTTAATACTAACCTTTCAATTTTATGTCTCGACAGTCTAACCTTTGACATTTGCTCTTTGTTTGAAACATACTGAATTTTTCTCTTTGACCTTTGGTAACTATAAGGTCTGTAAAAACAAGAACATCTTCAACAGAAAATGGACTATAAAGGTAACAAGGACAAATTGCAATTTTGTAAACAATAAAATGCTTATGACTAGTTTTCTCTCACATCAGATTTGTGAGAATTGTAAGAAAAATGCAGGTCCAACTATTCAACTCTTTTTTTTTACATTCATATTTAACAGAATTACAAAATATTACAACAAATAAAGCTAATTTGACATATTAAAAAATATAATTTTGACAGCAATACATAGAGTCGTTTGATACTTTAATACAGTCAAATTGATTCATTACTTTATAAAAATAGGACTTTTTTAATGTATATATGAGCAAAGTTTTAAAAACATTCAAAATTCTTTGTTATTAAAAAACTTGTTATTTTCTATGCATGTATGCCGATTTCCTCTCAGGAATGGAAACCATATACTATTGCATCCTTGTACAAAACTAGGAAGAACTGTTTTAGATACCTAAAACTTATGTCTCCCCTTAATGCGGCCATCTGTACAACAATAAGTTACACATTATGGGTTGAATGATACTATTTAAAAAACAATTATTTGACCTTGATGTCAAAGGTCAAGGTCCCACGAAGGTCATTACGGTATGCGACACACCGCCTTATGGTCATGCACCCACATACCAAACATAATTGACCTATCTGGAAAGATAAAAAAGTTATGGTCCGGACAAGCTTCGCTGAGAAGCAGAAGAAGCGGAAGAAAAAATCAGACTAAAACAATATGTCTCCCTTCGTTCGAAGGGGAGACATAATAACATAGAGCAACATCTATAAAATATAATACGGAGGAATTATTTGATCTCTCTGCCAAAACAATTAAAATCCTGAAACTTACTCGTTGTCAGACTGAGACATCTCATCAGATGACCGCTCTCCTGATGACTCAGAGTCAGACTTTGTTTCATCTGCCTCCATCTTACTCTCCTTATGATCTTCAACCTCATTATTGTCATCATCCTCATCCTCATCTTCATCATCAGAATAAATGTCATCAGCTTTCCATGTCTTTTTCTTTTTCTCATCCATTTTTTTCTGTTTACTGGCTTCCTCTACAAACAGACAAAATGATTACCTTCTTAATTGAAAACATCAAATTCATTATAAAATGCGGCAAATGAATAGATAAAGGCAAATTATTTTCACATCCAAAGCAGGACATATTTTCTACCCAGGATGTAATATATCTTAATCTTAAAATTATTGTATGGGGGATCAGGTCAACAGTAGTAACTTCTATTAATATAGTGTAAACAGTTTGTCGCATATACATTTAAAGTACAGAATTCAAGAACCATCACTATAAAAATAGAAGCACATTCAAGTCCTATACTTCATATCAACATTTCTTGAAAGGCCCTCAAAGTAGCTCTCTATTATAAAACACGGTTCTATCATTTCTTTGTGGAATATTTTTCATAAAAAATTAATGATCACGTCAATTGCTGAATTCTCGCATTCAAATCGAACAACTGCGTTCAGCCACAACCAAGTTGACGGGATATTCCCTGTTTTAAAAATAACTTTACCTCAGAATCCTAAATAGCAGTTTGCGCATGCAGTAAATAGATATGTTTTCGCCCCAATATCTTTTCATCCTTGTGTAAAACTCGGACCGGAACAAAAATTACCGATTACAAATTATGTTCAAACACAAACTGTAATCTTCAGTAATATAAGTATGATCATTATGTATTATGAATATATGACTACACAATATTTTGTGCAATTTTTTTTATTCATTTAAAATCCAGGGTCGAATCATTTTGGGGCATACTGTCTTGTTGCTTAACTCCGTCCATATTGTTTAACTTCCGGTATAAAAAAATAAAAACCTATGGCTAATTTATTTAAATATTTTGACGGGGTCCTACCGCGGTTGTTCACAGAAATAAAAGTGTGCTGAAAAACATTTTTAAAAGGGAGTACGACAGTGCCTGAAATGGACGATCGCCCAGTCGCCAAATGCGACTAATATCTTATTCGGGCGACCAAAAGCTACTCCAAATTAGGTAGTCACTGGCCCAACAAAAAAAGTTTGGGCGATTGCCTATTAGACCGTTAAAAATTGTTGTTTTTCCGAAACCCGACATAAACTGTAACGGTAGATAACGCTTCTGTTCTAGTCGAAAACAGTTTGTTACGAGCACAGCGATTGGTCCAAATACATTTTTGTAGCCAATGAATACACAGCTAATGTAATTTACTGTTCTCCCCAATTATGTATTTTTATCGAGCCAATCAATACACGTTTCCTACACGTTTTCATGTAATACACAAGTATTCACTAAATATTAGAAAAGAAACGTGTTTTTTTGTTTCTTTATGATTTAATTATTAAAATTGTTAAAAATCACGGACGAAGTGGAAAGTTGTGAACAATAAAGAGAATTCTGTCAACTTATAATGTTTGCGATCTGGTATCCACGACCACGGTTCGGAAATTTATTCATTCAATCTGCTGCAAAATGCACATCATACAACATGTATGAATTTCATTTTACAGAAATCGAAAACCTTTTTGTGTCAATCCTTAGGTAATCATTGAAAAACTTTTCCCCAACAACGGAGAGAAAATCGTTGACAGTAATGTCAAACTACGGAAACGATCTGGCCTGTCACTTCTTTTAAACTTTTCATAGTTCATGTGTACACTGCTACATTTTAATGACAATTAGGAGTGGTTTTCTTTTTTGGAACCAGAACTTTTGTTTACAAATTAAAAAAAACAGGAAAAGTTAACTGTTGTTTAATATATAACAGAAAATGACAGCACCGTTTGTTATTTAAACAAACTGGTGAGATACTTGTTTGGAATGAATAACCAACTGACGTTACCCCGAACTGAGAGGTTATTTTACTTTAAAATCACTTCTTCATAGTGGATTGAAACAAGTGATGTCACTCTGGGGAGTGCAAGAGCGGTCCTTGTAGTGGCATTAGTCTACTCTTTTCCGGATGTCTTTAATGTGATCATGGCATTGATCTCCCCTTACACAAACCAGCCTTCTATTGTCCCCATCCGATGGTCTAGCATCGTTTCTTAAGACCACCCTAGCCAATGGCGTCAAGGTTGTCAAAAAGGTTATAACAAGTAAATTCAGGTTTCATTAGATAGCAATATATGCATTAGGGTGTTTTCGCAATTTCAGCTGCACACCTGTACCTACCAAAATTACCTTGAAGACCACCCTCCCCTCAACCCTTGTGAGACTAGTGAAAGAATTAATTTCAATGTTATCAATAAAAAATTAATTAATCTGAACTGTTTATATATTGATATCTGATGTCTTTTTTTCAAAAAAAAATGTCACAAAATGATTGGGCCACCATTCTGCAATTTGGACCAGTGACTCTAATTTTTTACTGGCCCAAAAAAATATTTTCGGGCCAGCCAAAGGCTAGTCCTCATTTCAGGCACTGGTACGAGGAGATAAGGGATAAAAAATTACTAGAAATCATGGCTCAAATACTAATACATGTCAAAATGGCGGTCCCACTTTTTTCCCAAAATAATTTAACTTTTGTGATTCAAATGTTAATAAATGTCTTCCCGCGAATCGTTTTTGTTCGAATATTTTTTTTGCACTTAAGTCGTGAAAGTAACAATATATATTGTTTTTGTTTAATTATATTTGTATTGATCTATTTATTAAAATTATAAATTTAATTAATGATGATTGCATTTAATTAAATTCATTTGTTTCATTAATTATTACAATTATATCTCTTGATCGTGCCAATGGTCTATGATGAGTTTAATTACTGGTAATAAAGTAAAAAACACACACAAGCCAAGGTATTGTGAAAAAGAAAAGGACAAAGCCAACAAAAGAATTTTGAGAAGTTTAAGCTTTGGCCTTTGATAACAATGGCTTGGTCAAGCCTTACTGGAAAGTATATTTACGACATGATTCTGGCATGATAACATTATCCATTTATCATGGAAAGTGAATGTTGTATCAGTTGCAATAAAGTAGTTAGAACAAGACAGTATATAAATTTACCAGACAAATCTTGAATTACAAGACATTACACACCTGATATCATCGCTTGAATAGATTTTTTTTTATCAAACATGCCATTTTGGCAAACAAAATTGGGCGTGTTTTGGTAAAATAAATTTTATTCTGGAAAAAAGTGGGGACGATTTGACCTGTTTCCCTCAAATACGACCAAGGCTTGGACGTAATGATTTTACATGTACCAGTATATGACAAGAGGTTGAGTGAAGATGACTGGGGGGGGGGGGGAATGATGAGGATCAGGAGAACGAACGAACGAACGAATAAACAGAGACTCATATCTTTTTTTATTCAAGAGAATAAACATGTGATATCATGATGCTTTTCATTACTTTCTTTCAATTTATGTCAGATTTGGTCAATATACTTTCGGGCCAGTAAAGTTCTCATAAGTACTGGCCCGAAAGGCTTGTAAGTTCCAAATCCCAAAGTCATTGACTGTTGTAATGGTAAAAATATAATGTGAATATTGTATAGAGAATATACAATGTACTTGACTATAAGTTGCTTTGCTTTTTTAAAGTCAGAAGATGTTTCCAGGCTCAAATCCCAAGGATCATTTTATATGTTGATCTAAGATTAATGACAACAGACAAGTGAACAAAGTCGTATATAGAAAAAGTTTGACTATGTATGACTATATAACTATATGGACTCAGTACAATCTTATGTCATAAAGTTTATTAGTGTGTCATTGAAGGTTTCTGTGGTTTTTCACCTCCATGAGCCAACTACTAGAAAATTACTGAGATGGCAAATCCTTTTACTATTTACCTTGTCTCCTTTTTTCTTCTCGCTTGGCTTTCATTTCTTTAAGAACTGAGAATTTTCCTGTATCTTTTTTATCTTCCATATTTTTACGTCTTTCTTTACTTCTTTGGCTTGTAGATCTATCTAATAAAGAATCTGGATACTGTTGTTTATCTTTTTTCTTTTGTTGCTGTTTTTTTGCCTGCCGTAATTTCTTTTCAATATCAAATCTGAATATAAACACAATACAAATTAATCAACTACAATCAATATCTGTATAAACTGAAATATTAAATAAAAAGTATTCATCGGACAAAGATTCCCTTCGTCTTTAAAACCAGGCCTCTACATTAACATATTTTTCAACTTGTCCCTTCGGACAACTAACTAAAAAAAGTACTTGTCCGACTCAATATTTTCGTTGTCCGAAAAAATTCATAAAAATTACAAAAACTAGAGAATAATTATCCAGGGCTCCCACTACTTTCAAATTAGAGGGAGAAGTGACTTTTATTTCAGAGAGCTCACAGGGAGAAGGGGGAGACAACAGAGAGAAGTGGGGAGACTTCTGGGAGAAGTCAATTGTGATTAATCGAAACATTGTTTCGCGATCCTTCTGACGTTACCCTGCCCAAATAAAGTAAATATATTCAATGTCACATTTTTATTTCTGTCTACCTTGATTGGAGTCTTGCATACCAGTGATTTTTATGTGTACCCCCCCTCCCCCCTCCTTTTCCTTTTGAAATATTACTGTGTTGTGATCCAATACCACACAAATTGTAATAACTCATATTTGTGTTATATAAATCCTTGTTTCTGGTAAAAAAAATATACCTAGATACTATATATACCAGTATCTAGGTATATTTTTTTTACCAGAAACAAGTGCCTGTGATATAAATAAAGCAAAGTATTTTATTTAAATTCAGAGAGAAATAAAACATTTAGTGGATCTTTTCAACCAGATCAGGTAAAAGCTTGTAATATTTGTCTATTTCAAAGGTTTCAATATTTCCCAAAATCCTAAATCAAGTCCTCTATCGTATTTTGCACAAAAGACAAGTTCAAATTTGGCGCCAAATTGATATCCGATAATTTGTACGTGTCTGGTCCGGAGTGATATTTCCGTTCATTAAAGCGTTTCTGAGATTGCGACTTTAATTTTGTCAATGTCCTTGAACTTCATCACAGCATGGAGAACGATAAATGATACAACCAGAGGCTCTCAAGAGCCTGTATCGTTCACCTGGTTATAAAAAAAACCAATTGATTCTATGTAAAAACTATGTCCTGCAGTGGTAGTCATCTTGAAATTACGATCAACATAAAAAACACAAAGTTTGTAAAGGACCTTCCAATGATTGATGCACAGTTTAGGTTCAATCAGTGCAATAGCTTCAGAGAAGAATATATTTCTGTATTTTCCCCATATGGTCCTGTGTTAATACTATGACCTGTGGTGGCAGCCATCTTGGATTTCCGATTGGCATAACAAACAGAAACTTTGTAGAGGACCTTCCAATGATCATTCCTGGGCAGTTTGGTTTCAATTGTCCAAGTGGTTTCAGAGAAGAAGCGTTTTGAAACAATTTTCCCATAGGGTCCAATGTTAAACTAAGTCCTGCCGTAGCTGCCATTTTGAATTTCATATCAGAACAAAAAACGTAAAGTTTGTAGAGGACCATCCAATGAACATTCATGTACAGTTTGGCTTTAATCATATTTGTAGTTTCTGAGTAGAAGGCATTTGAACATTTTCCCATAGGGGCCAATGTTAATCTATGTCCTGCGGTGGTGGCCATCTTGGATTTTCGATCGGCATAAAAAAAACACACCGTGTAGAGGACCTTCCAATGATCATTCCTGGGCAGTTTGGTTTCAATTATCCAAGTGGTTTCAGAGAAGAAGCGTTTTGAAACATTTTTCCCATAGGGTCCAATGTTAAACTAAGTCCTGCTGTAGCCGCCATTTTGAATTTCATATCGGAACAAAAAACCTTAATATTGTAGAGGACCATCCAATGAACATTCATGTACAGTTTGGCTTTAATCATATTTGTAGTTTCTGAGAAGAAGGCATTTGAATATTTTCCCATAGGGTCCAATGTTAATCTATGTCCTGCAGTGGCGGCCATCTTGGATTTCATATCGGCATAAAAAACAGAAACTTTGTAGAGGACCTTCCAATGATCATTCCTGGGCAGTTTGGTTTCAACTGTCCAAGTGGTTTCAGAGAAGAAGCATTTTGAAACATTTTTCCCATAGGGTCCAATGTTAAACTAAGTCCTGCTGTAGCCGCCATTTTGAATTTCATATCGGAACAAAAAACCTTAAGATTGTAGAGGACCATCCAATGAACATTCATGTACAGTTTGGCTTTAATCATATTTGTAGTTTCTGAGAAGAAGGCATTTGAATATTTTCCCATAGGGTCCAATGTTAATCTATTGTCCTGCGGTGGCGGCCATCTTGGATTTCCGATCGGCATAAAAAACAGAAACTTTGTAGAGGACCTTCCAATGATCATTCCTGGGCAGTTTGGTTTCAACTGTCCAAGTGGTTTCAGAGAAGAAGCATTTTGAAACATTTTTCCCATAGGGTCCAATGTTAAACTAAGTCCTGCCGTAGCCGCCATTTTGAATTTCATATCGGAACAAAAAACCTTAAGATTGTAGAGGACCATCCAATGAACATTCATGTACAGTTTGGCTTTAATCATATTTGTAGTTTCTGAGAAGAAGGCATTTGAATATTTTCCCATAGGGTCCAATGTTAATCTATTGTCCTGCGGTGGCGGCCATCTTGGATTTCCGATCGGCATAAAAAACAGAAACTTTGTAGAGGACCTTCCAATGATCATTCCTGGGCAGTTTGGTTTCAACTGTCCAAGTGGTTTCAGAGAAGAAGCATTTTGAAACATTTTTCCCATAGGGTCCAATGTTAAACTAAGTCCTGCCGTAGCCGCCATTTTGAATTTCATATCGGAACAAAAAACCTTAAGATTGTAGAGGACCATCCAATGAACATTCATGTACAGTTTGGCTTTAATCATATTTGTAATTTCTGAGAAGAAGGCATTTGAATATTTTCCCATAGGGTCCAATGTTAATCTATGTATTGCGGTGGTGGCCATCTTGGATTTCCGATCGGCATAAAAAACAGAATCTTTGTAGAGGACCTTCCAATGATCATTCCTGGGCAGTTTGGTTTCAACAGTCCAAGTGGTTTCAGAGAAGAAGCATTTTGAAACATTTTTCCCATAAGGTCCAATGTTAAACTAAGTCCTGCCGTAGCCGCCATTTTGAATTTCATATCGGAACAAAAAACCTTAAGATTGTAGAGGACCATCCAATGAACATTCATGTACAGTTTGGCTTTAATCATATTTGTAGTTTCTGAGAAAAAGGCATTTGAATATTTTCCCATAGGGTCCAATGTTAATCTATGTATTGCGGTGGTGGCCATCTTGGATTTCCGATCGGCATAAAAAACAGAAATTTGTAGAGGACCTTCCAATGATCATTCCTGGGCAGTTTGGTTTCAACTGTCCAAGTGGTTTCAGAGAAGAAGCATTTTGAAACATTTTTCCCATAGGGTCCAATGTTAAACTAAGTCCTGCCGTAGCCGCCATTTTGAATTTCATATCGGAACAAAAAACCTTGAGATTGTAGAAGACCGTCCAATGAACATTCATGTACAGTTTGGCTTTAATCATATTTGTAGTTTCTGAAAAGAAGGCATTTGAACATTTTTCCATAGGGTCCAATGTTAATCTATGTCCTGCGATGGCGGCCATCTTGGATTTCCGATCGGCATAAAAAACAGAAACTTGGTAAAGGACATTCCAATGATCATTCATTTACAGTTTGTGTTCAGTCAGTTCATTAGTTTCAGAGAAGAAGATCTTTGAAATTTCAGCCAATCAGAGCATATTATTGGCCCTGGCAGCCATATTGAATATCCGACTGGAACGAAAAACAGTAACTTTGTAGAGGACCATCCAAGGAACATTCTTGCTAAGTTTGGTTCCAATCGGCCAAGTGGTTTCGGAGAAGAAGCTTGAAATGTGAAAAGTTTACAGACGACAGACAACAGACGACGGACGCCAAGTGATGGCAATAGTTCACCTGGACCTTTGGTCCAGGTGAACTAATAAAAAGAGTTTTGATCTGGCGTTTCACTTTAGTTTTAATCAAAATAAATTATGGACAAATTGAAGATCAAACAGGGCTCTTTTATACAACAAACCCAGTATTTTATACCAGTGGAAATAGATTGGTCTGTCGTACCGGCACGTTTGGGAATCTGACTTTTTCAGTTGTCCCGTCGGACAACCGTGATACAAGATCTACTTGTCCGACGTCAGTTTTCACTGGTACCGGACAATCGGACAAATGTTAACGTCGAGGCCTGAAAACATAATAAATAACCATCGCTTATCAAGATCTTTTCAATTAATGTCATAATTTCTGAGAAGATTTTCCCATAGAACACTTAAAAAAAAGGAAACTTTGTAAAAGACAATACAAGGAATATTGCTTTCAAAATGTTCCTTTCAAATGGTTCAATGGTTTCAGAGAATATTGTAAACACATTTTCCCCATGGTGTCCTATGGAAGTGGACATCTACCATTTTCAATCCACATTAAAAGTGTGTAATCATTCTTTCAATTCAATCAACTTTGCAGTTTCTGGGAAGCTTTTAATAAACTTTCCAATAGTGTCATATGTTAATATATGTTCTGCAGTGTCTGTCATCTTAGTTTTCTATTGAACATAAAATACACTAGCTTTGTACAGGACTATACAATGATCATTACTATTACAGCCAAGTTTCCTTTCATATCATTCAATGATTTCAGAGAAGAGAACAAAGGTTTTACAGCTAACAAATAATACAAGTTACAATACCTCCCCTGACCCTTAAGATAAAAACATTACCTTATCTTTAGAGCTTCTCTTTGTTCAATTCTGTTATATAATATTTGTTCTCTTTCTTTTTCTGTCATTTTTTCTAATTTTTGTCGATCTTCCTCATCTCCAATCAAATTTTCATCAAAGCCATCATTGAAAATTTCCTTATCTGATTCATAATCAGACCCTGAGTTAGCAGCTGGACTATCAGATTCTGATACTTCACCTGGGAATACATCGGTACAACAACATACATATAAATTTTATGATTATATGTGGAACAATGAACGAAAAGAGCATGACCAAATATAATTGTAAATTTCAATTCAGCAGACTAAAAAGTTGAAATATTTTTTTTTTATTTTATAAAATGGTAGTTTAATTGTTGTTGAAATATAAATTGTAGACTTATATGTCCCAACAAAACTTTTTCCAACATTGGTGTCCAATATTGTCCGTCCTATATTTCCGATCAACACAAAAAACAAACAATTGGTAGATTTCCATCTAGAGAATGTTCCACCACCAAGTTTGCTTTCAAATGGTTCAGTGGTTACACAGAAGACCAATTCTAAAATACTTTTCCCATGGGGTCCACTCCCGTTTTAAATATGTCCAACAGTGGTGGCCATCTTGGATTTCGGATCCACACAAAAAAATAGATTTTGTAAAGAACCATCAAATGATTATTCTTGTAGCCTGGGTTCAATGAAGTTTGTTAGATTTTGAGAAAAATTATTTCTTCATTTTCCCATAGGTTCCTATGTTAAAATTTTTTCTTCCGATGGAGCACATCTTGTATTTTCAGTTGAAAAATAAAACACAAGTTTACTACTAGGTCGTGTTAAGAAACTTCCAACAATGTAGCGTTTCCATCACATATCTTGTTTCAGAGAAGAAGAGATTTGATATTTTAGCCAATCAGAAAACATACATTGTAATTGACCCTAGTTGCCCTGTTGCATTTCAAATTGGAACAAAATCATACAAAATGAGGAAAACTCACAAATGCATGAATTAATCAGTAAACAGTTATTTACCTTCCTCTGGCTCTGAGACATGTTTTTCACTTTCAGCCTCACTTTCTGATGATGATAATGCTGAAGACTTCCTGTTTAACTTTTTTGCTGCTTTCATTTTTTTCTTTTTCTTCTTTCCTTTACCATTAACTGTCCACTAAATTTTAAGTATAAATTGAAATAAATTAGATAAACATCAGGTGTGGGGTAATATAAAAATTATAAAATGTCTTCACCACCTAAAGAGAATTTAGAGCTTTTTATTTGTGAGGTAATTGATCAAACTTGTTTAATGCTATATACAGTATTATAATACTTATCACTTTTTATATATTAATTCTAGTTAAATATCTTAATTGTTGGACACAGCTAACATATTGGGTAAACATTTAGGGAAAAGGAGAGATTGTGTCCAATAAATCAACAAACGAGCCCTGATATTTTGATCTCTTTCACATGAGATGAACTTTCATCAGAGATACACTGCACTAGACAAATTCATGAAATTGCTAGTTGATAAATTTTCCATTATTTCAAGGGACAAACCTATCAATATGTTCAAACTAGTATAAATGTTTATGCTTCCTTCCTCTTTATATATAAATACAGTTTCATCTCTGTGTATTGTAAAACCAGTCATGTCAGTGTTAAAATGTAAAATTTTTGACCATCTAACATTTTTGTCAGACAACTTGAGACAAGTTCCATGAAGGATCTTCTTAGAACCTGTATACCAAAATACTCTTAATATCAAAAGAGTCGAGAAAATAAATTTTCTCAGTCCTCACATTTTCATCCTTGAGTTTACCAACTATGACCTGACCCAATTTACTTAATGTTAGCTAAACATAGTAGATGTAAAGTAGATATGATTACAAAGGGGGTAAAAATTAAACGAAGGGCCATAACTCTGGAAATGAATTTTTTCTTCAGTGGACAAAATGTATAAATAAAGATTCCAAAAGAAATCTTCCTCAAAGTTATTGATTCAATTGATTATCTATGTTACAACTATATCCCTAAAATCTAAAGTTGTAAAGTAAAATAAAAACTCACGTCATCATCACTTTCTGATGTCTCAGAGTCTGAGTCACTTTGGGAAGCAGCTGCCGAGTTTTGAGATTCTGAATTAGGCCGTGTTCTTTTACTTTTTGCCAAAGCCTTGAGATCCTGTAATAGAGAAATGCATACATATCAAGAACACTGATTTTGGAATAACTGAATATTTTTTTGAGTCAACATTATCCTATGTACATTTTATCTCCTTGGACATTATTGTGAACTTGATCTGGCCAATAAACACTATTGCGACTCCATTTGACTCTCTGTTCGACTTTCACAACTCTACATGTATACATCAGTATGTCAGAATTTCATATAAATTTTTTGAGAAGTTATTTTGGTTATGATTACTTATGACATGTAGATAGAGGCAACATAATTTTGACAGTCACTTTCTTTCTTTTTGAATGGAGTAAAAAGTGCTGTAATGGATGTTATTTCTATTCTTTAGTTGATACATTTCTACATAATATGAGGATTTGAATGATTGAGTGATTGTTGCTAAGCGTCAAATGAGCAATTTTATTTAGCTATATCATGGCAAGAACAAGCTACATTTCAATGAAATGATGATGTTCCATTTGTACTACATCAATACGCTTCAATGGATTTTCAGTGCTAACTCATTGAAACAGTCCATAAGTAGACATGTCACTTTACTCTTGACAAATTATTCCAATTCCGAGCTATTTCTCCTTAATGCTGTGACACCGTGTGTGCATAACAGATGCAGCAAATACCAATTTTATAGTAACTTTCTACCCATTCGAAGAAAGCATGTTAATCAGTGGTTTATGATGGTTTGCCATCAAAAGATTTTTCTTTACATCAGTCTAGAAAAGGGGCAGGCCTATACAATTACTTTCTGTCACCTTGTCAATAAGACAAGTTGTATGAATTTTTAATTGTCTGAAGTCAAATAATGCTTGCCCAGACAATAATAACCATTCCTTTATTTGTATTCTTTACTTGTTCCTCAGACAAACAGTTTTGTTTTTTATTTGTTTGAATCCAATTTAGATTGGGAGGTACAAGTCAAGAAAATAAAATATCCTTAATGTAGTGTAATGAGGGTCATAAAAATGCATAACTTACAGAGGTTATAATCTAAACAAAAAGAGGATCATATTCAATGATGTTAAAGCCTGATCTTAGATGTTTAGAAAAAAGGGTCAAAACAAGACCATTTTAAAAATTGATTCACACTTCAGATATCAAAAATTTTGTGTAACATTACATTGCATCACATGCATTATGTAACTGTATACATTAAATATTTTTTGTTTTCAATTTACATCAGAAAATGCTATGGAGTACAGGGGAAACATTTATCATGTTTAAATCATATTGTTTATCTGAATAAAGGGAATAGTTTTTGTACTGACATGGTATACAAGATATATTTATGATTAAAGATTTACAGTTCCTATAAAATGTAATTTAATAAAACTAATCTAAATCTCCCGTTGCTGATTTTGGCAACCCTGTAGACTCTTGGTTTACTCGCTTTCTAAGACTTTTGACTTATTTGGCTTCCAATTTTTTTTTTATCATAAAGAGTACCTGGTGACGGTTATTCCAGAAAAATATCTACAATTTCATTACATCTGGCATTTCAATTTTTCCTTTTTGTTTATCATATGTTGTAAATATTTTCTTATCCATTTCAAAACTTTACAATCCAAAACACTTAGATCTATCTACCTGCTACCAAGTAAAATTTGTAAACAGTAGTTCAAATCTTAGATTTATCATCTCTTGACAGTAAAATAATATTTTATAACATTATTTTCCTTTCAATTTTCTGTTTTCAAACAACTGAGATCACAGTGTGGGAAACTACCGCTCGCCAACTCTGGCGAATTGGCATGTCTGTGCGAAATACGATAATTTACTGCTCAACAGTTGATGTAACAAAATAAATAGTCCAAAATAGATTGAATGGATTGATCGAATGTTCCGATAAAATAGTACCGAAACACAAGTTTTTATTCAAATTGTCACTCGTTTTTTGTTGCGGATGCCATCAGTTTTTATGGAAACACTAAAAACTTACGCGATTGTCCCGACCTTGGTTGTTATTTTCTTATCGCTTCTGATTAGAAATCGTGAATGAGATACCTATGAAATACCCTTAAAAACAGATGTTTTGTTATTTCAAACATGTTACCATGTCGTAGCTCAAATTTTAGCGGAAGTTGCTAATTATTTACTGAAATAATTGTACAACATTGATCGGAAATGGTACGCTTATTTTGTTAATATCCTAAAAGTTCTAAATGTTGACCTTAGCCGCAAATTTGAATTAGGAATGAAACTAAACCCAACATGAAATTTTTTTAAAGTAATTTTAAGCCAAAAGGAAATCCTTCACATGAAAAAGATGTTAGCCAAAAGACAGTGAGAAAATGTATTCCTAAATGGAAAATAGGGAGAAAATGGTTGATGCATGATGCGAACAAGGGAATGGGGTGTTTCCTAGGCTATATGAGGAAAATTGGACACTTAGTGTTATGGAAGATATGGAGAGTTCAAATGAGGGATCTCTCACCAGTTGGCTAGTGGAATTTAATTTTGGCAAGTAACTTTAAAAAATGGTTTCCCACACTGGATCATTATGGCGAAACCTTGTAATTTCATTATTTCAGATATTATTAGTATTTACATGATATTTGTACATTAGCTACTGGATTTCTTAATAGAATTATTTTCTTCAAAAACATTTCAAGCCCTTATCTCGTCCATTTTTTGCTTTTTCCTGCATGTTAAGAACAGGACTGGTTATAATGCAATTTTTTTTATCAAATTCTAACAAAAAAAAACCACAATCCCTGCTGTGCTTAAGAACTTTTTCAAAGGAACCACTTTTTTTCTTGAATGTCAAAATAATCTTTTATCTGTATGGTTTCTAAAATGCTTTACGACAAAATTTAAGATTTGCTTATCTAAATAAGATGATAGACACTTTCAAATTGGCATCAGGAATATTTCTTTTTTTGCTTAATTTGGACATTTTAAAAGTTCAAGGTATAATTATTAATTTAGATTAAAATTTTCAGCAGTTTTTATTCTTTGTCAATATGCAATATAAATAACAGCCAAAAGATATGGATTTTTCAGAGTATGAATTTTCAACAAGCCAAGGGCTTGACAATAAATTCCAAGTCAGCAAGTATCAGACCAAAATATTACTTTATATTAACAAATCTTAAAGGATAGGAATATTTTACACTGCATGCACACTTTCTTAAATCAACACAACACTCTCACACATCTTAAGGATGATATTGAAGTCTTTAAAAAAGTGTGTTTTAATATGTTGTGATGTGCTATTTTTTTAATAGAAAGTATTAAAATATGAATGTTAATATATTCCATCCAAATATATATAATATACTTTGTTTTTATCCATAAATACAGAAATAAACAGAATGGGCGTTGGGAAAAGGTCTTATAATTTTTTGGTGTGGCTTCACATTGTGTGAAACCACTTTGATAAATCCACATGAATACATTGATATTCCACTATATCCACTTATGTTTTGAATCAATCGCAATTGTCATACTTCATCAATGTTTGATCCACTGTCACTTTCATCACTATCTGAATCAATTAGAGCTGCGCTCTTTTTTCTTTTTGACATTTTTGCTGCTTTTATTCTAAATCAGATATAAAATGGTGCGCTAAATTTTTCCCGTGATGCAATATTCGAAAACAACCAAATCAGCAAAATGTTTTATTTATAGTTTTCCCCTTCGGAAGCATCAATGGAATGAAAATGTAGAATGAAAACTCTAGAGAATACAAAAACATCTAAACGTCTTATCTACTTTGAAGTGAAAGAATGATTCACCACCTCTTGATGAAAATAAACAAAGTGGACTGTTTGTGATATCACCACACGAGGAAAAGATGACTTCACAACATGACAAGCGTTAAAAAATTCAGAACTAGAAGTTCAAAACAATTTTGTGATGAAAAATTATGTTGCAGATCCGAGGCAACAATTGCTACTTTCCATTGTGAAGATTGTGGTTCAAACCAATGCAAAGATTGTTGTGAATCCATACATTCTACCAATATAAATTTTGAACTACACGATAAGAGTGTAATTAAAAGTCCACATTCCTCAGAACTCTGCCAAATTTCAATCCCTTTACCTTCTAAAACTTGCATAGATCAAAATTTTGCTGATTTGTGGTGTGAAATATGTTGTGTCAACTTTTGCAATTATTGTTTTGAAGTATTTCATAAACTGTCATCTAGAAAAACACACAGAAAAATATCTTTTAAAGAGCACAAATTAAGAGAACAACAAAAACTTGAAGAGGCGTCTATGAACATCCAACCAATATCGCCAATTTCAGATGGTGATGATTCTTTGTCATTGACATATGTTTCTTTTCCCCAAGAAGAAGCAACTGTTGCGATGATTAATACAACACAACAGGTCCATTCTGGTAATATACCAGATCTCTGTGTTAATACCAGTAATGATGACATAATAGATACATTAGCAGAGAGTATGATTGATAGTGAATATGATGAAGTGGCAAGCTTTATGTTGATTGACGACCAAGAACAGCTCAAGGTACAATACCATTGTTAAGAAACATCCCAACATAACAAATAATTATTTTATTTTATTTCATCTCCACTTAATCTATGATTTTCAGTTGATTGAATTAACCTCTTCATAAACTAGCTAATAATTTCTATAAGTTTATGAAAAGAAAGTTTAAACAGTAATGATCAACAAAACGAACATTCACCAGTCACTGCAAGTGTATGAGAAAATTATACTCAAATTTGTTGTCCTTTCGATTGCTCTTGCTAGACCGGGTACCATTTAGCCAGTCGTAAGGGAAATAACTTGTACAAAAAATATATAATTTTAGATTCAAATCAGGAATGTGCACAAGGTCTATTGACAAGTAACATATAACAGGATTTATTGAGTGTTTTTAGTTACATTAATTATACAAATGTACCAGTAGTTTATTTTGTAATCTTATGTTTTATTTTGCTGTCAATATTTTGGGATATTGTAACTTGTGCAGAATTCTAGATCTTGCATATCAAATTGTGTGCATTTTTTTAAGTTATCAACTGACAAATTGTCTTAAAAAGTGGATCAAATTATTCTTTATTTGTTATTATTGTAGGTGTCAAATGAAGAAGATTTTTTAAATAAATTGGGCTGTGAAACCAATGATTTAATTAAAGTTGTGTCAATATTTGGAAATACTGGTGATGGAAAATCATTTACACTCAATCATACATTTTTTGGCGGGAAAGAGGTGTTTGAAACATCTGCTCAACAGAAATCTTGTACAGTAGGTGTATGGGCTTCATATGATTCCAAGACTAAAACCATTGTTATAGATACCGAAGGAATGTTAGGACTTACTTCTAACCAGAATCAACGATCTCGACTCTTGCTGAAAGTTTTAGCAGTATCAGATATTATTATTTACCGTACAAGAGCAGAAAGACTCCATACAGATATGTTTCAGTTTCTTTGTGATGCGTCTGCCACATATTATAAATATTTCTCAACAGAACTTCAGGAAATGGCCAAACGAATTGGGAAAACTTTGGCTGATCTAACACCATCAGTTATTGTCTTCCATGAAACAGTTAACACACAGGTTATAGCTTCAGGTTTGTCAAAAATAATATTTATTATCTTATTTCTGAAGTTAGCAGAAATACAAAACTTTAAGGAGTGAGTAACTGGTACATGTATTTGACACAGTCAAAGAATATTTTTATTGCATTTAAGACCTCTGATTTTAACATTTTAAAGTATAAATGTGGATGTTGAGGAACCTGTTAACTAGAAAACAGAAGTGATAACTTTGGATCAGTTTGTCTTATAATAGAGTTGCCTTGATATAAATCATTGTGATGTGATTAAAGCACAAGCAGTCGTGATATGATTTTGTAAATGGCTGAAGAAGCTGATATAAGCATAGGGAATCGTCGGATAAATACATTTTCTCAGTATTTTAAGTCATTAAAAAGTAAACTGTTATATCATTTTCATTTTAAATCTAAAATATGTGTCTTTTGCAGGTAAAAAATCAGCAGAAAGTCAGTTATGGGACAGATTTAGTCAACTAGATTGTTCATTTCATTTCAAAGACTTGCATTATGTTGGTGTTCAAACAATAAAAATGCCTACAGACTTTACACCACTGAAGAAAGTTCTGGAAACGGTGTTGGCAGATCGAACTAATAGAGCATCTAGACAGTCAAGTGTTGTTTATCTTACACTAAAGGTATAGTAATGACCCATAGAATTCTATAAATAAACTGATAAACATGGTACAATGTATAACTTTATAGACGTCCAAATAAGTTGACAGCTATATCCTGATTCAAATAAAATAACAAACATGATACATTTGTACATGTAAATATTCTTGGCTTCCAAATTCTGATGATAAAAGGAAGTTTTATATCTCTTTCAAGCATATTGTTTGTTGTCATATTGATATTTATTCACAATCAAACATTGAAAAATAAACAAAAAACACATTTCTTTTAATTTAAAACATATAATGCCCTGTGATATTGTAAGATATCCAATAAACCATGACTTCCATAAATTCTTCCTTATAAAACCATAAACAGCTGACTATATTTCACTATTTGGCTGAACACTTTATTATTGAAGTATATATATGTTGGCCATACGTTTGTCATTATACCCCCGCTCCACCGGAGGGGGGGTATACTGTTTTACCTCTGTCCTTCCGTCCGTGCAAGATATTTTTCGTCGCATTTTTCTCAGCAACTATTGATGGCAAAAATCTGATATTTGGTCACAAGCTTCATATAGGTATGCCATATTGTGGGAAGCGTTTTTGGACCCGTCAGATTCCTACTTCCTGTTTGCCGACTTAGTTGGTTTTGATACACATTGAACATATATGTGGGGGTATCATAAGTGAGCATTAGCTCACAGTTCATCTCGTTTTCTGTACTTTTTAAATTTGTTTGTTTCAATGTTGGTAAATATATCCCCATGGATGTCCATATTAAATATAAATAATTTGAAATATAATAGTTATATGAGTTGCATGGGCAGGTTCAGATGGAGGAAACATTTCTTGCAAATAACCTTGGCATAAGGCATGAGATACAGTGTTCTGATTGGCTGTTTTCAGTACAAGTACAAATTTGTACTCAGAGTTTAAGACTGTAAAGTTCTCTAATAAGAAAAAGTATTTAAAAAATTATATTGTGTAAAATTTATGGTCTACACCCATACTTTTTATTGGAGAGAAAGAACAGTGCCTTCCCTGTCTGAAAAGTGTGGACTCTGTTTTGTTAATTTTAATTGTCCATGCTATCAAAATAAAAAAAACATTTTATAAATTATTTTTGTACAGAATTTGAATGAGAGATTTAGTGGACATTTAGACAGACCAGAGTATGGAACATTTCCAGATCAGATATTTTCTTGTCCAGTTAAATGTTTGTCTTGTGGGTAAGTTCACAATAAGAAAAGTGTTTCTAGTTCAATGAAACTTCTGAAAAATAACTAATGAGTTGATGTGCTAAATTACCAATAGACAGAGGCTTTTACAGTTGACATCAGGATATCTTAGCAATATTTAACTTGGACCTATTTGTATAAGTACATATTTTCGTCAATGATAGATAAAAACATGCAAGACATCACTGTGTTTTAAAGTTGACACAGCTACATATTATTCCGGTCATAAACTGTTTCTAGAATACATCTTACAGAAATTGATAAACTTATAAAAGAAACCAGTAGCCACACAAAACTATCTCTAACAATTAGAAAATGTGATTCCAAAGAAAGGAAAATGAATTGTGTTCCATACAAAACTATACTGGGGAAACCATGAAATATTTGATAATTTATGCAATTAATGGTAAACAAAAGTGTTACTATCAATATCTAATTAAACATCATTGTAAGTCATTCAATATTAAACATGTCTAAAATATTGGACAATTCATATTAGAAATGATAATTGGATTTTGTCCCCTTCCCCAAATGTGCCATGCACATTTTAAAAATAGATTTATGCAAAATAATTAGGTCAGGGCTATGACCTGATTATTTTTCATATAAAAATATTGTCTATTACATCACAAATAATATATATTATTATACCTGAAAATAAGTCTATTAAAAAGACCTGTTCCTAAGTATTTTATTTACTGGTAAGTTGTGAAATAAACTATTCACCGGTGAAAAGTCCAAAAGACTATTCACCGGAGATGTGATATATTTTTTTGCTGAATTTTTATTCCTTGATTCGGTGGAGAAATGAACATTCAAAATTATCTAGATTTTTTCTATGCTAAACTAAAATCATGAAACCAGCAGACGACAACATTGTGTTGTTTACATTGGAATTCATTTTATTTTATTGCTTAAAATAAATAGTAATTATAATAATTATTGATTGTGCACAAGTTCTTATAATATATGAATCCCTCAGTCATTTTAAGTACCATAATTATCTTCTTCTTGAATAGAAAAAATGAAAGCTGTAATAATTAGAAATAAGCAGGATAAATGTTGATACTCAACAATATAACTAACCACAGCCACACCTCTGGCAAACGTCAAAGTTTTCTACTCAAAAATGACAACAGCAATTAATGGGAAAAATAGTTGAGGATATTATGATATGAATGATATTTGATTTAGTGCAAATTTTTATATTTACTATCTTAAAGTGACAGCTGTACCAAGAGTATGAACCACTACACAGATAATGAAGGTCATGAAACAGACAAACGATGTACATTTCAACACCAGTATCAAAATAAAGTCTTTTTATGCAAGGTAAAAAAAAATGTGTTAGCCATTTTACACCAATATGTTGATATTTCTACTGCTGAAGAGAAAATTTAGCTGGTTTTGAATCTTTTCACTTGCAATTGTATTTTAGATATCAGTTATTTCTTCTAGAGCCTTTTTGAAGTTCTAAAAAAGGCACCAATTTCTGGTTAAGAATTTCTTTAAATATTTAACCACAAGTTTAATAACCACAAAATTAAAAAACACTTAACCACAAAAATATTTTTAACCAGGTTAATGTTTGAGGATAATAAAACAGGCCTATTATTACTTGTCTGTGAAATACATCATATAAATAAACAGGCCTATTATTACTTGTCTGTGAAATACATCATATTCATAAATTCATGAGAAAAGTTTGAGATCAGAATTGTTTAATCTTTAGGATGAACACTCTAGGTGCTAAAAATATCCATATCAGTGTACCAGTACACTGTTTCTATCAACATCTTTTGACAGATATATGAAAATTCCAATCTGTATTGGTTTACATTTCAAAAGATACTGCTAAAAAGTGCTTATATATTTATATTTGAGATATATTGAGTGTATTGTATTTGGAAAATTGTATAAATTGTTATTGGATGAAAATGATAGAACTATTAGTTCAAAGGGAGGTAAATTTTTATAGGTGGAAAACTACTTGTATTTAGTTATTTGTACCTTGTGGTTAATGTTTTGTCAATATAGAAAAAAAATAACAAACTGCATATTCTTAACCCACCTGAGCCACAGTCTTATGTTAACTTTTCTGATCGAAAAAGTATTTGCCATGTCACCAGATTTGTCAGAAATGTTCCTCAAGAGGTTCTTAAGAAGTGTCCAGCATATTTCCTCTCAATAATGGTTTTCGAGTTGAACGTGATTGTAATAAAATTAGTACAGGAGGAAGCCCTTGTCGACATGCTTTGGTTGTATCATGCTTTATCGTAATATACATGTGATGTTTTATTTTTTTCCAGACATGCTTATTAAGTGGTAAAGTCAATATGGTTGTCCCTAAGACCTCTGAGTCTGCAGATAATGTTTGGATGGGACTGGCAAAATATGTTTGGACTGGGTGAGTTGGGTTAAAAAAAATGCATTTATTAATTAATTAAGATGTACTTACAAATAAAACCAAATAAAAAAAATAGCTGTGTTTCTGTTAACCCTACTCACCCTATTTTATATTACAAGCCGTAGAGTTTTTCTGCTAACCCTACTCACCCTATTTTATATTACAAGCCATAGAGTTTTTCTGCTAACCCTACTCACCCTATTTTATATTACAAGCCGTAGAGTTTTTCTGCTAACCTTACTCACCCTATTTTTATTACAAGCCGTAGAGTTTTTCTGCTAACCCTACTAACCCTATTTTATATTACAAGCTGTAGAGTTTTTCTGCTAACCCTACTCACCCTATTTTATATTACAAGCCGTAGAGTTTTTCTGCTAACCCTACTCACCCTATTTTATATTACAAGCCGTAGAGTTTTTCTGCTAACCCTACTCACCTTATTTTATATTACAAGCCGTAGAGTTTTTCTGCTAACCCTACCCACCCTATTTTATACTACAAGCCGTAGAGTTTTTCTGCTAACCCTACTCACCCTATTTTATATTACAAGCCGTAGAGTTTTTCTGCTAACCCTACTCACCCTATTTTATATTGCAAGCTGTAGAGTTTTTCTGCTAACCCTACTCACCCTATTTTATATTACAAGCCGTAGAGTTTTTCTGCTAACCCTACTCACCCTATTTTATATTGCAAGCTGTAGAGTTTTTCTGCTAACCCTACTCACCCTATTTTATATTACAAGCCGTAGAGTTTTTCTGCTAACCCTACTCACCCTATTTTATATTACAAGCCGTAGAGTTTTTCTGCTAACCCTACTCACCCTATTTTATATTACAAGCCGTAGAGTTTTTCTGCTAACCCTACTCACCCTATTTTATATTACAAGCCGTAGAGTTTTTCTGCTAACCCTACTCACCCTATTTTATATTACAAGCCGTAGAGTTTTTCTGCTAACCCTACTCACCCTATTTTATATTACAAGCCGTAGAGTTTTTCTGCTAACCCTACTCACCCTATTGTATACTACAAGCCATAGAGTTTTTCTGCTAACCCGACTCACCCTATTTTATATTACAAGCCGTAGAGTTTTTCTGCTAACCCTACTCACCCTATTTTATATTACAAGCCGTAGAGTTTTTCTGCTAACCCTACTCACCCTATTTTATATTACAAGCCATAGAGTTTTTCTGCTAACCCGACTCACCCTATTTTATACTACAAGCAGTAGAGTTTTTCTGCTAACCCTACTCACCCTATTTTATATTACAAGCCGTAGAGTTTTTCTGCTAACCCGACTCACCCTATTTTATACTACAAGCCGTAGAGTTTTTCTGCTAACCCGACTCACCCTATTTTATACTACAAGCCGTAGAGTTTTTCTGCTAACCCTACTCACCCTATTTTATATTACAAGCCGTAGAGTTTTTCTGCTAACCCTACTCACCCTATTTTATATTACAAGCCGTAGAATTTTTCTGCTAACCCTACTCACCCTATTGTATACTACAAGCCATAGAGTTTTTCTGCTAACCCGACTCACCCTATTTTATACTACAAGCCGTAGAGTTTTTCTGCTAACCCTACTCACCCTATTTTATATTACAAGCCGTAGAGTTTTTCTGCTAACCCTACTCACCCTATTTTATATTACAAGCCATAGAGTTTTTCTGCTAACCCGACTCACCCTATTTTATACTACAAGCAGTAGAGTTTTTCTGCTAACCCGACTCACCCTATTTTATATTACAAGCCGTAGAGTTTTTCTGCTAACCCGACTCACCCTATTTTATACTACAAGCCGTAGAGTTTTTCTGCTAACCTGACTCACCCTATTTTATACTACAAGCCGTAGAGTTTTTCTGCTAACCCTACTCACCCTATTTTATATTACAAGCCGTAGAGTTTTTCTGCTAACCCTACTCACCCTATTTTATATTACAAGCCGTAGAATTTTTCTGCTAACCCTACTCACCCTATTTTATATTACAAGCTGTAGAGTTTTTCTGCTAACCCTACTCACCCTATTTTATATTACAAGCCGTAGAGTTTTTCTGCTAACCCTACTCACCCTATTTTATATTACAAGCCGTAGAGTTTTTCTGCTAACCCTACTCACCCTATTTTCATTACAAGCCGTAGAGTTTTTCTGCTAACCCTACTCACCCTATTTTATATTACAAGCTGTAGAGTTTTTCTGCTAACCCTACTCACCCTATTTTATATTACAAGCCGTAGAGTTTTTCTGCTAACCCTACTCACCCTATTTTATACTACAAGCCGTAGAGTTTTTCTGCTAACCCGACTCACCCAATTTTATAATACAAGCCGTAGAGTTTTTCTGCTAACCCGACTCACCCTATTTTATACTACAAGCCGTAGAGTTTTTCTGCTAACCCGACTCACCCTATTTTATACTACAAGCCGTAGAGTTTTTCTGCTAACCCTACTCACCCTATTTTATATTACAAGCCGTAGAATTTTTCTGCTAACCCTACTCACCCTATTTTATATTACAAGCTGTAGAGTTTTTCTGCTAACCCTACTCACCCTATTTTATATTACAAGCCGTAGAGTTTTTCTGCTAACCCTACTCACCCTATTTTATATTACAAGCCGTAGAGTTTTTCTGCTAACCCTACTCACCCTATTTTATATTACAAGCCGTAGAATTTTTCTGCTAACCCTACTCACCCTATTTTATATTACAAGCCGTAGAGTTTTTCTGCTAACCCTACTCACCCTATTTTATATTACAAGCCGTAGAGTTTTTCTGCTAACCCTACTCACCCTATTTTATATTACAAGCCGTAGAGTTTTTCTGCTAACTTTACTCACCCTATTTTTATTACAAGCCGTAGAGTTTTTCTGCTAACCCTACTCACCCTATTTTATATTACAAGCCGTAGAGTTTTTCTGCTAACCCTACTCACCCTATTGTATACTACAAGCCATAGAGTTTTTCTGCTAACCCGACTCACCCTATTTTATACTACAAGCCGTAGAGTTTTTCTGCTAACCCTACTCACCCTATTTTATATTACAAGCCGTAGAGTTTTTCTGCTAACCCTACTCACCCTATTTTATATTACAAGCCATAGAGTTTTTCTGCTAACCCGACTCACCCTATTTTATACTACAAGCAGTAGAGTTTTTCTGCTAACCCTACTCACCCTATTTTATATTACAAGCCGTAGAGTTTTTCTGCTAACCCGACTCACCCTATTTTATACTACAAGCCGTAGAGTTTTTCTGCTAACCCGACTCACCCTATTTTATACTACAAGCCGTAGAGTTTTTCTGCTAACCCTACTCACCCTATTTTATATTACAAGCCGTAGAGTTTTTCTGCTAACCCTACTCACCCTATTTTATATTACAAGCCGTAGAATTTTTCTGCTAACCCTACTCACCCTATTGTATACTACAAGCCATAGAGTTTTTCTGCTAACCCGACTCACCCTATTTTATACTACAAGCCGTAGAGTTTTTCTGCTAACCCTACTCACCCTATTTTATATTACAAGCCGTAGAGTTTTTCTGCTAACCCTACTCACCCTATTTTATATTACAAGCCATAGAGTTTTTCTGCTAACCCGACTCACCCTATTTTATACTACAAGCAGTAGAGTTTTTCTGCTAACCCGACTCACCCTATTTTATATTACAAGCCGTAGAGTTTTTCTGCTAACCCGACTCACCCTATTTTATACTACAAGCCGTAGAGTTTTTCTGCTAACCTGACTCACCCTATTTTATACTACAAGCCGTAGAGTTTTTCTGCTAACCCTACTCACCCTATTTTATATTACAAGCCGTAGAGTTTTTCTGCTAACCCTACTCACCCTATTTTATATTACAAGCCGTAGAATTTTTCTGCTAACCCTACTCACCCTATTTTATATTACAAGCTGTAGAGTTTTTCTGCTAACCCTACTCACCCTATTTTATATTACAAGCCGTAGAGTTTTTCTGCTAACCCTACTCACCCTATTTTATATTACAAGCCGTAGAGTTTTTCTGCTAACCCTACTCACCCTATTTTATATTACAAGCCGTAGAATTTTTCTGCTAACCCTACTCACCCTATTTTATATTACAAGCCGTAGAGTTTTTCTGCTAACCCTACTCACCCTATTTTATATTACAAGCCGTAGAGTTTTTCTGCTAACCCTACTCACCCTATTTTATATTACAAGCCGTAGAGTTTTTCTGCTAACCTTACTCACCCTATTTTCATTACAAGCCGTAGAGTTTTTCTGCTAACCCTACTCACCCTATTTTATATTACAAGCTGTAGAGTTTTTCTGCTAACCCTACTCACCCTATTTTATATTACAAGCCGTAGAGTTTTTCTGCTAACCCTACTCACCCTATTTTATACTACAAGCCGTAGAGTTTTTCTGCTAACCCGACTCACCCAATTTTATAATACAAGCCGTAGAGTTTTTCTGCTAACCCGACTCACCCTATTTTATACTACAAGCCGTAGAGTTTTTCTGCTAACCCGACTCACCCTATTTTATACTACAAGCCGTAGAGTTTTTCTGCTAACCCTACTCACCCTATTTTATATTACAAGCCATAGAGTTTTTCTGCTAACCCTACTCACCCTATTTTATATTACAAGCCGTAGAATTTTTCTGCTAACCCTACTCACCCTATTTTATATTACAAGCTGTAGAGTTTTTCTGCTAACCCTACTCACCCTATTTTATATTACAAGCCGTAGAGTTTTTCTGCTAACCCTACTCACCCTATTTTATATTACAAGCCGTAGAGTTTTTCTGCTAACCCTACTCACCCTATTTTATATTACAAGCCGTAGAATTTTTCTGCTAACCCTACTCACCCTATTTTATATTACAAGCCGTAGAGTTTTTCTGCTAACCCTACTCACCCTATTTTATATTACAAGCCGTAGAGTTTTTCTGCTAACCCTACTCACCCTATTTTATATTACAAGCCGTAGAGTTTTTCTGCTAACTTTACTCACCCTATTTTTATTACAAGCCGTAGAGTTTTTCTGCTAACCCTACTCACCCTATTTTATATTACAAGCTGTAGAGTTTTTCTGCTAACCCTACTCACCCTATTTTATATTACAAGCCGTAGAGTTTTTCTGCTAACCTTACTCACCCTATTTTTATTACAAGCCGTAGAGTTTTTCTGCTAACCCTACTCACCCTATTTTATATTACAAGCTGTAGAGTTTTTCTGCTAACCCTACTCACCCTATTTTATATTACAAGCTGTAGAGTTTTTCTGCTAACCCTACTCACCCTATTTTATATTACAAGCTGTAGAGTTTTTCTGCTAACCCTACTCACCCTATTTTATATTACAAGCCGTAGAGTTTTTCTGCTAACCCTACTCACCCTATTTTATATTACAAGCCGTAGAGTTTTTCTGCTAACCCGACTCACCCTATTTTATACTACAAGCCGTAGAGTTTTTCTGCTAACCCTACTCACCCTATTTTATATTACAAGCCGTAGAGTTTTTCTGCTAACCCTACTCACCCTATTTTATATTACAAGCCGTAGAGTTTTTCTGCTAATCCTACTCACCCTATTTTATATTGCAAGCCGTAGAGTTTTTCTGCTAACCCTACTCACCCTATTTTATATTACAAGCCGTAGAGTTTTTCTGCTAACCCTACTCACCCTATTTTATATTACAAGCCATAGAGTTTTTCTGCTAACCCTACTCACCCTATTGTATACTACAAGCCGTAGAGTTTTTCTGCTAACCCTACTCACCCTATTTTATATTACAAGCCGTAGAGTTTTTCTGCTAACCCTACTCACCCTATTTTATATTACAAGCCATAGAGTTTTTCTGCTAACCCTACTCACCCTATTTTATATTACAAGCTGTAGAGTTTTTCTGCTAACCCTACTCGCCCTATTTTATATTACAAGCCGTAGAGTTTTTCTGCTAACCTTACTCACCCTATTTTATATTACAAGCCATAGAGTTTTTCTGCTAACCCTACTCACCCTATTTTATATTACAAGCCGTAGAGTTTTTCTGCTAACCTTACTCACCCTATTTTATATTACAAGCCGTAGAGTTTTTCTGCTAACCCTACTCACCCTATTTTATATTACAAGCTGTAGAGTTTTTCTGCTAACCCTACTCACCCTATTTTATATTACAAGCCATAGAGTTTTTCTGCTAACCTTACTCACCCTATTTTATATTGCAAGCTGTAGAGTTTTTCTGCTAACCCTACTCACCCTATTTTATATTACAAGCCGTAGAGTTTTTCTGCTAACCTTACTCACCCTATTTTCATTACAAGCCGTAGAGTTTTTCTGCTAACCCTACTCACCCTATTTTATATTACAAGCTGTAGAGTTTTTCTGCTAACCCTACTCACCCTATTTTATATTACAAGCCGTAGAGTTTTTCTGCTAACCCTACTCACCCTATTTTATACTACAAGCCGTAGAGTTTTTCTGCTAACCCGACTCACCCAATTTTATAATACAAGCCGTAGAGTTTTTCTGCTAACCCGACTCACCCTATTTTATACTACAAGCCGTAGAGTTTTTCTGCTAACCCGACTCACCCTATTTTATACTACAAGCCGTAGAGTTTTTCTGCTAACCCTACTCACCCTATTTTATATTACAAGCCATAGAGTTTTTCTGCTAACCCTACTCACCCTATTTTATATTACAAGCCGTAGAATTTTTCTGCTAACCCTACTCACCCTATTTTATATTACAAGCTGTAGAGTTTTTCTGCTAACCCTACTCACCCTATTTTATATTACAAGCCGTAGAGTTTTTCTGCTAACCCTACTCACCCTATTTTATATTACAAGCCGTAGAGTTTTTCTGCTAACCCTACTCACCCTATTTTATATTACAAGCCGTAGAATTTTTCTGCTAACCCTACTCACCCTATTTTATATTACAAGCCGTAGAGTTTTTCTGCTAACTTTACTCACCCTATTTTTATTACAAGCCGTAGAGTTTTTCTGCTAACCCTACTCACCCTATTTTATATTACAAGCTGTAGAGTTTTTCTGCTAACCCTACTCACCCTATTTTATATTACAAGCCGTAGAGTTTTTCTGCTAACCTTACTCACCCTATTTTTATTACAAGCCGTAGAGTTTTTCTGCTAACCCTACTCACCCTATTTTATATTACAAGCTGTAGAGTTTTTCTGCTAACCCTACTCACCCTATTTTATATTACAAGCTGTAGAGTTTTTCTGCTAACCCTACTCACCCTATTTTATATTACAAGCTGTAGAGTTTTTCTGCTAACCCTACTCACCCTATTTTATATTACAAGCTGTAGAGTTTTTCTGCTAACCCTACTCACCCTATTTTATATTACAAGCTGTAGAGTTTTTCTGCTAACCCTACTCACCCTATTTTATATTACAAGCCGTAGAGTTTTTCTGCTAACCCTACTCACCCTATTTTATATTACAAGCCGTAGAGTTTTTCTGCTAACCCGACTCACCCTATTTTATACTACAAGCCGTAGAGTTTTTCTGCTAACCCTACTCACCCTATTTTATATTACAAGCCGTAGAGTTTTTCTGCTAACCCTACTCACCCTATTTTATATTACAAGCCGTAGAGTTTTTCTGCTAACCCTACTCACCCTATTTTATATTGCAAGCCGTAGAGTTTTTCTGCTAACCCTACTCACCCTATTTTATATTACAAGCCGTAGAGTTTTTCTGCTAACCCTACTCACCCTATTTTATATTACAAGCCATAGAGTTTTTCTGCTAACCCTACTCACCCTATTGTATACTACAAGCCGTAGAGTTTTTCTGCTAACCCTACTCACCCTATTTTATATTACAAGCCGTAGAGTTTTTCTGCTAACCCTACTCACCCTATTTTATATTACAAGCCATAGAGTTTTTCTGCTAACCCTACTCACCCTATTTTATATTACAAGCTGTAGAGTTTTTCTGCTAACCCTACTCGCCCTATTTTATATTACAAGCCGTAGAGTTTTTCTGCTAACCTTACTCACCCTATTTTATATTACAAGCCATAGAGGTTTTCTGCTAACCCTACTCACCCTATTTTATATTACAAGCCGTAGAGTTTTTCTGCTAACCTTACTCACCCTATTTTATATTACAAGCCGTAGAGTTTTTCTGCTAACCCTACTCACCCTATTTTATATTACAAGCTGTAGAGTTTTTCTGCTAACCCTACTCACCCTATTTTATATTACAAGCCGTAGAGTTTTTCTGCTAACCTTACTCACCCTATTTTATATTGCAAGCTGTAGAGTTTTTCTGCTAACCCTACTCACCCTATTTTATATTACAAGCCGTAGAGTTTTTCTGCTAACCCTACTCACCTTATTTTATATTACAAGCCGTAGAGTTTTTCTGCTAACCCTACTCACCCTATTTTATATTACAAACCGTAGAGTTTTTCTGCTAACCCTACTCACCCTATTTTATATTACAAGCCGTAGAGTTTTTCTGCTAACCTTACTCACCCTATTCTATATTACAAGCCATAGAGTTTTTCTGCTAACCCTACTCACCCTATTTTATATTACAAGCTGTAGAGTTTTTCTGCTAACCCTACTCACCCTATTTTATATTACAAGCTGTAGAGTTTTTCTGCTAACCCTACTCACCCTATTTTATATTGCAAGCCGTAGAGTTTTAAATTGCCATTTTTGGATCACAGTCCTGTATAACTTGGGTAGAGATAAAGATAAAAGTAGAACTTTAGCCTACTTTCCTACCTACACCTATTTTTTGTTTTTCAAGAATATTAGTGGAAACACAGGTACTTGTTTTCTTGGCCTAAAATATTGTTTTTATAAAATATAGTTTACATTTTTAAAGTAATATTACACCAGTTTTGGGTGAAGAAAATTTGTCCCTGAAAATTCAATTTGGAATATGGCGGTACCTTTACTAACCTATTCATGCATGTTTCAAGTCAAAATATGTTCTCCACAATGATTGCCGATCATGACCTCGTGAAGAAAAGTTTTGGTCCGATGATTGCCGATCACGACCTCGTGAAGAAAAGATAAACAATCATGAGGTAAGCACGCACACATTCCTGACAATGATTATTGAGGAATCTGTCTGTTTCATTCGTGTGAACCAATTTTTTTTTTGCAATTATTCTTATGTGGTACACACGGAATATATATATATTTTCCATCAACTGAACATTGCGCATGAACGATAATCTCCCCGATAGAGTTCAAATCTTGTGTCACGCGCATACCATTTGCATTACTGTACTGGAAAACAGAATTATCTGCTGTCAAATATTTTGCAATTTGCTCTTAAAATCTGCTTTTGAGCGGATTTTTAATGTTATGCAGTTGATTTTAGTTAAAATTAAAATATTTAATCCAAAATTTCCACGATATTTGCCTTTCATATTAGTTTAATGGTATTGCAAATTTGAAAATTTCTGTCATGTTTTCATTAATGTGAAAATTGTGACCGGAAAAAACAACAAAAATTAAATCTCACATTATTCTAAACACATTTCTTGTTTTGTACTTAGTATTTGATTTGTCTCCCTTTGATTGTGTATAATCAAAAACACATTGGAACGTACAAGGTCATGTCCTGGAATAAGGTCACATGAGAAGCAATTGAGGTGTAAATTATTGATTGTTTTGATAACAGTTTCCTGCTGTAAATGTGTCATGATAATGTGAAAAAAGAAATGTTTTTTTAACTGAAAGATGTTTCATGTACTGATTAATAAAAACATAAATATCTTATTTAGTGCTGACAACATGTTTCTATGATAACCTTGCAGATTCTCAATTTTGAATAGCACGTTATGTAAGATCCCAAAGACCTTAGTGACCACAATTTTATTGTATTCGCTATAGTTTTGTTGCTGTAACCCATGCCATGATCCAATTATTATTATCATATTATAATATTTTTATTATTTATAATAGAGAAGTATTAGAGTGTCCTAGTTGTGGAGTGATTTACAGAAGTCGAGAAAGATGGTATGGTAACAAGAACATGGAAGACATTGTCTCTATAGAGGTGCGACATGTTTGGCCGGATGTAAGTTAAATACAGTGAAACTGTTATATACTGGCTCCTCTCAAAACTCACTTCTTTTATATACTTCAGCAATTTTCTTTATATATTCAAAGTTCAAATCAATTGTATATCAGCTTAGAACTCTCAAATATGCACATGATTTACTTCCCGATCATATTGGCTGTTGTCATCACTTTGTGTCTTTTGTTGTTGTCATCCTGTGGTATCATCATTATATAACGGCGTGGGTTCGCGCCCAGCTTTGTAAATTACAAAAAAGGGTGCACTCGACCTGCAGTCGCAAGTGATAAAGTTTACCAGTTGCTTTCCCAGGATCAGTGGTTCTCTCCGGGTACTCCGGCTTCCTCCACCACTAAAACTGGTCGCCATGATATAGCTGAAATATTGCTGAAAGTGGCATTAAACACCAAAATTCAAATTCAAATTCATTCATCATTATATGACATCTTTTCTCCGAAGCCATAGGACCAAATTGAAAGAAACCTTACAATAATGTTTCTATGGTGAACCTTGTCAGAATTTGTGATTTCGGTGACAATCCAAAATTCAACATATATGACTGCCAGAGACAATAATGCAGTTTGATTGTCTGAATTTTAAAGCTTTGGTATTAGAAAACTACACAGTGGTTTGAAATATAATATGGTGTGAAGATCCATGGTTAGTTTATTACACATAGTTTGATTTTTGTACCAGTTAGAAAAATAAGACTGACATAATTTAACATAGGATCTTGTAGGAAAATAGATCAAAGTTTTTACTCAAAGATTACAATTTTTTTTCTCAAAAAGCTTCAAATTTTCTGTGTGCCTGTTCATATATATATATATATATACGTCTGAAAATTAAACCAAACAGTGTTAGAATTAGATTTTAGAGCTGTCAAATTTTTGTTCTTCCCTCGACAGGATTTGAACCCACACCATTGTTACACTGCAGCACCATTCGCTTAGCCTTACGTCCAGCGCCCTAGACCACTCGACTACATCCACTCCCTAAAAAAGGAGCTTCAATAGTCGTAGTGTTACCTTGTCTCGTAAGGCAAATCTAGGGATAGGCGTAAGACATGTGTATAAGCGTGTGTAGATGGTACATATATACTTAATATTATAATTTGACAGCAATCTAACTCAGCAATTTTTAATATATTGGATAGGATAATGAAGAATTATTCATTATACAGTCACAGGAAATAAAGTATATTATACAAACGTCTAGAAGCAAGTGACAACCATACAATATATCTGTCCCACTGGATCTCAAAGTTACTTTAAAGGATACTAGGTTAATACTAAATATTATATACGTCTGAAAATTAAACCAAACAGTGTTAGAATTAGATTTTAGAGCTGTCAAATTTTTGTTCTTCCCTCGACGGGATTTGAACCCACACCATTGTTACACTGCAGCACCATTCGCTTAGCCTTACGTCCAGCGCCCTAGACCACTCGACTACATCCACTCCCTAAAAAAGGAGCTTCAATAGTCGTAGTGTTACCTTGTCTCGTAAGGCAAATCTAGGGATAGGCGTAAGACATGTGTATAAGCATGTGTAGATGGTACATATATACTTAATATTATAATTTGACAGCAATCTAACTCAGCAATTTTTAATATATTGGATAGGATAATGAAGAATTATTCATTATACAGTCACAGGAAATAAAGTATATTATACAAACGTCTAGAAGCAAGTGACAACCATACAATATATCTGTCCCACTGGATCTCAAAGTTACTTTAAAGGATACTAGGTTAATACTAAATATTATATACGTCTGAAAATTAAACCAAACAGTGTTAGAATTAGATTTTAGAGCTGTCAAATTTTTGTTCTTCCGTCGACGGGATTTGAACCCACACCATTGTTACACTGCAGCACCATTCGCTTAGCCTTACGTCCAGCGCCCTAGACCACTCGACTACATCCACTCCCTAAAAAAAGGAGCTTCAATAGTCGTAGTGTTACCTTGTCTCGTAAGGCAAATCTAGGGATAGGCGTAAGACATGTGTATAAGCGTGTGTAGATGGTACATATATACTTAATATTATAATTTGACAGCAATCTAACTCAGCAATTTTTAATATATTGGATAGGATAATGAAGAATTATTCATTATACAGTCACAGGAAATAAAGTATATTATACAAACGTCTAGAAGCAAGTGACAACCATACAATATATCTGTCCCACTGGATCTCAAAGTTACTTTAAAGGATACTAGGTTAATACTAAATATTATATACGTCTGAAAATTAAACCAAACAGTGTTAGAATTAGATTTTAGAGCTGTCAAATTTTTGTTCTTCCCTCGACGGGATTTGAACCCACACCATTGTTACACTGCAGCACCATTCGCTTAGCCTTACGTCCAGCGCCCTAGACCACTCGACTACATCCACTCCCTAAAAAAGGAGCTTCAATAGTCGTAGTGTTACCTTGTCTCGTAAGGCAAATCTAGGGATAGGCGTAAGACATGTGTATAAGCGTGTGTAGATGGTACATATATACTTTAATATTATAATTTGACAGCAATCTAACTCAGCAATTTTTAATATATTGGATAGGATAATGAAGAATTATTCACTATACAGTCACAGGAAATAAAGTATATTATACAAACGTCTAGAAGCAAGTGACAACCATACAATATATCTGTCCCACTGGATCTCAAAGTTACTTTAAAGGATACTAGGTTAATACTAAATATTATATACGTCTGAAAATTAAACCAAACAGTGTTAGAATTAGATTTTAGAGCTGTCAAATTTTTGTTCTTCCCTCGACGGGATTTGAACCCACACCATTGTTACACTGCAGCACCATTCGCTTAGCCTTACGTCCAGCGCCCTAGACCACTCGACTACATCCACTCCCTAAAAAAAGGAGCTTCAATAGTCGTAGTGTTACCTTGTCTCGTAAGGCAAATCTAGGGATAGGCGTAAGACATGTGTATAAGCGTGTGTAGATGGTACATATATACTTAATATTATAATTTGACAGCAATCTAACTCAGCAATTTTTAATATATTGGATAGGATAATGAAGAATTATTCATTATACAGTCACAGGAAATAAAGTATATTATACAAACGTCTAGAAGCAAGTGACAACCATACAATATATCTGTCCCACTGGATCTCAAAGTTACTTTAAAGGATACTAGGTTAATACTAAATATTATATACGTCTGAAAATTAAACCAAACAGTGTTAGAATTAGATTTTAGAGCTGTCAAATTTTTGTTCTTCCCTCGACGGGATTTGAACCCACACCATTGTTACACTGCAGCACCATTCGCTTAGCCTTACGTCCAGCGCCCTAGACCACTCGACTACATCCACTCCCTAAAAAAAGGAGCTTCAATAGTCGTAGTGTTACCTTGTCTCGTAAGGAAAATCTAGGGATAGGCGTAAGACATGTGTATAAGCGTGTGTAGATGGTACATATATACTTAATATTATAATTTGACAGCAATCTAACTCAGCAATTTTTAATATATTGGATAGGATAATGAAGAATTATTCATTATACAGTCACAGGAAATAAAGTATATTATACAAACGTCTAGAAGCAAGTGACAACCATACAATATATCTGTCCCACTGGATCTCAAAGTTACTTTAAAGGATACTAGGTTAATACTAAATATTATATACGTCTGAAAATTAAACCAAACAGTGTTAGAATTAGATTTTAGAGCTGTCAAATTTTTGTTCTTCCCTCGACGGGATTTGAACCCACACCATTGTTACACTGCAGCACCATTCGCTTAGCCTTACGTCCAGCGCCCTAGACCACTCGACTACATCCACTCCCTAAAAAAGGAGCTTCAATAGTCGTAGTGTTACCTTGTCTCGTAAGGCAAATCTAGGGATAGGCGTAAGACATGTGTATAAGCGTGTGTAGATGGTACATATATACTTTAATATTATAATTTGACAGCAATCTAACTCAGCAATTTTTAATATATTGGATAGGATAATGAAGAATTATTCACTATACAGTCACAGGAAATAAAGTATATTATACAAACGTCTAGAAGCAAGTGACAACCATACAATATATCTGTCCCACTGGATCTCAAAGTTACTTTAAAGGATACTAGGTTAATACTAAATATTATATACGTCTGAAAATTAAACCAAACAGTGTTAGAATTAGATTTTAGAGCTGTCAAATTTTTGTTCTTCCCTCGACGGGATTTGAACCCACACCATTGTTACACTGCAGCACCATTCGCTTAGCCTTACGTCCAGCGCCCTAGACCACTCGACTACATCCACTCCCTAAAAAAAGGAGCTTCAATAGTCGTAGTGTTACCTTGTCTCGTAAGGCAAATCTAGGGATAGGCGTAAGACATGTGTATAAGCGTGTGTAGATGGTACATATATACTTAATATTATAATTTGACAGCAATCTAACTCAGCAATTTTTAATATATTGGATAGGATAATGAAGAATTATTCATTATACAGTCACAGGAAATAAAGTATATTATACAAACGTCTAGAAGCAAGTGACAACCATACAATATATCTGTCCCACTGGATCTCAAAGTTACTTTAAAGGATACTAGGTTAATACTAAATATTATATACGTCTGAAAATTAAACCAAACAGTGTTAGAATTAGATTTTAGAGCTGTCAAATTTTTGTTCTTCCCTCGACGGGATTTGAACCCACACCATTGTTACACTGCAGCACCATTCGCTTAGCCTTACGTCCAGCGCCCTAGACCACTCGACTACATCCACTCCCTAAAAAAAGGAGCTTCAATAGTCGTAATGTTACCTTGTCTCGTAAGGCAAATCTAGGGATAGGCGTAAGACATGTGTATAAGCGTGTGTAGATGGTACATATATACTTAATATTATAATTTGACAGCAATCTAACTCAGCAATTTTTAATATATTGGATAGGATAATGAAGAATTATTCATTATACAGTCACAGGAAATAAAGTATATTATACAAACGTCTAGAAGCAAGTGACAACCATACAATATATCTGTCCCACTGGATCTCAAAGTTACTTTAAAGGATACTAGGTTAATACTAAATATTATATACGTCTGAAAATTAAACCAAACAGTGTTAGAATTAGATTTTAGAGCTGTCAAATTTTTGTTCTTCCCTCGACGGGATTTGAACCCACACCATTGTTACACTGCAGCACCATTCGCTTAGCCTTACGTCCAGCGCCCTAGACCACTCGACTACATCCACTCCCTAAAAAAAGGAGCTTCAATAGTCGTAGTGTTACCTTGTCTCGTAAGGCAAATCTAGGGATAGGCGTAAGACATGTGTATAAGCGTGTGTAGATGGTACATATATACTTAATATTATAATTTGACAGCAATCTAACTCAGCAATTTTTAATATATTGGATAGGATAATGAAGAATTATTCATTATACAGTCACAGGAAATAAAGTATATTATACAAACGTCTAGAAGCAAGTGACAACCATACAATATATCTGTCCCACTGGATCTCAAAGTTACTTTAAAGGATACTAGGTTAATACTAAATATTATATACGTCTGAAAATTAAACCAAACAGTGTTAGAATTAGATTTTAGAGCTGTCAAATTTTTGTTCTTCCCTCGACGGGATTTGAACCCACACCATTGTTACACTGCAGCACCATTCGCTTAGCCTTACGTCCAGCGCCCTAGACCACTCGACTACATCCACTCCCTAAAAAAAGGAGCTTCAATAGTCGTAGTGTTACCTTGTCTCGTAAGGCAAATCTAGGGATAGGCGTAAGACATGTGTATAAGCGTGTGTAGATGGTACATATATACTTAATATTATAATTTGACAGCAATCTAACTCAGCAATTTTTAATATATTGGATAGGATAATGAAGAATTATTCATTATACAGTCACAGGAAATAAAGTATATTATACAAACGTCTAGAAGCAAGTGACAACCATACAATATATCTGTCCCACTGGATCTCAAAGTTACTTTAAAGGATACTAGGTTAATACTAAATATTATATACGTCTGAAAATTAAACCAAACAGTGTTAGAATTAGATTTTAGAGCTGTCAAATTTTTGTTCTTCCCTCGACGGGATTTGAACCCACACCATTGTTACACTGCAGCACCATTCGCTTAGCCTTACGTCCAGCGCCCTAGACCACTCGACTACATCCACTCCCTAAAAAAAGGAGCTTCAATAGTCGTAGTGTTACCTTGTCTCGTAAGGAAAATCTAGGGATAGGCGTAAGACATGTGTATAAGCGTGTGTAGATGGTACATATATACTTAATATTATAATTTGACAGCAATCTAACTCAGCAATTTTTAATATATTGGATAGGATAATGAAGAATTATTCATTATACAGTCACAGGAAATAAAGTATATTATACAAACGTCTAGAAGCAAGTGACAACCATACAATATATCTGTCCCACTGGATCTCAAAGTTACTTTAAAGGATACTAGGTTAATACTAAATATTATATACGTCTGAAAATTAAACCAAACAGTGTTAGAATTAGATTTTAGAGCTGTCAAATTTTTGTTCTTCCCTCGACGGGATTTGAACCCACACCATTGTTACACTGCAGCACCATTCGCTTAGCCTTACGTCCAGCGCCCTAGACCACTCGACTACATCCACTCCCTAAAAAAGGAGCTTCAATAGTCGTAGTGTTACCTTGTCTCGTAAGGCAAATCTAGGGATAGGCGTAAGACATGTGTATAAGCGTGTGTAGATGGTACATATATACTTTAATATTATAATTTGACAGCAATCTAACTCAGCAATTTTTAATATATTGGATAGGATAATGAAGAATTATTCACTATACAGTCACAGGAAATAAAGTATATTATACAAACGTCTAGAAGCAAGTGACAACCATACAATATATCTGTCCCACTGGATCTCAAAGTTACTTTAAAGGATACTAGGTTAATACTAAATATTATATACGTCTGAAAATTAAACCAAACAGTGTTAGAATTAGATTTTAGAGCTGTCAAATTTTTGTTCTTCCCTCGACGGGATTTGAACCCACACCATTGTTACACTGCAGCACCATTCGCTTAGCCTTACGTCCAGCGCCCTAGACCACTCGACTACATCCACTCCCTAAAAAAAGGAGCTTCAATAGTCGTAGTGTTACCTTGTCTCGTAAGGCAAATCTAGGGATAGGCGTAAGACATGTGTATAAGCGTGTGTAGATGGTACATATATACTTAATATTATAATTTGACAGCAATCTAACTCAGCAATTTTTAATATATTGGATAGGATAATGAAGAATTATTCATTATACAGTCACAGGAAATAAAGTATATTATACAAACGTCTAGAAGCAAGTGACAACCATACAATATATCTGTCCCACTGGATCTCAAAGTTACTTTAAAGGATACTAGGTTAATACTAAATATTATATACGTCTGAAAATTAAACCAAACAGTGTTAGAATTAGATTTTAGAGCTGTCAAATTTTTGTTCTTCCCTCGACGGGATTTGAACCCACACCATTGTTACACTGCAGCACCATTCGCTTAGCCTTACGTCCAGCGCCCTAGACCACTCGACTACATCCACTCCCTAAAAAAAGGAGCTTCAATAGTCGTAATGTTACCTTGTCTCGTAAGGAAAATCTAGGGATAGGCGTAAGACATGTGTATAAGCGTGTGTAGATGGTACATATATACTTAATATTATAATTTGACAGCAATCTAACTCAGCAATTTTTAATATATTGGATAGGATAATGAAGAATTATTCATTATACAGTCACAGGAAATAAAGTATATTATACAAACGTCTAGAAGCAAGTGACAACCATACAATATATCTGTCCCACTGGATCTCAAAGTTACTTTAAAGGATACTAGGTTAATACTAAATATTATATACGTCTGAAAATTAAACCAAACAGTGTTAGAATTAGATTTTAGAGCTGTCAAATTTTTGTTCTTCCCTCGACGGGATTTGAACCCACACCATTGTTACACTGCAGCACCATTCGCTTAGCCTTACGTCCAGCGCCCTAGACCACTCGACTACATCCACTCCCTAAAAAAAGGAGCTTCAATAGTCGTAGTGTTACCTTGTCTCGTAAGGCAAATCTAGGGATAGGCGTAAGACATGTGTATAAGCGTGTGTAGATGGTACATATATACTTAATATTATAATTTGACAGCAATCTAACTCAGCAATTTTTAATATATTGGATAGGATAATGAAGAATTATTCATTATACAGTCACAGGAAATAAAGTATATTATACAAACGTCTAGAAGCAAGTGACAACCATACAATATATCTGTCCCACTGGATCTCAAAGTTACTTTAAAGGATACTAGGTTAATACTAAATATTATATACGTCTGAAAATTAAACCAAACAGTGTTAGAATTAGATTTTAGAGCTGTCAAATTTTTGTTCTTCCCTCGACGGGATTTGAACCCACACCATTGTTACACTGCAGCACCATTCGCTTAGCCTTACGTCCAGCGCCCTAGACCACTCGACTACATCCACTCCCTAAAAAAGGAGCTTCAATAGTCGTAGTGTTACCTTGTCTCATAAGGCAAATCTAGGGATAGGCGTAAGACATGTGTATAAGCGTGTGTAGATGGTACATATATACTTTAATATTATAATTTGACAGCAATCTAACTCAGCAATTTTTAATATATTGGATAGGATAATGAAGAATTATTCACTATACAGTCACAGGAAATAAAGTATATTATACAAACGTCTAGAAGCAAGTGACAACCATACAATATATCTGTCCCACTGGATCTCAAAGTTACTTTAAAGGATACTAGGTTAATACTAAATATTATATACGTCTGAAAATTAAACCAAACAGTGTTAGAATTAGATTTTAGAGCTGTCAAATTTTTGTTCTTCCCTCGACGGGATTTGAACCCACACCATTGTTACACTGCAGCACCATTCGCTTAGCCTTACGTCCAGCGCCCTAGACCACTCGACTACATCCACTCCCTAAAAAAAGGAGCTTCAATAGTCGTAGTGTTACCTTGTCTCATAAGGCAAATCTAGGGATAGGCGTAAGACATGTGTATAAGCGTGTGTAGATGGTACATATATACTTAATATTATAATTTGACAGCAATCTAACTCAGCAATTTTTAATATATTGGATAGGATAATGAAGAATTATTCATTATACAGTCACAGGAAATAAAGTATATTATACAAACGTCTAGAAGCAAGTGACAACCATACAATATATCTGTCCCACTGGATCTCAAAGTTACTTTAAAGGATACTAGGTTAATACTAAATATTATATACGTCTGAAAATTAAACCAAACAGTGTTAGAATTAGATTTTAGAGCTGTCAAATTTTTGTTCTTCCCTCGACGGGATTTGAACCCACACCATTGTTACACTGCAGCACCATTCGCTTAGCCTTACGTCCAGCGCCCTAGACCACTCGACTACATCCACTCCCTAAAAAAAGGAGCTTCAATAGTCGTAGTGTTACCTTGTCTCGTAAGGCAAATCTAGGGATAGGCGTAAGACATGTGTATAAGCGTGTGTAGATGGTACATATATACTTAATATTATAATTTGACAGCAATCTAACTCAGCAATTTTTAATATATTGGATAGGATAATGAAGAATTATTCATTATACAGTCACAGGAAATAAAGTATATTATACAAACGTCTAGAAGCAAGTGACAACCATACAATATATCTGTCCCACTGGATCTCAAAGTTACTTTAAAGGATACTAGGTTAATACTAAATATTATATACGTCTGAAAATTAAACCAAACAGTGTTAGAATTAGATTTTAGAGCTGTCAAATTTTTGTTCTTCCCTCGACGGGATTTGAACCCACACCATTGTTACACTGCAGCACCATTCGCTTAGCCTTACGTCCAGCGCCCTAGACCACTCGACTACATCCACTCCCTAAAAAAAGGAGCTTCAATAGTCGTAGTGTTACCTTGTCTCGTAAGGCAAATCTAGGGATAGGCGTAAGACATGTGTATAAGCGTGTGTAGATGGTACATATATACTTAATATTATAATTTGACAGCAATCTAACTCAGCAATTTTTAATATATTGGATAGGATAATGAAGAATTATTCATTATACAGTCACAGGAAATAAAGTATATTATACAAACGTCTAGAAGCAAGTGACAACCATACAATATATCTGTCCCACTGGATCTCAAAGTTACTTTAAAGGATACTAGGTTAATACTAAATATTATATACGTCTGAAAATTAAACCAAACAGTGTTAGAATTAGATTTTAGAGCTGTCAAATTTTTGTTCTTCCCTCGACGGGATTTGAACCCACACCATTGTTACACTGCAGCACCATTCGCTTAGCCTTACGTCCAGCGCCCTAGACCACTCGACTACATCCACTCCCTAAAAAAGGAGCTTCAATAGTCGTAGTGTTACCTTGTCTCATAAGGCAAATCTAGGGATAGGCGTAAGACATGTGTATAAGCGTGTGTAGATGGTACATATATACTTTAATATTATAATTTGACAGCAATCTAACTCAGCAATTTTTAATATATTGGATAGGATAATGAAGAATTATTCACTATACAGTCACAGGAAATAAAGTATATTATACAAACGTCTAGAAGCAAGTGACAACCATACAATATATCTGTCCCACTGGATCTCAAAGTTACTTTAAAGGATACTAGGTTAATACTAAATATTATATACGTCTGAAAATTAAACCAAACAGTGTTAGAATTAGATTTTAGAGCTGTCAAATTTTTGTTCTTCCCTTGACGGGATTTGAACCCACACCATTGTTACACTGCAGCACCATTCGCTTAGCCTTACGTCCAGCGCCCTAGACCACTCGACTACATCCACTCCCTAAAAAAAGGAGCTTCAATAGTCGTAGTGTTACCTTGTCTCGTAAGGCAAATCTAGGGATAGGCGTAAGACATGTGTATAAGCGTGTGTAGATGGTACATATATACTTAATATTATAATTTGACAGCAATCTAACTCAGCAATTTTTAATATATTGGATAGGATAATGAAGAATTATTCATTATACAGTCACAGGAAATAAAGTATATTATACAAACGTCTAGAAGCAAGTGACAACCATACAATATATCTGTCCCACTGGATCTCAAAGTTACTTTAAAGGATACTAGGTTAATACTAAATATTATATACGTCTGAAAATTAAACCAAACAGTGTTAGAATTAGATTTTAGAGCTGTCAAATTTTTGTTCTTCCCTCGACGGGATTTGAACCCACACCATTGTTACACTGCAGCACCATTCGCTTAGCCTTACGTCCAGCGCCCTAGACCACTCGACTACATCCACTCCCTAAAAAAAGGAGCTTCAATAGTCGTAGTGTTACCTTGTCTCGTAAGGCAAATCTAGGGATAGGCGTAAGACATGTGTATAAGCGTGTGTAGATGGTACATATATACTTAATATTATAATTTGACAGCAATCTAACTCAGCAATTTTTAATATATTGGATAGGATAATGAAGAATTATTCATTATACAGTCACAGGAAATAAAGTATATTATACAAACGTCTAGAAGCAAGTGACAACCATACAATATATCTGTCCCACTGGATCTCAAAGTTACTTTAAAGGATACTAGGTTAATACTAAATATTATATACGTCTGAAAATTAAACCAAACAGTGTTAGAATTAGATTTTAGAGCTGTCAAATTTTTGTTCTTCCCTCGACGGGATTTGAACCCACACCATTGTTACACTGCAGCACCATTCGCTTAGCCTTACGTATATTAAAAGTAGGTTGGATAATGGATGAAGGGAAGAACTCTGAAATACATACGAACATGTATCAAAGTAAGTTGGAATGCCTTGTGTCCGATCCAAATGTCATAATTAACAATAAGATGAGTTTAATCTAAATAAACTGCCATTTCAAATCTTCTTATTGCCACTTTCATAATGAAGGAAAACAAACAAAGGGAATATGTCTTAATAATACCTTGTAATTTACAGGGTTATAAGAATCTGCAGGGAACCAGTAATGCTGCCAGAAAAGTAATTGATGGAATGCAGTACATTGCTGACTCAGTTACCAGTGTCAGTCAAAAACCAACAAAAATGATTTCCGATTGGATGACAGACAAAATAGCACCTGACTACTGGGTTCCTAATTCACAAATAACAGTAAGTAATTGAAATATTGAATTCCTGATTGTAGATTTTGTCAAATTTACCTGACTTCTAATTAGGTAAAATGTAATAGCCATATAAAACAAATGAAATTGTAGTGTCAATATAATGGACTTGTATTGCTTGTAAAATTTTGATTTCCCAGCTTTACTATACCCAGCTCACCACATTCTTGTACATTTGTCAGTAGTTATTTGAAATATTCCAACATCCTTTGTTACTAAAGAATTCATTATGTGAATAAACACAAGTTATTGAAATTCAACTTGTTGTTCAGATGAAAAAATAGCATCTTGGAACCCATCGTGAAAATAAATCTGACCAATCACAAGGTACTCAAAATAAGGGTTTATCAATGTTTATATTGACAAGATATGATGTAAAGGGAGAATTGAGCAAAGTATCATTATAATAGGTACTTATTTTATTAAATAATTAAAATATACAATTAATGTATTGTTCTTGTATCATGTTCTGTAGACAGGGTCCTTAATACATACAGTCAAACCTGTATATAAAAGGCAATCAAAGGAACCTGAAAATGTGCCCTTTATATACAGGTTATAATTATAGGCACTTTTCATTAATGGGAAAATGAGACTGCCCTTTATAGACAGTGATTTGTTATATAGAGGTGCCCTTTAAGACAGGTTTGACTGTATTTCATTAATTCTGTAAATCCCAATTTATGTCACATGCCATAAAAAACTAGTATCATGTGAACTCTGCTCCCCACCCCCATTCTGGTAAATGATTATTATTTACTAATATTAAATTGAAATTAAGCAATATTCGTAATGTCTCAGTCTGTAAGACACATTTTATGCCCTAGCTATGGCACATTTAAGTACATACACAGGCAAGTTTAATTTCTACTTTAAAAGTAGTTAGCTGCACAAACCTTATTCACTCTGATTCAAATGTTTGTTAAAAAAACCTGTAATTTTGTGAAAAATTTATCAAAATTTTAATTCTAACTACATGTACATCTTCAATATATATAGTAACATCCTGCAAAACTAATAAATTATATGGGAGAAACTGTAGAAGTAGTTAGCTGCTGAAAGCATAACCTGTATTAGGACATACAGACCGACTTTTTATCGTGGGGGTCATAAAACGGGAATATGTCTTTCATGAAATTACTTTCAATACAATTTGTGGAACAAAAAGAGTAGATAAAAAAAATGATATGTTGTAGAGTTGTAAGAAGTGTAAGAAAGAATTAGACAGCGAACAGAAACATCATTGCCGTGCTTGTGGTGAAGGATTCTGTGACGATTGTTCAACAAAGACACGCCTTGTACCAGAAAGAGGATGGGATTTTCTTGTACGTGTTTGTGATGACTGTTATCAATTAGACAATTCAACAGGTCAGTTTTTAATTCTACAATCTTAACTGATATACTAATTAATTAATAATTATATTAATATTATTCACTGTTGTTATATGTGCAAATTTATTTCCAACATTTTTATGACATTTTTTTTTACATCTGGTACCTCACAACAACTATTTATTTCTTTGAGGATTTTTTTGTCTACTTCATATCAAATCCTCAAGAAGTGTGCATTTTTATTGTTTTATCTTTATGGTAATGGTTTATAACTAACCCAGGGAATAGTCAGCAAACTCACTGGACATGCTTATTTTGTTATCTTTATATATATATTTTAAATATGTTGTCTTTTTAAATTAAAACAAATCCAAAGCATATTTTTATTGTTTGTTTTATTCTGTTATAAGGCCCTGGTTATCTAGTTATTGTTTGTTTTATTCTGTTATAAGGCCCTGGTTATCTAGTTATTGTTTGTTTTATTCTGTTATAAGGCCCTGGTTATCTAGTTATTGTTTGTTTTATTCTGTTATAAGGCCCTGGTTATCTAGTTATTGTTTGTTTTATTCTGTTATAAGGCCCTGGTTATTTAGTTATTGTTTGTTTTATTCTGTTATAAGGCCCTGGTTATCTAGTTATTGTTTGTTTTATTCTGTTATAAGGCCCTGGTTATCTAGTTACCGAAAGGGGGCAATTTATGTATTGTTATCTAACAGTTCCTCCTGATATTGACACCAGAAAGAATAATTGATTATATATTGTTTTGCAGAGGTACAAGGTATTAAAGAGCCACAGGTAATAGCTCGAAAAGTAGGAGAAGTGTTATCATCAGCCTTTACTGCCGTGGGAACAACTGTAACATATCCAGTTGGTAAGACCTTTGTTTTTAATTCAAGCTGTTTAAGCTTCAGTCTGATATGTTGTAAAAAGAAAGTTGTGGAATGCATAGATTTTGCTTTTCTGGTCTTGGCGATGGTATTTAACAATGTCTGATTAAGTCTATTTAGTAACAAATTACATAATAGGTATATCATAATTTGTCCACAACAAATTCCTTTTGGAATATATGTACTAGTATGTCAACAATAAGACAGATATAGTCCAGTTGTGTGTCCTTACTTCTTGTCATTTTAAAGATGAACTATTCATATTTATTTTTGTTAAATTTATTTGCTAGAAGTTTCTACAATATGCTTTAAATATTTAGATTATTATTTATAGCAAAATAATATATTTACCATATACTCAAACCTTGTTGTGTTTAAGTCAACGGATCGATATTGTTTTCTTTAGTTAGATGGTTTATTTAGTTTGCTCTATTACACTGAGTGTGAAGAAATGTTAGTCCTAAACACATATCACATACCATATTACAGCCGAGGGATAGAATGAAAGCTACAGATTCACCAGAGGTTTACTGATTGGGTTATTGGTGTATATCATCACTTGCAGAAATTTATCATTTTTATTGTGACTATTAGATTTAATAAAGAAGGAAAGCCTGGGCAGCTATAATGATGGGAAGATGTCGAAACTTTTAAGGTGGGTATCAGAGGGACAAGCCCACGTCAGTAATGAGAAGTTTGACAACTCATGCCCATTCAATAGAAGAAGTTAAGGAAACTTTTATCTGTGCATATACAATATATATTAAAGTGATATTTTTAAACTTGACATTTTCAGGTATATTAAAAGATTCAGCTAGACCATCTTATTGGATACCCGATGACCAGATCACAAAATGTTGTGTTTGTGAGACACTATTTGGTCCAAAGTTAAGGATACATCACTGTAGAGCTTGTGGAGAAGGGGTGTGTCAGGATTGTTCTCCAAGTAAACGACCCGTTCCCATTAGAGGCTGGGATTATCCTGTTAGAGTCTGCCAGAAATGCTTTAAGAAAAAGGATAAAGTGTAACAAAACCATACAAAAGCCATTATTTTGCATATATCTTTTTATTTGATATACGGTATATTAATATATAGGAATGGAACTAAAATGTTTAGCCTGGAACAAAGGTCCATGTAAGTTATTGCCATCACTCGAGGTCATATCGTCTGTCGGTAAACTTTCATATTTTTTATATTTCCTGAAACAACTTAACCAATTTAAACCAAGGGTGGTTTGAATCATCCTTCAGGTGTTTACTTTTCAAAATTTTGTCAAATGACCTCAGCCACCATTAAACATGTTTACTAAAAATAGAAATAAATGCAAAAATTCAATTAAAAAAATTCTTTGAAGAATCAATTGCTACCAACCATTTAATAAATCTAGTTGATGGATGATTTCTTCTGAATCAGAATTTAAATAGGAATAAATATCCTGTTTATAGTTGTCTTCACTTTCAGAACTTGAATTATGATGAAACTTGTACAATTTGTATGTACTAGTATTGATTGAATCCTTTATTTGCCTCACTACTTTAAAATGGAAGAAATAATAAATGATCCCTAAAATGATTCTCCACAATGTAATATTTTTTAGCACAAATGGAAATAAAATATATTTGACATGAAGCAGCTATTAGATATGAAGATTCAATTTTGTACCAAGAAAAGTTCTGTTTTCTATTGAGTTCAAGGACTGGGGATCAAAATTTACATTGCTACAAAAAACAATAAAATCTGCTTTACCAGGTGAGCAGTTCACGTTCATGTGGGCCTCTAGTTATGAATTTTGTCTTCTACATGATTTTTTTCTCCAGATAATATCACACAATTCAGTGGTTTTTTTATTGTATTATTGGAAAGATGATGTATAATATTAAAGTCTTGTTTTTTAATAACTAAACTATATTTTGCATGTATTGACCATGCATTTATAGTGTTGTGTATTGAATCATTTCTGAAAGTTATATGAACAACAATCAGTAGATCATAATTTCATCCACACAATGTTGAAAAGATGATTACAGAATAAATTATTAATTAAAAAGACTGCTTGTTACAATTTTAGAAATGTGTTTCTGATTACCACTATTTAGATATTTTTTTATAGTTAAGGATTATGTTTTATATGATCATACACTTTTAAGATCTAACCTCTTGCATGTATGAAAAGGGTATTGTCAAAGCTGTTGTAAGAAATGTTAATGAAATAATACTGGTACATGTATATGAATGAACAACTAAAGGTAGTATTTAGAAAATCAAGGCCCTAACTGATGAAATAAGGTGATAATTTCAAATTATTTAGTAATGGTCACTTGATGTCGTAGTATCATGCTAAATAAATAAAATACTTATCTAGTCATTAAAATAAAGCTGTTATATGTTTATGTTAAACTACAATTCTGGAATTTCCAGAAAACTTGTTGAAAGTTAATTATTTTTAAGACATGTATCATATTTATAGAGAAAAAAAGTATGTTTTCCTCAGAAATTACAAAAATGTGATAAATAAATATAATTGTCTGAAAGGGAAGGAACGTCAATATTTTCTCTTGGATTATATATTAACTACAATTGTTTTGTTATCTATACTATTAATATGTGCTTTTTGTGACAAATTTGCCTATGTCAATCATTTTTCAAATGGTTAATACCGGTATATGATAATTTTAATTTCTATTTTAATTTTGCATATTTTTGAATCTATGATTTCTGTAGAAATGTGCCAAAATGCAAAACAAGGATTGATCTAAAATATATGCAATGTTTTATCTAGGGAAAATTTCTTTATTAAACATATGTATTTTAAATTCAATTCAGGATTGAAATAGAAATGAAGACCTTTAAGTACCTGATTTTGTTAAGATAACGTTTGGAAAAATTATTTAATCGAAACTAAATATAATTTTTTTACATATATTTGAACTTTTTCCCTGCGAGACTTGAGATTATATTTTCCAGCACAAATGTATTGTCATGCAATCTGATAAAAGTTTTTTTTTTGAGCGGGGTACAGTATCTGATACAACTATTTTTTTTGGTAGATTTAACATTCTGTCTGGATGAACATTAGTTTAGTTTTTTTCAATTATCTGGCTTTTCTATCAATGCCTACAACATTAACTAAACTAGTTGACAGTATTTAACCAGTAGCAATTTTATTGGATAATATAAAGTTCACCTTAACATATAAGGTTGAATAGAGTTGTATCAGATGTAATTGGAGCATAATATAACATTATGTTTTATTCAAATTGTTTTCACATTTTGACATCAAGTTTTATTTTGATATCATTTTTTATTTAAGAGTTTTTAAGTGTTTATGCTATCTTTGGACAGATAATTTTCAATGCTTAACTCTTTAATCTTAGTTAAATTTTCAGTGGATATTTTACTTATGTACAATCATTGATATTATCTATTTCAAATTTGTTTTTGCTTTCAAGCTTTTAATAACTAATTTTAGGTATAAACAATATTTCATAACATATTTTATTCCTTTTTTTTTTTTTCATTCTTACTGAAAAATTTTGGGGCCTCAACATTGATCTTTCTGATTTTGCAGAAATATTATTTACCATTTTCACTTCGTTATCACTTTCACATTCAGGAGTTATGCCCATTGAAAATTAGGAATGTCAGCCAAAATTGATTATTTCTAGATAAGTTTTGTATCTTTGACCATAAAATACAGGTCATTTCTGTTGGACCTTTTATTATTATTAGATCATAAACAAATGACTGGTATTTGTAAAAGTAGAGTTGACCACTGATATTTTAATCTGTAAATTATAATTTACTTTTTTTTCCCACATGTGTTCTGCCTGATATATTTTGTCTGTTTGCATTTTTGGGAATCATATGTTGGCAGTGCCAACTTATTTAAAGTTTTATCATCATAATGGATTGTTTGAGAATCCAGGATATGATATCGTTAATAATTAGTATACAATTATCATGTACCATGTACAAGGGTCTCGTCACTGAGCACTGCACCTTAAGGGTTACTTAAGGTAACAATATTACACAAATAAATGCTATTTTTAATTTGAAATATATCACTTATGCAAGATTGATTATAACATTTGAAAAGATTGAGTCGTTCATTCATAAACACATTGTGGTATGTTAAGAATAAAACCTGTGTTATGTGACTCCCCTTTTCTGACCTCAAGGTTTACTGTACGTTTACCATACCATAGAGTTGTTTTTTTTCAATTCTTTAGTATATCTTAGTTTAACTCTTCTTTTTTTTTAGATTTCTACCTATAATGTCATAATAAAATATTTCTCAGAATCACCACTCTATCTTGAGATCTTTTACATTACAATTTGTACTTTTTCTCTCATGTTTTTGCAATTATTTACATAACTTTATAAAGAATATTAACAAAAGTGTTTTTATACCAACAATACATACTTACTTGGCAGTGTTTCTGTGTCAACTTGTGTCATGGTTTTCTCTGGTACTTTCCTCCACCAATAAAATTGACCGTCATGATATAGCTGAAACATTGTTGAAAGTGGCGTTTAACACCATAAACCAATCCACCTGCTACAAGGTGTTTGGAAATAACAGAGACAATTAGACAGTCATGTTGTTTACTATGCATCATAAATATGAAACCTTTTCATTGTACACTTGTGTGTGCATGCTGGAAATCTTCATTGTATGTTTTGTTGGTTCAAAAACTTATTGCGAGTTTATTTAAGGATTGATCGCAATTTTTATTCGGTTCATGAAGAAATAACCTCAATCAGGTTGTACACACTGGGTAACCCACATAGCGGGTTACGCAAGGGTGTGCACAACCAGATTGAGGTTATTTCGAATGAATCGAACAAATAATTTCAATCAATCCTTATAAATTAATTCAAACTTTTTTTGTTATAGATACTGAAAAATATATTTATTTGTTCAAAATAAGGCAAATAATCGGAAATAAATTTAAATAACCCCAAAGGTGCCTCATTTAAAGAAAATAACCTGATGACAATGGCACGTGGTGCCTTAAGAACGACGTCTATTTTTAGCTTCCGTTCATTGACAAATCAAAACACGTATAAAATGACATGGTTACTTGTCTTGCCGACTTGAACTAACGCTTATCTAATCTTATCTTTATCAATAAATATGCAGATATCCTATCAAAGATATTGACCAACAAATTTGCTTGAAATTGAAAACAATCAACATGAGCAAAAAAATTAAAGAAGAGATGATGGAATTAAAATTTGTTCGTCTTCCTTAATTGATGTATTCATTTATGTATGGCCATGGTAGTATACATTTTGCTATTGCTTTCTCTTATATGGAGAAACATGCAATGGAACATGTTTACTAGCAAAAGAAATTACAACTAAGTTTGTTAGGGGTTTGTAGATACATATGGACATAAAAACCTGAACAGTGTGGATTTTGAAAATATTAGGAAATATTTTATTATGACCATATAAATGTGATAGAAAATTTTGTTTTCTTTTTATTGTTGAATGATGACTTAAATTTGTTGATTTTTAAAATAAAATGATGAAACTTAAAAAAGAGTTTTAGTGTCACATTGTCAATGGCCTTCTGAGTAATCACATGTACATCATCTTTCTGTCATTGATCGTCAAGCTTCAAATTTGATGATGGCTAGAACCACATTGGTGGTGTATTTGTTTGTACACTTGCCTTGTTTGCGGTAGATTGTGGATTCAAGTACAGGTTGGATCAAACCAAAGACTATAAAATTGGTATTTGTTGCTTCTCCGCTAAGCACACAGCGTAAGGAGTAAGAGCAAAGACTTGTTGGCTCGAAATTGGGATGTGACCGAGCGGTGCGACATGTCTACTCACAGACTGTTGTTTCAGCAAAATAGCACTGTAAACATTCAATTAAACGTGTTGGTCTAGTACAAAGCAGACACCATCATCATCTCATCAAAATGTAACTTGTTCTTGACATGCTTGGAGTTAAAGTCACTCACTCGCCTTCACAGTTACTGATCCAAATGAAATCAGATTAAATAAATCTTAGAGAGATGGGGCAATCAGGAATGGACAAGCCAGAGATACTGGCAACATTGGGCACAGAAGTCACAGAGCAAAGAAAAACAAAAAACACAACACAGAAAACTTAAAAGATGAGCAACCATTGATTATAAAATTGGTAGTTGCTGCTTCTCCACGAAGCATGCAGGAGTAAGATCAACAACTAATTGACTCATGTTCAGGATATCATGTCGTACTGGACTGACATGCCAACCTGTGAACTGTTTTAGTGAGCAATTGCTATTAAAAAAATATCCTGACATCAGCAGTAGCAGCTGTTCTCTCCATGATATGGATGAAATATTGCTCGCTTGCCATTAAACAACAATTACTCATTCGCTTCCATTTTAATTTATTCTGAAGTGTAAAATGATATGTTCTTTCATGTTCATGTACTTCTATATTCCTTTTTGGAACTCACCATTCAAACATAATCTTTTGATATATCTATAAACATAAAAATGAGTTAACATATATGTTACATATAGTCATTGTGGACAGATGGTGAGGGGGACAATTAAGTAGTATTTTACTATTTAAGTGCATATGAAATCTGGCCTGATAGGAGGGGTGGCCTTAAAAGAGGTGGGGGACTACTGTAAAACAATTTGTAATTATAAATATAAGACTTAGTATAATAATTTATTGTTTATATACATATATCAATACACATATACTGCTCTCTCTCTCTTTAGTTGGTGTTAAACTCCAATCAATCAATCTCTCTCTTTACTTCACATATCTCATTCATACTTTTACTCAACCACTATATTATCTCTGTTCTACATCCTTGGAAGTTATTACCGCTATATTTTGCATCACAAAAATATAAACAGTACCTTCTAGAGGGGCAACTTTAACATTTGCTAATGATTTATGTTATCAGGGGCAGTCGTGATCCTATGGTAGTTGGATTTACAACTACCTGTGCAATCAGTGCCTATTACTGTTAAAGTTGTGAGATTGAATCCCACTCGATACAACATTATGTGATAAAGTTTGTCAGTGACTTACAACAGGTTATTGGTTTTCTCTGGTTTATTCCTTCAACAATTAAATACAATAACTGTAACTTTTTATTTTAGCATGAAGAAATGAAATATTTTCATACTGTAACTACCATTGATGAGGTTTATTTTCTAAAAAATACAAGGGTTTTCTCATCAATTTAACTGATCATAATTTCATTTATGACAGTATTGGGAAGATAAATTATGAAGATAGAAAAACATTCTTTTTGGACTTTCCAAATAAGGGCTTTTCCAGAAATAAATGGCACTTTTATTTTTTACCCACCATGCATCAAATTTTCAAAATCATAACCCCACCCTACACAAAATATAAATTATTATACCCACCATGCATCAAATTGAATTGATAACCAAAAATGTGAAAAACATTTTGGTTGAAAATGTTTTGCTTTTCAAATACTGAATTCGACCTAATAAGCACCCATGCCCCTATAAGCGCCCCCTACCAATATTCCTTTAGGCGCCCCCTTTCTACATGTGTTTGGTTCATGGGAAGGTTTTTCAAAAAACAAAATAGGTTTAGTTTATTTTTTCTGTAGTCCATCCGCTGATGTTGTTTTCCATTCTGGCCATGCTACCGGAAGTGATTTAATTGAGCGAAACGGGAGATAACTCTAGAAGAACTACACTTCCGGTTAGTAGAAAACCGCTGTGGTCACGATTAAAAGACACAAAAATCTGTGATTTTTTTCATTTACACGAAGTTTTATTCCATTGACACGTTGATTTTACGTTCTTATAAATTTTCAGGATACGAGAAACCCACAATGCATAAAATCGAAATTAATTCATGACCCACCATGGATAATTTTCAAACTGACTTGACCCCCACCGGGCATCAAATTTTAATTGCACTGCCGTCCGACCCCCCTGTACATTTATTTCTGGAATATCCCTAATTAAAATTGTTGTTCCCTTATTAGATTGCAACACTTAAAACACTCTCTTACATATCAACCAATATATAAATATAACATGATATATGTACAGTTACCATAATAAGTTGTATATGATACTCACATTTTAGCTTCAACTTGGGTAAGTATTATACACAAGAATTTATAGAGTTTATGTACACAAGAATTTAAAAAATTTATGTACTTATTATACACACGAATTTATAAAGTTTATGTACTTATGTTACAATCAGTAATGAAAAGTTAATACTAGGGGTGTGTATCAAACTTTAAATTGCATATTATACACAACCTTATAGGGTATTTTACTAAAATATTACTTGCTGTGTAAAATACCATTAAATGAACACTAATATGTCCCTGGATTTCATAATGTCACATTTAGGCAAACCTTTATCACATCAGTAGGTACATGGATGCTCATTTCACAATTCAAGTTTTGTATCTAAATTCATATGAAAGGAAATAATGTTTACAGGAACAGCATTCATTCTTCATGTTTCGTTGATGGTCACTTAAATATATGTCAACTGGGGGACTTTTAAGTTCCACTTCTCTTCATTTTTTTCCTAGAACATAATCTTTGCTGAATTTATTCTTTGAAATTACAATACAACAAAACAATTACATAAATACATCCCAATTTAAATAAATGTGATATACCGGTTATTACTCTTTGTGTTAAATCTCCATTATTTTCAATATTCATCATGAGAAAAATTTCCAATACACAAGTCCTCCAAGTGCAGCAAGTTCTAATAATATTACCACAATTAAAATCATCTTGTTGGTCATCACTCTGAAATAAACCAAAAAAAAGGTGAGTAATGAAGCATGCAACATGTTTATGACATTCATTTTCATGAGATTAAATCACATAACTCTAACAAAAGATAAAAATCTTCAAAAAATATAAACCATTCCCAAAAATCTGGTGAAATTTGAACAACATTGGTCAAGGTGAAGTGGGGGTTAAAGCGAGACATTTTTCAATACAATAATTTTCAAGGAATAAAATCCCATAACTCTGCAATGACAAACAAATACCACAAAGTAAACTGACCCTCAGACTGCCATTCCCAATAATCTTGTTATCTATTTTTCTCAAACAAGACAAAAATTATGTAAATCAATATCCTTTTTACTCATTCATGTTATCCATATTTTGCTACATAATTTTTCTGCTAAATTTACTTAAACTCTCAGACTGAAGGTAACCTAACATTCAACTTTACTATATGCTACGAAAAAAAGATCGTGAATTATGAAATATTTAATTTGTTCAAATAAATTGTAGATATTTATATCAAACACATCCTAAGAACAAAAGAAATTGCTCTCTCCTGTCATAGTTTATCCTGTGGCAAATTCAAATTTCAGTAATCGGGGAATGTTATTGTGACATATTTCTATTGTAATGTCATGCTTGGTATAAACATATTTATTCATGATAAACTGGTATAATGTTACAATACACACAAAATTTGTTTGAACATGACAGGATTCGGAAACAAGCTAAGCTTATACTAATCCGTCTCCTATGAATTATAATTGACTAATATAGCAAACAAGTTATAGAACATGCTACATGACAAATCTAAAAAAAAACAATAATAAACAGTGGAATAACAAAACAGAAAGATATGAAATTAGTAATACAGATGAAATGCAACTTAGAATTATGATGTAAATCTTTTGCTTTTAAGAATAAAATTCTGTACCTTGATAAAAATGTCTATATTTTGATCTACACTTAAGGTGTCTGACCCCTTTAGTAGAAGATTAAGATCAATAGTAACCGGATAATTGATTGTATACATGAGTTCATTACGTAAATCAGTATATTTTTTGCACGATATCAAAAAATGGGATGTAGACTCGACCTGACCACATGCACAATTAGGGGAATCCACCAGATTTCGAAATGAACAGGTGCTCATTTAATGAGCTACTGTTCATTCTTAACCTGGTGTGCAAAATTTGACCCAATCGAGTGCCACTGTAATAATGTGCAGGGCATTTGCTATTTTGGGTTTTAATACGCTCCTTAAAAATATTCAGGGACCTTGAATTTTGAGAGTCTATTCCATAATTTTATGGATGATGGAAGGAAGTAATCTGAATAGAATTTAGTTTTTGAACTTATTTCTAGAATATTCGCAGACTGACGAGTGTTATGGTTGTGTAGATTGTCAACTCTATCAGGCAACAAATTTCTCAAATATCCAGGTGCTTGATTGTTAACTATTTTACAAAGTAAAATCAATTTATGTTTTTCCCTTCTTTCCAAAAGTTTTTCCCATCCCGTTTCCTCGTATAGTTTCTGAATAGACGTTAATTTTGTACCACCCGTAACAATTCGTGCAGCTTCGCTCTGGACATTTTCGATTTTATTTATCAAATAGTGAGTCTACATATCCCATGCTTAATGACTGGTATATGCAAATTATCCCCCCTGAACCTATATTGTATTACATTATTACGTCAACGGGAAATTATGTATCAATGTATAGTATTTATGTGGCTTAAACTGAAACCATGGGTATAAATAGCTATGGGCGAAGCAAACATTCAGATTGTTCATTATTTTGACCACGGTTATATCAAGAATTCAATTTCAGTTACTTTTGGAGCAAAATATTTGACAGGCATGGTCACTAGTATTCCTCCCTACGAAACTTTCAGTCTTATTATAAATAATATTCTTCGTCAGTCTAAAAACTACAAAAATCAATTCGAAAATTCAAATTTCTGAGGTATGTGACCTTTAGGTCACGTTGGTCATGTGACATACAGTTTCATAAATATGCTGTTCATATCAACAGGGATTTTTGATGATAAGCTCTGCCCACAAATTGTGTCGGTAGGCACTACCGCAAATTCCCCTTTAACATTCTGATTCTAATTAGATTGCAACCCTTATAGATCTTACCTCATTGCCATGATTTTCAGAATTCTTCTACTTTTAGACAAATTGGAATCTGTGTCGGTAAGCTGAAAACAATTTAAACTGTATTAATCTCAAAGACTAAAATATCTTAATACATATTGGAACCAAGAATCCTAAAAATGGAAAGTGTTTTTCAGTAAAAGGATGATTAACTTAGATCAAGACCCAGGAGAAATAATTCAAACCCATCATAATACACTATGATTCCAATGAACAGGGAAACTGTGTTGGAGAACTCAGTATTTTTAACAATAGACATTTGTAATTTTGTTGTTGTTACTGTGATAATAAAGTTATATCAGATATGATAGGTTGGTCAGAAGAATTAGATAAATATCACCGTACCTATCTGTTCACGGTTTACGGCAAAAGGGTTTTCTTAAGAATCCATTTTTTAGCTCAACTTGCCAAAGGCAATGTGAGCTTTTGCCATCACTTGGCATCCGTCGTCTGTTAACTTTTCACATTTTAATCTTCTCCTCTGAAACCCCTCAGCCAAATGAACTGAAACTTGGTAGGGAGCATCTATGGAAGGTCCTCTATAAAGATTGCTCAATTCGTCCCAATCCATTAACAAACATTGCCGCCACAGGCAATTCTTGTTTCTGATTGGCCGATTTTTTAAAAATCTTCTCCTCTGAAACCGCTTGGCCAAATGAACCGAAACCGCTTGGCCAAATGAACCGAAACTTGGTAGGAAGAATCTATGGGTGGTCCTCTCTAAAGATTGCATATTTTGTCCCGATCCATTAACAAACATGGCCGCCACAGGCAGTTCTTGTTTCTGATTGGTCGATTTTTTTAAATCTTCTCCTCTGAAACCGCTTGGCTAAATGAACCGAAACTTGGTAGGAAGCATCTATGGAAGGTCCTCTATAAATAATGCTAATTTTGTCCCGATCCGTTAACAAACATGGCTGCCACAGGCAATTCTTTTTTCTGATTGGTTGATTTCTAAAAAAAATCTTCTCCTCTGTTAAAAGAAAGATAACTCTTGCCTAAACTGTTAAAAGAAATATAACTCTTGCCATTATCTCCCTTAGAAATTAACTAATGCTGAGATAGTGTAACATGTTTATTCTATACATTACAAGTAGGTATTCACATTTTAATATTCTTTTTAGCAAACCTTGCAAAGGCAATATGAGCTTTTGCCATCACTTGGTGTCTGTCGTCTGTCATCCGTTTACTTTTCACATTTTAATCTTCTCCTCTGAAAACTCTCAGCCAAATGAACTGAAACTTGGTAGGAAGCATCTATGGAAGGTTCTCTCTAAAGAGTGCACATTTTGTTATGATCCATTACCAAACATGGCCGCAACAGGCAATTCTTGTTTCTGATTGGCCGATTTTTTAAAATCTTCTCCTCTGAAACCGCTTGGCCAAATGAACCGATACTTGGTAGGAAGCATCTATGGAATGTCCTCTATGAAGATTGCTAATTTTGTCCCGATCGGTTAACAAACATGGCTACCACCGAAACTTGGTAGGAATCATCTATGGAATGTACTTTATGAAGATTGCTCATTTTGTTCCGATCGGTTAACAAACATGGCTACCACCGAAACTTGGTAGGAAGCATCTATGGAATGTCCTCTATGACGATTGCTCATTTCGTCCCGATCAGCTAGCAAACATGGCCACCACATGTAATTCTTGTTTCTGATTGGTCGATTTCTAAAAAATCTTCCCCTTTGAAACTGCTTAGCTATATGAACCGAAACTTGGTAGGAAGCATCTACATGTATAGAAGGTTCTGTATTAAGTTTCCTCAGAGCAGAATGAAAGGTGAGCGACACAGGCTCAGTGCACTGAGCCTCTAGTTAAATATGAGGATAGTAACTTGACAAAGATTGGTTGGCTCGTAGTCAGGAAAACGTGTCAGAGTTGGAACAACATGTTTATCTACTAATGTTGTTTCAGTAAGCTAGCAATATAAAAAATTGTTAGCTCACCAATATAAAAAATCCAACTCCGATATAATCATCATCTCAACCAATAAGCAACTTGTTTTCACCATGATATAGTTGAGAAATTGTTCATTTAGCGTTAAACAACAATCATTGACTCACTCACCTACTTTCTTCAAGAGCATGTTACCCTACTAAAGAATGATTTCTCATCAGAGTTTGACTTACCCTATCCTTTGTTCTAACTAAAGTTTCTCTTTGTCTCCCTAATTCATCTATAATTTCTACTCCTATTTCATCTGTTTCTGCAGCTATTTGATGTGACCTAGCTATACTGTCTGTTGCTCTATTAAGTGACTGTGTTCCTTGGCGTAACTTGTTCCTTTGTGAGACAGACATTTGCTGAAGAAAAAAACACTAATGAGAAAAAGAATAAATTACCAACAAAATTCACTAAAATACTTTTTATAGAAACTAATAATGACATCTATTACAATAAATAATCTCTTTCCCAAATAAAATATATCTGGGTAACAAGGTCAAAAAGACGACCTACTACATTGTACTTCAGTTTGAATTAACCAGGTATTCAAGTTATCCACATAATTACTTTCATAGATGAAATTCTTATTTCTCTTTGTCCTAGAAAAAAACTTATGTATATGTATTACAATAATTTTGCCTCATTCCTGTCAAATCAAAACTTACATCCTCTTCACTCTTCAATTATCCCAACTATACAAATTCATATGACCTCTTCCCAGTAAAATCCAAATTTATCAGACCTTCAAAATATTCTGTCCAAATTAATCTTACCTAATTCCTGTCTAAACCAATGTTACCAGAACTTCTCCAAATATTCCCTAAAAATTGTAATATTACCTAATCCCTGTCAAAACCAAGGTTATCAGAACTTTTCCCAATATTCCCTAAAAATTGTAATATTACCTAATCCCTGTCAAAACCAACGTTACCAGAACTTCTCCCAATATTCCCTACAAATTGTAATATTACCCCATCCCTGTCAAAACCAAGGTTATCAGAACTTCTCCCAATATTCCCTATAACTGTAATATTACCCCATCCCTGTCAAAACCAAGGTTATCAGAACTTCTCCCAATATTCCCTACAAATTGTAATATTACCTAATCCCTGTCAAAACCAAGGTTATCAGAACTTCTCCCAATATTCCCTAATCCCTGTCAAAACCAACGTTACCAGAACTTCTCCCAATATTCCCTATAACTGTAATATTACCTAATCCCTGTCAAAACCAAGGTTACCAGAACTTCTCCCAATATTCCCTAATCCCTGTCAAAACCAACGTTACCAGAACTTCTCCCAATATTCCCTATAACTGTTATATTACTTAATCCCTGTCAAAACCAAGGTTACCAGAACTTCTCCCAATATTCCCTACAAATGGTAATACATGTGTATTACCTCATCCCTGTCAAAACCAAGGTTACCAGAACTTCTCCCAATATTTCCTACAAATTGTAATCTTACCTCATCCCTGTCAAAACCAAAATTATCAGATCCTCTTCCAATATTGCCTTTACTCTTTGTCTGAAAAAAAAATTACAATCAAATCAACATCTCTATGCAATGGAACATAACTTAAACATGTCACCTGACAATATGATGGGACTGATTCTAATTATATGAATGACCTCAGAAACCTTTATCCAGGTATATATTCATGATTGTATGTGCAATCTCAGCATCCACTTAAATTGTGTTTTGGAGATCAAAAATGTTCTTATACAAATTCTGTCTATTAACTATAAAATTGATTAAAGAAATATACAAAAATGTTTATAACAAAGGATTGAAATATCAATACTTGAGAATTGTGAATTAATTACATTTCTTAATGCCAGATTTTAAATGCATGGAGATAATGAAATACTATAATGTACTAAATTGTCCCCCTAAAGAGAGACTGACCCTCTTACAATATTAAAGACCACCTTTTCATTGCAGATGGAGTAGCCTTATATTACAGGAAGTACTGTACTGTTCAATAGATATTCTCCTATGATTTTTTTAATTTACAAATTTTTACTTCAAATACATTTCTAAGAGGCATCAAATCAGTTAGATAAATTACTTCTAGACTTTCTCAACTAATTACAAAACGTTCTTTATTGCTATGACCGACAAGTTGAATCTAAAATCGCCAAACCATAAAAAAAGGAACCGATGACAAATTTGCCATTTAACTTTTACTGAATGATTAACAATAACTGATAAGTACAAGAGTCTTTGTAACGGTTTCCAGATCTTGTCTATAGTTCCTTATTCTAGACAACTGTTGTGTTCTGTATGACATAGGAGCTCGTTTTGCTTCTCCTTCCATTTCTTGAAGCTGAAAAGTATTTAAAAATATAATAGAACTCATGACTTAGATACTACTGTTTATATAAGGAAGTACTTAAAGGTCCTCAAATTCATAAATCTTCTTGCTATAAATGTATTGGTACTATATATGTAAAGAATAATATAAATAAATATGTTCTAAACTATGTTATTCCATATAAAAAAAATGTGTTGAAAAGGTGTAACTAATATAAAGATATAAATTTTCGCCGTCTGTTGATTAATTATGCATATGCTGGAGTGCCGATGATTACCGAGGAAGCGTGTGGTATTGACTCAAATTCCTGATATGGATGGTAAGGTAGGAGATAGACTAATATATCATGAACAATTGAAGTTTTCTTTTCATATTCACTTAATTATTACCTGTTCCATCTGCTAAAAATTATAATTATCTGACATTTTTTTTCATCAGCGGGAATTGTGCATGTGTAGTTACACAAATGGGTTCTAATCAGAGGTCATGTTCATGCAATGACATTTTTGTTGCGTTGCTATTGTGGACGACTACAACCCTGAAAACGACTTCATTCAAAGACTACAACCCCGAAAACGACTTCATTCTCTAATATTTTTTTAAAGAATGGTGATTTAGAATATGATTGAATTAAAAATAATCTTTTTTCATTCATTTTAATTGGAATCAGTAATAAACATTTGATTAAAAAATAAATCAAATTGACAGTCTTCAAAGTGATACATGACTATAATGTAGAAGTTTTTGTTTTTCAGATAGTATATTTTATTAAATGAATAGTAAATTTGTAATAGTTTTAACCACTAAGAGAAATCTAAAATGGAGTGAAGGACATCAATTTAAAATGAAATGAAATTATTTTATCTTCGTGACATGGTGCAGTCTGAAACATCCATGCTTATCTCGTTTATCAAAGAAATATCTCTCATTATGTATATTCTATTTTTTTAAGTGTGTTTCAGGAATAAACTTCATCAGGTATTCTCAAGTCAAAAGATTGTAAAACCAAATAATTTCAAAGTCTTTAGGAGGATGAAAACCTAAGTGCCTAAACAGGACATAAATCAGCTAAGGTCACCTATGTCTGATGGAAATGAATCTTAGTTTTTATTAATAATTACATTATTTAGGAACTGTAAATTGTAATAGTAAATATATATCTGATAAATGATTATTCTCACTTACAATGATATTGGCTTCTTCAATATTCCTTTCGGCATGTCTAATGGCTGTTTTCTTCTCCTCTGAAAAATAAAAATATTCAAGTTCACATAGTTCATGAATAATTAAACAGATTGGTTTTTTTTTTAACTTGAAATGATTAAAGGGTTATTATATCATATGTGTCCATTGACATTGGTGATGTATGATGATACTGATGATGCAAAAAGCATGAAGTTATCAATACTAACATGTTAGTAAAAACATGTACATGTACATGTATGGTAATACAAAAGATCATTCTGGTACTTTTTTTCTTTTTTTAACATGTATACTAAATTATCAATCTGGTATTTGTTTTTTGTGTACTAAGGCCACAGAAGAAATACATGTTTCTGCTAACATGTACATTGTTGAGAAAAATAATAGGCAAAACTTTTTTTTACCTCGGTTATATAGGGCAGTTAATATCTGGTTCTAACAGCATTTGTTTAACAATGGCAATAACAACACTAGGGTAGACACTAAACATTAGGGTTAGCCTAAGGCTAAAGGATAATTCTTGACATAGAGTAATCTCGTTGAGATTAACGATGAAGATACAGACCGAAAATTTCTTCAGAATCCTAATCTCAACGAGATTAAATATAGAGGATAAGCACATTTCGTGTGATGATCAGAGCTCCATATAAGTTGCGTATTTGCGTTTTTTACGCTATGAAAACGAGTAAAAACGCATGTATTATCAGATCAGAGTGTACACATTACGCATACATATTGCTGTGTAAGCAAACTTTCCAAATTCGGAGCGTACTTGTAGTCGTGTACATAACAATACATTGTTGTCTTTGAGAAATTCCCCATAATTAGTTCCCTTTATACTTTTCGAAGGAGAGAGCGTATACATCCGAGGGGTACCGAAAGCTTGCCTTCCTAAGCATCAATGTCAAAAGAGATCTGATTGGATGTTTACGATGTTTTACGTAATAAGTAAGAACTAAAACGAAAGTAATTTTGGGAACACGTTGTTCGTTGAAAATGAGCAAGAACACGAATAAGCGCACAACTAAGCGCAAGAGCGCTACGGAAAATTATATACTTAAGTTCCTGACAGTTTCATCTGTGTCTATAGTCCGAGATTCCTCTGTCGTTTAACGGCATTTATAAAGTTGCTGTAGCCGTTCAACGTCAGAGGGCAATACATACTGAAAACAGCGGATTTGCTTCTCCAACTCTGGGTCAGCACATTTCCACGTTTCGTGGCTATCGGATTTTATTTTCTATCAGAAACCCTTATATAAATCACTTCACCAATCATTTTTCTATTCATTCATAACCATCTTACCCTCAGAAAGTGGTGCTACACTCCATTACAGCACGATTTTGCTACAGCAACTTTATAAATGCCGTTAAACGACAGAGGAATCTCGGACTACTGTGTCTAGTGACAGTATAGTTAAAGGAATCATTGATGACATTGTCAACAAGGCAGTGAAAACTGCAGAAGTCGACAAGCAAAAAACAAAATATTTACAACATTTTATTAATAAACATGACACAATCGTGTCAAATTAAACAGAGATATATACATTTCACTTGCATCCTGCATTTATTGAATAACACTTGTGTCAAACCTAATTTTAAAAGTGTACATGTAAGCAATCTTTTCTGAAGTAGAGAGTACAACTGTGCTAAGGAAATATGCAAATACCCATCATTTTCAAAAGTAGGGGGTAATTACCCTTTGGACTTGAAAATTATCTGGAGCTCTGACGATTGTTCTCTGTGATTCTGGTAGTTGTTTTTTTTAATTCCAAATACATTCAAACAAATCTCTGTGATATCGAACTTTATTTTAATTTTCAGAAAGCAATATTGTAGGTATGTTGGTGCAATTTAATAAAAGGCATGTGACTTTTTTTACCACCCTTGTATGAAACAAAAGGCCCCCACCTGAAACTGTTTGTGTCGACTCAACGACAATGTATGATTAACTATGAATGTTCAAAAAAGATCCTATGTAAATCGATTAATTTTATACAGTTTATCAACATTATGGATTCTAACCTCCTTCAAAATGTACTATTTTACTTTCAACTCTGTCTTTCAAATTGTCTAAAACGCTATCCAAATCGTCTTCCAACGACTCAAACTTTTCTGACGACATTTTGACATGACAGTCATGTGATCGACAAAGTTTTAAAGTAAAATGCTGGGTGGGAGATGTATTAAAATACGGATAATCCAAAGTTTTTGTTGTTTTTGTTTTGTTTAGTTTTTATTGAAAAGTAAGGTAATAGAAAGTGAATAAAAATTAACATCCATAAGAAATATGATGATTCTATTTACTGTATACTCAAGTTAGACATGTAAGTTTTCTGTGTGTTTGATAGTAACTATTGGTTTTCATCATCACTTTCTGCAATTTTTCTGCAATATCGTGTCTACCCGACTTATTAAGTAAGAAAATCTCTGCGACACAACACATTTAGACAGTGAACATTGTAAAGCCTTACAGAATCCGTTACATCCTCTGAGATAACAAACACTGACAGACAGAGAGACAAGTTGAATAATATAAGGTTCCCAATGAACCAGAAGTATTCTTATTAATGAATCCCCAGACTAACACATCTCTGAATTTCGACCACAAACGAAGATATAATTTGATTACTATCATGATCCGATGTGTCCTTTAATTAAATACATCAGCAATGTACTGTACTTATTCATGAATTCTCAATTACATGAGAGTAAATAACAGATATACTACCGCAGTGTGTCTGTTCAAGGAATTTGTAGCTCGTCATAATTTTCTGGCAATCTGTGTGTTGTGAAGATTAATGTGAGCCAGATGAGAAGTGTTATTTTGGTTAGATATTACATATATTGATCAATTACTTTCTTTTTTTCAATATTCAAAGATCAACAATCAGACAGACAATCGGAATCAAATGAGGAGAGAACAAAATGAAGCTCATTTTGGGCAAATTATATTATGTAATTTCGCAAAGTTAATGAATAATATGCGTTGCAGATTTATAACTTTGACATGCAAACAGATTGATATCTATGAGGTTATTTTTTTATGATTTCTCTGCCCTTAGACGAGGATAGTGAGGCATTGATAAATTGGTCTTCTGTCAATAAAATGCAGGCAAATCCTGAGAAATTCCAGGCTATTTCTCTCGGTCAAAAAACTCATGATAAAAATATTATATTTAATTTAAATGGAATTTCCATAGTCTGTGATGATGAAGTCAAACTTTTGGGTATCACCATTGACTTCAAATTAAATTTCTACAGTCATATTATTAATATTTGTAAGAAGGCTGCAAGGCAATTGAATGTTTTAAAGCGGATAAGAACGTGCTCTCCGGTTTATCTACAATGATTCATACAGCTCATACGAAACACTGCTCCAAAATTCCAAATTACCCTCACTTAAAACCCGGAGAATGAGAACAATTGCATTGGAGACCTTCAAAATTATACATAAGAAAAGTCCACTGTTTTTACAGGACCTAGTTACCATTAAAAATAATATATAATAATTTTAGGTATATAAATACAGCTGATATTCCCAGATCGAGAACAACAAAGTACGGTAAAAACTCTTTCAGGTATGAGGCAGCAAGATTATGGAATACATTGCCAAGTGAGGTCAGAAATATGTCAGGCTCATTTGACCAGTTTAAAAATTATATTTCGGATTGGTGTGGTGGAGAAAAATGTTTCTGCAGCTCATGTAAATATCAAGCAGTGCTGTCTCCTGCTAATTATCACATATTTCATTTGCATAATTTGTGTTTGTTTGCGTTTTATATGATCTAATTTGCTTTTGTGATCTTATTTGCTTTCTACTTGATCTTATTTGTTTATGTGATCTTATTTGCTTTTAATATGATCTTATCTGCTCTTTATGTGCTCCTATTTGTTTTTTACGTGCTCTTATTTGCTTTTTATGTGCTCTTTCTTGCTTTTTATATGCTCATATTTGATTTATCTGTGCTTGTCTGTTTAAACAAACCATGTTTGCTTGTATATATGTTATAGTCGGTTTAAGAGCTCCGTGTAGCTCATGTTATTTGCTATATGTATATATGTGCCGACGTTAAAATAAAATTTACTTACTTACTTACTCAGTACAAAAGATGCAAATGCTTTAGTGGAAATAAAGACGCACAAAATTGATCAGGTCAATCATTAATTAACAATTTAATACAAACTGTACAATGATAACATTGATTACAATGAATGTTTGTATGTTCATTAAAGTAACATGAATTTGAACAAGAGAATTGCAACAGAGAGGAAGGTATTGCATACTGGTCAGTTACACGACGGGTGCCACAATGTAGCAACTGTTCAATCTTCCGGAGCACCTGAGTTCATCACGTTTTGTGTGGGTTTCGTGTTGCTCAGTCTTCCGTTTTCTGTGTAGGGAACTATGGACCAGCTGTTTTTTTCATCTTCTGGTCATTGTGTTGTCTGTCTTTTGAATTACCTTTTGACATCTGTATTTTTTGCTTTGCTTTTCATGGACTTAAAACGAAATCAGGGATTGCTCATGTACCGGTCGATATTTACCAAACTACCAAGCAATCGCACTCACGACGGCAGCATAACAGGTATGTAAGTATGTGGGGTTCTATTTTAAAATGTGCCGAGCAATAATAGCCATCTAAGATCTTTTATTTTCATACAAACAAGCTCTGTAAAGGAATATCATGGTTCAATTATTTCAGTTTCTACATTAACATTTTCAGTTCCATTGTTTTGTAGATAATCGTTACACATTTCCAGTCGCCTGGAATGTTCTTTTACCAAAACAGAACACAATCAATCACAGATCACAAAAAAAAAAAACCCATATACCCACACCAACACAATAAGAGACTTACTAAAATATAAATTGGTAAGGGCCAACAGATACTGTTTTACCAAGTAAGGATTCAATCAGACACGCGATTTTTTAAATATTAAAGTTCATTTCAGTCCATCAGAAAGCATATTTCATTGTGCAGGTCGTGTTAAAAGGGATGTTTGGTATGTTACGTGATATAAGGCTGAAATAATTAAATTCAAATGTTGTAAAAACGTGTAAAGATCATGCTCGGTTCATCTTTACTTTATTTTGTAAGGAAGTCATGTTTTATCTATGTTATTGGTATTTATTTACCTATATTGGTATCCAACACGATTTCCATACGAGTGCCAGTAGTGAAGCAGGAACTACACACCCTTCCGGAGCACCAGGGTTCATTCCCGGTTTTTGATGGGGTTTGTGTTTCTCAATCTTCGGCTTTCTGTGTAGTGTTTTGTAGATCATTGTTTGTCCCTTTTCATGTTGCCATTGTAATGTCTGTCCTTCGATTTACGGATCTTTAAATTAAACTTTTCTTCTAAGTTTCAACAGATCTTCACCACAACTGTCAGAAAATTGCACAGGTCAACATCTATATTGCTATCTTGCAAATAATTAAGAAACTCGGAAGATTAAGCTTAGTTAGAACTCGTGTACCAACACATACCAATAAAATTGTTCATACAACAAGACATACTCTGGTTCTACAAGTAAAATCCTCAACATTAAGAGTCGTACAAAACGACGACTCTCACTGTGTGGGTTCCAACTCAAAATCGTTTTTAAGAAGAGCAACAGTTGACTACAATTTCAGAAATTCCACTTGTCATATGAGCACAATTAAATAAGCCACCATCATGGCTCATCATGATGGAATTTTAGTCATTCTTGTCACAGAGAATATGCTGTAAGAAATAACTTCCAGACAATTAAAAATCAGAGAATCTAATCCAAGAAATGAAATTAGCACAATTAATAAACATTTGAAAGAACTCGTACTATCAAATCATGAACTCATAATAGGAAACCTTTCATGACTGATGATATTTCAAAAGGCATTATTGTCCACTCCTCTTTGTGTTATGAATGCTACATTGTGTAGTTTCTAGGTCCATACATATTTGGCACCATCCATACATAATGTCTAGTGTAGAACATATCTTTGCATCTGCCTTTTAGATCAAAATAACTTTTTGTTCTTCACTTGTCTATTGTTCGATTTTCATAATTTAACGGAAGAATTGTTGATCATATCGTTTTAACAAGATAATTATTTATGTAGCCACCATGACATGTTTAACAGACTATCTGTGTCACAAATGAACATGGATATGTTCCCTTTGTTATTACCCTGGCTTCTCTTAATTCATGACTTACCACTATATTTTTGACCAGAGTAACATGTGCCACCAGTGGAGCAGGAAATGCTTACACTTCTAGAGCATCTTAGTTCTCCCCCATATTTTTGTGGGGTTCGTGTTGTTCAATCTTTAGTTTTATGTGTAGTGTTTCTTAGATCATTGTTTGTCTGTTGCCCATTGTAGTGCCTGCACTATTTATGGCTTCTAATTACCTCTTTGGTATCTTCAAACCTTCTTTTTTTCAATAGTATTAGCTTGTATAACTGAAATATTGTTGAAAGTGGCATTAAACACCTTAACCCTACCCTTAAAATCTTTCTTATCAATCAGTCTTCAGGTGTATGTTCTAATATCTACATAGACATAATTAAATCCATTGTTTGAGTATATCTTTTATACATGTATATCTACATTTTTTGTATTTTAGTTTATACAGCTATGTACACATTTACATCAATTCATAACAAATTACACAAATTATTAAAGATGGGTACAGATTCATAAACGAATTCCATCCTGATCCATTGTTTCCATTTCCTTTCCTTAGTTCTAGTAATATTGTCATTTACTAATACATGTATGAACAATATTTCAATATTTATGTTGTACCAATGACTTTACATACAAGGTGAATATATAAACATTGAATGTGAAATGAAAGAACATCACAAGTTATCATTAAGGTGAAATAAATATATCATAAACAATAAGATAACAAAAGTTTTCTCTCACTACAGTTTTACTGAAATGTTCATTTGTCCAGCAAAACTCATCACTAGGTAGAATCTGTTTGAAAAATGCAGGAAGGAATTTATGAAGAATTTAGAGAGAGAGAAAATTTCAGAAAGCATGTTGGTCCCTTTTGGTCCCATCATATCTCTAGCTCAGGTAAGCTAAAATAGTAAAAAGGTTGAAACTACTGATGCCAAGTAATGTTAAATCTTACATGGTCGGCAGCAAGGTCAGATGACATCTAACAAAAGAATGTTTACAATGATAAAACAAAAGAAATTCTATACCCTTTCTTACATAATTTGTTTATTTACAATCTTCTAATATACCAGTACATGTATATTATAATTTATAATTAAAAATCTCTTGTCATAGTATTTCTTTAACATTTCAAGGGCATTACTTATAATAAATATAAATTCCAATTACTGCAACATGTTTTTTTTTTTTTAATAGATTTCAAGTTAAATTTTAATATGAACATTTTCTTAAAGTTCAGAGCACTGTGTTTGTATAAAGAACTACATGTACCGGTGATACTTTTGTAATTTAAAAAATAAATACCATTATATATTATTACTTTTTCCTGTGCTTAAATACAAGTGAAACAACAGATAAATATCAAACATACTTGAACTTTCTTTTGATGTAAGACATGTTTGTCAGTTTGTTGACATTGATTTGTTCACACTTCTGGTTTTGATAAACACATATTCCACTTACGAGCACATTTTTTTTCCAGATAAACAGGCTATGCAATTAACCAAATGCTCTGTACTGATATAACAAAATTATATGATACTGGCAATTTTCTTTCTATAAAAAAAATGATACGATCTGGCAACAGTTGCGTGTCTAAAATACCTAGACCACAATGTCTTGTCAAGTTTTAACCATATTTTATTTTATCACTATAACATTTGGAAAGTTTTATGCAAGACAGAAAAATGTTATACAGGCCTCTGTTCTATGTTTCATTGATATAAAACTGTCAAAAATGAAGAGTTTCAAATAATTTGGATTACTGTACTTTAAATAAATAGCAGGCTGTATATTTATTACAAAGTTTCTTTATAGTATGGGTTGCTATGATATGACCAAATGCACTGATGACCACTGTTTAAAAGTTTCCTTTACATTAAACTATTAATTGTGGTTGGATCTAGAGATGACGACAAAAAACAATAAACAAACAGATTGAAACCAAAAGATGACTTAGAACTAGAATTTGTCATGGCATTATCTATCAAAGTTATAAGGTAAAAAAAAAGAACTTAACACTGTCATTGAGCAAACAGTCAACCATCATCAGTGAAAAAATCATGGCTTAACGTAAAATTTGAATAATTCAAATTAATGGAGTACCATGACAACTCGTCATCAATATATACTGATTAAAAAGGAAAGCTTTATAAAATATCGTTATCATATTCAATGTACAGATGGTCAGAGAAAAATATCCTCATTTAATGAATAACTAGTCTTAACTATTAGTGATTAAATTATAGTTGGTGAGAAAAGATGTACCTATATTCACTACAAATAAAGTTGCCTAAGAAAGGAATTGTGACCAAAAAAGGTGGACAATTTAAGTGATGACAATTTTGCACTGAAACATACATCCTGTAGAAAGTTCTTTGAAGTATTGATCCTTCACAGTTTTTAAATGTTACAATTTTTGTTGCAGCTAATTGTACATTTCCAGACTTAAAAAGATTCCTTAAATTCATTTCTACAACATTTTTAAAATGCTAAAATAAAATCTGTACAACAACAATTTATAATCAAGACAACTTTAACTGTGTACTTGGTTTTTTCATAGTATGAACTCGTGGTGAAAATCTCAGTTTTTTAGGTGATACATTCAATTTCTGTTTATTATTTAAAGGTGCATACTGTAAAACTTGTGTTAAATTCGTTGCTTTCGTCACTTCTGTGTTAGATGACTGAAAAAGAAAGTATATAAATCAATAATGAATTTTAATTCAAACAGGATAGAGTTATGGTATTTAATGCCACTTTCAACAATATTTAAGCTATATCATGGCTGTCAGTTTTATTAGTGGAGGAAACCGGAGTACCCAGAGAAAACCAACCTTACTCAGACAAAGCATGTATAAAACCTCAGGGGTTCAACTTTAAAAAACAAGTCTGTGACTAATTTACTTCATATAATATTATGTAAAGACTTCTTGTTCATATACAGCTTCTGTATAAATTTGGTTAGAATGACTTTTTACTCTTTTTCACATAATTCAAGGACATACTTCTAAAAGTCTTGATGTTAACTTGTGATTTGTGAACTCAACTGTGATATTGCACATATATATTGGTAGCTTGTGTGTAAAATTGGTTTGAATCTGCTGATGAATTATTTTGCTAATGTAACCAGAATTTCTGCCTTTCTGGAGATTATCAGCAAGTGCTTGGCAAACTTTCTCACTTATAACTCATCATGGCCCCTGGTATAAAGTTAATGGAGATTGTATTTGACAAGACCAGCAGTAAGGCCAAACATTGACTGCTGTCACAGTCTCAGCTTCAGTAACAGGTCAGATCAAAATACCACTATTCAATATATAAAGTAACCACCTTAATACAAAGTTTAACATAGAGAAACTAACCTTGAGTAATGATGAGAGTATAAATTCTGTATCTTTTAAACGGTCTAAAGCATCACCCGATGACAAGACATTTTCAGGAGGTGATATATGTTCTGTGGTAGGATTATTACAGACAACCTTTACTTGACACTGTAATCAAATAAAGTATGATGTGACAAGACATCTTCAGGAGGTGATATATGTTCTGTGGTAGGATTATTACAGACAACCTTTACTTGACACTGTAATCAAACAAAGTATGATGTGACAAGACATCTTCAGGAGGTGATATATGTTCTGTGGTAGGATTATTACAGACAACCTTTACTTGACACTGTAATCAAATAAAGTATGATGTGACAAGACATCTTCAGGAGGTGATATATGTTCTGTGGTAGGATTATTACAGACAACTTTACTTGAAACTGTAATCAAATAAAGTATGATGTGACAAGACATTATCATATATTTCTGTTGTGAGTTCAATATACATACGACATTTACTTGACACCAATTAAATAAAGCATAGGATTTTTCTGGGAGCATTAAAAAAACATAAATATGAAGCTAGATAATCATAAAAAAGTAACATAAAAATCTTCTAGCATATTGAATAATATTCATAAATACCTTTACATTTTAGGAGTGTTTTTATTTAATTATTATTAAACAAATGAGGTTCAATTTAGCCTTGCCATGTGCATATAGGTTAAACAATTTAAACTTAAGAAGGGGTAATAAAATAGATCAATACAAAACTACTAGATAATTGTGAGCAAGTCATTATATAAATAAGATATAAAGGTGATATTAGTTAAAACTTTGTCTTTCCTTAAAAATATAAATATTCTGTATCATCTATATTTCAGAAAATATTATTTTTCAATCTAATATACTATATGAAACTTGGATATATCTTATGCCATACATTATTTATTTAGGTCAATCAAAATCATCTTTGACATTTTCCAAGGTAATCAATGTTCTCTCTGAGTTTAAAAAATCTTTTCATAAGAGGGAGTAAATTAGAGATGAATTTATTTTTATCCCAATTTCAGCAATAAATCATTATTGAAGTGGAACTTGTAGTTTTTATTTATTTTTAAAAGTATTTAAAATGTATATAATTTTTGTGCCGACTCATTTATTTCTTGAATATGTGTTAGAAAAATTCATATATACATGTATTACAATACCAATAATGTTTGCAGATTGCTTAATCATGTATGATTATTACTTACCAATCTTCCTAGTTCACTTGTAGTTAACCGTGACAAACTAGATTTATATTTAGACGGGCAATGTTTTCTCTTTAAAGCTACTTCCTGTACAGTTTCATGGAGACAATTCGTCAATTCTCCATTGATGTATTCTTTCTTATCTAAATCAACAGGCTCAAATTCTACAATAAATTAATAAAAATTCATTTTCTACATAATTTGTAAAAAAAAATATGGTATGTTTCTGCAACATTTCTTACCAAACCTATCTCAAATTGTGACAACTCTCAAATCCTATATTTTTATTCTCATTGTTCCACTTATCTTTATTGAGTAGCTGTTGACATTCTTGCAAGAGGGTGTTTTTGCAAAATTTAAGTAAAGATTGAATTAACTAAATTCTGTTGATACAAGGCAAAACATGTCACTAGGATAACTGGGGTTGCAAAAAATGTGAAATGACAAATTCTGGTCACATCAGTTTACTATGATTTTTGACCATATACCAATCTTAAAATTGTTTCATCAAATCTTCAATTTTCACAAGTGTAATTTTATGAATTGAATTGTTCCTTCGCTCAACGAAATATTTATTCTAATAGACTATTTATCATTATATTTTTTTTTTAATTTCAATGAAATTCCTATTTGTTACTTGTTTTTGTAGATGTTCTTCACATGTAAAATACTGCCACGATATAACTGAAATACCATCCCAGTGTTGAAAGTGGCATTAACCAAACATGTACAATGTACTATTTTGTACTATTCACTTTTGTTTTTATCTTAGTATCATTGATTTATGAGTTTTTTCAAGATTTTTTTTCAATCATCAGCAAAGAACTACAAATTTAGCAATATATATACATGTATGTTTAAGCAGCACAACTGATGAGTGATAATACATATACATTTCTATTAGTCTTGGTACCTGTAGTATTATCATCCACTTCTGTCCAATCCTGACCATCTATAGACACACTTTCCTTGAATACAGTTTCATAAATCTGTGAAAAAATATTATTCAGTAAGCAGGGTTTGAAATTAGCGGTCGCCCACTCGCCATTTGCGAGTAAATTTCAGTGTGGGCCCTTAAAAATCTCATCGTAGTCGTCCACATGGCGAGTGAAAATTAGAAAAAATAAAATAGTGTAAATCTATATGTAATAATTCCTGTTCACCAAGATCGAAATCCGAAAAATATTGACATTTCCATCGATCGATTTTAAGCCCCGATGTTTTGTTTTGATATTAAACTGATATCCGCTTATATTACGCTTCGCTTTATGAACTAAGTAACGAAGCCGGGAACCAGCTTATTTTGATGTATGCGAATCTTATCTCCAGTTAAGGAGATCTACGGCTGTTCCATTTAACACCTCCGTATCAATTTTTGCATTAATTTTGCGTCATTTAAGGATTGAAATAAAGAATTTAGTTGTTGTTGTAAAGGGATTTAGGTAACAAATAATTCTTTTAACAACGATGATTTCTCTGTTGTCTTTATATTGCACAAACCATGCCGTTTTCTGTTGAGTCATATTACGGAATTTTATAGTACGCTTTTTCCGATTTTGATTTTTAATTTTACATGTTCGTTCAAAATATCCGGTTGGCGAAATGTTTCGCCAAGACGATTTAAGTCAGTTCTTTTTGGGGAACTCTGGGCCTCTTAAAAGGCAAACTGAACAGAGAACACAATATTTTAGAGATTACGAAAAGTCCAAACGCTCTAGACAATTTTTAAAGGAATGGAAACAAAACCGTCCATGGTTAGTTGATACTGAAAGTGAAACCGGCATGGTTTGTTAATAAATAAATAAAATAAATAAAGTCTTATTTAAAGTCGATACATATCACAACATACATATTGCAAAGAACAAAAAAAAATGAAAATTCATTTACTACAGGATGTACAAGCTACAAACATCCCCACCATATGTCAAGCTCTAAATCGCCCCGAAATTTGACTTCAACTATAAATTTCTGAAGTCATAGTGTATTGGTGCATGTAAAATAATTTTATTTTGAGGAAAATGTTTTGGAAATTTGTTATCTTCTGTATTAAATTATAGTTTCTGAATGGCCAATTTTGCTGCCAGGAAATGGCCAGAATACAGGATTTTACACCATTTATCCCAGGGGCCTTCAGCGGACCCCCCGCCGTAGGGCACCTTGCAAGCGAGGTGTCAGGCGAGCTATGCGCGCCTGATGGGCCCCTAACAAGTTGTGTGGGCTACCAAAATTAATTTGGTAGGGGCCCACTTGGCCCCTAAAATATTTCCTTAGCTTCAAACCCTGGTAAGTAGACAAAAGGTTTTACAACAGCAAAATCTATATGAAAGTTTTCATGGCGGATTCATATCTTGTAAAGTTTAAATTAAAAGACTTGCATAGACAACTGTGGAAGGCGTTGATTACACAAAATATGTACAACCTCTTGAAAATAGTTTTGTAAAATGACTTATATAAAAATACTCATAATTTATGTAAAAATTTGTTTCTCATCATTAAAAATTCACATGCACATCTTCAATACATGTATGTACCTAACAACTATGTACAGATTTCAAATTATTTGCATGTAAACTGTAAGAAGAGTTGAATACTCAAAATAGGCAATATTTACCGAAAATGACGAGGAAAAATTGTCAAGTTCATGATATAATCATAGTCAATTTTGATTATCATCATCAAAAAGTCTAGTGCATATGTCAGGGTTTGAACTTAACTTTTTTTTCAAGTAGCCATGTGGGCCCTTAAAATAATAAAATTGAGGGCCCACATTTTTGTAATGTATTACATGTATATCATATTTTAGGTGGTTTTGTTGTGTTTGATTTGTGTGTGTTTACTGTATTTTATGAACTGTTGGTTGTGTGTGTTAACAGGGCATTGTTTGTAGAAATTTTCCTTGTGAACAATTCACTGAAATTTATTGAAATAAAATCAATTTACATTTTTTGAATTGATTTAATCAATACACATTGATACTGGTACACTAAATGCACTGTCTAGGATTGTTCAAATTCAAATTCAACGAGGTTTGATTGTGTTTGGATGCAAACACAGAAGTCCCCAAACGACCCCCATATCAGAATTCAGGGCATTATTAGGGTCCCTATTGTCAGAAGTAATAGAATTTGAGAGGTGAGCAGAAATTAAAAATAATTTATGCACATGTTTCTTTTGTAAACCTCACTCCTATTTGGACCCATTTTAAAACAAAAAATGGATATCAATGTTCATTGAAATCAGAGAACATTGAAAATTTGACGATTTTGTCGGCGGCCATTCGTTTGCGAATTTTTTTGGTCAGAATATTCTACCAACCCTATTTAATATATATGCCAAGTCTTGTGGAAATCCCTTTGGCAGTTTTCGATATAAGTGAGGTTAAAGTTTTTGACATATGTTCATAATAATAATAATAATAATAAGAAACGGTGCAAAAACAATAAGTCTCCAAACTTCGTTTGGGGACTTAATAATAATAAGAAACGGTGCAAAAAAAATAAGTCTCCAAACTTCGTTTGGGGACTTAATAAGAAACAGAGCAAACACAATATGTCTCCTGAAACTTCATTTGGGGGACATAATAAGAAACAGAGCAAACATAACAAGATATGATATTATATGGCTCTCAAACGATGGATATCAATTCGCAACATCATAATCTACTTGGAAACCAAATTTCGCCCAAATCGGAGGATTTTTGTATTTTGGCGCCATTTTTGGTTCAAAATGGCCACCATAGCAAACCAAAATGGTAGCCATATGGTGCAGCATGTCTTATTGCCTGTAAATATCCATTTCCATTGAAATCTGTTCATTTTTGAATTTTTATATTGGTGGCCACTTTGAAATGGTGGTCATTTTGAAAATTTTAATAACAAAGAGCACAACTTTGAATGATGATCTATTTTTGTGTCAAGTTTCAAAAGGATCCACTGTACGGTTTGAATTTAACATTTTTTGCACCTTGGTTACCATGGCAACGGTCACCATTTTGATTTTTTTCAACCCCCCAAAAGCTGCCACACACTACGTGGATATTCTTACAAAAGTTTCATGAAGTTTGATGAAAGGAATCAAAATTTTTTTTAATCCCCCCTTTTTTTGTTTCTATGGCAACTGCGACAAAGTTTGTCCAATCGATTCCGATTTTTTTTGGCTTATCTCGTTCCACTAGATGTGGATGTTTTTCCTAACAAGTTTGATCAATTTCTGTTTGGCGAGTAACCTGCTGATCATTTTTGTGTTTTTCAATTTTTTAGCATTTTGGCCGTTTCCATGGCAACGGCAGAAATTTGAAAATTCCGAAAGTAGTCTGCACATCTACTCATAGTGCTTAACATACCTGTGAATTTTCATTGATTTCCGTTCATTAGTCGCCGAGAAATGCGTCGGATAAACTTTTGGCGGAAGAAAGAAAAAGAAAGAAAGAAGAATAATAATAATAAGAAACGGTGCAAACAAAATAAGTCTCCAAACTTCGTTTGGGGACTTAATTTCCATAAGTTCATCAAAGACATTTTCACAATCTGATTCATCACTTTCATACAAAGGTTCATTTTCAGTTTCAACTACATGTATGACAACAGAAGAAGTAGATTCAGGTTCACATGAGTCTGTAGACTCTTCCATCTCAGTAGTATTCATTTTGTCCTTTATATTTAAACCAAATGGTTTTGTATGTGGTCTTCTTTGGATGCTTTGTGTTTGATAATACTATCCAATTTGTAACTCTTACAACCTATTGTGAAGTTATTACTTTCTGTGCAATATTCTTGTCAAAATGTACAAACCATCCCTTCGACTTCGGTTAAATCCACCAGCCATGGTCAATCTGTTTGCCATGATTTGCTGAACTGCTGCAACCTTTTTACTTTGTCATAGTCTTTGTAATAATCATTTCTATCTTTGACCTTCCGTTTCACAGTGAGAGTTCCCGTTACGATTACGAAAGAATTTGTCCAAACTAATTTGTACATGTATGCTAGTCAGAAAGGTCAGTAAAATCATATTCTGATTAACGGAAATCAACAAATGAATGAATATAAATTGAAATCCGATTGGGAAAAATACGGTTGATTTCCATAATTAATATTTTTAGATTTAAAACAATCTTGAAGAAAAATTTAGAATGGATGAGTCAATAACTGATGCAGTTAAATGTTATTAAAGACATTTTATTCAGATATGCTTAAAATAAAATTATGCATAAATTATGAACGAGCCATTCTGTAAGAAATTTTATTTATCAGGAGTAACACCGTTAGAAGGAATAGCCAAATGTTGCACGCAAAGATTAAATTGAACAGTCGATTTTAGGATACAAAACAATCATAACTCTTTGTATTTTTTTGACAATCACATGCAAAATGTCCGAAGAAATGTGTAGAGCCCAAGTACTGATTCAGCCAGGATCCCAAGCTAAAGAAATATCAAGATTTTATTAAAAACTGTACTTTCAATTTCTAGGATTTACTCGCCACGTTGGCGAACGGATTTGAAAATTGAGGGGCCCACACAGAAAACCACTCGCCACTGTCGAGTGGGCGACCGCTAATTTCAAACTTTGTATTATCAATATATTTCTAACTACTGTACATGGGTTGTAAAGTGTAAGATGAGTTGATTGCATAAAATAATGAACCTTTTTACTTGCCCCCATTTCACCATACTGTAACAGGAATCTTGCACTACTTGCAACACAAGCAAAATGATTTTGTAACTAGAGGCTCAGTGGGCTGAGCCTGTGTCACTCACCTTTCATTCTGCTTTGAGGAAACTTAATACACAACATTCCATACATGTAGATGCTTCCTACCGAGTTTCGGTTCATTTGGCCAGGCAATTTCAGAGGAGAAGATTTTTTAGATATCGACCAATCAGAAACAAAAATTGTCTGTGGTGGCCATGTTCGTTAACTGATCGAGACGAAATGAGCAGTCTTCATAGAGGACATTCCATAGATGCTTCCTGCCATGTTTCGGTTAATTTGGCCAAGCGGTTTCAGAGGAGGAGATTTTTAAAAATTGGCCAATCAGAAACAAGAATTGCATGTGGAGGGCCATGTTTGGTAATGGATCATAACAAAATGTGCACTCTCTGACCTTCCATAGATGTTTCCTACTAATTTTCAGTTCATTTGGCTGATGGGTTTCAGAGGAGAAGATTAAAATGTGAAAAGTTAACAGATGACAGACAACAAACGACGGATGCCAAGTGATGCCAAAAGCCCACATTGCATTAGGCACGGTGAGCTAAAAAGAATATTAAAATGTGAATACCTACATGTAATGTATAGTATAAACATGTTACACTATATCAGCATTAGAGTTAATTTCTGAGGGAGATAATGGCAAGTTATCTTTCTTTTAACAGTTTAATGCAAGGGTTATCTCCCTTTAACAGTTTACTACAATGGAGAAGTTTTTTTTATAGAAATGAACCAATCAGAAACAAGAATTGCCTGTGGTGGCCATGTTTGTTAATGGATCGGGACGAAATGAGCAATCGTAACAGAGGACTTTCCATAGATGTTTCCTACCAAGTTTCGGTTCATTTGGTCAAACGGTTTCAGAGGAGAAGAATTTAAAAAATCAGCCAATCAGAAACAAGAATCGCCTGTGGTGGCCATGTTTGCTAACGGATCGGGACGGAATGAGCAATCTTTATAGAGGACCTTCCATAGATGCTTCCTACCAAGTTTCGGATCATTTGGCCATGCGGTTTCAGAGGAGAAGATTTTTAGAAATCAACCGATCAGAAACAAGAATTGCCTGTGGCAGCCATGTTTGTAAATGGATCGGGACGAAATGAGCATTCTTTATAGAGGACCGCCCATAGATGCTTCCTACCAAGTTTCGGTTCATTTGGCCTAGCGGTTTCAGAGGAGAATTTTTTTTAAAAATCAGCCAATCAGAAACAAGAGTCGCCTGTGGTGGCCATGTTTGTAAATGGATCAGGACGAAATGAGCAATCTTTACAGAGGACCTTCCATAGATGCTTCCTATCAAGTTTCGGTTCATTTGGCCAAGCGGTTTCAGAAGAGAAGATTTTAAAAAATCTGTAGAGATAACTGCATTTTGAATACAGATATCTATATTCAAACAAGAGTTATCTTTCTTTTAACAGAAAATATTTTAGAAATCAACCAATCAGAAACAAGAATTGCCTGTGGCGGCCATGTTTGTTAACCAAATCGGGACAAAATGAGCAATTTTTATAGAGGACCTTCCATAGATGCTTCCTACCAAGTTTTGGTTCATTTGGACAAGCGGTTTCAGAGGAGAAGATTTTTAAAAATTGGCATATCAGAAACAAGAATTGCCTGTGGCGGCCATGTTTGTTAATGGATCGGGACGAAATGAGCAATCTTTATAGAGGACCTTCCATAGATGCTTCCTACCAAATTTCAGTTCATTTGTGAAAGCGGTTTCAGAGAAGATTTTTTAGAAATCAACCAATCAGAAACAAGAATGGCCTGTGGCGGCCATGTTTGCTAACGGATCGGAACTAAATGAGCAATCTTGATAGAGGACCTTCCAAGGATGCTTACTACCAAGTTTTGATTCATTTGGCCTGGCGGTTTCAGAGGAGAAGATATTTTTTAGAAATCAACCAATCAGAAACAAGAATAGCCTGTGACAGCCACGTTTGTTAATGGATCGGGACGACATGAGCATTCTTTATAGAGGACCTTCCATAGATGCTTCCTACCAAGTTTCGGTTCATTTGGCCAAGCAGTTTCAGAGGAGAAGATTTAAAAAAATCGGCCAATCAGAAACAAGAATTGCCTGTGGCGGCCATGTTTGTTAATGGGTCGGGACGAAATGAGCAATCTTTATAAAGGACCTTCCATAGATGCTTCCTACCAAGTTTCAGTTCATTTGGCTGAGGGGTTTCAGAGGAGAAGATTAAAATGTGAAAAGTCAACGGACGACAGACGACGATGGCAAAAGCTCACATTGCCTTAGGCAAGGTGAGCTAAAAATGGACAGCTTTAAAAGAAGTTTGTGATATATTTGATCTAACAAATATGGTAGTTGATCCAACATGTTTTACAAAAGGTGCATCGCCTAGTTTAAATGATGTCATACTTACTAAACAAACCAAATTATTGTATGTCAGAATACCAACAATTATAACTGTGGTATTAGTGATGTACATAACATTATATCAATACAAATGAAAGGTAATATGCCATTAAATAAAAAAGAGTTCAAATGCTTTAGAAGTTTTAAAAATTTTGACCATGAAAAATTTACTGAAGAACTAAATAAAATTGATTTTGATAAATTTATTAACTGATCATGAGGATGTGAACAAAATGTATTCAGATTTTGAAGAAGCTTTCATACAGACTGTAGATAAACATGCCCCAGTAAAGCAAAGAAAACCATGTCAAAATCCAACACCATTTATAAATAAGGAATTAAGAAAAGCTGTGTACAAAAAAAAGAGTCAGTTGGTGAGTTGCATAATAAATATAATAAATGTAAAACTAAGAGTAACTGGGAAAATTAGACAACAGAGAAATCTAGTTACAAAAATTAAGAAAAAGTCTATTAAAACTTATTCCTTTGAAAGATGCATAGGTCACTTTAGGTGGTCCCAAATCAAAGGATTTTTGGCCTACTATCAAGCCATTTATTACCAACAAATGTAGCCATTTTACTAAAAATACTATACTCTGTGAATAAGATGAAATCATAAATGATCAAAACATGGTAGCAGAATGTTTTAATGATTTCTTTATAAATGTGGCAAAAGATATTGGAAATGAAACTGTTGCAGATAAAAATCATCCTAGTATCATCGAAATTAACAAAAATAAACTAGAGCCTGTATCGCTCACCTGACAATAGAATGATACTGAATCAAATTTCAAAGGGAGATAATCATTACCTTAAAAAACAGCAGCCATCTTGAATGGAGGGTGGGGCTGTCGGACACAATTTTGAAAGGGACACACCCAGGGACCATCTATGCCAAGTTTGGCTCCATTTGGCCAAGCTGTTTCAGAGGAGAAGATTTTTTTAACATTAGCCAATCTGAAAAAAGAATTAATCTTGGCGGCCATGTTTGTAGGCCAAATGGAACGAAATGGAGAAACTTTATAGAGGACCTTACATTGATGCTTACTGCCAAGTTTGGTTCCATTTGGCCAAGTTGTTTCAGAGGAGAAGATTAAAATATGAAAAAGTTAACGGACGGACGACGGACGCCAAGTGATGGCAATACCTCAAATGGCCCTTTGGGTCAGGTGAGCTAAAAAATGATGAAAAAAGGGCAATAACTCCTAGATGGGTAATCAGATTTACTTCAAAATTGCAGGGCATGTAGATCTTGACAAGCTGAACATGTTTTCAGTTTACACTCAACATCTATCTCTTATAGTTTTTGAAATAAAGGATGAAAAGTATTAACATTTTTAAAATTTGATGAAAAAAGGGTAATAACTTCAAGATGGGTAATCAGATTTACTTTAAAATTGCAGGCTATGTTGATCTTGACATGCTGAACATGTTTGCTGTCTAAACTTAACATCTATCTCTTATAGTTTTTGAAATAAAGGACAAAAGGTATTAACATTTTGAAAATTTGACGAAAAAAAAGGGCAATATTGGATACTCAGATTAACTTCAAAATTACAGGGTATATAGATCTTAATATGCTGCACATGTTTGCAATTTAAACTTAACCTTTATCTCTAATAGTTTTTGAAATATCAGACAAAAATGTTTAAATTAAAAAATAAAAAAATAAAAAAGGGCAATAACTCCTAGACGGGTAATCAGATTTACTTCAAAATTGCAGGGCATGTAGATCTTGACATGCTGCACATGTTTGCTGTTTAAACTTAACGTCTATCTCTTATAGTTTTTGAAATAAAAAACGAAAAGTATTAAAATTTTGAAAATTTGATGAAAAAAGGGCAATAACTCCAAGATAGGTAATCAGATTTTCTTCAAAATTTCAGAGTAGTTAGATCTTCCTGTGCTGATCATTTTTACCCATGTCAGATTTCTGATATTATTAACGGTTTTTGAGTTGTTACCAAAAACGTGCAATTTTACCATATGTTCTATTTTAAGTAACAGCGGCCATGTTTCTTGGCCGAATGGAACTAAATGAAGAAGTTTTATAGAGGATCTTACATAGATGCTTCCTGCCAAGTTTGGCTCCATTTGGCCAAGCAGTTTCAGAGGAGAAGATTTTTTTTAACATTAGCCAATCAGAAACAAGAATTGCCCTTGGCAGCCATATTTGTTGGCGGAATGGGACGAAATGAAGAAACTTTATAGAGGACCTTATATAGATGCTTTCTGCCAAGTTTGGTTCCATTTGGTCCAGTTGTTTCAGAGGAGTAGATTAAAATATGAAAAGTTAACGGACGGACGACAGACGCCAAGTGATGGCAATACCTCGCATGACCCTTTGGGTCAGGTGAGCTAAAAAGGTACCTGTACCTATAAATCTTGAATTTAAAGAAATATCTGATGAATTTGTACATAAACAGATAAATAAGACCAGTGTTAAAAAAGCAACAGGTAGAGATGGTATATCAGCTAAATTATTAAAACTAGCTAAACATGTAATTGCAAAACCAATAACAAAAATGATAAATAAAACAATAACAAATTCTGTGTTTCCAGAACAACTAAAACAAGCACAAGTTGTTGCACTACACAAGAAGAACAATGCACTAGACAAAAGTAAAATAGACCGGTAAGCATACTACCTGTTATTTCAAAATTCTTTGAACGGGCCATTTACGAACAGTTAACAGAATATTTTAACAATCGTTTCCATCCATCTCTATCAGCTTTCAGATCGGGCTACGGTTGCCATACTAGTCTACACTACTAAAAATAATAGAGGATTGGAAACAGGCACTAGACCAAAATAAATACATTGCAGCAGTACTAATGGACCTGTCCAAGGCCTTTGATTGCCTACCACACAAATTATTATTACTTAAACTTGAAGCATATCATTATGGCATGTCAAAATCTGCATTACAGTTAATTGAAAACTACCTTACTAACAGGAAACAATGCGTCAAAGTTGGTTACGTGGGTACCACACTAAGTAACTGGCAAAACATCTACAAAGGCATACTGCAAGGGTCAATTCTAGGACCTGTACTATTCAACATCTTTTTAAACAACATTTTTCATTTTACCACAAACAGCACACTTTATAACTATGCAGACGACAACACTCTCGCACATGCAGATGATAATATTGATAAAATAGTTGAAACTTTAGAAAAAGACAGCTTGGCATTAATAGAATGGTTTTCATGTAACCAGATGAAGACAAATCCTGATAAATTTCAGGCCCTAGCTATGAGCAAAAAATCAATGGATAAGAATATTGTTTTTGATTTAGCAGGAAATAAAATCAAATGTGAAGAAGAAGTAAAATTACTAGGGGTTACAATTGATTTTGAACTTAAATTTAATTCTCATATTTCAAACATTTGTAAAAAGCATCTAGGCAGTTAAATGTGTTAAAAAGGCTAGGTAAATATTTAAATAAGTTGGGTAATTTAACCATATATCATTCATTCATATTGTCTAACTTTAACTTTTGTCCACTTTCATGGCACTTTTGTAGTGAAGCCAATACAAATAAAATAGTAAAAATTCAGGAGCGAGCACTAAGATTTATTTATAATGATTATAATAGTACATATGAAAACTTGTTAATAGTATCTAAACTTCCAACATGAAAAGTGAGAAGGCTGAGAACTATGGCCATTGAGGTTTATAAAATTTTACATAAAGAAAGTCCTTCATATTTACACGACTTAATCAATATTAAAGATACTAAATATTGTTTTAGGTACGACAACATTACAGAAATTCCTTCAGTATGAACCACAAGGTATGGTCTAAAATCCTTTCAATATGCTGCTGCTAAACTGTGGAACGAGTTGCCAAACCATTTTAGAACACAAACATCTTTTAATCAATTCAAAAATTTAATAAACTCATGGAATGGCAAGTCGTGCCGCTGCAATACTTGCTGCTAGTATTAATATTTTTTCTAGAATAGACATTGCATGAATTTTGCCTTAATGCTGCCTTTTTGCTTCGTATGCTTTTCAGTTTAACTTGTGCTTTATTTTAGTGCTTAGCTATTTCTGCATGAATATTTCAAAATATGTTTTAAAAGTGCATGAATATTTTATGTGTGTTTTGAGTTGATATGCTTAATTATAGACTGCTTATAATTTGCATGAATGTACTTGTATGTGTAATATGTGCTATAAATGTCGGCATCTATTTTCTGTATTGACTTCTTTGACTGTATATGACAGTAAGTGCACAGAGAGGCACTTACCACATACATGCTGGCTATAGGGGTCCAGAAGTCAAAACAACAGAAATGTATGCATAAATATCATCTGGATATGTATTTGTATTGCATGATATGTTTTATTGTGCTGTATTTATGTAATTTTATTATGTATGTCGGTTTGAAAAGCTCTTGAGTAAGTTGAGAGCTTATGTTGTGTTGTTAAAAAATGTACCGACTTTAAATAAAACTTTTTGAATTTGAATTATCACTATCAGTATCACTACTAGAGGTAGTAGGAAAATACAAATATCTTGGTGCGATTGTATCCTACAATGGTAACTTAAAATTTGCTGCTGAACAATTATGCAACAAAGGTCTAAAAGCAGACTTAGCAGTACTCGATTTTGACTTCTTAGACATGAAATTAAAATTGAAATTATTTGATTCCTTAATAAGACCAATAATATCTTATGCATCAGAAATTTGGATAAGTAACTTTACACAAAAAGAACTGGAAAGTGAAAATCTACAACCGCTTTTGTAAATACTTACATTTTGTATTAGGAGTACACAAGAAATCTTCAAATTTTGCATCAAGGTGCGAATTAGGTAGATTACCAATTTTAAGTTTCATAACTAAACTTCATTAACATATAAATACTATTCGAGATTAGAAAAGTTTCCATCTACTAGGTTTGTAAAAGAAGCTTTTGATGTGGATAGAGGTCTGTATCTTGGTCTTCATTCATATACAAGTCAACAGAAAATATGAAAATTGATATTTCAAAGCTATCAACTGATGATATTTCCAAAATTGTAAACAATTATTACAAAAAATCAGTTGAAGATCAACTAAAAATCTTTAAAAATCAAACAACTGATTCTAAATTAAACACATTTGCTAATTGTTATAATGAATTTTCACTTCAAAGTTATTTAGACCTAAATTTATTAAAGTCCATAGTGAAAAATTTAACAAAATTGAGGATAAGTGCACATACATTACTAATAGAAAAAGGAAGATACTTCAGACCAAAACTCTGTTGAAATTTAAGATTATGTTCACTCTGTAATAAGATCGAGAATGAAGAACATGTTCTATTATTTTGCAAAAAACATGATACCTTAAAGGGAAACTTCACAAAAAAAATATTTTTTTATATGTTTTTCCTAATGTATGGATGTTTATATGTATATTAGCGTTTTATTATGTTGGATAAGGGAATGAAATCGATTTTAAAATTCTGTCAATGATACATGGAAGTCGCCATTTTGATAGCATCTCAATACCAAGTATCACGTGACGTCTAAATACCACCACGCCCCAAAACAAGCGTGACAAACCGGGGTCCTCATTCAGTGTCGATATGGCTTGTCAGGCGTACGGTTGTTTAACTCGACAAGGGTATGGCAAAAGCCTATTTTGTTTTCCTGACCCCGTGAAAAAGAAAGAGCTCTACTTGACTTGGCTGACCAACCTCAGCATAGAAGAAAGCTTCACCAGTGATAAGCACAAGTTGGTTTGCGAAGACCATTTCGAAACTTCCTGTTTCGAAGGAAACTTTTTTACACAATGACTTTTTGCAGATTTATGTTTTGCTTCTATAGATTATGGCAAAACAAATGAATCGGGGGGAAAGGTTTGTCTTTAATGAGACACATTTACAAAAGATTTTTTTCCAAAATTGAAGAACTACAAAATTAAGTTAAAAAAAGAACGGACATCGTAACAATGCCCTGAATTCGTTAAAAAATATATAAAAAAAGGCCTATACTACGGGGCAAAATTGTTTTAATGACATTATTCAGTAAGATCGCACTTTGTAATCGATCGTTCATGCACTACAATAAAGATACACATAAGCTAAAAGCACAGAAAGTTACAGGGTAGGAAGCCATACAATTGAGAGGATTATGTAAACATATAATTTGTAATAGTTTTCATTTGACAATTACAGACGATGAGTATTATAAATACTTTTAAAGTTTATTGTACAAAACTTCAGGGTACATCTCTTACATAATATAATAATTTGTTTATGGTAGTACAATATTCGTATTTGCCAACAGTAAAAAGATTAATCTGTTTTCATAACGGTTATTTCTAATTTGAAAAAAGCGTAACATATAATATGTCTCTGCGTAAAGAAAACATTTTTTGTTTATTTTAATCACGTCTTTCGAACTGGCGGACCCTTCTGATTTCTCAGAATAGTCATAACAAATTTGGTTCTGTTTATAAGGAAAAATTGCATACGAATGGTTTTTTGTCTATTTTGCAAGAAGAATTTCTACCCTGCCCTGTTCACCCTGCTTTATTTCATAATTTTGGTTGTTGCTACATCATTCTGATGGGGCACAAAATAATCAAGATAAAAATGAACAATTCAATATACCTTACGATCAATGGTAATCTTAAGATTTTTTGTGAAAATAGCCCATGAATCATTGCTGCATTAGGTGCGGATCCAGTAGTTTTGAAAACGGGGTGCCAGGCTCTTGTTTCCCAATTTTTACCCAATTTATACACGAAATTTTACTAAATTGTCGAACACCCCCTTGATCCGGCAGATTTCAATTTCAAGTCGGAGATATTACAGTTTGCCATTGCCAATCAACAAGAAGGTAATAAGAGGAAAACAGTGCTCTTGTTTGCCAATTTTTACCCAATTTATACACAAATTTTACTAAATTGTCGAACACCCCATTGATCCGCCAGTGTGCATTAATATGCACCCATTCCTAATGTATACTTGATCAGGGTCGTGTATTTTGATCACCTATTAGAACCTTTAAAATGTGTATTGCATCTCCTATTCTAGTCACGGGTAGCGTTAACGGGTCACAAAATGTGTATTGCGTTTTTGATTATTGCCAAAGATTGTGACACATGTATTCAAGTATTCGGTCAGAGTCCCGTCGACCGGATGTAAAATGACACTTGTATATTCTGCCTGGCGACTTACTGTGTGGACCTAAACTCACTATGCAATATTAGGTACCCTGCTGAGTGAACCAATGTGAATGTACCTGTCGTTGTCAGAATGAAAATAAAAATAAGTAAATCCCGCCTTTCACTTCTTATTTCAGGAATTATTTGCTTTAATTTATTGAAGAATAAAATATTTAAAATTAAAATGTGGTCTCTTGCTTCTGAAAATACATCAAAAATGACAAACAAACAAAAAAAGGAAAAGAAATTAACATTGTTAAATCACTTGCTCGCTCCAACGTTTTCAGCACACAATCCGAAGAACAAGAAGTAAATTTGGTGTGGCCTAATCTCTGTATATTTTGACTGCTCTTCATCTGTTTATACCGCTCATGATCATGATCTCTTCCGAACTTTGTCTGAATGAATATCAGTGGATATCAAAATTATAGGTCAAGTTTGCTTATAGGGTTCCGAGCTGAAAAAAAATCATATATTTAGGTTTTGTGCCTTCTGGGGGTCACTGAGCAAAGAGGGTTTTTTTCTTTAAACACTAACTTTGTAAACTCAGTTGCCACCTGATCTCCTAACCTTTAATTTTTAGTTCTTTAATTAAAATTAAAACATCTTTTATGAACATCGATCGTTAAAATTGTGAATACATATTAATTATGATGAGACAGCTATATATAGTTAGGCCAATTTGGTGCCTCTAATAATGAAAACTTATAATTTCAAGGATGGTGTATACTTTTTTATCATCTAAAACATAACAAGATATCATTATAATCTAACGATTATGAAGTCTCCCAAACCTGCCACTGACAACCAGTTTAAAAAATAAATTAAAAGCTACCATTGAAATCGAACAATGTTGAATTTTTGCAGTATTGTGTCGGCCATTTTGAAAATGGAGACAGGTAGAAATTTTTCAATGTCGTAAATCAATTCAGGACGTTGAAATCGGACAATGTTGAATTTGTGCGGTATTGTGGTGGCCATTTTGAAAATGGCGACCGGTAGAAATGTTTCAATGTCAGGAATCAATTCGGGACATCATAATCTACCCACATATGAAATGGCGTTGAAATCGGACAATGTTGAATTTGTGCGTTATTGTGGCGGCCGGTAGAAACTTTTCAATGTCGGGACATCATTATCTACCTACATATAAAATTTTGATGATATCAGACAATGTTGAATTTTTACCGCCCATATTTTATACCGTATTTTGGCAGCCATTTTGAAAATGGCAGACATCTCGAAAATTTTCAAAACGCAGAATTGCTCCTCTAATGGTGACCTATCACTATGTCAAATTTTATGTCTCTATCATTATACATTTAGAAGTTATCAACATTAATGTACGAAATTTCAACTTTCCCATAGGATTCTATAGTAACCACCACCCCCTTTGAACCCCTCAAAATATGACTTTGACCCCCTTTACCACAAAGCTGAAAACTTTAGGACCAACTAGAAACATATATATATAACTCCACCAAGTATCATGAAATTCTGTCCAGTAGTTCCTGAGATCTAACGTGGACAAGTTCATGGTCCGCGGAAAGATTGGAGAAGAAGGAGGAGAAAGAGAAGAATAATAATAATAAGAAACGGAGCAAAAACAATAAGTCTCCCAAACAACGTTTGGGAGACTTAATTAATTACAATTATAATTATTCCTGTTATTTCAACTGACAACATTATATTTATTCTAATGTTTTAAAAATATTTTATCTTTAATAAATAATAAACGATCTACCAACTCGTCTTGGAAAGCAAATAGTGTGTATTCAAATTCCCATTTTATCAATCCGATCAATACACAAGTCAAAATTATCCATTATATTTTTCAGCACATTAGCAGTAAAACAAAATGAACATAATTGTAAAAGGGATCCTATATATAACAAATATAGGTGACTGTTGTAAAACACTCTTTCCGTTGTAAATATAAAGGAAATGAAACATTTTGTTCATTTAAAATAGTTGTTTGTCAAAAAGGTACGTAGCTCTTCACTTCAGTATTTAATTTTCCAACGGTTATTAGATTTAAATTACAGTCCTCTGAGCGCTTTAAATGAAGCGAATTTAACATCAGTGACCCAGACTTTAAATTTCAATCCCACAATGCTATTCTCGGGTTAAAACGTCACAACCCATGAAAAAATTAGAAATTAAAATTACAAATTTGCGATTTGCTTCATTATTTGTGGAAATATGTCGATAAAACTTTGTGAATATGTATTTTATATCACCAGGAACATATTTAGCTAACATGTAAAAAATCACAAAGTTTCCCTTTAAGATCTAATCTATTTTCAAATCTGAATCTAGACCTTTCTACCTTACAAAATGATAGTGAGACGACCTCATCCACATTCAATAAGCTTATGAATCCTAAAAGTATATCAGAAACTAAATTTATTTGTAGTTTTATTGAATCTGTATTTTCTTGTTGTGTATGATAATTCTCTGTTAAGATATTTCTTCCTGTTGTGTGTTCATTTACATGTTCGTAGGATTTAGTATCTTTATATGGTGTGGAAGACATCAATTTTGTTTTGATATTCCAATAAACAGTCTTAGTCCACAGGGGCTAGGTGAGTCCGAAAAACCCCCCCAAAAAAAACTATATAATACTACAAGGGGGCGAACTCGCATGCTTCCATTTTTTAAGTCGTCGTGTTAAATTGATCGTAACTTCGGAACGCCTTAATATTTTCAAAAAATGTTTCCACCAGTCGAAAGTCAAGTAATTTTCCTTTCCAAAGAGACCCCAATTGTTAGTGTAGACCTCCGAACTGCTGAGGTATCATACACGAACCAAAACAAAACGGCGTGAAAATCCGAAGTCGTACAAACGCTGGGATGACCACTTCCCATCTGTGTACAGACTTTCCCATGCGTAAACGAGTCATTTTGACTTTCGACTGGTGGAAACATTTTTTGAAAATATTAAGGCGTTCCGAAGTTACGATCAATTTAACACGACGACTTAAAAAATGGAAGCATGCGAATTCGCCCCCTTGTAGTATTATATAGTAATTTTTTTTATTTTCTTTTTTTTACGGACGCACCTAGTCCGAGATTCCTCTGTCGTTTAACGGCATTTATAAAGTTGCTGTAGCCGTTCAACGTCAGAGGGTAATATATACGGAAAACAGCAGATTTGCCTCACCAGCTCTAGGATCGGCACATTTCCACGTTTCGTGGCTATCAGATTTTATTTTCTATCAGAAACCCTTGTATAAATCGCTTCACCAATCATTTTTCTATTCATTCAAAACCATCTTACCCTCAGAAAGAGGTGTTACACTCCATTACAGCACGATTTTGCCTTAGATCCTATTATTCTGCCATTTGACTTCCATTTTCGAATCTACAAACGTGATCTCGCGATACTAACTGAATGATAACAGTAACGCATTGCATGATGGGAGCTACTTAATTCAGCGCGCCAAATTATTTTAGCATTATTTGCATACTTAAACAGTAAACAACATTAAAATCACATGGAAGACGATACATTGAAGCGTATTCTGCAGGATAAACAGTTCCATCTAAATATAAAAGCAGAGCAGAAGGAAATAATACAGAATGTGTTGGAAAGAAAAGATTCAATGGCAGAGTGTTGCCAATGGGCTTCGGAAAGAGCATGTGTTACGTCCCCCTTTTTTGGACAAGGTACTAACTACATCATTTTTTTTTTCTTATGGTTATCTGTAATTCACTATTGCTGTTAAAATCATTACCAATCAATATAATCAACTGTATTAAATTTTATGTTAATTGTTCTGCCTTAACAGGCGTGTATGATTGGCAATACAAATATTTGTTTGTTTGTTTATATGCAAATCATCTCCCATGATACAGAGCGGTAATCGTGGTTTTCTCGTAGTCACGTGACAAATGTTTGAAAAATGGCGGAATCATAGGATCTAAGGCAAAATCGTGCTGTAATGGAGTGTAGCACCACTTTCTGAGGGTAAGATGGTTATGAATGAATAGAAAAATGATTGGTGAAGTGATTTATATAAGGGTTTCTGATAGAAAATAAAATCCGATAGCCACGAAACGTGGAAATGTGCTGACCCAGAGTTGGAGAAGCAAAAACCGCTGTTTTCCGTATGTATTGCCCTCTGACGTTGAACGGCTACAGCAACTTTATAAATGCCGTTAAATGACAGAGGAATCTCGGACTAGGACGCACCTAGCCCCTGTGTCTTAGTCTTAGTCAGTTTCTGTCCGTTTACCAGATTTTTAAGGAATGACCATAATGTGGATTATGTTGGCAGGCTTTGGTAAACCGTGAAAGATCACATGGCTTTGTTTACTATCTACGTGTCTTTACTATAACTATAAATGCTGTAGCATAAACACAAACATGTTTGTCTTATAGTTATGCATGGAAACAAAACAAAATATGTCCCTTTATGTTTACTTCACGAAATCGACTTTTCCATTGTTCTTTGTCATTCTCATCAATCTCAAGAGTATGTGATGTAGCTTCTTCTGCTGTAGAAATAACGTGTTGCATCAATTCAGAAGTATATCGCCGACTTCTCAAGTCAACTTTCGCTGGGCGGAAATCCGCCATTTTAAATTATCCCGCTGGTGCATTGTATAACAGGATCAAATCAGGTACAGAAATGTACTTTTTCCGAATTAAAAACAACAAACTGGAGTGAAACAGCGAGTCAAGTTTTCAATAATACCATAAGCAAGGATTCATATAGTAGAAATCCTTGCCATAACTGGGATAAGTAAAAAATACAAAAAACAGCAAACAAACAAACAAAACAAAAAAACGCAAAAAAAACGAAAAAAAAAAAAAATGAATAAAAATAAAAAAAAAGAACAATAAGACAAAACAAATACTTTAGAATTTTGTTTCTTGTCTATATTCATGTTTATCATAAGTTTATCATTCTATCTCTTTCATACAATATCACAGCTCTATTCATTTTACTTATTGAAAGATCACTGGTCTTGTTGTATTGTGCTTTTAATATTCAAATATTATTGTATACCTGCTAAGAAGAGTTTGAAGATACCAAAGGCGTAATAAGAAGCCGTAAATCGAAGGACAGACAACACAATGACCAACAGAAAGAGGACAAACGAACAACCAACGATATACGAAACATTCACATAAAACTAAAGATCGAGTAACACGAACCCCACTAAAAATCTGGGGTGAACTCAGGTGTTCCGGAAGTGTAAGCAGTTCCTATTCCGCTAGTGACACCCATGGTGTAAATCTAGTTACAAGCTCGATGATAAGTCATAAATGAGGAAATGACCGGGAAGTGTTTACGACAAGTGGAACATATCCGTGGTCCTTTGTGACACAGATATTCCATAACGGTCAATCAAGTCAAACAAAATCAAATCTAACAAAGGAAATTATTGTATACCCCCACTCCGGAATTCAATTAATGATCAAAATATTGATGATATTGCTTATGACGATTCGGACAAATGCGAGTTATTGAATAAATATTTTAGCTCAATATCAAAATTGGACGAAGAAAATGTTACTCTCCCACAGTTTGACTCAAAAACAAATAATATTTTTCACGAAATACATATAACAGAGAACGAAATTATTGATGTTATTCAAATTCTTGACCCAAACAAAACAACAGGACCAGACAAAATAAGTAATAAAATGCTTAAAATTTCTCCTGAGAAAATTGCAAAGCCCCTTCTAATAATATTTAATAAATCTTTACAACAGAGCAAATATCCTTCTAATTGGAAGAGTGCTCATGTTATTGCAATTTTCAAAAAGGGTGACACATCCCTACCCTCCAATTATCGCCCGATACCTTTAATAAGTTGTGTAGGTAAATTAATGGAACGAATAGTTTATAACAATCTCATATATAAATACCAATCGGGGTTTTTGCCAAAACATTCCACTGTCCATCAACTATTAGAACTATACAATTCGATCCTAAACTCTCTAGAAAAAAAAGAATTTAGCTGCTTCGTCTTTTGCGATTTTTCTAAAGCTTTCGACAAGGTTTGGCATAAAGGTCTTATTCACAAAATGAATTCATACGGAATTCAAGGGAAGTTTATAAAATGGTTCGAAAACTATCTGTTCAAAAGAAGACAAAAAGTAATTAATAAAAACTCTTGGTCAAGTTTCGAACCTGTCTCAGCTGGTGTACCCCAAGGGTCGGTATTGGGCCCCTCATGTTTCTAATATACATAAATGATATAGGAGAAAAACTTATATCGTTGAGTAGATTATTTGCTGACGACACATCACTCGGATATTCTAGTCAGAGTGTTGATCAAATAAAAACTGTAATCAATCATGATCTACTCGAACTAAATGCCTGGTCTAGTAAATGGCTAATGTCATTCAATCCCGAAAAAACAGAAATCTTGTTTTTCTCCAATACCGGTAACATAGACAACATCGAATTTTCTTTTAATGGCAAAAGTATCCCTTTATCTACTAGCCATAAGCATCTGGGAGTTATCCTCTCCCAAAATGCAAAATGGAATGAACATTTAGAAAATATGATAACAAATATAACCAAACATTTAGGTATATTACGGAAATTAAAATTCAGTCTAAATAGATCCAACTTAGAAAAAATGTATTGTCTACATTCGCCCCCTTTTTGAATACGCTTGTGAAGTCTGGGATAATTGTGGAATTGGCTATTCAGACAAATTAGAAAAACTTCAATTAGACGCTGCCAGAATTGTAACAGGTTTACCCATTTTTATAAAATCGGAGTATTTATATGCTGAGACACTATCAGAGCGGAGATACCGCAGAAAACTCCAATTATTTTTTAATATAAAATGTGGAATGACACCTGAATACTTGCGTCATCTAGTTCCCCCAACTATTCAGAGTACTACTATATACCCTTTGCGAAATGGTGATAATTTAATAGTTCCTTTCTGTAGACTCTCTATAACCAATTCGTCATTTATTCCTTCCACAGTTAAAGAATAGAATAAACTTGACATTGCAATCAGAAAATTAGATTCATTATCCAAATTCAAAAACGCTATTCGTCTTAACAGCCATTCAAATAAGATCTCAATTCCCAAACTTTATTACTATGGCCCTAGAAAGTTAAACGTGATCCTAACACAAATTAGATGTACAGCTTCTTTCCTCAACCATGATCTACATAAGGTTCATATTTTATCTAGCCCAGCGTGTAGCTGCGGTGCCCCCCAAGAAGATGCGAACCACTTCTTTTTTGTTTGTACCAAATATTCTGAAATAAGAAATGAACTGTTTCTCAGCATAAGCGATTTGTCTCAATCGATCAATACTTCACTTCTCACTTCAGGAAGTGAAACCTTAAGCTATGCAGATAATTGCTTTATTTTTTATTCAGTTTTCAGATTCATAAAAAGGTCTAAACGATTTCTAATCGTTTAATGTACTAACTAAACATCATCCAGCATCCATACACACACACACACACACACACACACATACTTTTTCTTCATTTCTTTTTACTCGTTTACTATTTTCAGCTATATTATATGATAAAATTGTATTTTTCTTGTTTTCTTGTGCATTCTCAATATATTGTAATAATGATTGTATATATAGGAGAAGACTCCATAAGTTGGTAAAACTTGTGTCTGATCCTCTTTGTATCATCGATCAAATAAAATAATTATAAACTAAAAATTGGATTCCGTGTGCATCCTCTTGATGCAATATATATTTTGATGAAAATCCTAAAATACTATTCTTTTTCTGACCAGTTATCAAAGGCAGCTTTATTCGTGTTGATAGTATAAAGATACGTTGATAAGTTTCTTTTCGGTTTATACACATAGCTGATTTAGTTTGTATAGTGTAATGCCAACTGTGGTCATATTATATTGTAGCAACTATTTGAAATTTGTTTCACGCACCAATATGTGAGATCAGAAATGGTGCACAGTGAATACTGACTCTGAATTTTGAAATGTATAGCTTAATCCATTTGTTTAAGTATAAGCTTGACCACTGTGTATAAACTGACCCGGCAAAAAATGTTTGAACACGTGCATATCTAATTCCGGAACGGAACCGGACTGCAACAAGGCAAGAAGAAGGTAAGAATTCTGTTTATTTATTTGCTTTTTGCATGAACTTGGGGGAAATAAATGCTTTATTAACCATGTCCTGCTGTCAGATGAAACATTTTGGCTATGTCATCGTATATTAATTGAGAAATAAGCGATAATGTGCCGCAAAATGACGATCAGCTTGACTCCAACCCCGAATTTCGCTCAGTTTCTCTTTGAATAGCTCGAATTGAATGGAACGAAATGTATTGACGGAACGATTGGTGAATAAAGATGACAAGAATCGTCACTGTGTGCTTTTAATTATTGATATAAGTAAGCACGGGGCGAAAGAAATGGGTAATGTCAAAATGGCAGGACCCGGTTTCGTGAATGATGTTACAGCATGATGACCCGGTTTGGTTCCAAAAAAATTATGAACAAACAGGAACCGGTTTCGACATATAAACATATGTGTATTACTGACGTGCTAATCTAAAGAATTATGAACAATTTATACTAAACATTTACGAGAAACACGATGCCTGTTAGACATCAAAAGTATACTTTTGACGCGTATAAGGCATTGTGTTTCTTGTCAATTTTAGTCTCCAAAACTGCAATAGATTGAATATTTTATTCTTTGGTATATATATCATGCATTGGAACTCAGTGCCAGAAACAAAATTGGATATTGTTATTATAATTTGAAACAATGAATATCCCAGACTCTGAGATCCCAGATTCACGAACATTTTACTTTTTAATGCTTTTGGTCCAGTTTTACATTTGTGTATAACTAGATATACAACCAGACAACGTCATGTTAATCCACAATCTTAGTTATGTTGTCGGTTAAGTGATATACACTTTCTTTGTATATTTTGTTTTATTAGCAGGGTACTAACAAACATGGAAAGCCCTTTACCTTACCACTGTTATTACTGCAATGCGACCTTTGCACGACTCGATCAAATGAAAAAGCACTCATCAGAAATCCACAGCCACCATTGTTTATACTGTGATACAACATTTCCACAATTCGATGACTTATTAAAACATTCTAGAGAAAATCATCCGTACCATTGTTATTACTGCAAAACAACCTTCGTCCTATTTGAAGAAGTAATAAAACACTCGACGCAAAACCACGGCTCACTAATGTTGAAAGTTAAATACCTTGAACTGAATCCATCTAGTGGACATTATGGTTACAGAAGCCATAATTTCAATGTTATTCCAGAGAAAATAAAGGCTTTGGGACAAAAAATACAAACAGACTGTACAAGTAATGCATTGACAATACACATAGCCAAGGATAAAAGTACAGATATAACCACTATTTCCAGTCCTTTGCATAAAAGAATGAAAACATCAGTACCAGTTGCTGAATCTATACCTGGTGATGACGATAGACCGCTAACGCCAATGGATGTTGATGAAGAGGGTACTGATGATGACGAAAGAGAAATTCTAATAAAACTTATCCCCTCAGTAGTGGAAACAATGAAGAATCATGGACAATTAGAAACTTGGATTCAGTTTAATCATCTGTTATCAACACAGTCATTTCCAATGGATAATATTGCTTTTCTACTATTTCTAGATGTTGTGCGATGGTATGGCACAACCTCAACAACTCAAATGAGGTACAACGATACAGCAGTAAACAAAATTTGGCGTATAGGATACAAAATGTTCCAAGTCAAGTGGCTTAGATATATGAGTGGCCCTAAAAACAAAGGTGATCTTGTTAATAGATTATCAGCTCCGGGTGAATTTGATCCAAATGGATCAAGAATAAATTTCAGCGTACCATTTGCAAAGGTTACTGGTACCTCAGAATCTCCTGTACCATCGAGCCAAATACGTCCGGGAATATTAACCCATTTACTCGACAAAGTATCAGAGCAAACCAGCAAAGACCAGACATTCAAACTGTGTTTTGATGGAAAGAAAATTAATTGTTCTATTAGTGGAAAATATGGAGATATAGATCTCTTTGGCTTTGAAGGTACACCAACACTTGCTGAAAAACAGCTGAGACTGGAACAGGAGAGAACATCAATAACAGAATTGATTGATATGTTCAGACATCAGACTGTAAACAACATTAATTCCTTGCAACGGATGTCACAAGTAACAAAATCCAATGCAGTTGAATCCATTAGAGCTGTCATACAAGTTTTGTCCTATAGATTGAAGGAGTTAAGGGAAGCACACTTGGCAAAAAGAGATGGCTCTTAGTAAATTTAAGAAAATGGCAGGAGAGGATTGGCGGAAGAGTAAATTGTTACATGTTATAAGCGCATTAGAGACATATCGTTTTGATATAGAATGTTGTATTAGTAATATTGTTGAACTTGTTACTAAACTTGGGTCCGTATTGTCCAGTCTTTGTGAAACAAAAAAAATTGTACATAACCGGTAAACAAGTATATCTAGATACACAAGCTAATTACATACATTACATAAAATATTCAATCTATTGCAGTTTTGGAGACTAAAATTGACAAGAAACACAATGCCTGATAGTGAGATACGCGTCGAAAGTATACTTTTGATGCCTAACGGCTAACAGCCATCGTGTTTCTCGTAAATGTTCAGTATAAATTGTTCATAATTCTCTAGATTAGCACGTCAGTAATACACATATGTTTATATGTCGAAACCGGTTCCTGTTTGTTCATAATTTTTTTGGAACCAAACCGGGTCATCATGCTGTAACATCATTCACGAAACCGGGTCCTGCCATTTTGACATTACCCATTTCTTTCGCCCCGTGCTTACTTATATCAATAATTAAAAGCACACAGTGACGATTCTTGTCATCTTTATTCCTCAATCGTTCCTTCAATACATTTCGTTCCATTCAATTCGAGCTATTCAAAGAGAAACTGTGCGAAATTCGGGGTTGGGGTCAAGCTGATCGTCATTTTGCGGCACATTATCGCTTATTTCTCAATTAATATACGATGACATAGCCAAAATGTTTCATCTGACAGCAGGACATGGTTAATAAAGCATTTATTTCCCCCAAGTTCATGCAAAAAACAAATAAATAAACAGAATTCTTACCTTCTTCTTGCCTTGTTGCAGTCCGGTTCCGTTCCGGAATTAGATATGCACGTGTCCAAACATTTTTTGCCGGGTTAGTTTATCCACAGTGTTGACTGTAATTTTGATTTTCTGTGAGTTTTAACATATTTTGTAATTGGTCTGGATGAGTCAAATATGATATTGTACCTTGTTTTGGGAAACAATAGTTTGTTTTGCGAGACTGTGATGTTCATTTCACAATGCACACGTGATCGAGACCGTTTTTGCAAAGTGTCAAACAAAAGTATACAAAACCGAGTCCCTTGACAACTGAAACGTGTTCAAAGGAAGAAAGATAAAAAAAAAGAAACTCATACAAGATACGCTTGTTCATTCGGGTAACGTTGTTTTTACCAATTAAATGTAATTTAATAGATATTTGTTCTGTTTGACTTTCTATCACATTTAAGACATTTTCCATAAATTCACTGACTCCGAAATAAGTTCATATCGAATTACTTGAAAGGATGGATTCAGGGGCGGGTCCAGGATTTCAAGTTAGGGGGCGAGCCGAGCGGAGGGAGGCGCTAAAATTTTTGGGGTATTTCGTGTGAATAATCACGATTTTACAGCAAAAAATAATATTTTTTTCCAATTTTAGGGGGAGCGCCCTCCCCCCCCTTGTATCCGCCCCTGGGTTTGTCGATCATTGGGATGTCAGAACAATGAAGTATCGGAACAATGGATTGTCGTTACATTGGTGTCTCGGAAAAATGGGGTGTTGGTATATCGAGGTGTACCCATAGTTCTATATCGATGTCACCATTTATCTTAATACATGTTTGTATTGTTTTACATGTTCCGTGTTGTGGTGCCTGTTATGTGATTTCTACGTAACAACGATGTTCGATTCTTCTTTACTCTCATTTGTATCGTATATTTTATTTGTACTTATTTACGTGTTGATAGTATTTGTGTTCCACACGACATAATTTCCATATCAGATACTTGTTTAACAGTACTATGGCGGATGCCACTAGGGAGCAAGAACTGCTTACTCTTCCGGAGTAGAATTCCGATTTTAGTGGAGGTTCATACCGCTCGACATTTAATTTTCTGTGTATTTGTCTGTTTACCTGTGTTTTTTTGTTGTTTTTCTTTTGACTACTGTATTTTCTGTCTTTCGATTTTCGGCTTCTGACTATCTCTTTGGTATCTTCAAACTTTTCCCTAGATATACCGACGACACTTGCAAAAGAGTAAAGACTGGACAAACATTAATCTGTTTTTGACTCCCTTGGTATTTCAACCAAAGATGAGGAAATTCATATTCCATCACTCCACTGGATACCTAAATTGTATAAGTGTTCTTACAAACAGCGTGATATTGCTGAGTCTACCAAATACTCCACGAAGCCTCTTTTCAAATTATTTTAGCAGCGGTCAAACCCGAGCTTCAGAGTTACTGTGATACTAACTACTCTAGGGATATGCATTCTTGAAAATTAGAAAGATCTGTTATCAATGTCACTCTTTTCATGCAATAGCATTAAAACATTTGAACCGCATCGGTGGTGTAATGGTTAGCATGCTCGCCTCGAGTGCGGTAGATCGTGGGTTCGAGCCCCGGTCAGGTCAAACCAAAGACTATAAAATTGGTAGTTGATGCTTCTTCGCTAAGTACGCAGCATTAAGGAGAAAGAGCAGAGACTGGTTGGTTCGGGATCAGGATAATGTGTCCGAGTGGGGTGGCATGTCTGTCCTCGGACTGTTGTTTCAGTGAGCTAGCACTATAAAAATCCAACTAGTAGTGTTGGTCTAGCACAAAGCGGACCTCATCATCATCTCATTGAAAATTAACTTGTTCTTGCCATGATATAGCTGAAAAATTGCTGAGTTGGCGTTAAACAACAATCACTCACTCACTCCTTAAAACATTTAACGTCTACCGTTTACACACGTATTTTCCTATCTAAACTAAAAGACAGATTAAAAGAATAACTTCAACTTTCCTTAAGTGAGATTGACATTAGTTTTAATAAATTACATAAATTATTAACTGACTACTGGGTCGATAATACCATCGTGGACTCATCATCCACCAGCACTAGAGATATCGACCTAGTGATTAAGAATGAACACATATCGTACTGATCAATAACAGTTTATTTTAGTATGGTGTATAAACTACAAACAATAAAACAGAGAACAACTGATGTATACTATAAAAAATATATTTACAAATCACATGACAATAAATCAAGTATTTCTGTCAGTCTGAAAAATTGAATGTCGGTCCATGACACTACCTAGTCTTCATACAGCGTACGATATAATCTTCTGATAAAACTGTCACATCATGAAGCACTTGGAAATTTTCTCTGGTTGTAACAATATCTTGGATAACTTCCAAACAACTCTGGACGACAGGCACCTCCTGTGGGATACAAAACAAATTTTCAACAATGGGTTAGGGTTAGGGTTATGGTGTTTAACGCTACTTTCAACAATATTTCAGTTATATCGTGGCGGTCAGTTTTATTGGTGGAGGAAACTGGAGTTCCCGGATAAAACCACCATCCTGTCCTGTCGCAAGTCACTGGCAAATTTTATCATATAATGTTGTCTCAACTTGAGTACACATCGCCTGAGTGGGATTCGAACTCACAACGTTAGTGGTGATAGACGCTGATTGCATAGGTAGTTATAAATCCAACTACCATACGATCACGATTACGACGACCCCTTTTCAACCATGTTAATTAAACAACAGTGAACAATTGATAACATGTCATATACAGCGTTATACTTCACTGTGTATAAACTGACTCGGCAAAAAATGTTTGGACACATGCATATCTAATTCCGGAACGGAACCGGACTGCAACAAGGCAAGAAGAAGGTAAGAATTCTGTTTATTTATTTGTTTTTTGCATGAACTTGGGGGAAATAAATGCTTTATTAACCATTTCCTGCTGTCAGATGAAACATTTTGGCTATGTCATCGTATATTAATTGAGAAATAAGCGATAATGTGCCGCAAAATGACGATCAGCTTGACCCCAACCCCGAATTTCGCTCAGTTTCTCTTTGAATAGCTCGAATTGAATGGAACGAAATGTATTGAAGGAACGATTGGTGAATAAAGATGACAAGAATCGTCACTGTGTGCTTTCAATTATTGATATAAGTAAGCACGGGGCGAAAGAAATGGGTAATGTCAAAATGGCAGGACCCGGTTTCGTGAATGATGTTACAGCATGATGACCCGGTTTGGTTCCAAAAAAATTATGAACAAACTGGAACCGGTTTCGACATATAAACATATGTGTATTACTGACGTGCTAATCTAAAGAATTATGAACAATTTATACTAAACATTTACGAGAAACACGATGCCTGTTAGGTATCAAAAGCATACTTTTGACGTGTATCACAGAGCTGTCGAAATCTCTTTCCTGTCTGTCAGACAATAGGTCTGGCAGATGTGGACAATGTGTCAGACCAATCAAGCATTTGCCGGACCTACATTTTTTTTACAACTTCAACTGAAATACACATATACTTGCTAAATCCATAAAATGGTTTGTTTACAGCTTCAAGTGATACCTTGGAATACTCAAAGTTAGTACAACACATTTTTGTGTGACATGTGGAAATATAAATACAACACAATAGACTTGTGTATGAAATAAACAAAGATACCAAGTTTGCATAATGCTAGCTATGCACATGTTTCAAGGTGTTACCTCTTATAAGTAGCATTAGGTCTGGACCGAATCAATTGGATGACTGACAACCTAGGCCTAAATTAAAATTAAGTTTGTTTCCCCTTTCACCGACCGACCCTTAAAAAAGCCGCAGAGTCAAAAAAAATTATTGCCAAAACAATTTTTTCTTTTAAATGCGCTTATAACATGTAACAATTTACTCTTCCGCCAATCCTCTCCTGCCATTTTCTTAAATTTAGTAAGAGCCATCTCTTTTGCCAAGTGTGCTTCCCTTAACTCCTTCAATCTATAGGACAAAACTTGTATGACAGCTCTAATGGATTCAACTGCATTGGATTTTGTTACTTGTGACATCCGTTGCAAGGAATTAATGTCGTTTACAGTCTGATGTCTGAACATATCAATCAATTCTGTTATTGATGTTCTCTCCTGTTCCAGTCTCAGCTGTTTTTCAGCAAGTGTTGGTGTACCTTCAAAGCCAAAGAGATCTATATCTCCATATTTTCCACTAATAGGACAATTAATTTTCTTTCCATCAAAACACAGTTTGAATGTCTGGTCTTTGCTGGTTTGCTCTGATACTTTGTCGAGTAAATGGGTTAATATTCCCGGACGTATTTGGCTCGATGGTATAGGAGATTCTGAGGTACCAGTAACCTTTGCAAATGGTACGCTGAAATTTATTCTTGATCCTTTTGGATCAAATTCGCCCGGAGCTGATAATCTATTAACAAGATCACCTTTGTTTTTAGGGCCACTCATATATCTAAGCCACTTGCCATGGAACATTTTGTATCCTATACGCCAAAATTTGTTTACTGCTGTATCGTTGTACCTCATTTGAGTTGTTGAGGTTTTGCCATACCATCGCACAACATCTAGAAATAGTAGAAAAGCAATATTATCCATTGGAAATGACTGTGTTGATATCAACTGATTAAACTGAATCCAAGTTTCTAATTGTCCATGATTCTTCATTGTTACCACTACTGAGGGGATAAGTTTTATTAGAATTTCTCTTTCGTCATAATCAGTTCCCTCTTCATAAACATCCATTGGCGTTAGCGGTCTATCGTCATCGCCAGGTATAGATTCAGCAACTGGTACTGATGTTTTCATTCTTTTATGCAAAGGACTGGAAATAGTGGTTATATCTGTACTTTTATCCTTGGCTATGTGTATTGTCAATGCATTACTTGTACAGTCTGTTTGTATTTTTTGTCCCAAAGCCTTTATTTTCTCTGGAATAACATTGAAATTATGGCTTCTGTAACCATAATGTCCACTAGATGGATTCAGTTCAAGGTATTTAACTTTCAACATTAGTGAGCCGTGGTTTTGCGTCGAGTGTTTTATTACTTCTTCAAATAGGACGAAGGTTGTTTTGCAGTAATAACAATGGTACGGATGATTTTCTCTAGAATGTTTTAATAAGTCATCGAATTGTGGAAATGTTGTATCACAGTATAAACAATGGTGGCTGTGGATTTCTGTTGAGTGCTTTTTCATTTGATCGAGTCGTGCAAAGGTCGCATTGCAGTAATAACAGTGATAAGGTAAAGGGCTTTCCATGTTTGTTAGTACCCTGCTAATAAAACAAAATATACAAAGAAAGTGTACATCACTTAACCGACAACATAACTAATATTGTGTATTAACATGACGTTGTCTGGTTGTATATCTAGTTTATATACACAAATGTAAAACTGGACCAAAAGCATTAAAAAGTAAAATGTTCGTGAATCTGGGATCTCAGAGTCTGGGATATTCATTGTATCAAATTATAATAACAATATCCAATTTTGTTTCTGGCACTGAGTTCCAATGCATGATATATATACCAAAGAATAAAATATTCAATCTATTGCAGTTTTAGAGACTAAAATTGACAAGAAACACAATGCCTGATACGCGTCAAAAGTATACTTTTGATGTCTAACAGGCATCGTGTTTCTCGTAAATGTTTAGTATAAATTGTTCATAATTCTTTAGATTAGCACGTCAGTAATACACATATGTTTATATGTCGAAACCGGTTCCAGTTTGTTCAAAATGTTTTTGGAACCAAACCGGGTCATCATGCTGTAACATCATTCACGAAACCGGGTCCTGCCATTTTGACATTACCCATTTCTTTCGCCCCGTGCTTACTTATATCAATAATTAAAAGCACACAGTGACGATTCTTGTCATCTTCGTTCCATTCAATTCGAGCTATTCAAAGAGAAACTGAGCGAAATTCGGGGTTGGGGTCAAGCTGATCGTCATTTTGCGGCACATTATCGCTTATTTCTCAATTAATATACGATGACATAGCCAAAATGTTTCATCTGACAGCAGGAAATGGTTAATAAAGCATTTATTTCCCCCAAATTCATGCAAAAAACAAATAAATAAACAGAATTCTTACCTTCTTCTTGCCTTGTTGCAGTCCGGTTCCGTTCCGGAATTAGATATGCATGTGTCCAAACATTTTTTGCCGGGTCAATTTATACACAGTGTACTTTCAACTGACTGGATGAAAAATACCAATTCTGGCTTTATTGACACAAGCTGCTTCCTTTGCTCACATTTGCTCTGGTTTGTCCTAGTTAAATAAATTTCATAATACGATATATGGATGAAAGACGAACTCCCAATAAATACGAGAGTGGTGCCAGGTCCTCGGAAGTGTTAACATCTCATTCCGCATACAAGAAACCAATTTGGAAACCCGTTTTATTTTTATTAACAAAGCCATTAAAACAGATTAGAGGTTGTGGCTGCTTAAATGCCACTTTTAAGAATAATTTAGTTATACCAAGCTTCACCAGATTAATTGTAATGACAGTCTTAGCTTCCGTATGCTTTTTGACAATTTCATCAGATGAAAATTGTCTAACCAAATTTGCATTGACTGGTTTATTCAAATCTTACCATGAATGGTGGTTTGAGAGTTTATGTACATTTTTATGTATTACACTTTTTTTGTTTGAGAGTCTTGGGACTTTGTGAAAGTGTATCACGTGTATATGACAACTGCTTATTATTTCATATTTGGTTGGAACTTTGAGCAACATTACTCCTAGGTTGGAACCTAAATAACAGGTAGAAACATTGATTCTGCTTATTACCACAGTCTACTTACACTAATAAATGTATTACCTGAAGCTCTAGACTACATATGGCACTATTTTGGTTTTCTTTAATGGCAACCAGAAGTTCTAACGCTCCACGAGTTGTTATAGAATTACAGTTAATCTGTAAACATCAAATACATGTATTTAATGTGATTAACTTTCAAAAACTAATTACTGGGTGTCCATTATTTAACATCATTCACGTGGAAATATAAATGCCTAATGTAATAGAATAACAGGAAGTGACAATAAGAGCACAGTACAGGCCAGAAGCAAGAATATATATACACAGCTCAGATGTGAAAATACAATCTATATCTATATATATACTATAACATATAAATACGTGCTAATATGTACAAGCGCAAATAAATCTGCATGTACTATATTAAATATATCTGTATTCACTATGACATACATATCTGTAATGTCCCATCACGTCAAATATATCTGTATTCACTATGACATACATACCAGGGGTTGATCCAGGATTTGTGGTTGGGGGGGGGGGGCGTAAGTAGGCGAGGGGTCTGGGGACAGCATACGGTCCCCAGCGGGTCCAGGGCAGAGCCCCGGTAGGGGGCCCAGGGGGGCCAAGCCCCCCGTAAGCTCTGGGGGTTTGAGGAATTACAGACATTTATTTGAACGACAATTTTGAACCAACCACACCATTTTTATCAGACCAAAAAAACTTGACTTTGAGTCTTAATTTTGTCGGATAATTGTTAACAGTATGTTTTTGTCAGATTATAAGAACCTAAAGTAAAACTTTTTTTGAACAACCGTGATGCGAATTGTTCAACTCATGACTGATTGATCACGATATTTTAACCCTTCAAAGAACTATTGGTTTACTAGTTTTAACGCATTTCTCATTTCACTGTACTTTCGGTGCTTGTCCTTTCGGGTGGTTCTAGTTAATACTGCCCGTCCGGATGGAGCTTTTCTTTTCGTCGTTTGATTCATTCATTGAAAACGTATGATTCGACCATTTTTGTTTATAGACAAACAAAAGCAGAAATTGTCAATACATGAACTTGTTGTTGATTTCTGATTAACTAGCGTAACTAAATTAGATGATCAGAATCGTTTCATGCAGCATTAATGTTAAAATATTCGCCTTTGTTTGTCTATAAACAAGAACGAATCATACGTTTTCAGTGAATGAACCAACGGCGAAACGAAAAGCTTCATCCGAGCGGACAGTAATATGATCATGAAGATGTCTTCTGCGTGTAATTCATCAATTTGTATCTGGTTTGGGACCGACCATTTAACTTGCAGGGGGGAGGGACTATGGGGGTTTTTTTTCGTTCAGAAATATTTTTTCGGACAACACGAGAGCTCGAATATATTTTTTTTTGTCGCGCACAGCGCGAAATTTTTTCCAGTTTTTAACATTAGGATATATGACAAAAACTCTGAATCAGATTATTTTTTTATTCCTCCACCAAAATCAGAAAAAAATTTCAGCAACATTGGGAATCAGAATATTTTTTTAGAAAAAAGAACATCAGTATTAGGATTTAAGTTTACTAAATGCTTTGATCTGTAACGATTTGTTTTTCTTATAGTTGTAAAATTGACTGAAGAAATAATGTTTAATTAGCGTGAGAAAATAGTTGATGTATGGTACCTCGGAACCAATCAGAATGGAATAATTTTTGAACTATTGACAGCAATCCATCTATGATTCAGCAAACACACCCAACGTGTATTTACAATGTGTGGAAATATTTTACTACAGGTCACGAGTCAGCCATTCATGAAAAAGTTGTTTGTTGAACTGCTTAATTAACGTTGTATAACATATGCTTTGCGAATTTTAGGGGGGGCCGCATGCCCCGCACGCCCCCTCTAAATCCGCCTCTGCATACAGATTAATACATGGGCATTTCCATATTGGCCTGTTTATCATCCCGAGACCCCCATATTGGCCCGAGACGCAGTCGAGTGCCAATATGGGTCGAGGGATGATAACCAGGCCAATATGGAAATGCCCATGTATTAAACTATTTGTTACATACTTCCGACATCTAGAAAAGAGACACCCATATTGGCCTGAGACGAAGTCCATATTGGCCTGAGACGAAGTCCATATTGGCCGGTGCCAATATGGGCCTCGATATGGAAATGATCTTGTAGTAATCCAATAACCGGTTATTTTCCCGGGGTGTGAAAATATGGACAGTTTACTTCCGATCATATTGGTCATACAAAAATGCCTTTATTTGAACTAAGTATGTAATAAATATCTGTAATGTTCCATCACGTCAAATAAATCTGTATTCACTATGACATACATATCTATAATGTCCTATCACGTCAAATATATCAGCATGTACTATATTAAATATATCTGTATTCACTGACATACATATCTGTAATGTCAAATATATCTGTATGTACACAGGAAAACACAGATATATTAGTTGTTATAGTATAAACATATTTTATTGTCCAAAAACATGACAATGGGATCAGATACAAGTTTTACAACCTCTTGTTTTTGTCGGTACATGTATGTAGAACTACAGATTATTCACCTTTAAACAGATCAAAGTCTTGTTGACAGTCAGAGCTCTGGCAAGATAATGACAACCTTCATACCCGACTCTATTACTGGACAAATCTAGTGTTTCTAGACTGGAGTTTGATACTAATGATCTTCCGATAGCTTCACATCCTGTATCAGTAAAACCATTCCAAGATACATTAAGATGCTTCAAATTATTATTATTCTGAAAGAAATATTAAATTTATAAAGACCATATGGAGAAAGTTAGGGACATATCTGTTATTAGTCATTGATAAAATTATATGCAATTAAACTATATGAAAATTATAACATTAATTAACAATTCTTTGAATCTAAGGGTTACTCATAAGGAAAGGTGTAATCTTACACTGGAGTGCATTGTACTTGATCTCACGCCGATTTATGAGGACGTTCGTATAATGCCATTATTGTTTTGTAGCCGGATTGTCACTTTTTTGAGGTCCTATGGTAGCTGGCTTTGACTGCTAGATTAGAATTTAAAATACAGGAATTCCTGCTCTTCAATGTTTTAGTATTTCAATTTGAGATTGTTCATGGTGAAGCACAACTACAGAAGTTGTGAAGTTGTATACAGGAGTACGTATCTGGTACATTATAATAAATCAACTTTAGTAATAAAAGTACATTGACACTCAATTACAATCAGAGTTTGTTCTACTTTGACCGGATTTGTACTATACACAGTAAAATACTAAAATAGACGTTAGAGAAAACAGACGATGAAGAAGGAACAATCCAGAAACATGGGCAACATTGGGTATCAGACACAGAACGAAGACAAACAAAACAAAACAAAATTATAAAAATAAAACAAAAAACAACAACAACAAAAATAGCAAAACAACACCAAAATAAAAACAAGCAAACAAAAACAACAAAACACACACATGAAACTAAAACTACGAGGATCATAAACCACTACCAAACTAGTGAGAGGAGAGGGTCGTATTGACCCATCTTTTGTTGGTGTCGTCTGGTTTATTTTGTTTAAATGGAAAGGGGATATACAAAATACCTGTAAACTATTTCCTATGGCACGTGCTCCTGCCAGCCGTAGCTGGTTCCAACTCAAATCAAGATCTTCTAAACTGTCGTTGTTTTCTACAAATACATATTGTGATAGCAAATACGTATGGAAGTGTGCTAATATTGTATTATAAAGGCTATGAGGAAGGTATGTTCAGATTTGTATGTTATTGTCAAGTAACTTTAGGAAGTTTGTGCTCGTCTCAACACGAGTTGTGTAGATAACTATTTCTGGTTTTCAGCAAATCAATTTTCAGAATAGTTTGAAGCTTGTAAAAATGCTATTGTGACAGCATCTGACTTGTATATTGTAATATGACACTGGTAACGTTACATAAATGAGTCAGTATTTACAATGGGTAACAAATACATGCACCATACTAAATTACTGGTAAAGGTATTTGCTAATTTTATGCGTTATATTCCCATTTGAAAATGTATCTATAACAGTCTCGATCTCGGATAAGTTATTTCCTGGGACAGTTCGAGGTTGGAAGAAAAAATATTCCGTATATTTATAGTATATTTATAGTAGCTGTAATAAAAGCCGGTCAACTTATATTTTCTCGTTTAACTCGAATACTCTGATATCTGAAAGTACAGTCATAGGTCTGCCCGTCTCCGACACAACGAGGTGTTACTGTTCAACAGCCATTAGTGGAACAGGAACTGCATATCCTTCCGGAGCACCTGAGTTTACCCCTCCCCCCCCCCCTCCGATTTGTAGATTTATAGAGCAAAAGGTATGAGAAATATATTGAGCATGACGTAAGTATACCAGAAAAGCACAGTTTGAAGTTAGGAAAACTATTCATAAAATGTTGTGATTACCCAATGCTTCTGCCAGCTTTACTCCACCTTGTTCTTGAAAATTGTTATTGCTCAGGTTCAGATAATGTAGGTTGTGATTATGCTGAAAGATATAATAATCAGCCGTGTTAATCATGTAGTCTAGACATACCACTGTCATTGTAATTGACAAAGGTAACTTGCATGGTCTTATTTGATAACTAATACAATAAATTGACCTCCAAACCTTCATCACAGTAAAGTCCTTTTGCGACGAATGTCTCAAACACTTGACCTCAAAATTGAAAATTCAAATCATGTACTAGTTTATTATCGAGTTCACTAAGATTAATCACTTGAAGCCAATTCAGGAAGTTAATTTTTACACGTAGGGTCACATGTAGTTAAATTTGGTACGTTGATGGAGCTGTTTTTGAAAAAAAAAAAAAAAAAACGCTACCCGATTCCTATATTTCCTCAGCACTAAACCGTCACCCATTCAATTTATAAGCTAGTGACTAGTATGACCTATTGATATATCATAGCTCACAAAGTCCCACTTATATAATATACTGAATCAAATACCGACAAATCGTCTGAAACAGAAACGTGCAATGCATTTTTATATCTAAAAGTACCAATTCATTTAATCTATAACAAATATTATTTTTGTAGCTCTACAACATATTTTCAACCGATTCAATACGTGGTACAAGCGTGCTTTCGTAACCATTTTATCTTTTTTTCTAATCTTTGAGAAAATGTACTTTAACTGATTAAAATATTAAAATATTACACAAGTTACAAATCTGTGTTTTAAAATAATGTGGTTGCTAGATATATCTAGAGTGCATGTACGTTACTGTCCCAATTTAAGGACAAAAGTATGAAATGCAATTATTTCTAAACGACACTGACAACAAAATAATATATATTTTTGGAACAAATCAATAAGTCTAGTGCATACTTACCACCAATCCTTCTGATAAACAGCAGGCGTCATCATCCCCAAAATTGTTTCCTACATGGATACAGAATTTGGTTAAAAGAATTTCATTTAATTTCAAAGAATCATTGGAAAGTATTTCACTGACTTAAATATTTTTATGTACAACAGGTTCTTGATATCTTTAAAGTGATAAAATTATAAGAATGCTAATTTTCCAGAGCACATGGAATTGCGACCATAAAACTGTTGAGTACTCTTACTCGAAAAACAGCCAATCGAAACACGATATCAAATATATCTAATGTTCTGATTGGGCGAGTTTGGAGTACGACTATGCAAGTTGTACTCAAAAGTTTTATGAACACAAGGTCTGGTCTCATTTACGGGCTATTTTTTTTTTGGTAAAGTTACCCAGCTTGTTGTTTCTCTTAATGTTTTGTAGCAGCATAAACACGTAAATATCTAATTCAGTGCACACGAAACGTTTCTGGAGCAACCTTCACCAGTAACGCTAATAGTACAAACACGAAACGTTTCTGGAGCATCCTTCACCAGTAACGCTAATAGTACAAACATGAAACGTTTCTGGAGCAACCGTCACCAGTAACGCTAATAGCACAAACACGAAACGTTTCTGGAGCAACCTTCACCAGTAACGCTAATAGTACAAACACGAAACGTTTCTGGAGCATCCTTCACCAGTAACGCTAATAGTACAAACATGAAACGTTTCTGGAGCAACCTTCACCAGTAACGCTAATAGTACAAAAAAATGGAAAGCCAAATATTATAAAAGTAGCTGGGAGCAAGTAAACCGATGGGCCTAATCATAATGGTTTTGTAGCTGGGAGCAAGTAAACCGATGGGCCTAATCATAATGGTTTTGTAGCTGGGAGCAAGTAAACCGATGGGCCTAATCATAATGGTTTTGTAGTTGGGAGCAAGTAAACCGATGGGCCTAATCATAATGGTTTTGTAGCTGGGAGCAAGTAAACCGATGGGCCTAATCATAATGGTTTTGTAGCTGGCAGCAAGTAAACCGATGGGCCTAATCATAATGGTTTTGTAGTTGGGAGCAAGTAAACCGATGGGCCTAATCATAATGGTTTTGCATGCACTTTGATATTATACAGATGTTCCTCTTGGCACCTGGTCTTATTTTTACCTGGGTTTGAATGTTGTTTTGCAATCTGTCTTGTATCCAGATCGACCATTTATGAATACCTTTATTGACGTTCTTTATCATACAATCATTACCATGCAGTGATATAAAAATAGTACAATTTTGCCGATTAAACGGATATCAAATATACCTTAAAGTTTCGGTGACTGTTAGTTTCTAGCTATTTTACGAGTATATTAATAATTATAAACCAAAATTAATTAACGAAAATTGATTTTGTGCACTGTACCTGGGGGTTTGTTAAATTTTTGTGGTGGACATAGTAACTATGGAGCAGGAATTTATCAAAATACAATATTTAAGTGTAACGTACCTGATGCCTTCAGTGATATAAGTCTACTTTTTGTACACAGTAACTGTTCTAAAAGTGAGGCACCTTCAGAATTTAAATCGTTGTAGGAGATATCCTGTATATTCAATAAAAAAAATAATTACAAATTGTCATACGTTTCATGGGTATACTGTAAGCTCAGAATAGACAGTATCATCATAAAAAAGCAACATATCACAAAAATGAATAACCATAGAATGAACAGTGCAGAGGAAAATATTGCATTGACGAAACTGTTTAAAGTCTGATGATTTGAAGATGGAAGCGAAGAAGGTACTATGCGGCTTATATAACAAAACTTCCACAATAATATAGAGTAATATAGAAAAGAATATTGAAAGTCAAGATAAATATAAAATTGTCAAAGTAACACAGCTGTAGATGAGACTACCATAATCCGACAAGCCAAGAAGTGACAACATGTCGTCTAAGCAGCAATAAACGAAACTGAAAAATGGAAAAAGGCACAAACAAAGCGATACAGCATCTCCAATATCACAACAGGAGTATAACATGGATATTTAATAGGGAATTCAAAATCACAAACTTTGTACTGTAACACATACATTATTTGGACGGAATGAACAAATGCAACTGTAACATAGAGAACTAGTAATATGATACTGCATCCACATCGATAGACAATAGTTTGCAAATAAACAATAGATCATGTGGGTAAACGGTGGCCGTGGAATGTAAAGGGTGAGATAGTGGATATAATCGAATATGCTTGTCTTCTAACAGACCACAAACGACCATTGCTATGAGATCCCATTAAATTGTTGTTCATTAGAGGCAGTTGTAATTTGTTTTTAAGGTTTAAGGAGTGTAGCATTCTTGTCACACCTACCGTCCTTCACAGTGATTTATGTATTTAATTTGTGTTACACATCTAGTAGATTCCCATTTCGAGGGATTTTATCACACCGTGGAGACCGTAGTTCCCATTCAGTACCCCGGAGTGCTTGGATGGTGGAAAATCAATTGTCCCCCAAATAAAACCCTCACTAAGACCAGAATTAAAACATATAGAAATAATACAAGACAGGGTATCAGGGGCATGGATATCCATAATAAAGAAAATACAAAAATACAACATTATGACAACAATAACCACACAAAACAGAACCAACAAATGTTACAGATTATCTGAAGTTAAAAGGCTGTAATAAAGATGACCATAAATAGAGCAAAAGTGCAGAGACTCTTCATTGACATATAGCTGTACTGTAACATGGGCACATAGAAGATAGAGAGAAAAATGAGAATTGTATTTACAAAACAAGAAGAAGGCACCTCGTCAATGGAATCATGACACATTCATAGAAACAACTGACATAACAGACTATGGAGAACAGAAAATAGAAAACCAAGAGAAAACATAATATGTTCAAGATAATAGACATCAGAAACAGAAAGGAGATGGATTTGATTTTGATTTGATTTTGATTGTGCTTAACGCCACTTTCAGCAATATTTCAGCTATATCATGGCGACCAGTTTTAGTGGTGGAAGAAGTCGGAGTACCCGGAGAGAACCATCGACCATGGGCAAGCAACTGGTAAGCTTAATCACTTGCAGCTGCGAGTCGAGTTTTCTTTTTGTAATTTACAAAGCCGGGCGCGAACCCACGCCGTATTGGTGATAGGCTTGTATGAGTTTTTAGGTAATCCACTGCCTAACTCATTGGGCCACCCGGGCCTCGAAAGAAGATGAAAAGTACTGAATTTAATATATCAGTCCAACTAGACAACAACGTTCACGCTGCATATGACAATCAGATTTTATCAGTATACACTGCTCTTTTATGAATATTTATTGATTTATATGAAATACATAATATAAAATAAAACCTAACTAACCGTCCAAAACCCTACATCAACTCGATTACGTAATTTCTGACTTCACAAACTGAAGTTACTTGGTGGTGAATATAAATTATTCTGTACTATTGTCAGTGAAATGTATGAATAGCTACATACATGTATAATTTTTGTAATCATTAAATTCGTTTTAGAGACTTTATTGTGTTGCAATAACGCATGACTTACCAGATCTATAATGGAAACATTCTCCTCTAGCATCCTGACGAGTTGTTTAAGACCTTCACCACCAAGCTGGTTTCCAGAGACATCTAATATTGTTATAGTGTTGTTCATCTATTTAATAGGGAGAGTGGTTATAATAAAATGAAACATACCACACCATCAGAACAGTCCCAAAATTCAAAATACAAAACGTGGAAAGAGGCATATTCTATTACCCTAACTCACATATACATGACCGTTCACTTTCCTGGTTTAGTACAGACACAAAAATGGCGGGATCAAAAATACACATTTCGGGTAATCAAAACAAGATAATTTCTATTTTGGATGTACATAGTCTTCTGTATTTTAATTAAGGATTTGTGATTTATTTTTTAAATTGTAAGAAATTCTTTTCTGAAATGGAACGAAAAATTAAGAGGGAAACAATTCAGTGGTATATCAAATTTAATTCTCGTCAACGGAATTTTAGAAGCATGCGACTTAGAATAACAAGACATGGTTTTGGTGTACACTTAAGCTGTAAATGATACCACATCTATGACTACAAAACATTACACAGAAAACTAAAGATCGAGCAACACGAACCCCACTAAAAACAGGGCGTGAACTGCTGTTCCTGCTCCACACGTGGCACCCGTCTTGTTATTCCGAGCAATGACAGTGTAGTTATATAATTTAGTGAGCACGACGCGTTTGTAGGATAAATGTCTTTAGATACTCTCAAAGTCAAAAGATTGGTAAGCCAAATAAGTTTTTGGGAGCCATAAAACAAAATCGTCTACAGGTATCCATGGCGGAGGGAAATTAACATTAGCTTTGACGATAATTACACATACATTACGTAAGAACTGTTAATTTAAATCATAATTGTATCTAATAAATCATTAAACGCTGTAAATGGATTGATGATACATTCGGGAACTAATAGTGTAACAGCAGACGTATCGACCCAATGAAAGTATGAACAAAATTAGATATCTAATTCAATGTGCACGGAGCGTGTCTGTAAAACCAGATCGTGACGATTTAGTGTCTTACTAGTTATTGCACGTTTGCTTTGATAATATTTGATTAAAAGAAGATTACCATAATAATTATATTGTATAGTTAAAAGTAATCTATAATTATGTTGCTTTGTAACTGATGTTAGAACATATATTCACAGTTTATCGTTAGTATGCTTAATTAGTAATTTCTGTGGATTATATATTAACTTACAGTTAATGAGTACGCTAAAGGTTGTACATCATAACAGGCAAGTCTACCGTCAGTTATCGACAACTTGTCCGTTTTCAAATTGTTCAGAACTCTGTTTCGAGGGGTAATACCAAACTTCTTACATGAATTTCTATATACTTTTTCACTAGTTTCTACGTCTTTGTCTGCATTTGCTGTAGAGAAGGAAAGAAATAAATATGTACATGTACCGGTATTTAGCACTTAATAATGGGAGCATGGTTATATATATAATCGATATTTCGATTTCTTGTTAACAGTTTATACACAAATATCATGTTGTTGTTTTTTGTTGTTTTTTTCTAATTATTAAGAAAGACTGTAGCTTTTGTGTATTTATGTTCAACTGTATCTGTATATTGTTTATATAAAGGGGAAGATGTTCTAAGTTGGAAAACTTGTATCTGATCCTATTGTCATGTTTTTGGACAATAAAATATGTTTAAACTACACAAATATCACTCTACTGCAGGCTAGGAGCCGCTTCACACTAATTTTAGGGTATGAGTTATTCTAACTGTGAAGACTCTACTGTGACTGTGAAATGTAGAACGGTAAGAAAATCGTTGTTCCTTTACAGTAATTTATGTCTAAGTGTAATGTTGGATAGTCTAGAGAGAGAATAAAATAGGACCTTAAAATATAAATATAAATATGTAGGTTACATATACAGAAACACGAAGGTCACAAATACAGACACACGAAGGTCAAAAATACAGAAAATTGAAGGTAAAAAATATAGAAACCTGAAGGTTACATGTACAGAAACTGAAGGTCTTAAATACAGAAAAACAAATGTCACAAATACAGAAACTTGAAGGTCAAAATACAGAAACATGAAGGTCATAAATACAGAAACCTGAAGGTCACAAAAGCAGAAACTGAAGGTCTTAAATACAGAAACAACAACAGAAACTGAGCTTGGGACAGTCACAAGAATGAGAGTGGTTCAACCCTCTCCTATTGATATCTAGATATCCAGCGGCCAAACATATAAATAGAAACAACTCAAAGGATCACATATGTAATTTTACACCAGCCTTGTCCTCTGTGCGTTATGTACTTCTAATTCAGTCTGTTCTGTTGGGCCACATATGCACTTCTATTTCAGGCTGTCTTCTGTGCCATTTATGTGTTTGATCAGTTTACTCATATGAGTCGTTTAATTTAGCTGTATTTCAGATTATTCTTCTGTGTCGTTACATCTGTAATGTATTAGTCTGTATACCATGAGATTCTAAACAAATAAATCACTTGTTCAAGAATACCAAATATTAAAAGATAAATTCATCTTTCATTTCCGTTGTAACTATTAGTCTTGTTTGAGCCTATCTTTTTTTATGTCATACATTTTTAGCTTTATGTTTCAATGTTCTTGTGTTATCTTTGTGATATGTTTGTACTGTTCCCTCTATTTGGTATATTTATGTTATTGTAGCTCACCACTGTCCCATTAATGAATAAAAACAAAATTAAGTGTATTATTTATTACCATCTCGTTCCTCGTCACTCTCTGAAATAGAGGCATCAATGTTAAAATCCAGCCACAGTTCTGAGTTGGCTCTGGAACTTCTGTTTCCCCGTTCATCCTGGTGGTGTTTGTGGTAACGATCTGATGAATTTTGACTTCGTCGATTTGTGGACAATCTACCAACGCGTTGTCTCTGGTGTGATCGTATTTTATGGTGGATTGGCATACGTTCTCTATATAATTATATAAAACACATCTTATAGCAAAGCTTTAATCAATACTAGAATGAAATACATACAAAAATGGCGATTTATTTTATTTAAACTATTATTCAAATACATTACCCTCATTATAATGATATACACATGTATATATATGATGAGGATAATGTATTTCATAGCCGTAATACATTAGCCCATTTTTACGGTAATTATTCAGAATGAATAAAAAGCTATAGTCAAATGTTTTAAAAACTTTGAGAAAAACTCTAACAGGTTGATATTGAATAAAAACAGCAATACACTAAATCGTCTCCGTAAAACGTAACCAAAATAAATACATTTTTTGTACTTACATATTTGGTATAAACTGTGGTTTTCTGTAGAAATTCCAGTCCTCCTCGGCCATGTTATCATACTTTGAGATTTAGGGTGAGATAACCAAGATGATACATACTTTAGTATTTATTTGTCAACGTTTGTTATTTTTATCTATTTAAGTCCGTCAATAGAGCAGTCATTCCTATTGTAGCAGGCTTTAGAAACGGTTTAAATCTAAAATTATTTATCACATTGTTATATAGACATTTAAAGTTTATTCACGGAGAAAATTGTTATTCTCATAAAAAGAAAATTTTGAGGTAAAATTATTTTTTAAAGTTGATTGAAACTTTACAATTAATACATCATAGATTTTAAAGTAAGATATTCTGAGTCAATTTTAATCTTAAGTGAGAATTATTAAAGCATGAACCAGTTCTCTATAACTTATAAAATCGCATAATACATGTACATCTGTATTTAATTTTCACAATAAGTTATATTTCATGTAATTTAGTATGACATTATAGTATTTCTAACGTTATTATTCGACATTTGGCATTAACATTCAGTTATTAAGTCTCAATTAAATAAATATACATATGTATATACACACATTTTCAGTTTAATATTTAGGTCTAGAAAACATGTAGGCAAAGCATATTTATTAGTGTGGAGAAAACTTAAACTTGTAATTTGTTAAACATTCAATATTTCTAGAGAACATATAAAACATTCATTAGCTCTATAATATAAAAAGCATTCTTTAGTTTCGAAGTACATATAAAAACATTGACTAGCTTCAAAGAACGCATATAAATATTCATTAGAATTAAAAGACCATCTATAGAAATATTCATTAGTTTTTAATAACATATAAAACAGCAAAATAACTAAAAAAAAAGAACACATAGAACAGTAATTAGTTCTGGAGCACATTAAAAATATTCATTAGTTCTAGAGAAGGGCCAAAACATTAATTAGTTCTGAAGCACATTAAAAATATTCATTAGTCCTAGAGAAGGGCCAAAGCATTAACTAGTTCTGGAGCACATTGAAAATATTCATTAGTCCTAGAGAAGGGCCAAAACATTAATTAGTTCTGGAGCACATTTAAAATATTCATTAGTCCTAGAGAAGGGCCAAAACATTAATTAGTTCTGGAGCACATTAAAAATATTCATTAGTCCTAGAAAAGGGCCAAAACATTAATTAGTTCTGGAGCACATTTAAAATATTCATTAGTCCTAGAGAAGGGACAACACATTAATTAGTTCTGGAGCACATTAAAAATATTCATTAGACCTAGAGAAGGGCCAAAACATTAACTAGTTCTGGAGCACATCAAAAATATTCATTAGTCCTAGAGAAGGGCCAAAACATTAATTAGTTCTGGAGCACATTGAAAATCTTCATTAGTCCTAGAGAAGGGCCAAAACATTAACTAGTTCTGGAGCACATTAAAAATATTCATTAGTCCTAGAGAAGGGCCAAAACATTAATTAGTTCTGGAGCACATTTAAAATATTCATTATTCCTAGAGAAGGGCCAAAACATTAAGTAGTTCTGGAGCACATTAAAAATATTCATTAGTCCTAGAGAAGGGCCAAAACATTAACTAGTTCTACAGAACATGCAAAACATTCAGTACTTCTATAGAACATGCAAAACGTTCAGTACTTCTATAGAACATGCAAAACATTCAGTACTTCTATAGAACATGCAAAACATTCAGTACTTCTATAGAACATGCAAAACATTCAGTACTTCTATAGAACATGCAAAACATTCAGTACTTCTATAGAACATGCAAAGCATTCAGTACTTCTATAGAACATGCAAAACATTCAGTACTTCTATAGAACATGCAAAACATTCAGTACTTCTATAGAACATGCAAAACATTCAGTACTTCTATAGAACATGCAAAACATTCAGTACTTCTATAGAACATGCAAAACGTTCAGTACTTCTACAGAACACACAAAACATTCAGTATTTCTATAGAACATGCAAAACATTCAGTACTTCTATAGGACATGCAAAACATTCAGTACTTCTATAGAACATGCAAAACATTCAGTACTTCTATAGAACATGCAAAACATTCAGTACTTCTATAGAACATGCAAAACATTCAGTACTTCTATAGAACATGCAAAACATTCAGTACTTCTATAGAACATGCAAAACATTCAGTACTTCTATAGAACATGCAAAACATTCAGTACTTCTATAGAACATGCAAAACATTCAGTACTTCTATAGAACATGCAAAACATTCAGTACTTCTATAGAACATGCAAAACATTCAGTACTTCTATAGAACATGCAAAACATTCAGTACTTCTATAGAACATGCAAAACATTCAGTACTTCTATAGAACATGCAAAACGTTCAGTACTTCTACAGAACACACAAAACATTCAGTATTTCTATAGAACATGCAAAACATTCAGTACTTCTATAGAACATGCAAAACATTCAGTACTTCTATAGAACATGCAAAACATTCAGTACTTCTATAGAACATGCAAAACATTCAGTACTTCTATAGAACATGCAAAACATTCAGTACTTCTATAGAACATGCAAAACATTCAGTACTTCTATAGAACATGCAAAACATTCAGTACTTCTATAGAACATGCAAAACGTTCAGTACTTCTACAGAACACACAAAACATTCAGTACTTCTATAGAACATGCAAAACGTTCAGTACTTCTATAGAACATGCAAAACATTCAGTACTTCTATAGAACATGTAAAACATTCAGTACTTCTATAGAACATGCAAAACATTCAGTACTTCTATAGAACATGCAAAACATTCGGTACTTCTATAGAACATGCAAAACATTCAGTACTTCTATAGAACATGCAAAACATTCAGTACTTCTATAGAACATGCAAAACATTCAGTACTTCTATAGAACATGCAAAACATTCAGTACTTCTATAGAACATGCAAAACATTCAGTACTTCTATAGAACATGCAAAACATTCAGTACTTCTATAGAACATGCAAAACATTCAGTACTTCTATAGAACATGCAAAACGTTCAGTACTTCTATAGAACATGCATAGCATTCAGTACTTCTATAGAACATGCTAATATAAAAACCATTAGTTCTAAAGATTATGTGAAAACATTAAAGCAAAAGAGAACACATCAAAAACATTCACTAATTCTATGAGGAGGAATATTGGAATAGAGGGACGATCTGGATATAAAAATAACTGTACACACGAAAAGGTAAACAAAACGAAAGAAAAAAACATCAAGACAACGACAACAGGAACACTCTTAAAAACGAAATTACGACCATGTACTACGAAAAGACCAGCTTCCTCTGCTCAACTAATGGAACCCGTCGTGTGTTGTAGGGACGACACCACCATTGCTATGACGTGATAGACACCATACAACCTAAGTAAATACAGCGAACGTAGAATTAGACAAACTCCATATACAAAAAGTATTAAAATCAAGCAACACAATACATCTAGTGTAATGTATAAACACTATTTCTATTTCTATGTATTCATTAGCTCCAAAGAACAAAAGATTCATATACTAGATAACATGCAAAAAAACATTTATTAGTTCTGAAGAATGTGTAAAAACAAATACTAATTTGCTCTAGAGAACGTGCAAAATAATTATTGTTCTGATACATATGTATTTTAGCATTCTATAGTTCTCAAACCAAACAACAGGTGAAACACTCAGGTGATGAAACAGAACTACGAAAAATGGCTTGAAGATATCAAAGAGGCCATCGGAAGCCGTAAATAGTAGAAGGACAGACAGTACAATGACCAAAACAAAACGAGGGAAAAGATCAACAAAGATCCATAAAACAATACATAGAAAACTAAAGATTGAGCAACACGAACCCCTTGAAGACCTCAGGGTGTTCCGGATGGGTAAGTGGTACCTGCTACACCAGTGGTTCCCGTCGTGTTAGCATTAAACGACAGGATACTCATTTGATATGGAAATCGTGTTGGACAACAGTATGCATAAATAAATACAAATAAAATATATAAAACATTATTCCCACCAAAAAATACTTTACCTTATATTTGGAACCGATTTCCAAGTTTATTCCTGTAAAACGATCAAATTCACGATTTCAATAACAAATGACCCAATACTGCTCATGTAAATATCTTTGTTGGACATAGCCCATTCGTCTTGTTGTTATATGTAACACGTTTCAAGCATTAAGAATAAGTGATTTAACATCAAACAGACGCTCATAAGACGATTATACAAATCCAAATTCAAACAATAGTTCAAACCAAAATGCATTTCGGATACAATACAAGATCAAGACAACAACACAAAATTAATAATAAAACATACAAAGCTTAAGAAAGGGCCAATAAATATGCATATATCCTTCACCTTTGCCCCGCTATTGGCTCCTATCACGAAGACGCATATTCAATTTAACCTTCTATATACTCAACTTACAGATTACAGCACACTATTCTCAATGTTTTATTACAATGTAAACGAATAAGTGTTGTTGAACGTCACATGAACTATAGGAATGACAGCTATATCAACGCGAGAACAAGTTGCGTTGTAATAAAATGACGATGATGTCTGTTTTGTACTACTAAGCCAACACGCTTGGTGCTATCTCACTAAAAACTAGTTCGCAGGTAGACATGCAATTCCACTCCGACATAACCCCGAGCTAATCAATCTTAAGGTGGGTGCTTAGATGAGAAGCATAAAATACAAATGTTGTAGTCTGTGGGTGATCCAACCAGAGATCGAACCGCACTCCGAGCATGTTAGCCATAACATCAATGATGTGGTTTGATACTCCGAGCATGTTAGCCATACCATCAATGATGTGGTTTGATACTCCGAGCATGTTAGCCATAACATCAATGATGTGGTTTGATACTCCGAGCATGTTAGCCATAGCATCAATGATGTGGTTTGACACTCCGAACATGTTAGCCATAACATCAATGATGTGGTTTGATACTTCGAGCATGTTAGCCATAACATCAATGATGAGGTTTGATACTCCGAGCATGTTAGCCATAACATCAATGATGTGGTTTGATACTCCGAGCATGTTAGCCATAACATCAATGTTGTGGTTTGACACTCCGAGCATGTTAGCCATAACATCAATGATGTGGTTTGACACTCCGAGCATGTTAGCCATAAGATCAATGATGTGGTTTGACACTCCGAGCATGTTAGCCATAACATCAATGATGTGGTTTGATACTCCGAGCATGTTAGCCATAACATCAATGATGTGGTTTGACACTCCGAGCATGTTAGCCATAACATCAATGATGTGGTTTGACACTCCGAACATATTAGCCATAACATCAATGTTGTGGTTTGACACTCCAAGCATGTTAGCCATAACATCAATGATGTGGTTTGACACTCCGAGCATGTTAGCCTTGACACTCCGAGCATGTTAGCCGTAACATCAATGATGTGGTTTGACACTCCGAGCATGTTAGCCATAACATCAATGATGTGGTTTGATACTCCGAGCATGTTAGCCATAGCATCAATGATGTGGTTTGATACTTCGAGCATGTTAGCCATAACATCAATGATGAGGTTTGATACTCCGAGCATGTTAGCCATAACATCAATGATGTGGTTTGACACTCCGAGCATGTTAGCCATAACATCAATGTTGTGGTTTGACACTCCGAGCATGTTAGCCATAACATCAATGATGTGGTTTGACACTCCGAGCATGTTAGCCATAACATCAATGATGTGGTTTGACACTCCGAGCATGTTAGCCATAACATCAATGATGTGGTTTGATACTCCGAGCATGTTAGCCATAACATCAATGATGTGGTTTGACACTCCGAACATGTTAGCCATAACATCAATGTTGTGGTTTGACACTCCGAGCATGTTAGCCATAAGATCAATGATGTGGTTTGACACTCCGAGCATGTTAGCCGTAACATCAATGATGTGGTTTGACACTCCGAGCATGTTAGCCATAACATCAATGATGTGGTTTGATACTCCGAGCATGTTATCCATAACATCAATGATGTGGTTTGACACTCCGAGCATGTTAGCCATAACATTAATGATGTGGTTTGACACTCCGAGCATGTTAGCCATAACATCAATGATGTGGTTTGACACTCCGAGCATGTTAGCCAAAACATCAATGATGTGGTTTGACACTCCGAGCATGTTAGCCATAACATCAATGATGTGGTTTGATACTCCGAGCATGTTAGCCATAACATCAATGATGTGGTTTGATACTCCGAGCATGTTAGCCATAACATCAATGATGTGGTTTGACACTCCGAGCATGTTAGCCATAACATCAATGATGTGGTTTGATTATACTGTATGATCATGTTGCATCTCCAAAATGTCTCCTAAATCGGAATATAGCTTAACCTTGACATCAAAGCTTAAAATGGACAATAGAGGTCAATAGAAACATTGACAAATAACGATGATCTTGAGGAAACAGAAAAACAGCGTCACAAGTGAAATGGTCTTGTGGAATCAGAAAAACAGCGTCACAAAGGAAATATAATAGGAGATACACATCAAATATGTTATGTGAAGGAATATCCTTCCGGAGCATCTGAGTTCACCTTCGGTTTTTAGTGGGGTAGGTGTTACTCGATCTTTAGTTTTATGTGTATGTTTTGTAGACCGCTGTTTGTCCTTTTGTCCTTTTTCTTTTGGCCATTGTGTTGTTTGTCCTTCTTCGATTTACGGATTCTGATTATCCCTTTGGCATCTTCAAACTCTTCTTCTAAATCTTTGTTAACTCCCATGAAGCATGGTGTGAAGATTACTAAACGCAGATGAACAGACAAGGAATAGAAATACCCATGTGTCGCCTCTACTATACAGGCAACGCATAAATAGGAAAGGTTATAACATTTCATTCTAATTAAATTTCAATTTAATTATCCACAGTACGGTTCTATTTATAAATAAATCAATTGAAATCATAACCGATACATGCACTTTAATTGCACGGTGTGCCAATTTTCACATATTAATATAAATCTCCCTGTAGTGATATTAAAGTAAGACAATCCTCGTTTACATTTTGTATAGAACGTTTGGCAAATGTATGGCATTTAATTATATATATGTTGAGTACAGTGCTAAATATAACATGGTTTTACTAAATAGTTTTAAAATTTATTTATCTCATTTTTCAACTGATCGCATAACGCAGATTTAAATCCAGATAAGACGAATATAGATTACGAAGTCAAAAACTATATTCATGCAAAGTGATAATAGGATCAACAGTTTTCCTTTAATATAAATTGACGTTAGCTTAACACATACCAAGTGTACAGACACATAATCATGGTTCACGTGTATACTAAGATTGTAATAGGAATAATATCCATAATAGTACTGTTGATTTAAATAGTTTCAAATACATAAACTTACGTTAACTTACGTCTCATTGAGATTCTGAGGGATGATCTGCCACATTTAGCTATAACCCAGAGTTCCTGATGGACGACCTGCCTGATTTTTTGGTGGTGTCCATGTTGCTCATCTTTCTTATTTTTCTTGTGTTTTTTGTGTTTTGTGTCTTGTGCCCAATGTTACCTGTGTCTCTGGATTGTCCATTTTTGATGATTGTTCCTTCGGTTTTCTCTAACATTTATTTACATCCATATAATTCCTTATTAATTTCATATTGACAAAAGTCGACTTTGCAACTACGAGCAGCGTAAGCTAACAGCTAATTTCCTTTTTCGGACATAAGTATCTAAGTCTTTGAAAAAAGGCAAATCTGCACATTTTGTGTACTTGACAAAAGAACACATTTTAAACCAATGAACTGTTAGCAACTCTGAAATTGAGAAATATTACATAATTTCTTATTTGTAAAATCTTTATAGATTTCTGTTAGCCTAGACATACATGTATCTCACACATGAACAGATGGAAATATCATTTAAATATGATAACACTGATTTACACCTACGATTGCTTGATTGTTGCTTAATGTCAAGGGACAGTGTTTTAACTTCATTCATAACAATCAATAAATAAATCATAGAGGTCACGCTGTGGTGGGACATTGACCGGACGTTTCGATTTTCAGATGAAGAAAAGGAAGATATAGTATAATGTCGGAAATATTTGCCTAATAACAGGCCTCCAACGACACCTTTTAGCAAACTACATTTGCATTGTTCATCAGTAGCTCTACAAGTCGTCCTTTATAAGCAAGAGCATTCTCAAAGTACGAAGGAATCACTTTCCTCCCATCCCTTTCGACAGGGGTGTCCTCTATTTGTGGGGGTCGAATCAGATACACAATATAGAAAACTTTATTTTGATTCGGCATGTCAACAACATAATAACATAAGCTCTAGAGAGCTTTTTACCGAATATAAAAACATATAAATTAACATTAAAAACAACTTATGTCATGCACTACATAAAGTCATAGTAATTACATTTAAACAAGCATGCAAATTAGATGTACTATTGGCAATCACAAACAGCAATTCATGTGGCAAGTGCCTCTCTAGTAGCAATAAAAAAGTAAAATATGCTAAGAATAAGCAATGATGGAAAAGCATTAAAATAAATCAAAATGATATGCTAAAAAATATCAGAACACAAAATAATAAAATAAAGCAAAGATCACATATAACAAGAAACTGAAAGCAGAACTAAATGCATGCCATAAGGAAGGGATGTAAATGAATGCATTGTGTTTGGGGGATGTCACACTTCTTGTACGTAACATACAATCTACAGCATCTTCTAATTAGTAACATTTGTTTGGACGTGTCTTTGGTGGCACGTTGAACGCAATTGTTTTGAGTTATCCTAATATTACTTATTGTGATCAAGACAGCTATTACTGTGCCATCTCATTATAAGCACCCTTTTAACTATAATTTTTGTACTTCTTTTATTATTTGTTAACTTGCTCTGATCATTTAAAGTAATCAAAGAATCAAACAACAGGTGAAATAATGTTCAAAGATACGCAAGTCCAAACTTTATATAGTATGCAGAAAGATCACTATCAGAGAATATACAGGAATGTGTATTGCAAGTTTAATTTAATGAAACAAAATGGCAGGCACTATGTCAACACGACGGATGCCACTAGTGGAACAGGAATTGCTTATCCTTCCTGAGTACACGGTTTAAAGTGGGATTTATGTTGCACAATCTTTAATTTTCTGTGTATGTGTGCTATGGGTCACTCTTTTACTTTTTCATTTGGTCATTGGATTGTCTTACCTAATTACGGCTTCTGATTACTCCTTTTGGTATCTTCAAACTTTTCTTAATAGTTATTTTATTAATCGGGCTTATTGAATTGACTGTATGATATAAGATTAATTTGGCATTAATCACGGGTTTTTAGTAAATGTTTTCATTCATTGAAATATGTTCTTATTCATTTTTGAATAGTAGGATGTTCTCTGTTATTGTACGGACTATATAAAAGCACAAGCAAAATAACATTAAATTTAAGGATCATGTTTATCCAGGCTGTTGGAACAATAACAATGTCTTAATTACTGTAATTGTGTGAGTTTTCTAATTGTAATTGTGTTAATATTTTGATGGGGTTATGGTGTTTAATGCCACTTTCAACAATATTTCAGCTATATCGTGGTGGTCAGTCTTATTGGTGGTGGAAACCGGAGTACCCATAGAAAACCACCGATCTGCCACAAGTCACTGACAAACTATATCACATAATACTGTATCGAGTACACCTCGCCATCAGCGGGATTCGATCTCACAATTTTAGTGGTGATAGACATTGATTGCACAGGAAGTTGTAACTCCAACTACCATATGATATCAACCACGATGACCTAGTGTTGCCTATAATTAATATAATTTGCAAAAGTGTTTTGGTTCACAAATATGTACATAATATTCTAAGATATATATGCTATTTGAAGGCTAATCATTTATCGTTAATCATGGCGGCCATTTCAGTTTACTCTTTACACGTGTAATTAACAACACTCTACTTGTTCAGTCCCCAAGATAGAATTAGCACTGAATGAAAGAGAAATTATAATTTTTCTTTATATTTCTTCATACTATAAACATATTAATGTGTGTGTGTGCATTGGTGAAAAAGTAGAATATGCTTGTTTGATGATGGTGTTTAACGCCACTTTCAACAATATTTCAGTTATACCGTGACGGTCAGTTTTATTGTTGGAGGAAACCGGAGGACCCGGAGAAAACCACCGACCTGTCGCAAGTCACTGACAAACTTTATCACATAATGTTGTACACCTCACTCTATTGAGATTCGAACTCACAACATCAGTAGTGATAGACACTGATTGCATAGGTATTAGTAAATCAAACTATCATACGATCACGGCCACGATAGCCCCGAAAAAGTAGAATACAAACAAACCTTAACTATCGTGTCTAGTATATAGTTAATGGCTTTTAATTTTGAATATATATTACAAACAATTTTGAACAAGCAATTTAAACGCGGCCTATCACAGGGTTACCTAAGATTATCCCCAGATTTAAATCCAATATTGTAACGTCCGAAATATCTTTATTGAACATTCCTAATTTGTTGTACTTATTCATTTATTTCTGTATCAAAGTATCCATAAACGTGTTGACACATCGTAGTTATAATGAATTTAGAGGCTATGTAAACGTAATTGTTTGTTAGAACTGACTAATACATTTATTTAGAGGCTATAAACGTAATTGTTTGTTAGAAATGACGTAATACATTCATACAAAGTTACTTGTTTTATTTATATGTGAAATTCAAAATTTTATTACAATTGACAGTCTCTGTCCGAATTCTTTTTATTAAACAATTTCCTTTTTTTCATTTCAACTGTCATTTACAATTTTATTTCTTAACCAAATAAGAAAATAGCATTTTTCTCTCATTACATACACAAGCTTTTGATAACTCCCATTAAAAAGTAAAATCATACAGTACGTATGCTTTGTAATCGCACCAGCTTTATAAAGGCTACAAATTTCAGCTAAAACAAAATGAAAAATCAAGGCATATCACACGATCGGAACAGTTCCAAAATCTAATATAAAAATCGTAGAGAGAGGCAAAATCGATACCCAAAATACACAAAACACGACCGCTCAATTTCCTGGCTTGGTACAGACACTTCAATTAAAAGAAACGGGTTTCTGAAGCAAGATGATGGGTATTTTGAGAAACCTGCCTTGATCATAAGAAGGATGTATCATTCCTGTGGCACCGTGCCTTGATGTTCATTGCTGGTTTGTCATAATCTTATTGTTATCCTTTATATATATATCTTTATTCTCATAATCCAAAATACAATGGTATAGAGAAATACACAAATTACATATACAAAGACAAAATGAACAAAAAGTAAGATAGAAGAGCTTTGTAATAAATATTTTGTAGCAACATTCTTGAGTAGTACCTGTATACGGAGTTTATGTATCTAAATTAATAAATAATTCATAAATAGATAAATGAAAAACATATAATACATATAATACGCTCATTTACAATAAAAAGTGGCGGGGTTAAACTATTTTTATGAGAGAACGTTAGTATACAAAGGGAGATAATTCAGATATAAAATCACGACTATGCTATCCCACAACAGAAGACATACCCCCTTTTTTAAAACATTTTCAGAAAGTAAACAAAAAGGGTGGTAATTATGTGTCACGACCGAGTGTTACTTTTTAAGTTACTAATTTAACACCAATCTTATTAAAATCAGACCTCTCACTTGCTCCACTTTACTGATATGTCGCGGCGTGAGATATATGAGGAAATCCCATTACGGGTTACATAAGTAGTATATCAGCACGGTTCAAGTCATATTTCGGGAGGATCAGGAATTGGACCATTACGCATAACCGGAAGTGACGGAAGTGACGTGACCGGAAGAAGTGACGTTACCGGAAGTGATGGGGAATGACGTCACGGAAGTATGTTCTGCGCATGCCGGATTTCCCCCGCGTTTTTTTTCTTATTATAGTAGTAGTACAAAATGTACCATTGTGCATGACTGACATTGCTACCGGATGTGACGTGACCGAAAGTGACGTGACCGGAAGTATGTTCTGCGCATGCCCGGAAGTGGGGGTTCCCACCCTTTATTCTGGTGTTTTCGAATATTTTCGAGGTTTTTCGTTATGTTGTGCAGTACTCATATGGTGCTTTCTATCACGTCCGCGTTCTCACTGTGGTATTTCTACTAAATAACCTAAGAGTCAAACGAATGAAATGGTACAGGAATTCTCATTGTTGCATGTATAATGAAATCTGTAAGCTGCATTGTCTATGAAATTAAAAAAGTTTTGTAACGATAATGTAAACATTTAAAGGAAATAAGTAATAACGTTGTATTTTCAAACGTTGCGATTTTTTGTTGTTGTTGTGAAAGACGACTTATTTTTGAAAAAGTACGGGAAAATGATACACGGAAAACAAGCAACGTTACATTTCAAACGTTGTATTTCAAACATTGCGGTTTGAAAAAGTACGGGAAAATGAAATGTTTTTATAAAGTCATCCACGCGGAAAACAAGTAACGTTGTATTTTTCGACAAAGACGTAAAAGAGATTGAATCTTTACACAGAGTTAACAGAGAAGTAGTAAGTATCTTTAAAGAGTTATTTATAATAGAAAAGGCACATATTTAATTTGCTTAAATCTTTGTCCTTCACTGACGTATCGTTGACTGATATGTTTACACGTTTATTCTACGGATGACCATTCATTTTGAAATGAAGTGGGCTGTTCTCAGGTAGTGATGAAGGAAAGTCTTTAGGTATCAGAGAAGGTGTATGTTGACGTAAAACGTGCTGTTTTAATCTATACTTTCGGGTATAATTCTTTTCACAAGATATGCACTGATATCTTCGCTTGCCCATGAACAAGGGTATACTGATTTTTTTTTCTTCAAAATTTTGTTCTTTTATAATATTTTTACTTGTTTATATGACGTCATTATCTTAATTTTTCCCATTTTTTAATTCTTTTAGTTCTCGGTAATTTACTAAGCGACAATTTTGAAAGAGCATAAGGAGTTTTGACATCTTGAACTAAGTAATATTTTGGTACATTTTTGTATTTTAAAATTTCATAAAATTGTTTAGGAGGGTTCTTTTTTGATTTTGAGCGGTGATGTTACATATCTGACATAATCTATAAGGTGATCCCCCGTTTGTTCATTGATATGTAAAAGATTGTTTTTATTCAAATACAAAGTTTTGTCCGCATTTGTTAGGATCCATTTAGTTAAAGATTTCGCTTTCATTTTATATTGTTTAGGCAATTCATCGACAAGTTCCAAAACAGAAGTATCAAGGTCGGGATAAAAATGACCTTTTTTTCTAAAGCATTTAATTTTCGCTTAGGTATTAGCATTCTCTATCTAGAGTTGTCGTTCCTGCTATGCTACACTCCATCTCTGTCAACGCCCATTTTACAAGATTTTTGTAAAATTTAGAAACAGTAAAAAAATGTACTTAAGGTAGAGAACACTATGGGCAAAAAAAACTAGTCAGTGAATTTTTTTGAATTTCATATATATTGTATGGGGATGTACCTAACAAAATATCAAAATTTGAGAATAGATTTCCAGGCTTATCTTAAAAATATTCCCTGAAAGAGTTACCCCCACAGGGGCTCGCAGTTATATTTTCACATCACCAGGTATGTATTAAAAAGAAGAAGGGAGGACACTTTTTGGGGGGCCAAAGGTGAAAGTAGAGTTTCGGCACCTTTTTTCGCTTCAAAAACGGTTTAGTCTTAGTTCTTCCCATAAAATTAATGCAAATATCGATGTTTTTTGCTGATTGACTGGTTTACAGTGGAATAACACTCGTTTTTAAATTCCAAGCGGTTTGGACAATTTCTTAGCATACTCAATTCCGGTTTATACGGACTAAATATCAAGGTGAGTTTTCATTGGTCGAAGGATTTAAACTGGCATTTTTGCGGGAAATTATTTACTCATCTTGTCAAAAGATATTCTTAAAATGCTGTCTTCCTATATTTCCAGATAGATTGAGACAAGGAAAAAATATATTTTAATGCAAGAGATTTAAGTTGTCTTTTTTCCTACTTTTTAAAATTATATTTCGATTTTTTTTATTTCTATCAATATTATTAAGTCCGTATAAACCGGAAATTAGTATGATAAGAAGTTGTCCAGACCGCTTGGAATTTAAAAACGAGTGTTATGTCACTGTAAACCAGTCAATCAGCAAAAAACAACGATATTTGCATTAATATTATGGTAAGAACAAAGACTAAACCGTTTTTGAAGCGAAAAAAGGTGCCGAAATTCTACTTTCACTTTGGGCAGCAAAAACAGTGTTCTCTCTTCTCTTTTAACATATACCTGGCGATGTGAAAATATAACTGCGAGCCCCTGTGGTTACCGGGGCCGTAGCTATAATCCGACAGTCCGATAGTTCGAGAGTCCGATAGTCCGACAAATGCTTTAAACTGATGAAAGTTTTGAAAAATAATTTGGCCAAAAATGATATATTCGTAATTTCAGGATATAGGCCATTCATTTTTATACGCCCGTCAAAATACGGGCTTATTATAGCATACCGCTGTTCGTCCGTCCGTCCACGCCTCGTACGATAACATTTCTCACTTGTTCCCCCTTTTACTGATAGGACACGTGGTGACATACATTGTATTGATAAAAGGGGGAGCAAGTGAGAGGTGTGATTTTAGTCAGTTTGGAAAACGATAGTTTTCATATGGGGGGGGTATCATGGCACAGTTGTTTATTTTGTCATATTCCAATGCTGTTTCTTTCCGTGATATAAGGGGTCACTTAGGGACAATTCCTTCAATCGTAACTTTTTATATATGCGTTTGTCGTTGAAGGCGACTATAGCAGGGTCACCCGTCGGAATCCCGGGGAATAAAAATAGAACCAACTTGTCGTCGGAAGAGACAGAAAAACAAGTTCCCGTGTTAAGCCGTTACCCATGTTGACCCATCCCAGAGTCCCCTCTTTCTGATTTTTTGTTTACAAACTTTTCTCATCCTGAATATGACTGAAATATTGCTTGCTGGACCTTAAGCAATCAATCAATCAATCAATCAATCAATCAATCAATCAATCAATCAATCAATTCGCACACATTATTGTATCCAGCTCTATTGGTGTGTCGACATTGCTTTCTAACATAAATATTCCATGATAAAGGGCGGGGGACACTGGTACGCTCTCCTTTTGACTTTTCCTTTTTTTGTATTTCTTTTTTTTTGTGTATTCATTTATTTCATCTTTCTTTTTAATAGTGACTTTTCTTGGCTGGACTCGGCTACACGCTACTTAAATAAAGCCTGAAGTAGTCGCTACTAAAAAATATACGGGATACTTACACTACCGGTTCATCACGATTGGATTCAGGTCTTTATGGAGTCTGCGTTGTTCATATATGTGTTTTTTTTTAGCTCTTGTGTGGCCCTGCCAATTGTTTGTCCGTCTATGATATCGTGTTTCCGATGTTCTGGACCTTTCTTTGGTGAGTAAACGGTTCGGTTTCTGGCCCCATATTACACATGTTATAGTGTTAACTTTCAAAGAAATATAGCATTTGTCGGACTATCGGACTGTCGGACTATCGCACTGTCGGACCGTCGGACTATCGGACTGTCGGACCGTCGGACTATCGGACTGTCGGACTATCGGACTCTTTAAGGTAGAGACCCACATTTCATACTAAAATAATTTGTCATTAAATTTCCTTAAAACTGGCCAGATTGATTGCTTTTGTGGCAGACTTTAAGGAAATTAATTAAAAAATATAGGTCACCAGACTATTTTTCAAGATATAAAGCATTTAAATCTTCAACTCTTATAATGCATTGTATTTGAAATGTATAAATTCTCCTCAAAATTCTTGAATATCGAAAAATCATGTCATTTAAAATTTCTAAATTTTTGATATAATATGGTGCATTTTGTTTTATTTTCAGAAGTATAAGGAAAGTCTGGGGTCATAATATTAAAAACTTCAATATTTAACAAAAACATGCAAAACTCATCATATTCTAATATCATTTGAGACATGATTACCTCCCTTGACGAAATGCTTCATTTTGCATTTTACACATATAATGTATTATTGCCAAGAAATTACTGTATTAAATTTGTATTTCAGCTTAATTTGAGAGCTTGCACAAATCATATGTAGAAAATTCAAAAAGCAAAATACCTCGTAAGAAATACTGCAAATATAATTAATAATTATTACCACATTTTATTCAATATTCTTAAAAGTCATGTGACTAGTGTCAGTCTCTACCTTAAAATTGTTTTAATTATTGTAAATATCAATAAAGATGAAAACAAGTCACTCATTTCAAATCAATTCTCTCTTAAAAATGGTGTGTGATCGTTTTTAACTTTTTAATTTTTACCTCCACAAAATAGTTCTTGGGGGGAAAATCATTTTTAAGAGAGAATTGATTTGAAATGAGTGATTTATTTTCATCTTTATTGATATTTACAATAATTAAAACATTTTTAAGTACATTTTTTTTACTGTTTCTAAATTTTACAAAAATCTTGTGAAATGAGCGTTGACAGAGATGGAGTGTAGCGTAGCAGGAACGACAACTCTGGATAGAGAATGCACCCTTTGCATGACATCCACTGCTACAAATAGCTGTCATTATCAGCAGAGAAACAACTTTCCCTTTTATACCTTACTGGGTAGTGGTTGCGTGTTAATTTCATATTCTATGTTATCACTGATCATTGCCTGGCTAGGTTAGGATTATTTATCAGAAGCTGAAACTGCAGATAAAGAAACTTTGCTATATTGGTGCAGCACGGTATCGCCGCATCGGATGTAATCATGACAATGTTCAAATTTAGTTACCGTAGATGACACTGAACATTTCAGGTGTAAAATTACCTGATTATGAAAAAAAAATTGAGGATGAAAATAATTGACATTTTATGATTTTAGTTGTCACATTAAAAGAAACATACTTCTTTTTTTTACGAAGGTATTTTTCCCTGTATCAATGTTAGATTTACAGTAGCATAATATACAGACAAACCAATTATTAATTGTCATATTAGAAAGAATACAGAAATAGCTGTGGGTATTATTTTTAAAATATTTTCCTGCATCAATGTTAAATTCAAAGGAACATAAGAGTAAAACCCGCCATTTTGAATAAACGTCCAACGGCGGGAAATATAATAGTACTATTTTACCTCCTTCACAAAAGACTTTCTAACTCCGAACTCCCGTATTGTCGTTGCCTTATAGAGTTGTAAATATAGGTCAAGATGCGCAGTGGAATGTAAACAAACCCAGGATGTGTAAATTATCCACTACGAACTGTTTTTTTCTGGAAATATTTGACTTTGATTATTAGCATAAGTCAAAATGGTAGAAGTAAAATGGCACCATTTTGGCACCAAAACCTATAGATATTTTTTCTTATCTGTATAAATCTCATTATTGTTTTAATTAAAGTGAAAGTAAATCGATTATCTATTTCTGGACGCAGCTTGTAGGATAAATGACGTCATCGACATCTGAACTCACGTGACAGTGCATTCCAAAATGGTGACCCATTTCAGGTGTTGACCGATTTTAACGGACGAGAGGATATAGGGTCGAAACATGTAAGTTGCTGTTAACATAATTAAGATTGTATGAATATTGACACGAACAAGTTAAAATAAGGAAAAAGAGATGAAATAATAAAGAAATAAAGACATTTTATTGAAAATAAATATGCCAACACAAAGTTAAAAAAAAGGGGGGTGGTAATTCCGTGTCACGAGCGCCTGTGAAAATTTAATTTTAGTAGATCATATTCAATTACACAGTTATCGATCCTAACTTATATATGATGTTGTATGACCTACTGGGGTAGTAATATAAATCATTTATAAGATTAATTTTAACACGTATTTCTTTTAGAAATAAACAAACAGTAAATAGTTTTAGCCTATTTATATTATAAACAACTCGCCCAATAGCTTTCAAACAAACCTTTGTGGTCCTTTCTTATTGTATGTTTTTGGTTGTTACGATTTGGTTATTAGTTGTACCCATATACGTCAATATTTGAACTTCCGGATGAATTGGAACGTGATAGACCAAAAGCAGTGTAAACAAAATAGCTTGTATTTTATTGCATGACAACTCTGCAGCTGTTTTTATATCGACATGACAATGATTGACAAGTGATTGGAGATATTCTTCATTCTTTGGGCTTATATTGGTAAATAATTGGTTATTTTACCCATTGACCTACTTTATGAATATGATCGACCTTGTACTCTTACCGACTTTGTCAGGATTATTTACCTTGTAGATTAGAAGAACATGAACGTTTTATTCACTTTAAAATTTCCAAAATTATTTGACTTGCCAAAAAATGTATTCACATGTACAAATTTTATGCAATAATACTATTTTCTAAAAGATGTATTTGAATTTGTTAATGTATTGATCACTTTCCACTAGAATCTGAAATTTTATCAATAAAAAACCCCTGTCCCTGTAATTTACTATCACATATCTACACTACCAATGAATATTAAAGATTGATAGTGAAGGTATGTGCATAGTAAGATTATGTGTGTCTTTTAATGATGAAACAGTAGTAACAAGGTGTTTCAGTAAAAAAATATACTGGTCCAACATTTTTGCACTGCAATTCAGTGTTTTACAGGAAAAAACATATTCTGGCAGTGGAAGTACTAGTCCGAGATTCCTCTGCCGTCCGACGGCTTTTTTTCTGACTTGCTGGAACCGTGGGACGTCAGAGAGCTCTACATACGGAAAACAGCAGATTTGCCGCTGCAACTCTGCGTCGACACATTTTCACGTTTTGTGGCTATCAGATTTTATTTTTTATCCGAAACCCTTATATAAATTGCTTCACCAATCATTTTTCTATTCATTCATAACCATCTCACCCTCAGAAAGTGGTGTTACACTCAATTACAGCACGATTTTGCCTTAGACCATCATTTCGCCATGTTGACTTTCATTTTCGAACCTACAAACATGTTCTCGCGATACTAACTGAATGATGACAGCAATGCATTGCATGATGGGAGCTACTTAATGCAGCGTGCCAAATTATTTGCATACGTAAACAACAACATAGATATAAAGCGTATTCTGCATGATAAACAGTTCCATCTACAGCTCAAATCAGAGCAGAAGGAAATGATACAAAATGTGTTGGAAAGAAAAGATTCAATGGCAGTGTTACCCACGGCTTCGGAAAGAGCATGTGTTACGTCACCCCTTTTTGGACAAAGTAAGATCATTTTTTTTATTATGGTTATCTGTAATTCACTATTGCTGTTAAAATCATTACCAATCAATGTAATCGACTATTAAATTTTATGTTAATTGTTCTACCTTAACACTAACAGGCACCTATGATTGGCAATACAAATATTTGTTTGTTTATATGCAAATCATCTCCCATGATACATTGCGGTAATCGTAGTTTTCTTGAAGTCACGTGACAAATGTTCCAAAATGGATGTGAAATGACGGAATCATAGGGTCTAAGGGAAAATCATGCTGTAATCGAGTGTAACACCACTTTCTGAGGGTAAGATGGTTATGAATGAATAGAAAAATGATTGGCGAAACGATTTATATAAGGGTTTTGGATAGAAAATAAAATCTGATAGCCACGAAACGTGGAAATGTGTCGACGCAGAGTTGCAGCGGCAAATCTGCTGTTTTCCATATGTAGAGCTCTCTGACGTCCCATGGCTCCAGCAAGTCGAAAAAAAGCCGTCGGACGGCAGAGGAATCTCGGACTATGGAAGTACATACACATATGATCTTTTAAAAATGACTAAGAAGGAGATCTAGCAAATTTAAGAATACGATTGTAACCCTTAAGAGAGAGATTTTTCTGCACACTCAATTCCTTATTAGATTATCGTACATATTTACAAAAGTCAAATTAATTTCAGTTAGCATAATATAAGGGAGGTAATAACAAAATACTGGCATTTTTCTAATACTTTTATTTGGTAGTAAATGCATTTGGGTACTAAATCTGACCAAATTAGTTGCTAATGAAGTTAGACACGGATTATACAATGTATGTAAACCTATATACAAGGAACTGCAGAAAAATATGAAAATTATTTCATTAATAATCAAAAGCATTTAAGAGGATAAAAAATGTATGACAGAAGGGGAAGTACAAAAAGAACCATTATTACTTGGACAAACACCATTGTGGAAACACTGAATTATGATAAATCCAGATTAGTCACATATCCAATTTTCACAATCCTTTCCCAAAATAATTTCAAAATGGTGAAAAATGAAGAAATCAAGGGAAACAACTCTTTTTCACTACAGAAAAATATGAAGTCATTTGAAGATATCTATAACTTTCTAATTACTAGGAAATTTAAACAACTTTAAAAAAAAATGGATTTAAACGCCTGTCATTATCTAGATCATCAAATTTGCCTATGGCAAGAATTAGTGTCAGCTGTCCAATACATAAAGGCTATGATTACATTAATGAGGTGTCAGAGCTATTAATTTGACTATTTGAGGGTGCACATGTATTGGTATCAAATTACAGGAGACTCCCACAGAAAACGGAGAAAATCACATGTATGGAAGTAAGATGGGATTCCTCTCTGAATGAAATTAAATCGCTGACAGTCACCATGTTGTCCTCCCTCTCAGGTGGACACCATGGTTCTCTGCAATAACTTTTGTTCTAGTTGACCAATCCTTTTGAAATTTTAACACAATGATCATTAGCACAGAGTAAAGATTGTATTGATTTGGTGATTGTTGCCTTGCTTGCTTTAGCAGTGCAGAGATCGTTGCAACTCACCTTGATGAGTCCTGGACTCGCCATTTTCAGTGGAAGTCACCAAAATTTTCAAATTTTACAATGGTGTGACTCGTCAAAATTTTCAGAAAATTCCTGACTTACTTACGAAATTTTATTGGACATGAAACCAGAGACACATATTTATGTTTTTTCCTGAGATTTTTGATTTTGTTAATAAATGCTTTAGGCAAATCCCTTTCAGTAAATTACATAGCATTATTATGTACATTTGTAGTTGTATTTACTGTTTGACCTAAAAAGGAGGTACAAAAATATTTTTTTTTAGCTCACCTGGCCATAGGCCATGTGAGCTTTTGTCATGGGTAAGCGACTGTCGTCCGTCCGTTAGCTTTTCACATTTAAATCTTCTTCTCTGAAATCGCTGAAGAGAAATCAGCCAAACTTGCCAGAAATGTTCACTGGATGGTCCTCTACCAGATTTGTGTTTTTGGTGCTGATTTGAAATCCAACATGGCTGCCAGGGTCCATAATGTGTTCTCATTGGCTGAAATTTTAAAAATCTTCTTGTCAGAAACCACTAAGTCAATTGAATTGTGACTTTGCAGGAATGATCATTGGGTGGTCCTGTACTAAAATTGTGAATTGTTTGCCGATCGGAAATTCAAGATGGCCGCCATGATTCGACTTAGTTTAACATTGGACCCTATGGGAATTTCACATTTTCATCTTTTTTTCTGAAACCACAAAACAGATTTGAACCAAACTTGGCAGAAATGTTCATTGGATGGTCATATACAAGATTTTTGTTTTTGGCACTGATCGGAAATCCAACATGGCTGCCAGGGCCCATAATGTGTTCTGATTGGTTGAAATTTTAAAAATCTTCTTGTTAGAAACCACTAAGCCAATTGAATTGTGACTTTGCAGGAATGATCATTGGGTGGTCCTGTACTAAAGTTGTGAATCGTTTGCCGATCGGAAATTCAAGATGGCCGCCATGACTCGACTTAGTTTAACATTGGACCCTATGGGAATTTCACATTTTCATCTTTTTTTCTGAAACCACAAAACAGATTTGAATCAAACTTGGCAGAAATGTTCATTGGATGGTCATATACAAGATTTTTGTTTTTGGCACTGATCGGAAATCCAACATGGCTGCCAGGGCCCATAATGTGTTCTGATTGGTCAAAATTTTAAAAATCTTCTTGTTAGAAACCACTAAGCCAATTGAATTGTGACTTTGCAGGAATGATCATTGGGTGGTCCTGTACTAAACTTGTGAATCGTTTGCTGATCGGAAATTCAAGATGGCCACCATGACTCGACTTAATTTTAACATTGGACCCTATGGAAAAAATGTTTAAAAGTCTTCTCCTCTGAAACCAGTAAGTCAGTTTAAAGCAAACATGGGATGAATGGTCCTTAGGTGGTCAACTTTCAAAATTATGTCCTGTGACCCCGACCTCCATCCAAGATGGCAACCATCAGCGAACATAGTTTTAACATAGGACCCTATGGGAAATATATTTAAAAATCTTCTTCTCTGAAACCAGTAAGCCAATTTAAAGCAAACATGGCATAGATGGTCCTTAAGTGGTCAATTTTCAAAATTGTGTCCAGTGACCCTGACCTCCATCCAAGATGGCCACCTTCAGCAGACATACTGTAGTTTTAACATAGGACCCTATGGGAAAAAAGGTTTTAAAATCTTCTCCTCTGAAACTAGTTAGCCAATATAGCAAACATGTCATCGATGGTCCTTAGGTGGTCAACTTCCAAAATTGTGTTCAGTGATCCTGATCTCGGTTCAAAATGGCCGCCGTCAGCAGACATAGTTTTAACATAGGACCCTATGGGAAAATTGTTTAAAAGTCTTCTCTTCTGAAACCAGTCAGCCAATTTAAAGCAAACATGGCATGGATGGTCCTTGGGTAGTATACTTTCAAAATTGTGTCCGTTGACCACGACCTCCATCCAAGATGGCTGCCATGAGCAGACATAGTTTTAACATAGAACCCTATGGCAGTATGGGATTTGAATAGTAACTTAGATGTATTCAGCATGCAGACATTCTTAAGAGGACTTATTTATGTCAGGTGAGCGATACAGGCTCACCTGAGCCTCTAGTTTAATTTGACCTTTTTATATTATTCACCCAATTTTAGCACATCATTTTACAAAATGTTTATTTTAATTGGTTATGGATGGTGATTTACCTATTTAATTTCAAAAAGTGATTTGGAAGGTATAGAGAGTTTCTATATTTTATATCCAATTTTGAGCAAGTTATGGAATTCATTAGATCTGAGCATGCGTCAACTTCTAAATTTTGAATCGTTCAAATACAGATTGAAACAACACTACTACTTTAAAAACGCCAAACACCCATCATTTTATGCTGTTGGCAACATATATTTAAATATATTGCATTATGCACCGGAAACATAGTTCAAAGAACAAATAATTGTATTGTAATAATGTATTTTATAACATATTAAGAATTATACTAAACCATGCAATTTAATGCATAATTGCATATGCAACGCCAAGAACTTATACTTTTCCTGTTTATGTCTTTTGTGGGACTGATGATGGACAGCATACGTACATTTGTATCAATTTAATAATCCCACCATTTTAACGAAAATCAATAAAACGACGAGAATATCAGTCAAAAATTTTAGTAGGAAACTCCATTCTAGTTGTTTCAAAGCTATGTTGTCCTTGTATGAAAGTTTCCAAAAGTCAGAAGTTTTAACTTTCGTTTTTGTGTCTTTTTGGGTACTCTTCGATGTTTAGATCGATAATTGGATGTGTATTAAGGTGCCCAAGAATAAATTATGTGACAAATCATTGCAAAATGGATTATTTAAAAGATCTGTGCAAGCAATAAGGTAGGAAATAGAAGAGATATAAAAAGAATGAGGTTAAGCGAGGAAGTGTTAGCAATGGCATCCTCCCATGTGATTCTTTTAATGGGTAATATTTTGATGGTAAAAAAATATTGAGTGGGGAGTGGCCGTGAGCAAGTGCCTGTAAGTGGAGTCATCAGTTCTCATGGGTCAGACTACAACATGTGATTGTTCACAATATAGTATACCGATTAATTACTATTTAAAAAACTATTTTGTTCTGTTCCCTATTACCTGCTAATGTACACATTGACTAAAACACATTGCTGTTTGGAAGCCAAAGTTGTAAAACTTATATCTGAACCTATTGTCATGTTTTTGGACAATAAAATATGTTTAAACTATCCAATTTTGATGTAGTTCTTTTCTTTGAATTGATTGCGCTGAGAGTTTTTGGAATTATATCGAGATATTTCCTCTATCTAATACAATTTCTGAGATACACTAACACCAAAAAGGACAAAAAAAAATGTCAATTTCCAAAATTTTGAGCAAAATGATCATCTTTATGGACTACAAAAAACTTGATATTATTTTGAGAAGGAGCTAAAATTCCAACATTTTACATATTTGGAAGGTACAATTTTTTAAGAGTTTTATTTTTCAACCAAGTTTTATGCATTCCCCCCTCCCTTTTTCCCAGTTGAATTACCATAATAACCTATGTATAATGTGCTAGATTTTACATAGATTCTTTGATTTGCTGGAGGAGTGCACATTATAAACAAGAACAATGTTTGTTACTCCTTTTTCAGACTGGGAAATCTCATATCCGCCATTTTTGGTGTTTACTATTCTATTCTACCATATAGTGACCACCTTCAACTAGCTGAAGATTATGTCACAGTGGAGGTTTACTTACAACAAGACATAGATTAAAAGCCAAAAATGTTAATAATATGTACAATTAATGGCAAGAAGAGCAAAAGAGTAAAAATAACGTATATACAAGTAAATTATTGAGAATTAATACTGTAGTTTAGAGATGGAGGATTTGAAAGAGTCCAGTGATGTACTGTTGATCATGTTTTCCGGTAATTTGTTCCAGTCTGTTAGTCTATTTGTCAACATATAACTGTTTTTCGTATTTTGAATTGTTTGGACACTATTCCACAAAATCATTTAGTTTTAATTATTGAAGAATTAAAACTGTTTAGTGCAGTTTTACTTTGTAAATGTTTACTGTTTTTACGAAAATAAATCCAATATACTAAATATAGAAGTGCGACACAATTAATAATGTTTGAAATTGCTGATAGATTCATTGTGTATGTATAAAGGTGTCATAATTACTTAGTGTATAATTAGACTGTCAGACTGTGTTTACATGAGTTTTTAGCTCACCTTGCCAAAGGCAATGTGAGCTTTTGCCATCACTTGGCATCTGTCGTCTGTTAACTTTTCACATTTTAATCTTCTCCTCTGAAACCCCTAAGCCAAATGAACTGAAATTTGGTGGGAAGCATCTATGGAATGTTCTCTATGAAGATTGGTCATTTCGTCCCGATCGGTTAGCAAACATGGCCACCGCATGCAATTCTTGTTTCTGATTGGTCGATTTCTAAAAAATCTTCTCCTTTGAAACTGCTTAGCCATATGAACCGAAACTTGGTAGGAAGCATCTACATGTATGGAAGGTTCTGTATTAAGTTTCATCAAAGCAGAATGAAAGGTGAGCGACACAGGCTCAGCCCACTGAGCCTCTAGTCTGCTATGGTTTCAAGTTAACATTGGTTGCAGTAAAACTGGTGCAGGAAGAAGTTCTTGTCTACTTGTTGCTTTCGTGTGAATGCCTAACCCAGCATAGCCCTTCATTAACATAATTAATAGGAGGAGGTCACCAGTGGAGCTTGAACTGGTTGCCCATACATACACTTCACTTTACAGTCTTTGATTACCTCTTTCAGGTATCTTCAAACTTTTATTATAAATTTTGTTACACGCTTCACCTGAATAGCATTTCAATATATCTTTGTTGTGATTTTTTTAATAGTATTCTATTATTGTATTCTCCTGAGGGAACTGTTTTCCTATAGTGTTGTCTGGTGAGATATAGTGCCGAGCCAGAGACAAGGGCATTTTACCTCACTATAGAAAGCTGTTCCTGGGGGAAGTACATAACATCTCATTCTGAATATATAAAAAAAAAACACACTGCACTGAGGTAAATTCGTCAGCTTTTACATTCAATGCCAAACATCGCCATGTTGACAGCAAACAATAAACAGACTACAAGGCGGTCTATTTTAAGGGAGGTAAATCTTGTCAAAAATGTATAAAATTAATGTGGAAAAATTTATTCCACAAGTATAGTCCCGTGGGAAATTGTTTCAAATTGATATATAGTTCCTGTTGCTAGGTATAGTTGCCTGTTGCCAAGATAAAGAAGGAACTGTTCAAAATATAGTAAACACTTAAATCATCTAATCAAAATAAATCATTTTCAAATATTATGTACTAAAACCATATAGACCTTTAAATTTATGTGATGATGGTTGACTGGTACTCTGATTTCCTTCACCAATAAAACCGACTGACACAAAAACTGAAAGGGCATTATGCACCCTAATCCTAATCGGGGAATAAAAAATATAGACACTAATTTCTCGTTAGAACCTTCAGTTATGACGGGTTGATAGTGTTTCAGACATAGTACATGAAATACATTGTTCATCATTTATCATATTTATTGGGAAAAAGGGAGGTGACATCCAGACTAATTTTCTGCATAATTTTTTTCAAATTTTGCAAGAAATTTTTTAAATTAGAAAAAAAGGGGATGGGTCCAACCTCCAGAACCCTACCACTGCCCATTGTATAATATAATGATAACTTAGACCACACCAAATTCATCTTCCCTAGCCAAGGATTGCAATCTGCCTGCCTTCCTCCACACTTGTATACAGTTGATTGAAAACACTTACATGTATGTGTTCTTTTTTTGACAATCTCCCATGACAAAGCCTACACATGTCCATGTTATGTTAACATTTTTCCTACAAAATAATCAGTGCCTATCACCATTTATGTTGTGAGCTCGAATCCCACTCATTGGGAGGTGTACTCTATATAACATTATGTGATAAAGTTTGTCATTGACTTGTGACAGGTCAGTGGTTTTCTCTGGGTGATCTGGTTTCCTCCACAAATAAAATTGACCGTCACGATAGAGCTAATATTGATGAAACTAACCCTAACTCTACATGTGTTTTTGTAAAACAGAATGTGATTGAGTGCGACTACAGATCATTAGATGTCTGCATCCAGTCAAACTTGCCACTCTGTGACCACAAATATCTGGCTAACGTTGCCAAAGGTAAAGAGGAGGGTATGTTGATCAACTCTTTTTGGGGGGTGGGGGGGGGGGGGACGGAAAATTAAATGGAACATGAAAAGGTATAAAGCAGTATTTAAAAACAGTATATAAGATATGATAATAAAAATCAGAAGCAAACAATATATGTGTGATCTAATGTATATATTTGTTTATTTCAGAGGTCCAAATGAATTTAAATTAAAGATGCTTTTCATCAGTTATGGATGAAGAGCGACAGCAGTCTTTTTATGCTCCTAAAAAGCTGTTCAAGAAAAGAATTAGGGAATCCTCAGAGTCTGACGATTGGAGTGTTTTTAATTCTTTTACAGATTCGTTGTCTTCCATTTATGTAAATTTTATAAACGATTCAGCAAGTTCTTCGTCATCGTCGTTGCCTACAAGCTACATAGGTGATAACTTAGACTTGTCAACAGATAGGTTGTCAAATAGTTTTGAAATTGATGACTTCACCTTTGAACCTGTGTATACAAATTTGAAACCTGCACCAGAGATTAACTACAAGTTAGATTTTATCGCAGAAAATAGAATAAGTGATTGGAATTACAGTGAGAATTTACAAGGGAAAAAGTTCTTAAGATATAATAAACCTGACCCATCTTTTATAAAAACAGAAGTAGATTATTATCCTTGTAATGGACAGAATAACTTTGCAGGAAACACATTGAATGGTTATAAATCATATACTGTGCCACAATCACAAGATTTCAGGACACCTTACTCAGAAAATAAAACTGAAGCGTTAAATTTAACATTAGACAAGTCAGAAAAATATCCAATAAAAAGTGGACTGCCAAGAGAGGAAATTATAAAGAAAACTATTTTAGAAAAGGGATCTCCGTTTTTACATAAATTCTTTCTTCAGGAAACCTTAAAATCATATACAAGAGATGAAAAACAGAAATTACACCCTTTTCATGTTAGTAGTATTGCAACAGGAGAAAACTTCAAGAAACCTTTTACATTGTCAAAAATAAAAACTGAAGTAATGAATACTAGCACAGACACTAGACAAAACTTAGCTACTGATATATCACTACACCATATTACACCAGTCTCTAAACCATTTCAGAATCGTATTTCTTCGTCAAACTTTAAATTTGAATCTGATTCAGACTCCCGAATTTCTCCATCACAAACGGTGTGCGATGAAGATTTAGATAACTTGATAGACTCAGAAATATTGAAGACGTCATTTCCTCTTGATAGTGTTAATGCAGTGTCTTCAAGTGATTTTAAAATGAAGGGTAATACAAGTACAGAGGTCTCTCCACAGAAAAAACATGGTAAAAAGTGGATGAAAGGTGACATGATTTGTCAAGTGTGTGGAGATAAGGCAGCTGGATTTTACTGTGGAGCTTTTGCATGTGAAGCCTGCAAGGTATATCATTTATAAAGTTGAAATTTGTACTCGTAGTCGGTGCAATTTCATAAACTAATTTTTAATTGAGTAGTGAGTGATTGTTGTTTAACATCAACTCAGCAATTTTTCAGCTATATCATGGTGAGAACAAGTTAATTTTCAATGAGATGATGATGAGGTCCACTTTGTACTAGACCAACATGCTTAGTTGGATTTTTATAGTTCTAGTTGACTGAAACAACAATCCGTTGTTAGACATGATGTCATTATTCTGATTCCGAGCCAACCAATCTTTGCTCTTTCTCCTTAATGCTGCATGCTAAGCGGAGAAGCAACAAATATCAATTTTATAGTCTTCGGTTTGACCCAATTGGGACTCGAACCCACGATCTACTGCACTCGATGTGAGCACGTTTACCATTACACCACCGATGCGGTTAATTTTTAATTGAACATGCAAAAAAGCATTTATGAATAGCTACTATTTAAAGATAGCGAGAAGGTGAGAGAGATCTGATTTTAGTCAGATTGGTTATCACTACAAATGTTCTCGCATTTATATTTTAAAGTCATGTTTATTAACAAAATGTAGGTAATATTCAAATTTCTCATACCTGTAGACTTGATACTATTTAATTGAACCTTTATTCACAAATTTGATTTTAAACTTTTCGTTTATTGTTATATTTCAGAAATTCTTTATGCGATCCTGTAGAAATGACAAGACAAAGTATGTTTGTTTACGTGACAAGAAGTGTCAGATCACAGCAGAAAGTCGTGTACAATGTCAGTACTGTCGTCTGCAGAAATGTCTGTCATTAAATATGTATAGTCCAGGTATGCTTAGATAAGAATTATGTTTAATGCAAATTTTTGTCATTATTTTATTTTTTTACAATTGGTGGGATACATGTACTTCAAAGAGATTATTATTTTATGATGTTTACTCCTGTTTTTGGAGATTAAACAAGTTGCTTTATTTTATTTGATATTACTATTTAGTGGAAAAAATTTATATTGTGCAAATTAAATATCATATGTCAACAATTCATTAGAAAATGTCAAAATTAAGCAGTAAAACAAAAGAAGAAGCTAAATGATAATGAAATGGGAATTATTTTTAATCATGATTGAGAAAATACAAAGCACTAAATATTTTTTATTGTTAAATTGTGAAATTTTATAACCTTCAAAATGATCTGTTGCACTGTATAGCATATAACATAAATAACAACGACCACTTTTTCAAAGGTTTGACAGCTGGAACTATTTTCATGAACATGATTTAAAAAGTGATTTTTTTTTCTTTTACAGGTAGTGATGTAAGGAAAGAAAATGTGGGTGATATTCCTTGCAGAGTATGTAGTGCTCCGTCCTCAGGTTTCCATTTTGGAGCTTTAACTTGTGAGGGTTGCAAGGTAGTTTTACTTTTTGCTATTTTATCAGCAACAATAACCTTCAAAACATTATATACAGGATGAAATGTTTCTTTTTTTGGACAAATACTCCTCAAAAATATAATTTCTTTCTTAATTTGACAAAAAGGAATCTTCAAGTAGTGAAAATGATGTGAAGGGCTCGACATAATTTAATATACAATTTAAATTGTGTTGAAAGAAAAGTAAAAAAATTATAATTTTTGGTTTTTTAAACAAAAACATTGCTAATGGAAACGAGATTAGAAATTTTCACAGCATAGATTTAAAAGACGAGTTACTTTCGCAACTTGGATGTATTGACGTAAATGATAGTCATACAAATTTCCTTGAATATCATTCACAATTTCTTTTTGATCTATAATAATATACATGTACATAATTTACAGGGATTCTTCAGAAGAATGGCCAAAGAGAGAGAACTTGGAAAGTATCGATGTTCTAAAACTGGGGCATGTGAAATCAACACATCTACCAGAAACTTGTGTAAAAGTTGTCGATACAAAAAGTGTATAGATGCTGGAATGTCAATAGAAGGTAAAATACCGTAATTACAGTAATAAAACACCTGCTTTTCCCAATTTTCCTGTCAAAAAATCTCACAAACAAAACTGATCTTTGTTGACGTAAGATTATTTTTATAATTGATTTAATATTATTTTTATAATTGATTTAATATTATTTCTTTGATATTTGTTTCTCCATTGTATGTATTTTAGGATAGTAATTTTCTTTAAAGCGTCGTGGCCATGATCGTATGGTAGTTGGATTTACAAATACCTATGCAATCAGTGCCTATCACCACTGATGTTGTGAGTTCGAATCTCGATCAGGGCAATGTGTACAACATTAGGTGATAAAGTTTGTCAGTGATTTGAGGCAGGTCAGTGGTTTTTGAGCGGGTCCTCCGGTTTCCTCCACCAATAAAACTGACCGCCACGATATAACTGAAATATTGTTGAAAGTGGCATTAAATATCATTAAGCAAACAAACAAACAAACATCTTTAAAGCAATTATAGTCTTATCAGTTGTGTAAACTAATGGTGAAAATCAAATGTGGGTCAAATGATTTCATGGTTCATTGCTTTACTTTGAAGCTGGAGATCCTGGTTAAATGTTGTCCAAACATTACTCCGGAACTGACTGATTTTAATTCGAATGTTTTAAGACTTTGTATAATATATAAATGCACCTCAATTGTAGTTACAAACATCTGGAATAACATATCTTGTATAACATCCGGTTTGTTTGTAAATAAAGTTAAAAATCTTTAAGAATGCCATTTTAATATTAAAGACATCTAATGATGGAAGAAATAATAATTTTAAGCAAATTTAACATCATACAAATGTAAGTAGGGACTGTTGTCAGTAGAATTTATAATAGGTGGCAAAATTTTCAGAATATGTTGCAGAAAATTGAGGCCCGGGGTCAAATAAGTCCTCGAACGATGTCGCTTCATGGAAATGTTTGGAGTATCAAATTTTTTCTGACTTTTTACAGGAAGTAGAATTGGTAGACAGCCAAATGCTGTCAAGTACGCCATATCACTTGAAGTAAAAAATCAATCGGGGACCAAATTGGAGGTTGATGACAAGCCAGGATTCACTTTAGAGGATTTAAATAATTCTATTGTTCAACCTGAATTTGAGACTCCAGAAAGTGTTCAAACAAAGCGTCCTATGGGTAAAAATACAGAAGAAATAGAAGGCCCATCTCCACAGAAGATAGTGAAGACGACAGTATCGAAAGCTGTAACTAATTATGAAGAGACGCTTAATTGGATTAAAGAATGTGATAAAGACTTAAAAGTTGTTCAGTTACCAGTAAGTTTAAAGGCAAGGTGATCTATTTAAATTCTATGTTTAACTTTAGATGTGTTCTTAGTTCTAAAACAAACTTAAGAGTCAATCCATGCTAGAAAGTCCTTGAGTGCTCCCCCTTTTGAAAATGTTACAGAGTGATCTCCTTTTAAAAGTGTTACAGTTCTGCACACAATCCAAGATGTCTACTGTCACTAATAATAAAAATTACTTTAAATGACAAAAGTGGCTTTGTTTTAAGCTGGAATGAGCTGAAATTTGAACTTAACTCCTACATTCATAGATATCATGCATCCACAACTATCATACTATCACAGATATCATACATCCACATCTATCATACATTCACAGATATCATACATCCACATCTATCATACATTCACAGATGTCGTACATCCACATCTATCATACAATCACATGTCGCACATCCACATCTATCATACATTCACAGATGTCGTACATCCACATCTATCATGCTATCACAGATGTACATCCACATCTATCATACATTCACAGATGTCGTACATCCACATCTATCATACATTCACAGATGTCGTACATCCACATCTATCATACATTCACAGATGTCATACATCCACACCTATCATACAATCACAGATCTCGTACGTCCACATCTATCATACATTCACAGATGTCGTACATCCACAGATATCATACATTCACAGACGTCGTACATCCACATCTATCATGCATTCATAGATGTCATAAATCCACAGATATCATACATTCACAGATGTCATTCATCCACATCTATCATACAATCACAGATGTCGTACATCCACATCTATCATACATTCACAGATGTCGTACATCCACACCTATCATGCAATTACAGATGTCGTATGTCCACATCTATCATACATTCACAGATGTCGTACATCCACATCTATCATACATTCACAGATGTCGTACATCCACATCTATCATACTATCACAGATATCGTACATCCACATCTATCATACATTCACAGATGTCGTACATCCACATCTATCATACTATCACAGATGTCATACATCCACATCTATCATATATTCACAGATGTCATACATCCACATCTATCATACATTCACAGATGTCATACATCCACACCTATCATACAATCACAGATGTCATACATTCACAGATGTCGTACATCCACATCTATCATACATTCACAGATGTCGTACATCCACATCTATCATACATTCACATCTATCATACAATCACAGATGTCATTCATCCACATCTATCATACAATCACAGATGTCGTACATCCACATCTATCATACATTCACAGATGTCGTACATCCACACCTATCATGCAATTACAGATGTCGTATGTCCACATCTATCATACATTCACAGATGTCGTACATCCACATCTATCATACATTCACAGATGTCGTACATCCACATCTATCATACTATCACAGATATCGTACATCCACATCTATCATACATTCACAGATGTCGTACATCCACATCTATCATACTATCACAGATGTCATACATCCACATCTATCATATATTCACAGATGTCATACATCCACATCTATCATACATTCACAGATGTCATACATCCACACCTATCATACAATCACAGATGTCATACATTCACAGATGTCGTACATCCACATCTATCATACATTCACAGATGTCGTACATCCACATCTATCATACATTCACATCTATCATACAATCACAGATGTCATACATCCACATCTATCATACATTCACAGATGTCATACATCCACATCTATCATACATTCACAGATGTCGTACATCCACAGATATCATACATTCACAGATATCATAAATCCACAGATATACATTCACAGATGTCGTACATCCACAGATATCATACATTCATAGATGTTGTACATCTACAGATATCATACATTCACAGATGTCGTAAACTTACAGATATCATACATCCACAGATGTCGTACATCCACAGATGTCATACATCCACAGATATCGTACATCCACAGATGTCATACATCCACAGATATCATACATTCACAGATGTCATACATCCACAGATATACATTCACAGATGTCGTACATCCACAGATATCATACATCCACAAATATTATACATCCACAGATGTCGTACATCCACAGATATCATACATTCACGGATATCATACATTCACAGATGTCATACATCCACAGATATCATACATTCACAGATGTCGTACATCCACATCTATCATACATCCGCAGATGTCGTACATCCACAAATATTATACATCCACAGATATCATACATCCACTGATATCATACATTCACAGATATCATACATTTACAGATATTATACATTCACAAATATCATTTATCTGCAATTTGTTTTTCCAGAAGAAAGATACCAGAAAAAAATTGTTATTGCTGACAGATGTTGTAGAAATTTGGGAAGAGACTGTCAATCCGTTTTACTACCATTCTTCAATTATCATTAAATATGCCAAAAAATGTCAGCGTAAGTACACAGCTACGTGTAATATGTTCTTTAATCTCTTGGGTGTGGCATCGGTGGCATAATGGTTAGCATGCTCGCCTCGAGTATTGTAGATCGTGGGTTCGTGCCCCTGTCGGGTCAAACCAAAGACTATAAAATTGATGTTTGTTGCTTCTCCACTAAGCACGCAGCATTAAGGAGAAAGAGCTGAGACTGGTTGGCTTGGAATCAGGATAATGTGTCCGAGTGGGGTGACATGTCTATCTGCAGACTGTTGTTTCAGTGAGCTAGCACTATACAAATCCAGTCAGCTTGTTGGTCTAGTAGAAAGTGGACCTCATCATCATCTCATTGAAAATTAACTTGTTCTTGCCATGATATAGCTGAAAAATTGCTGAATTGGCATTAATCAACAATCACTCATTCACTCACTCACTCTCTTCGGTGTGATTTTTTTGTACATGAACTTGAAAAACAACCGGAACATTTTACCGAGGATATTAAATGTTTTTATTGGATGATTTTGGAAAACACATATTAGGTAATTCATACTAGAGAGTTTATGAGTGTAAGGAAGGTAGCTAGGATAATTTTTTTATATAGAAAAATGGACATTAGTGAGTAATTATGTCTCCCCTTCGAACGAAGGGAGACATATTGTTTTAGTCTGATTTTTTCTTCTTCTGCTTCCACTTCCTCTTCCACTTCCGCTTCCGCTTCTTCTGCTTCTTCTCAGCGAAGCTTGTCCAGACCATAACTTTTTTGTCTTTCCAGATAGGTCAGTTATATTTGGTATGTGGGTGCATGACCATAAGGCGGTGTGTCGCATACCGTAATGACCTTCGTGGGACATTGACCTTTGACCTTTGACCTAAAGGTCAAATAATTGTTTTTTAAATAGTATCATTCAACTCATAATGTGTAACTTATTGTTATACGGATTGCCGCATTAAGGGGAGACATAAGTTTTAGGTATCTAAAACAGTTCTTCCTAGTTATGAAGATTGCACTCATCTTTCTCATCCACCAGAAATTTTGACAAATATGGAAAGCGGGCCTAATTTGACCGAAATTCATTTAAAAATCTTCTCAGAAACCATTTTACAGAATTAAATTAAATGGTTCTTGAATGGTTGTCTTACAAATCTATTTCCTGCAGCACCTGCCTTCTTCTACAGTAGTACATTTCTAGAACCAGAAGAATGAAAGATATGACATGGAACGATTCAATGGATTTCAAAATATTTGAATTTCAACTTTGGTAAATATTTTGGAACACTCTCAGACCTATTATTTTTTAGAAAAGTACCTAGTAACTGTACATTTCTTTAACCAAAGAACAAAATCTGTGACATTGAACAATTGGATTTTTAAAACATTTGTCTTAGGGATCAAAATTTAACATATACTAGGATAGGCAATGTTTCATTAAAACTCCTTATCAGGTGGGCCTCTAGTTAAAAAAGGTAGTTATTTAACCCTTTTATTGTTGATAAATATTACTTATGATTTTACCTAAATAATACAATAATTTGTTTACTCCATCATATGGCTGAGATATTGCTAAAGATGGCAATGAATAATAATAATATTATAACATTAATGTGTGATTCATATTTCTTACAGCATTCCGTAAATTGCCCATAGAAGATCAAGTGAGAATGTTACAACAGGCCATATATCCAATAGTTGTACTCAACCATTCTAGATATTACAACCTAGAAACTAAGGAGTATTCTTATTTTGGATGGTCTGCTGATGAGAGGGAACATATTTGGAAATATTTTCCATTTTATCGTATTCTCGGGGAGCACTTCAAAAATACTGGTGATAATGTGAAGTTACTTGGTATGGATGATGATGAATTTACAATACTGTCCACACTTGTTTTGCTCAATCCTGGTAAGTCTTATTTTATATGTTAATATCAGTTGTAGGGTAGGGTTATGGGTATTTAAGACCACTTTCAACAATATTTCAGTTAAATTATGGTGGTAATTTTTTATTGGTGGAGGAACCCAGAGTTATCCATTTGTTGGTTATTATTCAGACTAATATTCATTTAAAAAAAAATTATTTGTGCTTTTCATTATATACTCTCTAGTCAGTGCTATGTGAAATTCAATCCTATTTTTATTTCTGTATTGATTGATTGATTGGTGTTTAAATGCTAACTTTATTTCTGTACAGAACATGACTATATTATATTGAAAAAAATACCACTGATAAAGAATTCACTGATAATTGTTATCATTGAAGTGAATATTACTGCTAAAAGGTATTTACATATTTTGTCTAGATTATTTCTTTAATATATACAGTGAAAACCATATGCATACCCTGTGTAAACAGAACATCCAAGTTAAGTAGTGAAAGTTGGCATTAAACAACAATCAATCACTCATTCACTCCTTACCTTATGGGCCATTGTGACTGAGACATATGGTAATATATGGTGGTAGGATTTCCATCTACCTAAATAAACAGTACCTATGAATGACTACTAATATTTATAAGTTTGATATCTTAATGTGGTGAAGTGTAGTAAATACAAATTTCTGTGGTAAAGTTTGTCAGTGGTTTTTCTTGGATACTCCAGTTTATCAATGAATAAAACTAACAACCACAATATATCTGAAATATGGGAGAAATTGACACAATGTACAATAAATAAAACTAACAACCACAATATATCTGATGGGAGAAATTGACACAATGTACAATAAATAAAACTAACAACCACAATATATCTGATGGGAGAAATTGACACAATGTACAATAAATAAAACTAACAACCACAATATATCTGAAATATGGGAGAAATTGACACAATGTACAATAAATAAAACTAACAACCACAATATATCTGATGGGAGAAATTGACACAATGTACAATAAATAAAACTAACAACCACAATATATCTGATGGGAGAAATTGACACAATGTACAATAAATAAAACTAACAACCACAATATATCTGATGGGAGAAATTGACACAATGTACAATAAATAATCCACAATCTCTATTTTCTAGTTGAAATACTTTCCAAATGAATTAAACAAAAATAAATGTGTTAGTTGATAATGGTTGGTTGACCATATTTGGAGTGATTGGTTTAGAGTTAAGGTTATGGTGTTTAAGGCCACTTTCAACAATATTTCAGTTATATCATGGCGGTTAGTTTTATTAGTGGAGGAAACCGGAGTACCCAGAGAAAACCACTGATCTGTCGCAAGTCACTGACAAACTGTATATATCACCTAAAGTTGTATCAAGTACACCTCGCCATGAGCGGGATTGATGGGTATATGTATTTGTTCATTAATAGGTTCTAATGTTTATTTCACTATCTACACTTACCTGCATCAACTTTTTGCAATGTTCTCGGGTCGTCTTCAGCATTTGCCTGAATTCAAATTTCCCGCCTCAACAACCCATCAGTTACCTCCCTTAAAATACAAGCCTCGTTTTTTCGGGCAGCCATGCTATGTCTTCAGCAAAATGGTCCTGATATTTTACAACTATTTTGGAGTATATTAAATGATTTTTAGTTGAGAAAATACGTTTTTTTTCTGAAGCAGAAACCTTTATTTACCCTTTTTATCGTTTATTTTATTTGGATTACGTACAGTATAACCTCGTTAAACCGCCACCATCTGTCCAGCCAGATTTTGGCGTTATAACGAGTTTGGCGATAAACTGAGTAAGGACAGAAAACCGAAAGTCAACAGTTTGATTTTAAATTTGGAATGACTGACGGTTTGATTTTGACAAGTTTACCGGAAATGAGTATTATCACTTACAATTTAAATTCTAATATATAAGTTTCATTTTGACAGTTGTAGAAAATTTCGGCATTTGTAAATTTAGCAGAATTTATTTTATCGAATTTGAAAAGAAAAAAAATCTACTGAAATTACGTTGTTAGCACGTATACTAGCAATTTCCTTTAATATATATTAAATTCATTTTTACCTCTTACAAATATTTACTCTCCATTTTTTTTTCACTTTTTGTTTATCACAACTAAAAAAAGAACAATAAAGTTTGTTTTTCTCACTCGTTGTCGTGTCACAAGATTACAGTTAACTTATGGATAATTGATCATTAATTGTTTAAAGAAAGGTGATAAAATATGTTTATAGAAGCAAGGGTGTTATACTTTAATTGAAAAATGTTTATACAACACTTAGAAGCGTGTCACCGTCAGTGTATGGTTTGGAAGTAAATTTGATTTCTATAACCGGAAGTTGTTAAAATCTATTCACATATAAACATTTCTGTCGTTTTAACGCATGCATTCACAATCAAATAATTCACAACATGTTCACGTGGATTATAACCCATTACAAGGAAGGCTTTCACTTATTTCTTCATTAATGTTCAGAAAGTTGAGGTCACTGGAGGACATCATTTGCCAATATATCGATGGATTCTTAATTTCTACAATTTCTCTTTTCTGTCGAAAATCAAGCAAATTTCTTTTACGTTTAGGCGTCAACATTTTCAACACAAATGAAAAGAACACACAAACAAATTTATTAAGCTTTATTCAGAATGAAAAGTAATCAGTTCAGGGTTGTAAAAAAAACAATTAACTGTTTTCACAGCAATATCTATTTTCCTTGACTGCTTGTTTACTTACCTTGATTGACAGGCATCCTAAAATCACCGAGGTGTGACATTATTGATTGGCATTATGATCGAGGTTTAAATAACAGTAAATTGACCGTTTGATCTTCAATTACTGTGGCGGATGGCGGTATGCGAGTTTGGCATTTTAACGGGGTTATTACTACATACGGAAAACGGGACTGCAGAAATTCTTGGCGATACGCGAGTTTGGCGGTGAATCGAGGGGCAATAAAGCGGGGTTTTACTGTATATATTACGTGATGTCAGCAGATTTCAAACTTTGTATAAAGTGTGATAAATTGGTTAATATTTTGGATGATCACGATGATTATTACCGTCATCGTGTTTGTAATAGTGAATTTCCGTGCTAGATTTGTAAATCTTGGACATCTGAAAAACGTCAGTCGGTGGAACGTATGATTGACAAAGCTCGCTTGGCGGCTACCAAGAAACAGTCGAGATCGACTGATGTTGAGACTTGTCCTTCAAGTTCAACTTCAAGTCCTCTTACGGGGACACGACAATTTGTTGCTTCAAGCCTTCTTACGAGGGCCGACAACCAAAACAATCAAAGTCTTCTTACGGGGACAGTAACCACCCAAAGTCCTCTTATGGGGACAGGAGCCATACAAAGTCCTCTTGTGGGGACAGGGACCTTCCAAAGTAACTCCCCTGTAGGGGTTGGCAGTGTCCATGATATTCACACATCTAATATCGACATTAATGCTCAGGCACGAACTGAAATGTTATCTAATCCATTTATGTGGATGTTTAATATGCCAAATCAACAAGACTTTTGGAAAGATTTTGTAGACAAGAGAGTTCAAGAGGCCCTTAATCCTACCCTCTTGAGGTCTGCAGCAACGTCTGCCACTTTTATCTCAAATACTACAACCTCTGTATCCACTAGTGTGTCATGTACTGCAAACACGACTACGTCAACTTTCTCAAATGTCAGACGTAGGTTTGACAAGTTCTCCAATAATAATGATTATGAGGATGTCTCGGAAGACGAGTCCGAGTTTTCAGTTTTGGCTCGTAACCAGTCAGAGTCCAAGAGTGATAATGGGGATAATGAAAATCCAGACCAGAATTCAGTGGCTGGTACTTGCTCAGACCAAGTTTTTGTAGATCATGCAGATATTAACAATAATTTTGGCTACACTAACCTTATGTGTAAAGTAGCATCAGAACTTGGTATCATGGTTGATAGTGAAAAATCACAGGAGGTCCAGTACCAATCTGTCTTGGATCACTTGTCATGCGACAAGCAAAATAACTCCTCACCAAGATGTAGGCTTCCCTTAGATGGGATTGTCTTGAATGCTTTACATTCAGTCAATAAGGAATTTGTGAATAAAGGTACCCTACGTACTTTCAAAGCCTCAGATGATGAGAAATTCCAGATTAGTAGTGATCATTTCAATCAATTCTGTACCCCTCCTCATTTAGATGAAAATGCAGAGGAAGGTTTGACAAGTTGCAATGTACAACAGGGTCAGAATAAAAACTTTGGATCTAAAAAATCACATTTTCATTTTAAGAACAGGGAATTGTTTTTACAAAACATAGAATTAAAAAAGATTGATTCTCAGTCTAGGCTTTTGTTGTGCCAAATATCACATGGTGTCTTGCTTACTTCGTATATTGCCAAGGTTAATATTACTGATGATCGACTTGATGCATTAAAGGCTTTGCTTCAAGTTTTCAAAGCAATGTCTGATGTTACTGCTCGTATTGCAGTTGATTCTGTAAAATGTAGACGAATCTTGCATATCAAGGAGATGTCCTTTAAGAATAAGTCTACAGAAAACAAACTGAAACAATTATCTACCCTTGGTCCTAATTTATTTGCCGGCAAATTTTTTGATTTGCTTCATGACTGCTGAAAATATCCGTGATGCAAAGGAGACTCAGCATCTAAGAAAAATAAAAGTCGTTGACAAACAAGAGTCTAAGCCCTCAAACTTACATGTAGGGGCTAAACGCAAGGTTGTGGATGGTGATTACTCAGCTGACTCTGCTAAAAGATTCAAGTCCTCTGGTCCACATCAAAAACACAAATCAAACAACCAGGACAGAAGGGGTCCAAGTTCAGTTTCTGACTCCTTTCAAAAAAAGGGACCACGACAGCTGGGGTTTCGTCCCCAGAAGTAAAAAGATTAATAAGTTATGTACAGTTAGCCCAGGATCAGACCCAGGTAGGGTGTCATGTACAGAATTTTGTCGACAAATGGAAGCAGGTAACTTCCGATCCCTGGGTGTTGAAAATAGTAGAGGAAGGGTTGCGGTTAAAATTTGTAAGCAAACCTGCAAAGTCCGGAGTGCGGACAACAAATTTGTTAAATATTGTACATATGTCAAATATTTTAGAAGAGGTAAACAAATTATTAGGAAAAGGTGCTATAGAATTAGTACCACCAGGTCAGGAAGGCCAGGGTTTTTACAGCACCTTTTTCATTGTTCCAAAAAAAGACGGAGGTCTCCGCCCAATATTAAACTTGAAACCTCTCAATGTATACATGGAGAAATCTCATTTCAAGATGGAAACACTAAGATCAATCATTCAAGCCCTCCATGTGGGGGAGTGGGGGTCCACCTTAGATCTGCGAGATGCATACCTACAAATTCCCATGTTTCCACCTCACAGGAAGTATCTGAGGTTTTGTGTACAGGGAGTTCATTACCAATTTCGAGCCATGCCCTTCGGCATCACAGTTGCACCAAGGGTTTTTACCAAACTAATGGCCGCAGTAGGTGGGCATCTCCGCAGTCAACAAATTCACATTTTTATGTATCTGGACGATTGGCTAGTCAAAAATCAGATTCGAGAATTGTTACGTACTTCATCAATTAAATCAAACAATACAACTTCTGGTAGCTCTAGGATTGATAATCAATTTAGACAAATGCCATTTAGTGCCTTCGCAGATAATTACCTATCTGGGTGCAGTTTTCAACCTGAACAAGGGGTTAGTTCTCCCCTCCGAGAACAGGTTTTTGGCAATCAACCAAGCAATTGCAGATATAATCTACAATCGCCAATGTCCAGCTTCCCATTTTTTACGACTGTTGGGACTCATGGCTTCATGCATAGATGCAGTTCCATATGGCCGTTTACATATGCGCCCTATCCAAATATACCTTCTCTATTTCTGGCGCCCACATATAGATGGACTACATTTCAAAATTCCAGTTTTCCCCATACTAGCAACACATTTAATGTGGTGGCAACAAGAGAGGAATATTTTCAGAGGGGTACCCCTGCAGGGATATCCACACAACAAAGTTCTGTGGACAGATGCATCCAAGTGGGGTTGGGGTGCACACTTGGGCACTCATCAGGTGGCAGGTCAGTGGACGAAGGAATTGATCAATCATCATATCAATTGGCTATAGATGAGAACTGTATGGAATGCTTTGATAGAGTTTCAGGAGGAGATTTAGGGAGAGAATCTGCTTATCAGATGCGACAATGCCACAGTAGTGGCATATATAAACAAGCAAGGGGGAACCAAATCAATACCACTTTGTCTTCTTTTATGGGACATGATGCAGTGGTGTTTAAAACACAACATTCACATCCATGCAGCTCATATTCCAGGGAAAAAGAATTGTCTTGCAGACAAGTTGTCCCGGGGTCAGAAACTTGTGCGTTTAACAGAATGGGCACTCAAACCATCAATAGTTCAACATATTTTTAAAATAATGGGAACCCCAAACATAGATCTCTTTGCCACTCGTGCCAACTCTCAGCTTCCAGTGTTTTGCAGTCCTTATCCAGATCCCCTAGCATGGACATGCGATGCACTGTCTGTGAGTTGGGAGGGGATATTTGCATATGCATTTCCTCCCCCCATACTCATTCCCAAAGTCTTAATGAAAGTCAGACAAGAGAATTGCTTAATTCTTCTGGTAGCGCCCTTAGCTCCACATCAGTCTTGGTTTCCTCAACTTCTGGAGTTAATAGTGGATGTTCCTCTAAAACTATCAGTATTACACGACCTGTTGTCTCAGAACAGAGGTCTGTCATTACATCCAAATCCAAGAAGTCTAAATCTGGCAGTGTGGAAAATATCTGCAGATCAAAATCTTCAAAGCAGTTTTCTTCAAAAGCTTCCAAATATATGGAACAATCTATCAGATCCTCCACACGGAGACTGTATTCCGTTAGATGGGAAATATTTAGTAGCTGGTGTGCTGAAAGGCAAATCAGTCCCACTTCAGCTTCTGTAGGTAATGTTGCTGACTTTTTTATTTATTTACATGCAGTTAAAAAGTGTAAAGTGGCTACTATTATAGGTTATAGATCAGCAATCAGTTCAAAACATAAAGGTTGGGGTGGTCGTTCAGTTAGCACTAATGGAGACCTTTCAAAATTAATCAAAGGTATTTTTAATTCAAATCCAATTTTGAAACCACTTCTCCCTAACTGGGATTTACCTTCGGTACTTTGGAGGTTATGTGATCCACCTTTTGAAGCTCTTTTATCTTGTGATGTAAAAATTTTAACATGGAAAACAGTATTTTTAATTGCATTAGCAACAGCATCCAGGGTTAGTGAGTTACACGCATTATCTGTGAAAGATGGAAATTTGAGATATGAGAGACATGGCATTAGACTTTTGCCTAATTTACAATTTCTCAGTAAGACACAGCGTTTAAATAACCCATGGATTCCAATTTTCATTCCGTCTTTTCATAATTTTGCTACAGAGGCTAGAGATTTGTTACTTTGTCCATATAGGGCATTGAAAATGTATATTAAACGAACTGAATCTCAAAGGAAAGAGATTGATTCAGATAGCTTGTTTATTACATACCAAAAAGGAGTTTGTAGACCAGGTTCGAAAAATTCAGTGGCAAGATGGATCGTTTCTTTAATTAAGTGGGTGTATCAAGACACCAGCAAACATTTAAGTACAGTGCGTGCTCATGATACAAGAAAACTTGCCACTTCTTGGGCCTTGTTTAATGGAGCGTCCATAACTGAAATTATCAGAGCAGCTCATTGGGCATCTGAAAGTACTTTCACTTCTTTCTACATGAAGGATGTGCCTACCAAAGGTGCAAGATTTGCTAGATCAGCTATATTGGAGACAGCCAAGAGGAAGTTTTAGGAGGTGGGTAAATGTTATTTTTAATTAAGCCTTCCCTCCTCCCTTGAATTCTACAAATTCGAGGTATTATGTATTGCAAAAAGTTGATGCAGGTAAGTATAGATAGTGAAATAAACTGTGCGTTTTTTAAGTAAAACGCCTGTTTATCAAGTATCTGCCTTTTTTTTCCTAAAGTTGCCCTCACAACTGAAAACGAGGCTTGTATTTTAAGGGAGGTAACCGATGGGTTGTTGAGGCGGGAAATTTGAATTCAGGCAAACGCTGAAGACGACCCGAGAACATTGCTAAAAGTTGATGCAGGTAAGTATAGATACTTCATAAACAGGCGTTTTACTTAAAAAATGCACAATTTGCTTGTTTTTAAACACTGACAGTTGTAGAAAATGTATTTATAATTTATGTATTTTAGATGTGCCTGGTCTTACAGACAAAGAGAAAGTTAGGCAGCTACAAGCAGAAATATTAGACTTCCTTGAATATCACCTTTCTGGTAAGTGAAGAACGTGTTCATTGATATTAAATCCTTCGGTATTAAATGAAATGTATAATGTATTGATTTAATAGACATTTATCTTGAATTTAAAAAAAAATACATTGTATCCTTAATATTTAAGGGTATGAAAATATTGTAGTAACCCAACCTTTCCCCAATAAAACAGAGATTAAGTTATTTTTAGATTCTAAAGAATGTTTATTTCATCTAAAAAACATTACGAAAACATAAAATGCATTATTATGTGGGAAATACATGTAATTTTATTGTATACCATGTGGTCTTTTGATAATTTTGATGGCAATTTTTGGGTGATTGCTTTTATGCTTATGGTTTCATGAAACATTGTAGAAATGTTTGGTGTGAGATGTCGACCAGGTATTATATCTTTTACATGTATATGAACAATTATCCTTGATTTTTATGTGTTAATTGATGTCACTGATGATAACTTGACAGATCCTCAATAAATTATTGTCATTGATATGTTTTGTTTATTGGACTTTTCATCTATGCAATGTTTCTATGAGAAATCCACCTATTGTTGAAAGTGGCATTATTATCATCATAAACTAAACCTATGAGAAATCCACCTATTGTTGAAAGTGGCATTATTATCATCATAAACTAAACCTATGAGAAATCCACCTATTGTTGAAAGTGGCATTATTATCATCATAAACTAAACCTATGAGAAATCCACCTATTGTTGAAAGTGGCATTATTATCATCATAAACTAAACCTATGAGAAATCCACCTATTGTTGAAAGTGGCATTATTATCATCATAAACTAAACCTATGAGAAATCTACCTATTGTTGAAAGTGGCATTATTATCATCATAAACTAAACCTATGAGAAATCCACCTATTGTTGAAAGTGGCATTATTATCATCATAAACTAAACCTATGAGAAATCCACCTATTGTTGAAAGTGGCATTAATATCATCATAAACTAAACCTATGAGAAATCCACCTATTGTTGAAAGTGGCATTATTATCATCATAAACTAAACCTATGAGAAATCCACCTATTGTTGAAAGTGGCATTATTATCATCATAAACTAAACCTATGAGAAATCCACCTATTGTTGAAAGTGGCATTATTATCATCATAAACTAAACCTATGAGAAATCCACCTATTGTTGAAAGTGGCATTATTATCATCATAAACTAAACCTATGAGAAATCTACCTATTGTTGAAAGTGGCATTATTATCATCATAAACTAAACCTATGAGAAATCCATTCTTACAAAACAATTGAATGATAGTATATATACATATCATTATATGCCATTTCCTTTATATTGCAGTGCACTATCCCAATCAGCCCTCCAGATATGGTTTGATATTAGTCAGACTAAGTGAACTGTACTTTTATGCTTACCAACACGTGGAAGGTATTCAGGAAATGTTACGGGTCTATCCTTATCTCAAAATGCCACAGCTTTATAGAGAGATGTTTATAAACGTGTAAAGGCAGGTATGTAGTCAATTATATACTGTTATAATAATAATAATGTTACTACCGGATGTAACTGAATCACGCAAAATGCACAGCCATATACAGAATGGTTTTCTTTTCTTTGTTTTCGTCAGTTTTACTAGGAAGGACATATTTTCGTGACTCTTTATTTAAAAAATTGATAAATAATTTATATGAATATTATAGTTAATTATTTTAGACCCAAACAAAGAAACAGAACAAGTTTTCTGGTTTCGTTTCAATGTTAACTAGGCATACAAGACGAACCCAGAATGTCAAATATACCTATATCTGTTCTTGTAACAAAGTAATTGTGCAGCTTCCTAGGTACTTTGATATTTACATTTGTAATGTACAAGCTGTGACATAATTTTCAACTTGTTGAAGATGGTCAGTATTGAGTAAAAGTAGATTGATGATTGATTTTTTGTGTTTAATGCCACTTTCAGCAATATTTCAGCTATATCATGGCGACCAGTTTTAGTGGTGGAAGAAGCCGGAGTGCCGGAGAGAACCACCGATCATGGGCAAGCAACTGGTAAACTTTATCACTTGCGGCTGCGAGTCGAGTTAACCTTTTTTGTAATTTACAAAGCCGAGCACAAACCCACGCCGTATTGGTGATAGGCTTGTATGAGTTGTTAGGTAATCCAACTACCTAACTCACTGAACCACCCGGGTCCTAGAGTAAAAGTAGAAGGGAGGTTCACCTATGTTTAAATGTATATGCATATATATTTTGCTGATTCATCTTGTAACAACAAACAATGAGTAATAATTTTTATTTTTCTGTAGAACATTATCAGATATAGAAATGGTTGATGGTGTTTAATGCCACTTTCAACAATATTTCACTCAGTTATATCGTGGTGATCAATTTTATTGGTGGAGGAAACAGGAGTACCCGCAGAAAGCCACAGACCTGTTGCAAGTCACTGACAAACTTAAAATAATGTTGTAACAAGTACACCTCACCATGAACAGGGTTCGAACTCACAATATCATATAAAAGATTTGTAGCTATTTAAATATTTGTGTTAATACATTTCAGATTTACCTAAAGAATCCAATCACATATCAGAAGATACGGGTGTCTTTGTAGTACAGAACCGCTGTGTAGATATAAATATGATGTTAATTAATATTTCATTAATAATAATCACTGTAAAAAATTTGCATTCAAAGTTGTAATAAATATTATGTGTGAAAGTATGCCTTAAAAATACAAAATTCTAGCATACAATGATTATGAAACTTTAATATTAAGCTTTAAAATGTTTTATATTATTGTTAATTTTCTTGCATTTATTTTTTCCCTTTGTTTTTATTACTAGCAAAAAAAATTCTTTGGTCACTTGAAAAACTGTAAAAATATAAAAAAAATATTAAAATTGTAAGCATTAATAATGTTATTTTACAAATTAATATTATTCAATTTTTATTAGCCTCTGCATTCAGATTTTTGTTGAAAGTGGCAATAAACATCATTACCCTAATCCCCTACATTCAGATGATATGTCTATTAATTGATTTTTTTTAACAGCATGTCAAAGTAATCGCTCAGGTGTAAGCATTTTTCTTATTATTGTCTGCTGTTGTCAAACTTGCAATGTGCCTTTTGGAGGTTTTATTTTTATCTATATACTCCTCAATGACAGCAGCATTGGTGAAGTTTCAATTGATCTTTGATCCTGATTCTATTTTTAGCCAGGTGTACCAAAGACAAAGTCTAGAATATTGAATAGATGATTTGCATTCATCAGGAGTTTTGATGCAAGTTGTATTTTAGACTCGGCTTAACATACTGAGGTTATTTTTCTTGTCATAAAACGTTAAGATTTCCAATTGTTTTGACATTCTACCATTTGAAATATGGCTACCAGGGAATGGAAAAAACATGGGTCTCTACACTTCTTTATTATGAACCATAGACTTGTAGCATATATCATGAATTTAATTGGAAGCTCTTTTGAGTTGTACATTTTTGTACTAAAGAACAAAGCATAATGTTATGTCTTGAGTTTAACAAAAAATAGTGCTATAATATCATGTTGACTAGAATTGAGAATTCTGTGAAGAATGGTAAAAGTTGATAAATCATGACCTGATTGTGATCTAATTTTGCACCAGATAGTAGGTCACCATCTATTGACAAATTTTAATCGGGTCATGATGACCAAGTAAAGATCTAAATCTAGAAATGTCGGAAATAGAAATAGAATTGTGCTATAAAATTGAGTATAATTGTATGGCCTATTTAAAAAATATCATATTAGGGCCTATTTATAGGGTAATTAGTGTATACTTTAGATATATCCTAACCTTCTGGCAGCTATTGTCTTAAACTTCTCTTGAATCAACTAACTTTTGATTTTTTAACCTTGGGTAACATCTGCCCAGTAGTCAATGCTTCAGCACACATTCGCCCAGTAGTCAGTGCTTCAGGACTAACATGATTTATGAAATATATTTATTTTTGAAATTTACAGTTCCTAAATAATGTAATTATTATTAAAACAAAGGTTGGTCTCTCTCAGCATAGATAACCATATCCTATTTGGCTATCCTGTTTAGGCTCTTTGGTTTTCTTGGTCCCAATTGCAAGGAATTTAAAATTATTTGACATTGAGCATACCTGATGAAGGTAATTCCAGAATTGTGCCATTCATACTGAATCAGATATCTACAAATTGTCTACCATTACAGTCCTTGTGCAGGAAGTTTTAACCTTCTTGATTAGGTATTGGCTATATGTTTTACTTCACTAGAATGTTATTATTGACCAACCATTTTATGACAATGTTGATATTTTTAAAAAAGTAATTGAGATAAATATAAACGACTTTGACTGGTGAATAATGTTTCGAATGTCCATTGATCTTTTTGACCCTTTAACTCCAATGGGGGCTCAAAGTTTTATCAAAGACTTTATAATATTTCAGACAATTAAGTAGAAAGGTAACTATTTCATTGATGATGCTTTAATGTTTACAGAATACTTCAGAATTAAAGGTCAGTTTTGAGTTAACACTTTTTTAGTTCACCTTGCCAAAGGCAATGTGAGCTTTTGCTATCACTTGGCGTCCATCATCCGTCGTCTGTTAACTTTTCACATTTTAATCTTCTCCTCTGAAACCCCTTAGCCAAATGAACTGAAACTTGGTAGGAAGCATCTATTGAAAGTTCTCTATAAAGATTGCCCATTTCGTCTCCATCCGTTAACAAACATGGCTGCCACAGGTAATTCTTGTTTCTGATTGGCCGATTAAAAAAAATCTTCTCCTCCGAAACCGCTTGGCCAAATGAACCAAAACTTAGTAGGAAACATCTATGGAAGGTCCTATATAAAGATTGATCATATCGGCCCGATTCGTTAACAAATATGGCAGCCACTGGCAATTCTTGTTTCTGATTGGTCGAAAAAAATCTTCTTTTCTGAAACCACTTGGCCAAATGAACCGACACTTGGTAGGAAGCATCTATGGAAGGTCCTCTATAAAGATTGCTCATTTTTGTCCCGATCCATTAACAAACATGGCCGTCACAGCCAATTCTTATTTCTGATTGGTTGAATTCTAAAAAATCTTCTCCTCTGAAACCGCTTGACCAAATGAACAGAAATTTGGTAGGAAGCACCTAAGGAAGGTTCTGTATAAAGTTTGCTCAAAACAGAATGAAAGGTGAGTGACACAGGCTCAGCCCACTGAGCTTCTAGTTTTAAAATACATCTATTTCACAGACATGTTTTGTGAACTTTGTTTTTATTGTATAATTAAGATTGTGATAAGTTTTGTTAAACTAAATATTTATTGTTTATTGTTAATGTTTTGAATACCGGTTATATTCTAAAGTCTTGAAGGTTATGTTATTGTTTTATGTATAACAGGAGTTTTAGGAGATTTATACAATATAAATACAAAAATCATGTTATTTTTATTAATTATAGTGATTATAATCTATTTCTTTGACTCATGGAAAAGTTTTGAAATGAATTTTTATATCTTTTAATGCAATTTTAAAATAATATATTTGACAGAGAAAAAGGTATTTTGACATTCAATTGCTGGAAATTGAAAGGGTATTTTTACGTCATGCCTTCTTTGTTTTCCTTCCTGAAATTCTTGTTTTATCCACCATTTATAATTATTAATGACATGTGTAGTCAGTGATTATGATTTGTCTGTTTCATTAATGATTTACAGTTTAACACACACACACATGTTACTATATATAGTATGAAATCACATGCTGTATTAATACACTGCAAGATTATTGCAAAATAAATTTGGGGCCTTGAATGGACAATCAATAAAAAAAATGTGCTCAAATGACAATATGATTGTGTGTATATGTGTATTTATGTTTGTATGTGAACTTCAAACTTCATGAATATTCAGTAATTCCTCATATGTATGTTATCATATAAGTTACATGTAGGTCGTTTGTTGATATATAAATACATATATATGTGTATTACTATTGTTGGTATTGAATTCATTTATTTGAAAATGCATAAATTATTGCAAGGCAACATAAAAATGCAGCTTTCAATTTCTTAATGGTGTAGTAGGAATGTATTTTACTAATAAGTTTTATTTCATCAAATTTGATAATATCGAAAAATAATTTTTATGAGTGTTCTATTTTAAATATATAATTGGTATTTTTATGTAAATGATGACTGTTAAGGGATGTTTCAATATATATATATATATATAGAAGTCTAGAAGATTGTGCAACGATACCGATAAAGGTGTTACAAAAAATATATTGACAAAATTTTCGATCAACAAATGACCTTCCTCAGTGTCTATCAAAGTTAGACTGAGTTTGTAAAGATTAGATGGTATAATTACAACTCACTAAATAGTCAGGTGACAAAGTGTGATGTATTAAAAATCTTTAAAAAAATCTTTAACTCCCTCATTTCACTGTAAAGATATGATGGTATAATTGTCACCTGGTAAAGTGTGACACATTTGAGAATGCTAAGGATAATATATATATATATATATGTATAATATTTATGCTTTGTCAAAGGATATCTATTTTATCAATCTGATTAAAATCAGATCTCTCACTTGCTTCCCTGATATGTCACACCTTGGCAGACAGAGGAAACACCATTACGGGTTACATACGAGTGACCCTACATACCTCACAATAGATTTAGCGATTGTTAGACCATGAAAGTGCTACTAATGCATGGTTCGAGCAATCCCATTGGCCAAGAAATGCCATTATAACCGTATTTATCATGTCATATATTCATGACAAAAGGTCATTCGTATGTGACCTGTAATGAGGTTTGCTTAGATCTCACATACTGCGACAAAAAGGAGCCAATGAGGATTAGATTTCAGTCAGATTTCTATTTTATTTGTTTTTTGGGATTAAAACAAGCATAAATTAAATGATGACCATACCTTTCTTGCTTGTTTTGTGTCAAATTAAAATAAAATTGATATCCAGTATTAATGTGATTATCGTGTGATCTTTCATTATTTTATGACTAAAATAATGAAATGTGTTTTGAAAGTGATATTTCACATGAAACATGGCATATTTTGAATGATGAAGAAAACACACTATTTAATGGTTTGAAAGTGGCATACTAACATGAAACATTGGCCTATTTTGAAACACAAAACAACATGTATCAAAGTTGCATTCTCTATTCCTAAATGTGTATCAATGTTATCTCATAGTGCTAGTTAAGATTTGGTAGTGCTAGTTAAGGTTTGGTGCAGAATTATAAGGTTGATTGTTATGCTACAATTTATCTGCATTCTTGTTTTGTACAGTTTATATATATTTTATCAAAAGATCGGAAGTGCAATTATTGTAAAAAAAAAATCATTCAGAGAAGTGTGTATTTGACCTTTCACAAGTCCTTATACATGTTCACACTAGACTATATTAAATTGATCATGTTTGATATCAATCAATATATTGTGTTTATCCTGCAATGTCAATTATTATAAAACAATTTATTGAAAAGAGCAGAAGCAAGTGTCATTCCAATCGTTTTCTAGGATGTGCTCTGTCAAGTGGAAGTTGTACTGTTACCCTTTCTTACTGTTCACTACATGAACCGGTACAAGGAGACTTATTTGTACTGTTACCCTTTCTTACTGTTCACTCTAAATGAATCAGGTACCAGGAGACTTATTTGTACTGTTACCCTTTCTTAATCTTCACTCTACATGGACCAGGTACCAGGAGACTGTTACTGTAATTCAGAATTGTAATTATAAAGTAACCAATCCTGTCGTATGGATACTTTCTTTCTGTCTCTCAACTCTTCAATTCATTGGAGGCACATATATTTAAAAAAAAATTGAATATCTGATATTTAAAAGATTTATTCTTTCCAGTCATCACAACACTGTTTAAATATCAACATATTGGTTTGGAGGTCCTCAGTAGCTTGCCACAATTGTACGATATAGTTGGTTTTGTATTTAATTATGTAAGGTTTGTGAATTTGACTTGGATAGTGGTGAAGTGTGCATGATACAACCTTATGTGATACAGACTTGATAACTGAAGAAAATTGACATTAAACAGCTAAAATCTTATCCCTATTAACCTCATTCAGTTAAAAGAAATTTTTACCGATTTAAAAGAAATTTGACAATGTGAGAGTTTTCAATTGTTGTTTTAGAATATCAATATTTGCTAACATCAATCAAAGATTTATGGTCACAAACATTCTTTTTACAAGAGCAATTTGATGGTAGAATCTATGATACACATGTAGATGATGGCAAATATTAAAAAACAATACATTTTTCCACAAATTTCATTATACTATCATACCTGCCAATCTCTGAAACACCAAATCAGGGTCATGACCCTCATTCCTAAATGAAAATGAGGGTCATAACGCATAGCAACATTTTCGGCCATAATTATTGTAAATCGTATGATATCATATCTAGTTTAATATGTATTATTAATGATCATATGTACAAATAAACAGCTGTATCAATAAACTATGTCATAGACTCTAATCTCTGGTTATAATCACTAGTTGCACTATTTGCAGATTTTAGAACAGAAGCAGATGGTTGATATTCATAACAACATTGATTTTGATTGAATTTACAACTCAGTAACCCACATATGGTGTCATTGTTCAAATCTGATCTGAATTCAGTGTGTATCTTCTTAATGATTGAAAAAGCTCTTTCAGAATCAGCATTACTGTTTGGTAATACTAATAAAGTTTTTGCAAGTTTTGAAAGAACACCAAATCTTTTTGTTCCAGAAAAAATGTCATCAAGTTTCCCCATTTCCCTCCAAAACTGTTCAATATTACTCTTCAAAGAATTATTTGGCGTTGTTACAAACAAAGACATTGATTTTGATTTCCTTTGAACCATCTCCAGCTGCATATGGTTTTGTGACTTTGCATGCCTTGTCAGGTCATTCTTTGTACCGGATCCAATAGATAAATGTGATTTACAAAGAATGCAATATGTATCATTTACACTACGATTACTGTGACTGAGCCAACTAAATTCTGCTTCCCAAGCTTTTTGATATTTGCATAAATATTTCTTTCGTTTAGCGGGTGAAGAACAAGCAGGCCCTGATAAGGACCTCTTCCTTCCAGTAGACATTTTGCAGAAATGATTTAACTTTTTTATTGTAAAAACAACTAAAACTTTCCACAGGGGGATTAAAACTTTATTGTAAAAGACCCAATCATCGCTAATTACTTAATACCTCGAAGGTATATTGTTGTTGATTGCAGTTGACCATTCGGATTGTTGTCCTTTCGATAGGTAAAATCCTGGTATTTTTCGAATAAATAAATATTTCTAATATCTGGACCAATTCTGGGTGATTCCGGGTCATCATTGACGGGTGTTCAGGGAAATGAGGGTGACAAGCTCGATTTCCGGGTGTGACCCGACGAAAACGGGTTACTTGGCAGGTATGTACTATGGCTGTTAACGATTTTTTGATTTTATTTTTAGATTTTAAAAATGAAACGATTAAGCAAATTTTATGTCTTGAAGACCAAAAAATGCATTGTGATGAGTTATGTATGTTACTGTTATTGGTATATTCCTTCTCTCTCAGGACCACTCCCTTCAACGATGAAAAACTTATTGTTATTATTACAATAGATATGGCCAGTGTTTTCTTTTTATATCTTGGGTAGTATCTGTAACACAAAAAAACCAACAACACATAATCTAGTTTTTGTAGTGAAAGAAATGAAAAATTTCATTGAAGGTAATTTTAATATTGTATTTTCTAGTATCATATATAAGATTTTTTCAATGAAGATTTTTATCATTAATCACAAATTAAAAATCTTGTCATGTCTTAATTAGAAATCAAAAGTTGATATTTTAAAATGAATTATTTAAGCAATATTTTAAATCAAATAATTTAAATTAGAAAAATTGGAAAAAAAAATGTTTGAATAGATTTGTTAAAGGGAAAAGATGATTATCTATATAAATATAGTAGTAAATCTTTATAGAATTATAGTACATCATACATGTAGATTGATGTAGTGTTGTTAAAATTAATAGTTTCATGAATCATGAATTCAACAAATTATTATTATTTTTGAGACTTCATGCAAGGTGTAATAATAATGATATTATAAATATTTGATATATAATGTATTCAGGGTGCAACACATTTTATTACTGGTTTTTTTTTTTAAATAGTGTAAACAATATTTATTAATGTGACATTGGTTTAACAATGTAGCTCTTCATTTAAGAATGAATTAATTTAAATGTTCTTTTATGTACATAATGACTTGTATTTTAACATTTCTATTTTATACCTCATAACAACAGATCTATAGCAAATAATGAACATTCTTACTGCCTGGTTTCTATGACAACAACCATGATAGTACCTGGTTTCTATGACAACAACCATGACAGTACCTGGTTTCTTACATTTACAATCTTGAAAATGTTTACTTTACTTTATATGCATATCAGTGTTTATATTTCATTTTCTTCGTACAAGGGAGATTGTTAATTAAAACCCTAAAGATGAAGGCTTTGTTTCTTAGGCCTTTTATTTGGTGTTGTCAAGCAGCTTTTAAGGTTTTCTTGATAGAGAAAACAGAATTCTATTGTTTTAGTTCTGTTGTAGCAGTATAAAATATGTTAAATGATGCTTCCTGTGATGATTTAGTTACAGATTATGACAATTTTGTGTTCAGCCTTTAATAACATGTTATAAAATTGTATTAATTTACTACAATGAAGACATGGAATAAAAACGTAGATACCAGTATCCAATATGAATGAACAACTTTTTTTCATGAAAAAGTAAATATGATTTTCATGCCAAACAAAAAAAAAAGACTGCTTCTTGAAAATGAAAAGCAAAATACAAAAAGATGAACACGATATTTTATATGTCTGAAGGGAAATGATTTACTTAAATTCTATATATATTTTTCTTTTGTTAGAAATATTGTTTATTGCCCTAATCCTCCGTTTTTAGCTCACCTTGCCAAAGGCAATGTGAGCTTTTGCCATCACTTTGCGTCTGTCGTCCATTAACTTTTCACATTTTAATCTTCTCCTCTGAAACCCCTCAGCCAAATTAACTGAAACTTGGTAGGAAGCATCTATGGAAAGTCCTCTATAAAGATTGCTCATTTCGTCCCGATCCATTAACAAACATGGGCACCACAGGCAATTCTTGTTTCTGATTGGCAGATTTTTAAAAATCTTCTCCTCTGAAACCGCTTGGATCCCGATCCGTTAACAAACATGACCGCTACAGGCGACTTGTGATTGGCTGATTTTTAAAATTCTTCTCCTCTGAAAACCCTCAGCCAAATGAACTGAACTTGGTAGGAAGCATCTATGGAAGATCCTCTCTAAAGAGTACACATTTTGTTATGATCCATTACCAAACATGGCCGCCACAGGCAATTCTTGTTTCTGATTGGTTGATTTCTAAAAAATCTTCTCCTTTGAAACTGCTTAGCCATATGAACCGAAACTTGGTAGGAAGCATCTACATGTATGGAAGGTTCTGTATTAAGTTTCCTCAAAGCAGAATGAAAGGTGAGCGACACAGGCTCAGCCCACTGATCCTCTAGTTAATTGTCTGCCTGGTGATCAGTAATCTTTTTTATGATTTTAAAGTGCTTTAAAATATTGACAGCTTATTTGTTATTATATTAATATTTGTTTATTCTATTTTTATTGGATATTCAATTTCTTTGTCAGGAATGTGTTGTGTTGTTTACTGTATCTTACTAGACAGTCATAGGGACACACCTATCCCATAAGTTTTTTATGCCCTTTTTACTGTATCTTACTAGACAGTCATAGGGACACACCTCTCCCGTCAGTTTTGTATGCCCTTTTTTCTGTATCTTACTAGACAGTCATAGGGACACACCTATCCCGTCAGTTTTTTATGCCCTTTTACTGTATCTTACTAGACAGTCATAGAGACACATTTCTCTCGTCAGTTTTGTATGTCCTGTTTGGACTACAATATTGATAACAATCCAGTTATGGCAGCAAGTTGAAATCATTTAGTAGAAATCGCTAGGATTAGTAAAACATCTCTATAGTTAACTTATTAAATAGATAGTAGTAATATGTTGGTGTCATGTGGTGTGTATGTGTGCATGAATGCGTACCAATGCATATTCAAATTTATGTATTATCATTTTGCTCTGGATTATAAATATTCCAAATGTTACATAATCACATTGACTGAAGTCCTCCCAGAATTTTTTTTACATGACCTGAGGGTAAAATTGTAAAAATCATCGCATTGTAAATATCTTGTCAACCGTGACCACCTTCATGCAAACAATTCTACCATAAATTATCTATTCTAAGTTAAAAATCAGTCATAATCATTTATTTAATTTACAATTCTACTATAAATTGTGTATTCTAAGTTAAAAATCAGTCATAATCATTTACTTAATTTACGATTCTACTATAAATTATGTATTCTAAGTTAAAAATCAGCCGTAATCATTTACTTAATTTACAATTCTACCATAAATTATGTATTCTGTGTTAAAAAATCAGTCGTAATCATTTTTTTTTAATTTACCAGTGAAATTTTAAGATATTTTCATGATTAAATATATATTGTTTATGGTAAAGGAATAACTTGTAACAGATTTGTGGAAATGAAATCGTAATAAAATGCAGAATTAAATGCACAGTTCAATAAATAGATGTAACACTGGCTTTGTATATTTGTATTTGGTTCCCTGTATATTTTGTTTCATTTGTAATTTATCATTAAGGAATGTGACCAGGAAAATAAACCCCTGATACGACAGTCTTTATCAGACTGATGGCAGTTTGTATATTGCTGTGGCCTACGGTCCAGCAGCTAACATCGAAGACTCATTTATTAACTGTTTTGTTGTAAAAATAGGTTAATTTATGAATTGTATTATCCTGTAATCACATGATTTTAAGTTCAAATAAAGAAGTCAAATTTTAGTCAACCAAGCAAAACTGGTACTTACATGTTTTACCTGTTGAGCTTTGGAATACTAGTTCTAAAACTAAACCTCACTTTTCTCCCAGTTTTAAGCCTCATTCACATAAATTTATATTTTAAGACTCTTCACTAATATGTTATATATATATATATATCTCATTGATAGAAGATAGTTTGTACAAATTGACTATTTCATAAAATGTTTTTTTAGGATTTTTTTTTCCTTCATTGTTTTGGTATATCTGCAAACTAAATCTCTTAAAGAGTGCATGTAGAATAATAGATTGTATTTTTAAATGGGAATTATTTTCCCACAATTCACATTTAGCCATGTTCAAGATATCTATGTCATTTACAAGTAAAATCCTGTATAGTATTATAGACAGTAACCATGAGAGACATACCATAAATGACATACTAATATTTCTCATTATTTATAATTTTTCAATGCGTTTTCAAATTTATTACTGTACAATACAAGTTTTATTGTTATGTACTTGATTTGCAACAACAACATATTAAAGTAAAAAATGACACAATCTTGTTATAAATCATTTTGCACAGACCATCGTCTAATACAACACCTTTCATACAGAATAACTTCATTTTATCTGAATAAACGTGATTATTTTAATAAGCTTTGAAATCACGAAAATATCACTATCAATTGTTTACGATTTGGAAGAGTGGAATAAAAATACTGTCGTGAGTGATAGGATATGATGTATGTTATGGTTGCACATGTGATAATGTATACAAATGTAGTCTTTATATTCTCATAATGTCTGGTGTGATGTTGGTAATGAATAAATGCACATATGTCATTCTTTACAAGTGTAGCCTACAATGTATATATTCTCATACAAATTATTTTAAAAAAATGGTCAAACCTTGTTATCTTAAGTCAAGTTTTGGTTAACTCAGAGCAAAGACATAGTTGGGTTGTTATAATTACAAACTTTATTTATGCTCAATTACACAAATATTGATTACTGGTAATTAGATTGAATAAGCATTCAGTCCCATTCTTATTAACATAAGATGTTTGTTGGATCATTTGTCAGATATACACTAACATCTAACAATATCCTGTATAGGGTCACACACAGGGCATATTTCCAACCGACCAATCACTGATGAGCTTACCAAATCTGGCATTATTAATAACCAAGTAATTGTTTAGAGCTGTTGTCACAATGGTTAATTTATTTAACGGTCTTGCATATGATTGGGCGATCTGAAAGGTTACCCAATCTTACCCCAAACAGAATGTTTTTAGGTGTTAGTATATCACAAATAAGAAAATCCAACAGATGTCTAGTTTTGATTAGATCAGTGCTATCAACAATGACACGACCAATGAGGTTTGACTGTACAATTCACTAAGACTGTAGTTGTATGATACATATATTAATATATAAATACTTTCAGCTAGAGTGTGATTAGTTGACATGTCTTTTGGTTTAGAGGCTACATTTATATCATGTAAAATTTCTCTTTGTGTATCCTTTATTGATTCTATCAGCATTGTTGACATGTACCTGTTGTTACATTAAATAATTTTCTCAGTTACCCTTTTTTTTTCTTTAAAATAAAGTTTTGAACCAGGATGCATGCAAGATTTTTGGCAGGTTGTATCAAGTGAAAATCCACTTTATCGTATATAGCTGTAAGAAGAGTTTGAACATACCAACGGGGTAATCAGAATCCGTAAATCGAAGAACAATAGACAACACAATGGCCAAAAGAAAAAGTACAAAAGGATAAACAACGATCTACAAAACATACACATAAACTAACGATCGAATAACACGAACCCCACTAAAAACCAGGGGTGAACTCGGATGCTCCAGAAGGGTAAGCTGTTCCTGTTCCACGAGTGGAACCCGTCGTGTTAATCTAGTTACAAATCTGGTGATAAGTCATGAATGAGAAAAGGACCAGGAAGTGTTTACAACAAGTGAAACATATCCGTGGTCATTTGTGACAGATATTCCATAGCGGTCAACCAAGTCATAGTGGCGACCGTAAAACTATCGAAGTGATGACTTCAACTTAACCAAGAGGAACCCTTGGTTCAGTAGCTTCCTTGTTAGCAGCAACCCTCTATCAAAAAAATCCTGATAGGAACCACAAGCTCTGGAATATCATATCAACTGTAAATGGCCAGCTATGTAAGCTATTGTCATAACTTTGCATCTGTCCCTGTCTTCATCTTAGCTTTTCATATTTCAATCATTTCCCTAGAAATTACTGCTGCAAATGGAACCTGATTTTGTTGAAAATTCAAACATCATATTCTAAGAAACAATGTGTGTGTGTTGGAATTGACACTTGGTAGGATTGTTCCTTAAATAACTCCGTCAAAAGTTTTTTTTTATATATTTGTGGATTGGAACTACAAATGTAAATATTTTTTTCTTTGGAAATTAGAAACTTTATTGCACCCAATTTTTACATGCAAAATTAAGTTATTCATTTTTTCATAGGGTCCTATGATAAACTACGTTCTGTGATGATGGGCATCTTCAATTTCATATCGGCACAAAAATCATATCTTAAGTAGAGTAACGTTTCAGCAAAGTTTACCTTTAAATGTCTCTATGTGTTCAGAGAATAATAATTTTGAAATATATTCGACTTAGGATCTTAATTTAAAGATTGTTAATGTTTTGATCCACACAATGAAACTGTGTCCTCTATTCATCTTGTCCTGTGGTGATAACCATCTTGAATTTCTGATCAACACAAAACATGAAAACTTTGCATCAAACTATCCAGCCATTCTTGATGTACATTTTGGATTTAGTCCAAGGGTTTTGTAAGCTTTTGGCATCCGTCATCTATCAGAAGTAAATTTTTCACATTTCTATCTTTTCTGAAACCATTTGGTCAATCAGAACCAAACTTTACAGGAATGATGTCATCTACAAAAATTCATTATATCATTTTGATCGAACCAATAAAAATGGCCACAACAGACAATTCTTATTTCTGATTGGCCAATTATAAAAAAAATCTTTTCCTCTGAAATGTCAGTGCCAATTGGAACCCAACTTTGCAGGTATGATGTTTGTAAGGTCCTCAACAAGAAATCATTTCATTTTGATTGCACAAATAACATGGCCACCACTGGCAACTCTTGCTTCCGATTGCATGAAATCTTTAAAAAATGTACAAGTCCAAAAGATTTTTAATTGGCACAGATATGTATGTGATACTCTACAAAAATTCCTAATTTAATCTTGATTTGGCAAAAAAACATGAATGCCATGTGTAATTCTTGTTCTCATTGGCTGAAACTTCTTCATTAGATGTACAAGTCCAAATAATAACAAAATAGATAACAACAATTATCTAACATTTCAAAATAAAATATTTATTAAAAAAGATCAAATGTACACAAACAACACAGAACACAACAAGCACTTGCATAAAAATAACAAAAATATCACATGTATCAAGATCTACTGTATATTAAATGCCTCGTGTATCATTAATCCTAAAAAATGTCATGATTCTGTAAATAATGCTTCAGCAAGAACACCTAAAGAAACTGACAGGTGTTTAATAAGAAGTATTTCAATATCAAAGAAGTAGACCAGCATTCTTGATAATTCTTTATAATCACCTGTATTTCAAAACTAAAGAATTAGTTTTCTCCCCACAAGGGGAAACCAACATCTCATTATTGTAAATTTTAACCTGCCAGTCATTGACATCAAGGTCTTTTAAATTTGTGGTTTTAATGATCTACCAAAACCGAGCCCTACATACATTAATTTACAGCAGATACATTGTATAAACAAAATGTCCTTTCCATCAAATAACAAACCTATATGGTCAAAATGTTGACATACTACCCATATTGACCCTTTCTATTATATAAGTTAAGGTCCTGGACTGGATTGCCCAAATCAGTTAAATAACTGAAAAAAGTCATCCCTGAATAATTGCATTGGTTACCATAATATAAATAAAATATTTCATTTCGTTTGCACCATTATTTCAAATTGAATTAATATTTAGTTTTTGTTTTTATTGCAAATGTACCGGTAACAAACAAGAAAAATAACAAGTATTCAAAATATAAGAACAAATTAAAACTTACACTTATTATATATATAAGATCTTGTTAGAATAGTATGAATATAAACAGAAAATTTGAAAATGGGTAGAAAATTGTATGGAAGTAAAATGAAATATTACATAGTTATTTATTATCTGCACCCCTTCTTTTGACTTTTCAATTACTGATTTTGATAAAAAAAAAAAAAAAAATACATTCTGAATTTTTTAACATAATACTTGTGATTGCCATTCCTGAGCAAAAAAAAATATTGTAGTATTATACACAAGTAATTACACTGAGGATTTTATCCTAAATTTTCATTAAAAAGTTGTATTTCATAATCTATATTATAACATGGACAGTATGCTTATTAAATCTGTAATTTAAAAAATAAAGTACCTTGTAGTACAACAGAAAAAACCCCCAAAATATTTCATTAGAATTACAATATTTCAATACATAATATATAAATGAAAAAAACATATGTAGCTAAGATCACTGCAGATAAAGATTTCAAAAGACAAAACATGAAGTCTAAACATTTGTTCAAAAGTCTCTTTTATAATTAAATTGAAAATATCTGACATACAAGCTGTGAAAATATTTTTTTTTCACACTGATACAAAAATAAAATTCATATTAAGAATGAACACTAGAATTCACATAAGGCACTGATTTAGAAATTTATTCTTAATGTGCTGAACACATAATTAGCCTAATCAAATCAAAATATTGACTATATAGTAACAACACATCATTAGTATTGATATTGTCTCTTTATACTTGTACACTACATACAACACATTTTAGAAGACTGGTACAGCTAATTGTATATTTAACCATCATTGTTGAGACCAAAGCTGTAGCAACCTGTTTTTATCATTATGCTCTAGTTCAAGTGTAAATTGGTGACCGACTTCAACCAAAAGGTGAATGATAAAAAAATTTAAAGAAACACTACACAAATAAATCATAACAAATTACATGTATTCATCAAATAAAACAAACAATCATTGGCACATTAAAGGTTTAAACTTTGCATTGATAATAAGTAAGCACTTATGACTTGTCTCCCTTTAGTTTTGAAACAAGGGAGTTAATTGACTACATCTCACTGAAAAAACTCATTCATTTATTATTTTTAAATCACCAGTATTTTGATTCCAATAGTTGTTGTGAGGATACAAATTCTTTAAATTTTATCTTTGCAATCAATAGAGGAATTTAATCTTTTAATCTCTAATCAATAACAATATTTCTCACTGAAGTTTTAACTGCCAATCTGACATGGCTTGTGGTTGAAAATTTCACGTTCAGAAATATCTGCTATCGACTAAGGACTTAAAACTGATTATATATCTGTAATCAACAGAACTATGGAAAATATCAATAATGGACACCTAATGCATTTAAATAATAAATGCTTAATAATAATAACCAGGAAGAACATCATTTTACAAATAATCAAGGGGCATAACTCTGGAACAATTAGTCAGATACCTCAAGCCTCACCTGTATTTTATAAATCTTGATGTAATTTCAATATATTAGTTGAATATCAGAAACTTTATATCTTCCTGAAAAACTGAAAGTTGCATAATCAGACATGGTGGCTATCTTAAATAATTGACATAGTCAATGGACACAATTTTGGAAGGGGGCCGACCATCAAAGGACTATTTGTACAAAATGTGTTTTCATTCCATCCAATGTTTCTGAAGAATCTTTTCAAATATTTCCATTTTTCAATCAATCAAAGCTATGTCAGCCATCTTAGAAGATAGGTAACTTGACACAATTTTGGAAGAGGACCATCCAAGGTTTACTATATCAAATTTTGGTTCAATTTGGACAAGGGGTTCTTGAGAAGAAGATCAAAATGTAATAAGTTAACAGATAAAGGACGTCAAGTGATGAAAAACGCTCACTTGAGACTTTGATACTGGTGGGTTAATAAACATTTGGGAAGTCATATTTTAGAATCTTAAAATAAAATATGTCAAAACAAAAACATAAACATCACCTATATTCAACTAGAAACTAGAAAATGTCCTCCTTTAAATCCTAATAGATTTATATACTGGTACATTTAAAGCTGTCATGTATGTATCACTAACAACCTTTGTCACTTTGTAAATGACAAAAGTACTATCAAAAAATATCTTTGTTCATTGTTGAATGAATAGATAAAAGTTTAGACATGGATAATTATATACAATGTATTCATAAAGTAATAATTATATGCCATGTCTTTTTTACTGTTTGTAGAACTGACTTTTGGTCCCTCATTGTGAATTTATAACAATGTTGATTATTCAGGTATTCTTATTGGCAATCTGTGTCTAAGTGATCCATCAGACTGGAAAAAACAAAACAAACAAATCATTTTATATATACACCTGGAAAAAAATATTGCAACACTAAATTTGAAACTGAATAATGTTTATTAGATAGACAATTCCAAAATATATTTTACACCTTAGTGGCCATTTAAACTTCAATTTAAACATACCTGTACCTAATCAATAATCGTCCTCTATAATAACCATCATTTGCACATGCAGTGTCTTGATATAAGGGCTATGAAATCACTACTTTTGCAACATATCATTTTCGACACATTGCTTGCTTGTCTGGTAACTCTTGATTCTTTTGTTCTGGATGCAGAAAGGGTCCTCCACAACTTTCAAATGTAGTGCAAATGCAAATCATTGGTATGCGAGAAGCAGGTATGTCACTGAGGCAAATTGCCCAGCATGTTGGTCATCACCACTCTACCGTCAGTCGTATTGTGAACAAACATCGATTGACCAATGACGTTAAGGATCGCCCGCAATCAGTAAGGTCCCGTATTACACCCCGAAGAGAGGACAATGTCCTAGGACGGCTAGTTAGATGAAATTTGTTCGCCAATAGTACTGTTTTGAAAAAACAATGGTTGCCCCATCGGTTGCTATCTGCAAGAACAGTCCGAAATCGTCTGAAATCTGTTGTCTATCATTCAAGAAGACCTGTAAAGAGATGTTTGCTAACACAAGCACACAAAGCTTTCCAATTGCAATGGTGCCAAACACGTCGTCAATGGAATTTGGCCTCGTAGAGGAAAGTTCATTGGTCTGACGAAAGTCGCTTCTTGTTGCACGTGACAGATGGCAGAGTGCGCATATGGCGACAACCGCACACTGCTTATGTTGAGCGTAACATTGTTGAAACTGTTCCTTTCGGAGGAGGCTCAGTCATGGTGTGGGAATATGTATCATATGACTGTAAGCTTGACTTCATTACAGTAAGAGGCAACCTCAATGGGCAAATCTATCGACAAAACATCCTTGAAGCAAGTGTTGTGCCTCACTTTGACAATCATCCTCTGAATACAAGGCCTGTCTTTGTGGATGACAACGCCAGATCCCACAGAGCTCGTGTTGTGACAGATTACTTGCATGACGTGTCGATAACCACACTTCCATGGCCTGTCAGGAGTCCTGATTTAAACCAGATCGAGCACATCTGGGACTTTATCGGTCGTCGAGTGAAAGAAAGAACACCGCCGGTTCAAACTTTAAATGAATTGGAGCAAACACTGCACCAGGAATGGCAGGGTCTTACTCAAGTCCAAATTTGTCACTTAGTGGGCAGCATGAGAAGACGATTAGCGACAGTCATCCATGTGAATGGAAGTTACTCATTACTAATTATTTTTCGCCTGATATGAAATTCCTAAGCCTAATGACTCTGTCTGAGTACAAATTGTGTTTAAATGATGGAATTCTCGATAGCGGGATCAATAGTTTTCAAGTGACATTTTTTTTCGCAAAAATTACACATTTTTATGTTCCCGCCACTAAGTGGCCAGGACATATAGTGTTACCCATGTATGTAATTCCGAAATAAAACAGTTGCGACCACTTTTTTCGCTATGCTTTGAGATATTGACTTGATATTTGGTATGTGGGTGTATAATGATAAGTTACAGATCAAGCTTACGTTTCGTTCTGGTCCAAAGATTTTTGGCCGAGTTATGGCCCTTGGACTTTGAAATTTGGCCAAATATTTAGTTGTCACCACTTTATTTCACTATGATTTAAGATATTGACTTAATTTTTGGTATGAGAGTGTATAATCATAAGTTACAGATCAACTTTGAAATTCATTTGTTATTCTTAACCTATAACTGAGGGAATTAAAAAAGGGTGAACCATTTGCGAGCCTTCTTAATATTCACGATGGGGACATTCGTGTTGGAAAAATTTGTGTCGTTCCGACACATCTACTTAACTTATGAATTGTACAACATTAAATTTTTTATTGTAAAGTGTGTCTTTCTATGTGCAAATGATTCAATTTGAAGCATTTCTGCCAATAATAGAATACTTGCATCCCACAATTTTGTCAAGAGAAAAAAATTAGGGTGTTGCAATAGTTTTTTCCAGGTGTATACCAGATTCTCTTGTTTCTGACCACATTGGTGGTGTAAGTTAGTACGCTCCCCTCCAGTATGGTAGATCGTGGGTTGTAAGTTAGTACGCTCCCCTCCAGTATGGTAGATCGTGGGTTCGAGCCCCGGTCAGGTCAAATCAAAGACTATCAAATTGGTATTTGCTGCTTCTCCAAAAAAAACAAACAAACAAAAGCATGCAGCATTAAGGAGAAAGAGCAAAGACAGGTTGGCTTGGAATCAGGATAATGTGTCAGAGTGAAGTTACATGTCTCCACACAGACTGTTGTTTTAGTGACTTAATATTATTAAAATCCAACTAAGGGTGTTGGTGTAGTACAAAGCAGACATCATTATCATCTCATCGCCATGATATAGCTGAAATTTTTTTCATTCTTAATGTGTAATAAACTATTCATTGCTAGCAACAACAGAGTTCTTACTGGTAAATCACATGGGTACCAGTTCTTACTGTGAAATCACTATATCTATCAACAGTAGACTTCTTGGTTCAACTGCAGTTAATACATGTATTTAAAACCACAAAGGTAAACACTAAATAAAACTTTACAGATATACATAGGAGTCAATTAATTTAAGAATCCTCAAACCAGTTGCTTCTGATGAATATACAAAATATTGGATACTCATAAAATGAAGTAAAGCTAACTTACTTTACTAGCTCCAACACTCAACCCTTTATTGTCTTCACCACTTAACTCATCTTCCTTTTCTTCCTCAATATCAGCATCAATTACATCATCAATGTCAATATCATCATCATCATCATCATCGTCTTCATCTTCATAGTCATCATCATCTTCCTCTGATATCCCGACATTAACATCATCTAAAAATACAATGTGTTTTGTAATTTAAAACATGTGTTATTCTGGATTTTTATTTTCTACATCTGTATAGTAATTGGTATATTCAAGTGGAGGAAAGAATTGCATGGATCATAAAGAAGTGTAAAGTTCACAAAGAAATTTATAGATCAGGCGAGGTGTACTTAATACAATATTATATGATAAAGTTTGTCAGTGACTTGCGGCAGGTCAATGGTTTTCTTCGGGTAGTCTGGTTTCCTCCACTAATAAAACTGACTGCCACTAAATAATTGAAATATTGTTGAAAGTGGCATTAAACACCAAAACCCTAACCATACTCCTTACTACAAACACTACAACAAGCATTATGTATGTAAGCTGATTGTTACAGATTGGATATTTGAAATGTGACCCCTGACCTGACTAGATATAAGATGTTGTTAGATGTTAGTAGATCATTGGATAAAAATAATATTAAATAAAGATCCAACAAACCACTAATATGAATTAGAGGAAACTGACTTACTGTATCATACACACTGAAGTATACATTAGACTGAGGAAACTGACTTACTGTATCATACACACTGAAGTATACATTAGACTGAGGAAACTGACTTACTGTATCATACACACTGAAGTATACATTAGACTGAGGAAACTGACTTACTGTATCATACACACTGAAGTATACATTAGACTGAGGAAACTGACTTAATGTATCATACACACTGAAGTATACATCCCTATATAGACTGAGGAAACTGACTTACTGTATCATACACACTGAAGTATACATCCCTATATAGACTGAGGAAACTGACTTACTGTATCATACACACTGAAGTATACATCCCTATATAGACTGAGGAAACTGACTTACTGTATCATACACACTGAAGTATACATCCCTATATAGACTGAGGAAACTTACTTACTGTATCATACACACTGAAGTATACATCCCTATATAGACTGAGGAAACTGACTTACTGTATCATACACACTGAAGTATACATCCCTATATAGACTGAGGAAACTGACTTACTGTATCATACACACTGAAGTATACATCCCTATATAGACTGAGGAAACTGACTTACTGTATCATACACACTGAAGTATACATTCCTATATAGACTGAGGAAACTGACTTACTGTATCATACACACTGAAGTATACATTAGACTGAGGAAACTGACTTACTGTATCATACACACTGAAGTATACATTAGACTGAGGAAACTGACTTACTGTATCATACACACTGAAGTATACATCCCTATATAGACTGAGGAAACTGACTTAATGTATCATACACACTGAAGTATACATTAGACTGAGGAAACTGACTTACTGTATCATACACACTGAAGTATACATTAGACTGAGGAAACTGACTTAATGTATCATACACACTGAAGTATACATTAGACTGAGGAAACTGACTTACTGTATCATACACACTGAAGTATACATTAGACTGAGGAAACTGACTTACTGTATCATACACACTGAAGTATACATTAGACTGAGGAAACTGACTTACTGTATCATACACACTGAAGTATACATTAGACTGAGGAAACTGACTTACTGTATCATACACACTGAAGTATACATTAGACTGAGGGAACTGACTTAATGTATCATACACACTGAAGTATACATCCCTATATAGACTGAGGAAACTGACTTACTGTATCATACACACTGAAGTATACATCCCTATATAGACTGAGGAAACTGACTTACTGTATCATACACACTGAAGTATACATCCCTATATAGACTGAGGAAACTGACTTACTGTATCATACACACTGAAGTATACATCCCTATATAGACTGAGGAAACTGACTTACTGTATCATACACACTGAAGTATACATCCCTATATAGACTGAGGAAACTGACTTACTGTATCATACACACTGAAGTATACATCCCTATATAGACTGAGGAAACTGACTTACTGTATCATACACTGAAGTATACATCCCTATATAGACTGAGGAAACTGACTTACTGTATCATACACACTGAAGTATACATTAGACTGAGGAAACTGACTTACTGTATCATACACACTGAAGTATACATTAGACTGAGGAAACTGACTTACTGTATCATACACACTGAAGTATACATTAGACTGAGGAAACTGACTTACTGTATCATACACACTGTAGTATACATTAGACTGAGGAAACTGACTTACTGTATCATACACACTGAAGTATACATTAGACTGAGGAAACTGACTTACTGTATCATACACACTGAAGTATACATCCCTATATAGACTGAGGAAACTGACTTAATGTATCATACACACTGAAGTATACATTAGACTGAGGAAACTGACTTACTGTATCATACACACTGAAGTATACATTAGACTGAGGAAACTGACTTAATGTATCATACACACTGAAGTATACATTAGACTGAGGAAACTGACTTACTGTATCATACACACTGAAGTATACATTAGACTGAGGAAACTGACTTACTGTATCATACACACTGAAGTATACATTAGACTGAGGAAACTGACTTACTGTATCATACACACTGAAGTATACATTAGACTGAGGAAACTGACTTACTGTATCATACACACTGAAGTATACATTAGACTGAGGAAACTGACTTACTGTATCATACATACTGAAGTATACATTAGACTGAGGAAACTGACTTACTGTATCATACACACTGAAATATACATTAGACTGAGGAAACTGACTTACTGTATCATACACACTGAAGTATACATTAGACTGAGGAAACTGACTTAATGTATCATACACACTGAAGTATACATCCCTATATAGACTGAGGAAACTGACTTACTGTATCATACACACTGAAGTATACATCCCTATATAGACTGAGGAAACTGACTTACTGTATCATACACACTGAAGTATACATCCCTATATAGACTGAGGAAACTGACTTACTGTATCATACACACTGAAGTATACATCCCTATATAGACTGAGGAAACTGACTTACTGTATCATACACACTGAAGTATACATCCCTATATAGACTGAGGAAACTGACTTACTGTATCATACACACTGAAGTATACATCCCTATATAGACTGAGGAAACTGACTTACTGTATCATACACACTGAAGTATACATCCCTATATAGACTGAGGAAACTGACTTACTGTATCATACACACTGAAGTATACATTCCTATATAGACTGAGGAAACTGACTTACTGTATCATACACACTGAAGTATACATTAGACTGAGGAAACTGACTTACTGTATCATACACACTGAAGTATACATTAGACTGAGGAAACTGACTTACTGTATCATACACACTGAAGTATACATCCCTATATAGACTGAGGAAACTGACTTAATGTATCATACACACTGAAGTATACATCCCTAAATAGACTGAGGAAACTGACTTACTGTATCATACACACTGAAGTATACATTAGACTGAGGAAACTGACTTACTGTATCATACACACTGAAGTATACATTAGACTGAGGAAACTGACTTACTGTATCATACACACTGAAGTATACATCCCTATATAGACTGAGGAAACTGACTTACTGTATCATACACACTGAAGTATACATCTCTATATAGACTGAGGAAACTGACTTACTGTATCATACACACTGAAGTATACATCCCTATATAGACTGAGGAAACTGACTTACTGTATCATACACACTGAAGTATACATTAGACTGAGGAAACTGACTTACTGTATCATACACACTGAAGTATACATTAGACTGAGGAAACTGACTTACTGTATCATACACACTGAAGTATACATTAGACTGAGGAAACTGACTTACTGTATCATACACACTAAAGTATACATTAGACTGAGGAAACTGACTTAATGTATCATACACACTGAAGTATACATCCCTATATAGACTGAGGAAACTGACTTACTGTATCGTACACACTGAAGTATACATCCCTATATAGACTGAGGAAACTGACTTAATGTATCATACACACTGAAGTATACATTAGACTGAGGAAACTGACTTACTGTATCATACACACTGAAGTATACATTAGACTGAGGAAACTGACTTACTGTATCGTACACACTGAAGTATACATCCCTATATAGACTGAGGAAACTGACTTACTGTATCATACACACTGAAGTATACATCCCTATATAGACTGAGGAAACTGACTTAATGTATCGTACACACTGAAGTATACATTAGACTGAGGAAACTGACTTACTGTATCATACACACTGAAATATACATTAGACTGAGGAAACTGACTTACTGTATCATACACACTGAAGTATACATTAGACTGAGGAAACTGACTTACTGTATCATACACACTGAAGTATACATCCCTATATAGACTGAGGAAACTGACTTACTGTATCGTACACACTGAAGTATACATCCCTATAATTGTCCTGAACAATTAGACTGAGGAAACTGACTTACTGTAAATGTATCGTACACACTGAAGTATACATCCCTATAATTGTCCTGAACAATTAGACTGAGGAAACTGACTTACTGTAAATGTATCATACACACTGAAGTATACATCCCTATAATTGTCCTGAACAATTAGACTGAGGAAACTGACTTACTGTAAATGTATCATACACACTGAAGTATACATCCCTATAATTGTCCTGAACAATTAGACTGAGGAAACTGACTTACTGTAAATGTATCGTACACACTGAAGTATACATCCCTATAATTGTCCTGAACAATTAGACTGAGGAAACTGACTTATTGTAAATGTATCGTACACACTGAAGTATACATCCCTATAATTGTCCTGAACAATTAGACTGAGGAAACTGACTTACTGTAAATGTATCGTACACACTGAAGTATAATATACATCCCTTTAATTGTCCTGAACAATTAGACTGAGGAAACTGACTTACTGTAAATGTATCGTACACACTGAAGTATAATATACATCCCTATAATTGTCCTGAACAATTAGACTGAGGAAACTGACTTACTGTAAATGTATCGTACACACTGAAGTATACATCCCTATAATTGTCCTGAACAATTAGACTGAGGAAACTGACTTACTGTAAATGTATCGTACACACTGAAGTATACATCCCAATAATTGTCCTGAACAATTAGACTGAGGAAACTGACTTACTGTAAATGTATCGTACACACTGAAGTATACATCCCTATAATTGTCCTGAACAATTAGACTGAGGAAACTGACTTATTGTAAATGTATCGTACACACTGAAGTATACATCCCTATAATTGTCCTGAACAATTAGACTGAGGAAACTGACTTACTGTAAATGTATCGTACACACTGAAGTATAATATACATCCCTTTAATTGTCCTGAACAATTAGACTGAGGAAACTGACTTATTGTAAATGTATCGTACACACTGAAGTATAATATACATCCCTATAATTGTCCTGAACAATTAGACTGAGGAAACTGACTTACTGTAAATGTATCGTACACACTGAAGTATACATCCCTATAATTGTCCTGAACAATTAGACTGAGGAAACTGACTTACTGTAAATGTATCGTACACACTGAAGTATACATCCCAATAATTGTCCTGAACAATTAGACTGAGGAAACTGACTTACTGTAAATGTATCGTACACACTGAAGTATACATCCCTATAATTGTCCTGAACAATTAGACTGAGGAAACTGACTTACTGTAAATGTATCGTACACACTGAAGTATAATATACATCCCTATAATTGTCCTGAACAATTAGACTGAGGAAACTGACTTACTGTAAATGTATCGTACACACTGAAGTATACATCCCTATAATTGTCCTGAACAATTAGACTGAGGAAACTGACTTACTGTAAATGTATCGTACACACTGAAGTATACATCCCTATAATTGTCCTGAACAATTAGACTGAGGAAACTGACTTACTGTAAATGTATCATACACACTGAAGTATACATCCCTATAATTGTCCTGAACAATTAGACTGAGGAAACTGACTTACTGTAAATGTATCATACACACTGAAGTATACATCCCTATAATTGTCCTGAACAATTAGACTGAGGAAACTGACTTACTGTAAATGTATCGTACACACTGAAGTATACATCCCTATAATTGTCCTGAACAATTAGACTGAGGAAACTGACTTATTGTAAATGTATCGTACACACTGAAGTATACATCCCTATAATTGTCCTGAACAATTAGACTGAGGAAACTGACTTACTGTAAATGTATCGTACACACTGAAGTATAATATACATCCCTATAATTGTCCTGAACAATTAGACTGAGGAAACTGACTTACTGTAAATGTATCATACACACTGAAGTATACATCCCTATAATTGTCCTGAACAATTAGACTGAGGAAACTGACTTACTGTAAATGTATCGTACACACTGAAGTATACATCCCTATAATTGTCCTGAACAATTAGACTGAGGAAACTGACTTACTGTAAATGTATCGTACACACTGAAGTATACATCCCTATAATTGTCCTGAACAATTAGACTGAGGAAACTGACTTACTGTAAATGTATCATACACACTGAAGTATACATCCCTATAATTGTCCTGAACAATTAGACTGAGGAAACTGACTTACTGTAAATGTATCATACACACTGAAGTATACATCCCTATAATTGTCCTGAACAATTAGACTGAGGAAACTGACTTACTGTAAATGTATCGTACACACTGAAGTATACATCCCTATAATTGTCCTGAACAATTAGACTGAGGAAACTGACTTACTGTAAATGTATCGTACACACTGAAGTATAATATACATCCCTATAATTGTCCTGAACAATTAGACTGAGGAAACTGACTTACTGTAAATGTATCGTACACACTGAAGTATACATCCCTATAATTGTCCTGAACAATTAGACTGAGGAAACTGACTTACTGTAAATGTATCGTACACACTGAAGTATACATCCCAATAATTGTCCTGAACAATTAGACTGAGGAAACTGACTTACTGTAAATGTATCGTACACACTGAAGTATACATCCCTATAATTGTCCTGAACAATTAGACTGAGGAAACTGACTTATTGTAAATGTATCGTACACACTGAAGTATACATCCCTATAATTGTCCTGAACAATTAGACTGAGGAAACTGACTTACTGTAAATGTATCGTACACACTGAAGTATAATATACATCCCTATAATTGTCCTGAACAATTAGACTGAGGAAACTGACTTACTGTAAATGTATCGTACACACTGAAGTATACATCCCTATAATTGTCCTGAACAATTAGACTGAGGAAACTGACTTACTGTAAATGTATCGTACACACTGAAGTATAATATACATCCCTATAATTGTCCTGAACAATTAGACTGAGGAAACTGACTTACTGTAAATGTATCGTACACACTGAAGTATAATATACATCCCTATAATTGTCCTGAACAATTAGACTGAGGAAACTGACTTACTGTAAATGTATCGTACACACTGAAGTATACATCCCTATAATTGTCCTGAACAATTAGACTGAGGAAACTGACTTACTGTAAATGTATCATACACACTGAAGTATACATCCCTATAATTGTCCTGAACAATTAGACTGAGGAAACTGACTTACTGTAAATGTATCGTACACACTGAAGTATACATCCCTATAATTGTCCTGAACAATTAGACTGAGGAAACTGACTTACTGTAAATGTATCGTACACACTGAAGTATACATCCCTATAATTGTCCTGAACAATTAGACTGAGGAAACTGACTTACTGTAAATGTATCGTACACACTGAAGTATACATCCCTATAATTGTCCTGAACAATTAGACTGAGGAAACTGACTTACTGTAAATGTATCGTACACACTGAAGTATACATCCCTATAATTGTCCTGAACAATAACTGAATATAAATACAATCTATTAAATCATTTTAGTTCTTGTGTATTATAAACACCCAGTCTAATTATTTCTGACGAAATATAGGGTATAATGCATGTTTCAGTTGATCTCATAGTTTTTATCAAGTTTCATCAGAGCTGAAAAGGGCCATAACTCTGGACAACACATCTTGATATATGCATGACAATATATGCTGCCAGATAACAATTTCATTTAATTTAGACATTATCACAAGGTATATATTGTAATGTAGATGATGGTACTTCAGACAAAATGGTCTCCATGTGGGACAAGTTAAGAAAGAAAATAAAAGGGCGGGGTTGCAATAGAACATCAACTGAAAATTTTGTCCATCATTAAATGCTTCCTACCTTCATCAGTATCAAAGCTACTCTGTGAGACATTGGAAGAAGGACTTGGTTCTTCTATCTTAGATACTAACTCAGCTAGGTCAGTAAACTTGGCCATCGATGGCTGTGCCATCGTCTGAAAAATAATGTTTAATTTCTACAATTAAGATCTGTAAGGGTTGATTTATATAAATAAAAATATTGACTAAACATTTTGCCATCTTCAGCAATTGTATTAAAACTGTTAGAACAAAAGCACCGCCCACAGGTGCTGGACGCCTGACTTTTTCGTATCTGATATTAAACTGCAAGCAATTTACAAAGTTATACATACTTTTAACTATGATGGTCATATTATAATCAAATATGTTTGCAAGATTGGTAAATATAATCAGAGGGGTATAATCTTTTCTTGTAACACTATTTTAGTGCATATAAAATAAAAATTAAAAATTAAAAATCGAGAAAGCATCAGATGCAACAGCCGAGTTGTTGCAAGTCAAAATCATTTGGTCAAACTGGATTCCTGTTTTCAAGATTTATCAATGTTATGTGCCAAGTATCAATCTTCTGGCATTGCTGGTTCACAAGAAGAAGATTTTTAAATATTAAAATAATTAATCATTTTGAGACCCCAGACATACCGAACATAACTTTGGAAGAGGATCACCCAAGGAACATTTGGGCAAAGTTTGGTTAAAATTGACAAAATGGTTTCAGAGATATGTGTAATTCTCAAAAAAACTTCTGGTAGGGGATGGGATGACCCCGGGTCTCAACTCTTGGGGCATTTAATTTGTCTATTCACCCTGATCATAAATATCTATGGTTTAGGGGTGGGGATCTCAACCATTAAAAAGTTCACTTCAGGTAGGGGGTGGGGTATGACCCCCAGGGCCTGAGCTATAAGGCATTTAATTTGTCTAGTCACCCTGATCATAAATATATATGGTTTAGGGGTGGGGATCTCAACCATTAAAAAGTTCACTTCAGGTAGGGGGTGGGGTATGACCCCAGGGCCTGAGCTATAATGTATTTAATTTGCCTAGTCACCCTGATCATAAATATATATGGTTTAGGGTGGGGATCTCGGTCACATTTTTTTAATACAGATTCCCCAGTGGGGTGGGGGTAAGCCCCGGGGATAACAAATGTTGAATGCACAACTTCACATTGGCATCTCCACCCATACCAAATATTAAGTTTCTATCTTTTGTATTTTCAGAGAAATATGTAATTCTCAAAATATGTACTTTTTCTATAAAAAACATGATTTTACAGGAAAAAAACAATAGATTAATCTGAATTTCGAACTCGCTCTAAATAATAGTGTAATAATGCTTCCTACCACAAATTATGTTGATCGGCCAAAAACTAAGAGCGCTATCGCATTAACGAAGATAATTCTCAAAATATGTACTTTTTCTATAAAAAACCATGATTCTACAAGAAAAAAACAATAGATTAATCTGAATTTCGAACTCGCTCTAAATAATAGTGTAATAATGCTTCCTACCAAATATTACATTGATCGGCCAAAAATTAAGAGCGCTATCGCGTTAACGAAGATAATTCTCAAAATATGTACTTTTTCTATAAAAAAAACCATGATTCTACAAGAAAAAAACAATAGATTAATCTGAATTTCGAACTCGCTCTAAATAATAGTGTAATAATGCTTCATACCAAAAATTATGTTCATCGGCCAAAAACTAAGAGTGCTATCGCGTTAACGAAGATAGGCTAACATACACCCGCCCGCCCGTCCGCCTTTCGCCAAAAGACAAGCCGACTGCAACTTCGTTGCAACTCAGCTAAAAATAAATTTGGAGGGGGGGAGCTGGAGGGGGTTGTAAGTTGGGAGTGGGGGGTTACCCTTCTGTAATATGTTCCCCCTTTTGATAGTGAACAGGTATGTTGGGTTTCATTTTAATGCCTATCATAGTTTATATTGAGAAAATTGTATTTTTAGAAAAAAAAAATGCAAGTAAAAAAAGGGAAATAACTCAAATAAAATGCTGGATAGAGTTGTCTTCTCTTGTCAACAGAACAGGGTCAACACTTTCTACAAGTGTATTGAGTTTCAAGTTAATAGCTTTGATAGTTATTGAGAAATTTGAATTATACTAAAACAATATCCCAAATTTCTATGTACTATGCCAAAACAAGGGCAGATAACTCTGGATATACAAATCACAGGGTCACCTTCCTTGTTGTAATGGGTTCCCCATTTGATAGTGAACAGGTATGTTGAGTTTCATTTCAATGCCTATCATAATTATTGAGAAATTGTATTTTTTTAAGAAATTCTAGTCAAAAAGGAGGAATAACTCAAATAAAATGGCTGAATGGAGTTGTCTTCTCTTATCAACAGATTGGGGTCAACACTTTCAGTTCATTTGGCTGAGAGGTTTTAGAGGAGAATATTAAAATGTGAAAAGTTAACGGACGACGGACGCCAAGTGATGGCAAAAGCTCACATTTGGCAAGGTGAGCTGAAAATCTAAAATAAGCAAAAAAGCAATGTGTGTTTGCTGACTTCAATTATTTGAGTCCATCTTTCATAGCATAAATTAATGCGTGAAGCTGAAATAAGCTGAAGAAAATTTCCAATATGACTGTCAATCTGGACGGTTAAACTATCACGAAAGTCATTATGGTACGCGACACACCGCCTAATGGTCATGCACCCACATACCAAATATCATTGACCTATCTGGAAAGACAAAAAAGTTATGGTCTGGACAAGCTTCGCTGAGAAGAAGCAGAAGAAGAAGAAGAAGAAGAAGAAAAAAAAATCAGACTAAAACAATATGTCTCCCTTCGTTCGAAGGGGAGACATAATTAATCATACAGTCTAACCACTGACCCAACAAAATAATTTAATAGAACATTCTGCAGTGTTAACATTAGCCTTAAAATCTTGCAAAAAAGATATGGCAAAAAGTAAGCAATTTGGAAATTTACCAAAAATTACAGAAAATGATGAAAAAAATAGGACTAATGGACTAATGGGATCTTCTTTTCTTTTTGTTATAGTTTCTCTTTGGTTGAAGTTCTACTCATAGATTTTCATCAAATATTGTGGTGTCGCTGATTAATTTAAACAATATTTATTTAGAATATAATCAGAATATACAGTACATCAAACATAGTAAATACAGACAGGATTCAGAAACAAGCAATTATTGCTTTTATAAATCTGTCTCCTGTGTCGCTGATTAGAAAGTGTCTCTTATTTTTCCATTTGCAAAGCTTACTATTATGGTAAATAGGAATGCTGTGCATATATCTTACCCAGCTTATATCTCCAGACTAGTACAAATCAAGATATTTATATTAGCAAATAAATTATGTAGAAATGTATACAAAATTAAACAAAAATATCCTATGTCGCCCACACATATAAAGTCATTTCATTACCATGATCAACTCATCAAGTTATCATCTGTTAGCACAATTAATTATTTTCTTTTTAAAATAAATGACATATTTTATATAACATTTAAACCCCAGTGAAACCTTTAGCACAAAATATCATGATGAACAAAAAACAAATGGCCAAAATGTTATACAAATTTATTGATACTAACCTGAACTCTTTTCAGTGGTTTATCCTTGAAAGCTTTTCTGTGAGCAGTTTTAGGTTTAAACAGTTCATCAACAAGTCCACCTTTTATCCAGCCACTTAGTAATGCTTTACCATGCTGGTACCCAACATCCTATATGATTGTAAAAAAGAACATTTTTAAATTTTGTAGACCGATTTTATAATGTAAAAATAAATTTTTGAATTTGTACGTGTATATAAAAATATTTTAAAATGTAGATGGCATCAGAGATGCACAAGATGAATTCCTATTGCTGTACATGTTTCTAAGTGAGTAAAACTGTAACTCTTATGATGTACAGGACATTGTGCTATCATTGATAAGAAAAAGACATTTAACTGCACAAAGAAGATATATATCAGCCTTTCAAAGTTAACTACTGTATCATGAAATGAACACTTTAATAAAGTTAAAACTTTCCTATTTTGCCATGGAATTCTCCATAGGTAACCATAGTAATATTGGCTATCCTGTTTACACCCTTTGGCTTTGTTGCTTCCAATGACTTTTTCGGCTTTCCACCATTTGATTTTGAGTGTACCTGTTGAAGATTATTCCAGAAACACGACGTTCACATTAAAGTAGATATCTACATATCTATTTCATGAAAGTTTGATAAACTTACAGCTATATCATTTAAATGGAATGATAAGATTGTTCAACTTACTGCTATTTCATCAAATCTACCAAACTGTAATGTAGCATATTTATCTATAGGAGGTCTTATGTATTCACAATAATCACAGTTCTTTACATGATCTAACTGTCTTACACAGGATACGTAGGCTAAACGAGACTGGATTTCTGCCATATCTGGTACCTACACAACAAATATATCACAATCAATATAATTTCAGGTCAGTAAAAATACATTTGTCATTTCCAATTTTTGCTAAAGTGAGAATTTTTTTTTTTAGAAAGATGTTGGTAAAACAACAGAAAAATCAAAAGAAATCCAGCAAATCAGCAATATTTTGAAGTTAAGATTGATTTGTTTATTTATAGATCTTATTGCCTCATTTTCAGTTTGCACTTGAAATAAATTTTATTGTTCAATAAACAATTGGATAAAACACAAGTTTCACAAATTAGAAACTTCTTCTCCAGTTTGTAGAATTCTGCACACACAATTTATCTTGATTTAATGTTTATTAATTAAAATGTATTAAAACGTTACAGTGTGTTGTCTTGTTAATAGTATTTCTATATGGGAAACATGTGTTGAATTTTGAGCCTTAATTTGTTTGTAGTGAAAATAATTAAGCTTGTGCTGCTGTGTCAAGCTTATTGGTCCAATACATCAAGAGAAATGTTAACTTGTTAAACTTGTTTTATCATTGCAGATAAATCATTACTTCCAGCACTCTATGCAAATCTCTCAATGTAATTGTCTGGTACCTTTACTGTTTCTGACCATGGACTCCATTTATTGGCTAATAACCACCATCCTGAGATCTGATCACCATAATTATATACATTCTGTGAATCTTGACTGCCAACATCCACAGCAAATATAGAATTTGCTCCTAATTGTTTCATTACATCAGCTGTAAAATTAAGGAAATGAAATATAAATCCTTTTAAATATTTTTTCTTTAATATTAAGTAACAAGCTAATTTTTACAATTTGAAATATATTTAAGTCATACATACCATGTTATTTAACAGTCATACATACCATGTTATTTAACAGTCATACATACCATGTTATTTAACAGTCATACATACCATGTTATTTAACAGTCATACATACCATGTTATTTAACAGTCATACATACCATGTTATTTAACAGTCATACATACCATGTTATTTCAAATTGAGACAAGTCTGATGAAGGGATAAATCAATATGGTCATCTGTATAAGGTATTAGCTTATTCAATTTTAAATTGATAGCTCTTTTACAATAACACAACATCATTTGACTGTATTCATAAAATTAAAAAAAAAACCGTATTGAATAAGACACTACTTATATATTGTATATTGTAAAAAAATATATACCGTTTTCTACTGTCGCTCTACATGTACTACCTATATTACTTACCTGGCAAGTTGTTGACATAGCCTCCATCTAGTAGTAAATGTGCATCAACAGGATCACAGAGAGGTGGTAGGTATCCTGATAATGACATACTAGCTCTGACGTACCTCCATGTACTACCTATATCATAAAGAAAACAACATTGATTTTGTGTGATAAAGAGTAATTCATAATCCTGGAAATTTTGGAATACAAACAGTATAATTATTAGAGATTCATCAGAATACAAACAGTATAATTATTAGAGATTCATCAGAATACAAACAGTATAATTATTAGAGATTCATCAGAATACAAACAGTATAATTATTAGAGATTCATCAGAGATTATAAATAGTCAGGATTTACACACTTTAGACTAATAAATATTCGAACAGAAATCAGAGATGAATAAGCCGAGTTGCCTTCATTTTAATTTACATCATGAAAAAATAATAATTGGAATATTTTCTCAATACTGTAAATAAGCATTAAACAATTCTCCAAATTCATAATTCTATAATAAAAATAAAAAAATTTTTTTTACCCCTAAAATGTTCTGCTCTCACTCATTTTCGATATTCTTTAATATTCTTGAATTAAAGATTCTGTGTAATTGGAACTGCCAATATAACTGCATTAGTCACCGTCAAATCCCCAATTGACACATGTAACTCTTATAGATACAATTTTGCTTCTTACCGTGAGTATGTATTCTCATTGCAGAGGTATTTTACCATGATTAAGTATTCTCACTGAAAAGAATACACTTGAGGTATCTTGCTATGAATATGTATTCTCATTGAAGAGTTTGTAATATCTGTTGTGATACAGAAATAAGGTATCTTACCATGAGTATGTATTCTCATTGAAGAGTTTGTAATATCTGTTGTGATACAGAAATAAGGTATCTTACCATGAGTATGTATTCTCATTGAAGAGTTTGTAATATCTGTTGTAATACAGAAATAAGGTATCCATAAGTCTTCTATTTGTCTCTCTTTGAAGGTTCTCTCTATACCAACATTAAATGCTCTGCCTGAGATAAATAATGATGTCAATATTACAACAAATAGGTAAATACTACATTAAAATCAAATGTTGAAATAAACAGGTAAGGGAGGTATGATGCTAATAAACAGGTAAGGGGTGTATGATGCTAATAAACAGGTAAGGGGTGTATGATGCTAATAAACAGCTAAGGGGTGTATGATGCTAATAAACAGGTAAGGTGTGTATGATGCTAATAAACAGGTAAGGTGTGTATGATGCTAATAAACAGGTAAGGGGTGTATGATGCTAATAAACAGGTAAGGGGTGTATGATGCTAATAAACAGGTAAGGTGTGTATGATGCTAATAAACAGGTAAGGTGTGTATGATGCTAATAAACAGGTAAGGGGTGTATGATGCTAATAAACAGGTAAGGTGTGTATGATGCTAATAAACAGGTAAGGTGTGTATGATGCTAATAAACAGGTAAGGGGTGTATGATGCTAATAAACAGGTAAGGTGTGTATGATGCTAATAAACAGGTAAGGTGTGTATGATGCTAATAAACAGGTAAGGGGTGTATGATGCTAATAAACAGGTAAGGTGTGTATGATGCTAATAAACAGGTAAGGGGTGTATGATGCTAATAAACAGGTAAGGTGTGTATGATGCTAATAAACAGGTAAGGGGTGTATGATGCTAATAAACAGGTAAGGGGTGTATGATGCTAATAATCTCACTTTTAGAAAAGAAATAAAAGAGATACTGATGAAGAAACATCCCTCAGACATAGGTAATCTTAGCTGATTATTCCAGAAACATCCTTCAGACATAGGTAATCTTAGCTGATTATTCCAGAAACATCCCTAAGACATAGGTAATCTTAGCTGATTATTCCAGAAACATCCCTCAGATATAGGTAATCTTAGCTGATTATTCCAGAAACATCCCTCAGACATAGGTAATCTTAGCTGATTATTCCAGAAACATCCCTCAGACATAGATAATCTTAGCTGATTATTCCAGAAACATCCCTCAGACATAGGTAATCTTAGCTGATTATTCCAGAAACATCCCTCAGACATAGGTAATCTTAGCTGATTATTCCAGAAACATCCCTCAGACATAGGTAATCTTAGCTGATTATTCCAGAAACATCCCTAAGACATAGGTAATCTTAGCTGATTATTCCAGAAACATCCCTCAGACATAGGTAATCTTAGCTGATTATTCCAGAAACATCCCTCAGACATAGGTAATCTTAGCTGATTATTCCAGAAACATCCCTCAGACATAGGTAATCTTAGCTGATTATTCCAGAAACATCCCTAAGACATAGGTAATCTTAGCTGATTATTCCAGAAACATCCCTCAGACATAGGTAATCTTAGCTGATTATTCCAGAAACATCCCTTAGACATAGGTAATCTTAGCTGATTATTCCAGAAACATCCCTCAGACATAGGTAAACTTAGCTGATTATTCCAGAAACATCCCTCAGACATAGGTAATCTTAGCTGATTATTCCAGAAACATCCTTCAGACATAGGTAATCTTAGCTGATTATTCCAGAAACATCCCTAAGACATAGGTAATCTTAGCTGATTATTCCAGAAACATCCCTCAGATATAGGTAATCTTAGCTGATTATTCCAGAAACATCCCTCAGACATAGGTAATCTTAGCTGATTATTCCAGAAACATCCCTCAGACATAGGTAATCTTAGCTGATTATTCCAGAAACATCCCTCAGACATAGGTAATCTTAGCTGATTATTCCAGAAACATCCCTCAGACATAGGTAAACTTAGCTGATTATTCCAGAAACATCCCTCAGACATAGGTAATCTTAGCTGATTATTCCAGAAACATCCTTCAGACATAGGTAATCTTAGCTGATTATTCCAGAAACATCCCTAAGACATAGGTAATCTTAGCTGATTATTCCAGAAACATCCCTCAGATATAGGTAATCTTAGCTGATTATTCCAGAAACATCCCTCAGACATAGGTAATCTTAGCTGATTATTCCAGAAACATCCCTCAGACATAGATAATCTTAGCTGATTATTCCAGAAACATCCCTCAGACATAGGTAATCTTAGCTGATTATTCCAGAAACATCCCTCAGACATAGGTAATCTTAGCTGATTATTCCAGAAACATCCCTCAGACATAGGTAATCTTAGCTGATTATTCCAGAAACATCCCTAAGACATAGGTAATCTTAGCTGATTTTGGCTATGCTGTTTGTGTTCTTTTGTTTACTTTTTCCCAAAGACTTTTATATTATTTAGAATTTCTTAGGCCTAAATTAAAAATATGTTTGTTTGCCGTTCACCGACCGACCCGTTTTTAAGGACCCAACTGAATTTTTTTTCATTGCCATCGCGAAAAAAATATTTTTTTTATGCTACGTGACAAAATTATGGGTCGGGATCGAACCATCGTAATGTTTTTAGGCTGTTCGCTCTATGTCAATAAAACGCTTTTCTTATCTAATTTTTTTCTTTTATAGCTTCAAGCGCACAAGAGACGTCACATGTAGTTTGTTTTCGTAATGGCAGACAGAATGACTTTTTCGTCCTCAGTAAGGCTCAGTTCGCCTGAAATACCAGGAAAATTCGAAAATACAGGCAATTGCCGTGAAGTTGTATAGTTTCCCCAAGGATTGGACATGGGCGAACGTTTTAAATGATATAATTGACCCTGATGAGTTTTCAGTAGATAAACTGGATAAGATTATTGTAACAGTTTCATACAAAATAGGTGGAATTTATACATTTGAACTGGACATTAACGAACAGATAAAGGTTGTCCACAAATTTGATAATAGATTAAAATTTGTCCAATTCGACATTATCAGAGAGACACCTGCAGCTAGTGATGCAAACAATAACCCTCCTGCAGCTTTAAACACCAATGCCTTTGAAAGGCTTCTGAGCCAGAGTGGGAGCCTAAACAAAATTCTGTCAAAAATTGACGTTAATGCAGCCAGGTTTACAGGTGTATATCAATGAAAAACTTTATAAAATACTTCTTAAGTTTAAATACCAGAAGAGGTGAAAGCTCATGCTTCATATAAATGAGCCTGCCCCACACCTCTTTTTTTCTTTTCAAATATTTAGTGTCTTTACACAATCCAAGTCATATTTAATGGCATTATAAAAATGATAAAAATGATGAATGGGAATGTTCTATACATACTCCATTTTCCAGGGACATAACACCCTTTAAACGGCACTGACCGCACCAAAATGTTTATGCCCTGCCTCATTTGGGATGGGGCATATAGATTTACCTTTGTCCGTCCGTCTGGATTTGGTAAAGATATTTTATTTTGTCAATACATGTATATGGGATAGCAAAACAGAAGCTTTTTTATTCTAATCTTGGCATTGATCACATTATTTTCCTTTGCAGCGGCACATATATTTTCAGTCATTTACATGTATACACCATTTATCTGTCGATCATTTTAAGTCAAACTGAATTCAAAAGAATGTGTCTAAATTCAGATTAAAGAGCAAACTAAGAGAAATGCTTCTTCCTCAAGATAGTAGGAATAATTACACGCTTTTTTGCTTTGTTATGGTATAGAATAGCAGAGAAACTTTTCTGGAAAAAAAATAAAATGTTATACCTACCTACCTACCTACCCAAGCTCAGTACTCCTGAGTAGGGGAGCAGCAAACAAACATATTTTTATGTTTGGCCTTATCAATCTCTTGAATTTGACCATACCTGATGAGATTATTAAACAAATGTGTCATGCAAACTAAATTAGATATTTATTGTTTTATTATTTTCACTGGGTCGATACCTCTACTAGTGAACTATTAGTCCCCTAGGATATCATTCTCTAATTAGTCAATGTTTCTGCACTTAATCTAGGAATAGGTGACTGTAGATGTTTGATTTGATTATCCTGTTGAGGGTCTACAATTGTCTGCTTTTTCCTACAGACATCTATATTATTTGGCCTTCCGAGCTTTGAACTTTGAGTGCAATAGAACACCGCAATGCGACTAAATGAGATATGTTTTTATTAGAAGAGACATATTTAACATTAAGACTGAAGAAAAAAGTACAAGATAAAATTAGATTTAGTACATTACAAGACAATATACATGTATATATATATCATACCTGTAAACATAGATGTAACAGGATATGTCAGATCTAACACTTTCTTCCAGATTGATGTCATGTCCTAAAAAAAAAGATACAATATTTACTGTTTTTGGTTTTTATAGTTGCCCACTCCTTAATATAAGGCCACTCAAAAAAAGGCCAATACTTTTATCAGGTCCTATTTTAGATATACTGACATAGTAAAATAATATTTAATTGTCATTCTCAATGTCTATAAGAAATTCCTTTAAAAAAACCAAATGTTCAGAAGGTTGTTTACACTATGTACAAATGGCCTAACATTACGTAATACATATAACTAACTAAACCACTCTCTACATCTCTGTGTAAACCTTCACACCATGAAATAAAGTATCCTATGTTGGTCCCTCCTATCAACTTACCATAACTCACAATCTACACCTCTGTGTAAACCTTCACACCATGAAATAAAGTATCCTATGTTGGTCCCTCCTATCAACTTACCATAACTCACAATCTACACCTCTGTGTAAACCTTCACACCATGAAATAAAGTATCCTATGTTGGTCCCTCCTATCAACTTACCATAACTCACAATCTACATCTCTGTGTAAACCTTCACAACATGAAGCCCAAATAAAGTATCCTATGTTGGTCCCTCCTATCAACTTACCATAACTCACAATCTACACCTCTGTGTAAACCTTCACACCATGAAGCCCAAATAAAGTATCCTATGTTGGTTCCTCCTATCAACTTACCATAACTCACAATCTACATCTCTGTGTAAACCTTCACACCATGAAACCCTAATAAAGTATCCTATGTTGGTCCCTCCTATCAACTTACCATAACTCACAATCTACACCTCTGTGTAAACCTTCACACCATGAAGCCCAAATAAAGTATCCTATGTTGGTCCCTCCTATCAACTTACCATAACTCACAATCTACATCTCTGTGTAAACCTTCACAACATGAAACCCTAATAAAGTATCCTATGTTGGTCCCTCCTATCAACTTACCATAACTCACAATCTACATCTCTGTGTAAACCTTCACACCATGAAGCCCAAATAAAGTATCCTATGTTGGTCCCTCCTATCAACTTACCATAACTCACAATCTACATCTCTGTGTAAACTTCACAACATGAAACCCTAATAAAGTATCCTATGTTGGTCCCTCCTATCAACTTACCATAACTCACAATCTACATCTCTGTGTAAATAATCCCACCATTTAACCTATACAAAGGATACTATACTGATCCCTCCTAACATTATTAACTTACCATAGACCACTCTCTACACCTCTGTGTAAATCTTCACACCATACAACATCAATAAAGGATCCCATACGGGTCCCTCCAACCTTACTAACTTACCATAGACCACTCTCTACACCTCTGTGTAAATCTTGTGATATTTCTATCTTCACACCATACAGCACCTATAAAAGATCCCATACTGGTCCCTCCTACCATGTCGATGGGAACATCAGCTTCCAATAAGGCTTTCACTATTCCTACATGGGCAAGACCTCTGAAAAGTAAAAGAAATAATGAAATGTTATAAAGACAGCATGCCTCACACCCACATATTTTAAAATGAGCAGTTTTATGAGTGCAGCTATCTTTTATTTAACAATTTATTTACACTAAACACTGTCGAAAAGAAAAGAGTATCCAGTTCTAAAATTATACCTTAATTACTCTCAATTAGAAAAAAAAATTGAGCTGTATCCGAAACAACACTATGCCCCACCAAATAATATGTAGGAGTTGCGTTCACATGATTAAAAGTGAAAATCCCATAGCTCCTACAAAAATAATTGAATCAAAATGGCAGGATAATATGATCAACTACCTATCATGACCAATCATCAAACCAAATATGAAAGCTATGGGACTAACAACCTCCTAAAACTTGTATTCACAAAGTGAAGAAGGACAGACAAACAAATGAATGTTAAATCAAAATATAAAATAGATTTTTCTATCTTCTCCCTCTCCAAGAAATAAATGAAACAGATGTTCATGAAAAAAGCTTAGAATACGAGACCTTGCAAATCTTCGATTAATAAACCTACAGATGTTCCTATTAAATACATAACAAGACATATCCCTGTGGACAATATACCTGGTCCTACAGAGCTTCACTACCTCCCAGGACTAGACTAAACATATGTCCATTAACACATGAGATATCTATCTGGTACCTAGCTATCTCCACCAACTCTAATGAACCTCCCAGGACTAGATTAAACATATGTCCATTAAAACATGAGATATTTATCTGATACCTAGCTATCTCCACCAACTCTAATGAACCTCCCAGGACTAGATTAAACATATGTCCATTAAAACATGAGATATCTATCTGGTACCTAGTTATCTCCACCAACTCTAATGAACCTCCCAGGACTAGACTAAACAGATGTTCATTAAAACATGAGATATTTATCTGATACCTAGCTATCTCCACCAACTCTAATGAACCTCCCAGGACTAGACTAAACATATGTCCATTAAAACATGAGATATCTATCTGGTACCTAGCTATCTCCAGCAACTCCAATGAACCTCCCAGGACTAGACTAAACAGATGTTCATTAAAACATGAGATATCTATCTGGTACCTAGCTATCTCCACCAACTCGAATGAACCTCCCAGGACTAGATTAAACATATGTCCATTAAAACATGAGATATCTATCTGGTACCTAGCTATCTCCACCAACTCTAATGAACCTCCCAGGACTAGATTAAACATATGTCCATTAAAACATGAGATATCTATCTGGTACATAGCTATCTCCACCAACTCTAATGAACCTCCCAGGACTAGACTAAACAGATGTTCATTAAAACATGAGATATCTATCTGGTACCTAGCTATCTCCACCAACTCTAATGAACCTCCCAGGACTAGACTAAACAGATGTTCATTAAAACATGAGATATCTATCTGGTACCTAGCTATCTCCACCAATTCTAATGAACCTCCCAGGACTAGACTAAACAGATGTTCATTAAAACATGAGATCTATCTGGTACCTAGCTATCTCCACCAACACCAATGACTATATTAACATGTGTTACTGTTAAAAATCTAGAAAAGCATGAAAAGATTAATATTCTACCTGGTATCTCTTTAGCTCCAGAACGTTCAAGAACAAGATCAATTAATTTTTTTGTAAAAATTGTGGAAGACAAGAAAAGTTGGGACAATCTGTCTGGTACTTACCTAGCTCCACCACCTCCCAAGACTAGACCAATAGAAATTCCTGTTAAAAATCTAGCAAGACATGAAAAGTCATACAATCTGTCTGGTACTTACCTAGCTCCACCACCTCCCAAGACTAGACCAATAGAAATTCCTGTTAAAAATCTGGCAAGACGTGAAAAGTCATACAATCTGTCTGGTACTTACCTAGCTCCACCACCTCCCAAGACTAGACCAATAGAAATTCCTGTTAAAAATCTAGCAAGACGTGAAAAGTCATACAATCTGTCTGGTACTTACCTAGCTCCACCATCTCCCAAGACTAGACCAATAGAAATTCCTGTTAAAAATCTGGCAAGACATGAAAAGTCATACAATCTGTCTGGTACTTACCTAGCTCCACCACCTCCCAAGACTAGACCAATAGAAATTCCTGTTAAAAATCTAGCAAGACATGAAAAGTCATACAATCTGTCTGGTACTTACCTAGCTCCACCACCTCCCAAGACTTGACCAATAGAAATTCCTGTTAAAAATCTAGCAAGACGTGAAAAGTCATACAATCTGTCTGGTACTTACCTAGCTCCACCACCTCCCAAGACTAGACCAATAGAAATTCCTGTTAAAAATCTGGCAAGACATGAAAAGTCATACAATCTGTCTGGTACTTACCTAGCTCCACCATCTCCCAAGACTAGACCAATAGAAATTCCTGTTAAAAATCTGGCAAGACGTGAAAAGTCATACAATCTGTCTGGTACTTACCTAGCTCCACCACCTCCCAAGACTAGACCAATAGAAATTCCTGTTAAAAATCTGGCAAGACATGAAAAGTCATACAATCTGTCTGGTACTTACCTAGCTCCACCACCTCCCAAGACTAGACCAATAGAAGTTCCTGTTAAAAATCTGGCAAGACGTGAAAAGTCAGACAATCTGTCTGAAACAGTCTGGAATATTTTTTCATAGCATTCAACCTGTAAAATACATTTATTTTAATATATTGTTTTATGTTCTCAAATCTGAGTAGTGGTCAGTTCTAATAAAAAAATGAATTGTCCAAATTTCATATCAGTATCATCTATAAATATAGGAAATTTGGCATTACCTAAGTAATGTTTAGGGGGTTATGATGTTTAACGCCACTTTCAACAATATTTCAGTTATACAGTGGCGGTTAAGTAATGTTTAAGATATTACAAATGAGAAATGATTTTATGGGTATTATTTTATTAAGTAGATTTTGTAGTTTATTCAACCTAACTTTGAAAATCAAAGCAAAATAAAAATCATTATTCAGAAACTTGATCATTTTGGAATTTAAGATCATTTGGAATTTAAAAATCATTTCAGATTCTGTTCAATGTCTATTTTTTTCATTATAATGATTATATGATAATAACAAATGAGTGATTGTTATTTAATGCCAAATGAGCAATATTCCAGCTATACTATGGCGAGAAAAAAATGCATTTCGATGAGATTAAGATGTCTACTTTGTACTAGACAAACACATTTACCGGTAGTTGGTTTTTTATTGTGTTAGTTCACTGAAATAATTGTCTACAGATAGACATGTTGTCCCATTTGGGCACATTATCCTGATTTCGTGCCAATCAGTCTTTGCTCTTACTCCTTAATACTGAGTTCTTAGCAGAGAAGCAGCAAATACAAATTTCATAGTCTTTGGACTGACAGGATCATGGATCCATGATGTACTGCAGGCAAGCATGCTCACTATTACATCACTGATACAGTTTGTAAGAAATTAAATCTAATTCAAATAACATTACATATAAACTTCCTTTTAACAAATCTCAATAAGGATGTCAAAAGTTCATACATACTACTTTAAATTCTGGCTGTTTTTTCAAGACACGCTTAGGACATCTTATATGATGATGTGATGAACACCATCCTCGGGCGTTTAACCATTCTATAGTTCCTCTCGGTGATTCAGCATCCTCGTTGTGTAACAAAACCAATTCTTTTTGTGCTCTTACTGCTATATTCTCCATTTGTTTCTCTACCTGTCATTGAGAAAAATACCATTTATACAATATCAAATGTAGTATTAAATAATAAAGGTGTAGTGTAATAATGCTTTGTTAAAAATATAAGTCATCATATAAAACTTAACCAAAGATTGATTCTACTACTGTTGAAAATGTTCATCTCACTTCCAGTACAGGGAAGTCAAAATAAGCATTTTATCTTAAACATTTTTTATCCTTCCATACCTTTTTTCTACTTTTGAAAAAATACAGGCAGTGTGTCTGATACAATGTTTAAAATTATAATTATCTCCCCTTCTGTCTAACCACGATATCATTGACTGAGATGTTATAATAATAAAAAGTAGTAAGTTATATCTCTTCATCAAATGAGTTAATCTTGATTATCAATTATCTCCCTTAGTTCCTATTATCTAACTTGTCATTCTATAATTACCTCCCCTACTGCATGATCGTGATCAGCCAGGGCCACTATAAGTATACAATCAGCTTGTCTGATACAATGTTTGGTCCACTTTGTCATAGAATAATCACATTGGTATAGTGTCATTATGTTCATATCCTCTTGTTGTCCCAACCAATTAAACAAACGGAACTCGTTGATGCTAGAAAAACAAGCACAGTTCAATTATATTGTCACAACCAATTAAACAAGCGGAACTCGTTGATGCTAGAAAAACAAGCACAGTTTTATTGTAATATATTTTGTAAATTACACGCATTAGGAAAGCTTAGTTTCATTTTAAAATGTTTACAAAGGTACTGAACAATATATACATGCATCTTTAAAATATGTATGATGAAAATCAAAACAAATGCATCATACTTCATTTCGAACTCGTCTATATTCTATCTAATGATACCAGAAAGAGGGTTATATATTTTTTTCTTTCCTTTGTACACTTCATGACTTATATCATTAATAAAGATTATTATGAAACTCATCTTTTACCTGTACGAGCTAACATAATTTTATGTGCAAATAATCAAATTCTTCAAAAGTATTTTAAACTAGAGGTTCACATGAGTTTGTATTGCTCACCTGGAGGAGTAAGATGTGAAAAAGTTAAATAGACGACGACGGACAGGAAGTGATGCTAAAAGACTACTTGGTCTTTGGTCAGGTGGCCTAAAAATACACTATTATAGGAAATTGTTTGCTTTTATTAAGAAATCAATATGTACCTTTCTAATGCATGATTTCCTAAATTCTGTATCACAATTTCACTGGTAAGCCTTGTGGTTTCACCTACGAATAGTATTGATATAACATCTACATAACATGTCTTTATAATCTGTTTAATATATAGGGTCATTGTTGAAAAGGAGACAGCCATTAATATTAAATTTAGTATTTTATTTTTTAATGTCATGCTAACAACTTTCAATTTATCTTAGATTGGTATCCCTGAATGAAATAGGTTGCGTGCCCATAAAACGTCTGACCATCGAGAATGGATGATAAGCATAATAAATTACAATATTATTCTAGTGCACTAGATTTATCATCTTCAGCCAACTACAATGTATAATTGATTATAGAGTACAAATATGGTAGTATACTTTGATTGGAAGACGGTAATTTATATTTACGCTTGTGGAAAATGTCGAACACAATTTATGCTGCCAGCGTATGTGCGATTGAGATTATACCATCGATAAATCGCTCGTTTGTCTACAAAGCGAAAGAAGGACGCCATGTTAGAATGTTGAGTATCCATCGGTAAACACCATTCAAGAAACATTTTTACAATTCTCCTTTGTAAGGTTATTCACCTTTGTTGATAAACACTTGTATATCAGGCCTGAACACAGCAAAATGATTCAGGTTATATGGTCAATTTCAACATATCTAGAGAATTTATTTAATTATTCCTGGTTAAAAACTTGTAACAATAAAGATATACTAAGTGTAGGTTTCTAACAAATAATTCACAATTTCTGCTTGATATTGAAATTTAAAATTACATTGTAATATTCAATATTTGATTACAAGTATACAACTTTAATAATGACAAAAACTTTGAAATACCGGTACATACAAAACAGATAATCAGGTTTTACTGATCAAAAATCATTTCCAAATTTAAACAGGCAATTTGTTTACTACTGTTTACTGAATGTTATAGTTATTATTGAGATGACACTTACCAATGGCTGTGAGAGAGTGTTGTAATTCTAAAGTAAAACTAGTTAGAGGTACGTCTTTAGAGGAAGCTAATACTGCTATAGTTATTGAGATGACACTTACCAATGGCTGTGAGAGAGTGTTGTAATTCTAAAGTAAAACTAGTTAGAGGTACGTCTTTAGAGGAAGCTAATACTGCTATTGTTATTGAGATGACACTTACCAATGGCTGTGAGAGAGTGTTGTAATTCTAAAGTAAAACTAGTTAGAGGTACGTCTTTAGAGGAAGCTAATACTGCTATGGTAGCTAAGTTACCAACTGACACTTTCGTTTCCATCCCTGATACATGGTCTGAAATAACAAGTATAAATTTCTGATTGACTAATAGTCTTTCCTTATTAGGATATATACTGCTAAAAAAACTAGAGGCTCACCTGAGCATGCATTGCTCTCCCTGTTGTTAACCATTAATTTATTGTTCAATGATGTACATTGTGGGTTTTTCTACTTCTACCAAATACTGACCGGCCTTATCAAATTGGAGATTACATGTAGATCAGATGATCAATCAGGCTTGTGGTTTGTGGGAATATATCTTAACATTCCTCCATTTGAATCCTTTTAAAATGTTCCTACTGTGGTGACTAAACTTTGTTGAGGACATATTTGATTTCTGATCGGCATAAAAAATGTATATCACCAATCAAGGAACATTCTACCCAAGCTTCCTTTTAAATGCTTTAGTTGTCTCAGCCAATCAAATTGCATCATTGGCTCTGGCAGCTATGTTGAATTTCAACACCATAATCTTAAATTCTGATTGAGGTCCATCATAAGCAAAATTCATGCCAAGTGTGTTTCCATTCCAGTACGACCTGTAGTTTCAGAGAACATATTTATGCAACAACATTTTACAATGACACTCCCACCATTTACGGACTCAAGGTAATGACCAGGAGAGCTAAAAACAAATTATAAACTGTAAGGTGCTATGCAATAAATCTCCTTCAGATTCAAACTGTTTCCAGAAACAATCTGTTCATATCTTACTGAAAGTTTCATGTCTGTTCTTTTTTCTTATTATACACCCATTTCTTTATTGTAACAATAATGATGCTACATTCTTGTGTTGAACTTGACTTCCTTTACTGTGAATCTAGTGAAAATTAGGCACAAAAGAATATATGCTGTAATCATAGCTAAAATTAGGAGCAAACAGTTTTCATTTACAGTCAAACCTGCCTTAAAGAGCACCTCTATATAACAAATCACTGTCTATAAAGGACAGCCTCATTTTCCCATTAATGAAGAGTTCATATAATTCTAACCTTGTATATAAAGGGCAACTGCTCATAACGGGCACATTTTCAGGTTTCCTTGAGTGCCCTTTATATACAGGTTTGACTGATATTTAAAGGTATACTTGATATACTACTTACCTATTGGTACTTCATCTCTGGTCTCTATATGTCCCAGAATCCTCTGTCCTAACAAATGTATCAGTCTGGTTACAATCTGAGGATATTTCCGTTTGATCAGATTCAGTAACTCTGCTGGTAAATGGGCACATTCTGTGTCCCTGTAATAAATCTTATTCATATGCCATTCCACCACATTTCAGCAAAACATTTTTTACACTTCAAATTCATTAATAAAAATTACATTTTAGTAAAATTAAAATTTTTCCATAAAAGTAAAAAAAAAAAACAAAAAAAAAAACATATTTACAATAGTCAGGTAATTCATTATTTAAAAAATTACAATCAGGTGATGAAACTTACATCAGATGACAATATATTTCAAAGACATTATGTATATATTATTTTCCAATAAGCCATTTTGAAGAGTTTTGATGAACCATTACAGCCTAGTCAACTTGATTTTCCTAGATCTTAATCCAAATATTGGAGACAATCTATCTACATGTATATTTCAAATTTAGAAAATATCCTCGTAATGCTTATATTATCATGACTAAATTTGTATTTCAACATGTTTATTATTTTTCAATCATAAGCACAAAACATACCTCACAGCCATGATTGTAGTTGTTCTAGCCGCATCTGTCAGCACTTCTACAATACCTACAAGTTCTCCACGGCCATATTCAGATACCAGAGACTTTTTACCATTATGATGAGTCCTGACTGATCTAAGACGTCCTGTTAGTATGATGTACACACTGTCTGATTGATCTCCTTGTCTGTATAAATGGAATGTGGATTATAATACACAATATCACTATGTATAAACCATATTAGAAAGTGTCTAAATATATCAAGTTAATGTGTATGAGGCTTAGAAACTGAGACAAAGGCAAAGTCAGGTTTATCAAGCCTTTCTCAAGTTTTGCATCCAATATATACATTTGATATTTTAAGACACTGTATTATTATTGTTTAAGGGCCCAGGTGGCTCAATGAGTAAGGTAGTTGTATTACCTAACAACTCATACAAGACTATCACCAATATGGCTTGGGTTCGCGCCCGGCTTTGTAAATTACAAACTAGAGGCTCAGCCCACTGAGCCTGTATCGCTCACCTGACAATAGAATGATACTGAAGCAAATTTCAAAGGGAGATAATCATTACCTTAAAAACAGCAGCCATCTTGAATGGAGGGTGGGGCTGCCGGACACAATTTTGAAAGGGACACACCCAGGGACCATCTATGCCAGGTTTGGACCTTACAAAGATGCTTCCTGCCAAGTTTGGCTCCATTTGGCCAAGCTGTTTCAGAGGAGAAGATTTTTTTAACATTAGCCAATCAGAAAAAAGAATTAATCTTGGTGGCCATGTTTGTTGGCCGAATGGAACCAAATGAAGAAGCTTTATAATGGATTTTACATAGATCCTTCCTGCCAAGCTTGGCTCCATTTTGCCAAGCAGTTTCAGAGGAGAAGATTTTTTTAAACAGTAGCCAATCAGAAACAAGAATTGCCCTTGGTGGCTATATTTGTTGGTGGAACGGAACGAAATGGAGAAACTTTATAGAGGACCTTATATAGATGCTTTCTGCCAAGTTTGGTTCCATTTGGCCCAGTTGTTTCAGAGGAGTAGATTAAAATATGAAAAAGTTAACGGACGGACGACAAGTGATGGCAATACCTCACATGACCCTTTGGGTCAGGTGAGCTAAAAAGGGTGTACTCGACTTGCAGCCGCAAGTGATAAAGTTTACCAGTTGCTTGCCCATGGTCGGTGGTTTTCTCCGGCTTCTTCCACCACTAAAACTGGTCGCCATGATATAGCTGAAATATTGCTGAAAATGGCGTTAAACACAAAAAAAATCAAATCTATTATTGTTTATCCTACAGAAAAATGACATTAATCCACCAATGGTTATATTTTTTAAAATACAATTATTCCTTGTTTGCCCTTTTGGTTATCTTCTGGCAACAGGAAATAAACTGGTTTACAAATACTTCAAACTAGTTTACCAAAGCTCAACATGTAAAACATGAGAAATGGGTACCAGAAAATGTGATACTATGCTAGCAACAGAACATAGCTTGTGATATTATGCTAGCAACAGAATATAGCTTGTGATATTATGCTAGCAACAGAATATAGCTTGTGATATTATGCTAGCAACAGAACATAGCTTATGATATTATTCTAGCAACAGAATATAAGTTTAATTTATCTGAAACCTTTATCTATTTGTTAATGCAACAACAGCAAAATAAACAAAAAGATGGTACAAGTAACACCAATAAAGAATACTGTAATCAGCTGTATGTAATATTCATATTTTGCTCAGTCAATAATTTGACCTACCTGAGTAAGTATCATACACAAGAAATAAGAATGATATTACAATCATTAAAGGGACAGCAGGAGAGGTGTGCATTACATGTATATGTGTGCTATACACAATCTATTATGGGATTTTATCCTGCAATCATTACCACTGACTTGGCGCAAAACAGGGGTAAAGACTCACAAAAGCTTGTCTTTCTCCCCATTTCTAAGCCTCGTCAAATAAATTCTATATTCATCATCAATAGACCAATATTATACATTTATCCTGCAATCAGTACATTTGCTGTACAAATATGCTATACGAATAAATTTTTGCTTTATTCGTACTAGACGTATAAACTTTTCAGCCTACGAATAAACTTTCTTGGTACCCTGTAGCTATGTACAGCGGAGGGCGAAGACAAGTATGAAACTGGTACTAATGTAACGCGGACCACGAAGAAGACACCCTTGACAACATTTATGAAAGGCGAGGAATGACGCTTGTTTCTGTCCTTTTTGTTTGAATCTGACAAGTTTTCCGACTTTTTTGACATTGCAGGATAAACACAATATACGTACATTGTCGTTAAATATAAAATTCATTTGTACTCGCTGCGAAACAGGCCTGAAAAGCTCGCTATTCTGCCTGTTTCTAAAGCTCGTACAAATAAATTTTATATTTACCGACAATGTACGTATATTGTATATATATCTTACATGATAAATATCCCTTTGCAAAGTTCATTAAAGGTATATTCTTGGGTTGTGTGCATATCCTAAATTACCAAGCAAGCTATTCAAATCTATATAAGTTCCTGTACTTATGAGATGATCATACATTTTCTATATTTGTAAAAATTACACTTCAAATGATACATAAGTAAATGATTTCCAAGATTTTTTTTCATATAATACCTGAACAATGCTTTTCCAGCTTCAATCATCATCCAATCCAAGGCAAAATCAATCTGTCTGACAAATGGTGCAATCCTTACAGCTAAGGTGTGGGCAACATTTAATACTACTGATGGCTGTTCTCTCATTATACTGTAAATACAAACAAACATTTGTAAAGGACATTTTGAAATAAAATCTATTTGACATATTAAAGTAAAATTAATAAGCTTTCTAATAAATTTATGATCGCTTAATCTAACAGCCTTATAGCTGTCACATGATGAAAACTGCATTATAACAATGAAATGTAATATTTTCATAATCCACAAAGTATATTGACCAAGTTGTTTTTGAGGAAAAAAAAAAGTTGCAGAGCATTTTGCTCCCTTTGACCCATTTTTTTCACAGAAACAATAAGAGCTATGTCAAAACTGTTTGAAAATCGAAATTACATAAGGAATCTAAATAACAAAAATCGAGTCAAAATCGCACTTAGAATAAATTTCAATATTTTGCAATTAGGTCCCATTTTGATTCCCTTGTATATCCTGAATTAAGTTAACAGTCATACAAAATCTGTATGTCTACCCCATAAAGAGAATTTTATAACAAATATAAAGAAAATAAATTTCATGAGATTCAGTCAAAGAATGAAATACTAGAGTGTACACACGGACAAACGTCGACCCGATAAACCACCTTTCATTAAAACACAAGCTGACAGCAACTTCATTGCAACTCGCCTAAAAATTTATTAAAATTGGTAAAAAAAAATATATAAATGCAGAAAAAAACACATTTTACTGATTATCATACCTGTAGAAATCTACTTTAGATATTGTTACAACAATGGTGTCTATTTTGGCACGCATGGTAAAGAAAGATGGTTCACCAGTTAAAACTGCCAGAGAACCAACAACTTCTCCTGGTAAAGCTACGAATAACAATGTCTGGAAGAAAAAACAAAAAAATCTCAGATTACCAATCTCAAAAATATCTTTTATCCTGTTTGTCTGTTTCACAGCACTTTTTACAATGATTATTGTTGGTTTCTTAACGTCCAGCTGTAAATATTTGACAAAATCAAGTTAAACAATTAAAAAATTTATACAGAAATAAGGGAGGAATGGTACAACCAAAGCAACAACTCTGGACTACCACTGGAAAAGAATGGAGGGTTGAATTGGGACAAAAAATTAATTAGCCTTTTTGTTCAATACTCTTTATAAAAATATACATCAGGGGTATAAAGCATGCAAGGAGCATACATTTTATGTTTTAAATCATAGGGTGACATTCTAAAGCTTATCAAAACATATATTTACACATGTGTGATGACTTTGTAAAAGTTAGCACACATAGTAATGCATGTGTAATCACTATGGATGAATCAGTCCATGTATTTAAGTTTAATGTGAATGAAATAATAAGTTAACAGAGTTATACATGTGTAATGGGTATGACTGAGTTAGCCTATACATGTGTAATGGGTATGACTGAACTAGCCTACAAATGTGCATATGTAAAATTTTATTTTATCCTCCATAATATTCTTTTCGGCGGATTATCTTTAATATAAAATATTATCCTTGGACAATATTTCAATATTAAATTTCTTCCAATGCTATTATATATTTTCCAGGTGAGGTCATTACAATTACAGTGTTTTAATAATATTCATAAGACTTTCTTTTGTTACTTTTCCTCAGCAGCTTTGGTTTAGGAGTACACAAAATTATATAATACAATATAACATATTTAAACTTACACGACTCTATTGATTTTATAATGGGTTTGAAGATTACTCAATCTGTCATTTAAATTGACAGTGTTTTGGCTATAATATATTTTCTGTATATATATATTTACCTGTAAATTTTATTTATAAAATATTTTCTGGATGGGTCAGGTGATTTATTAATCAGCGTCGAAAATATAGATTCTCCTTCAGTTGCCCGTGGGTTACGATATTTCTCCACTCAAGAGAGCTAAATTAAAAATTTTAACCACAAGCCGTCAGGCGAGTGGTTAAAATTTCAAATTTAACTCTCGAGAGTGGAGAAATATCGTAACCCACATGGGCAACTGAAGGAGAATTGGTTTCTCCCATTATTTAACACCAACTTTATTTCAAAATCCTTCAAAATTACCGATTTGACAACATGTGGGGAAAGGCACGAGATATTTTAATCCTCTAGAGGATTACAGATTTTTCCACCACTGGTTCAGCAGGGTTAAAATGCCGTAATAATGGGAGAAATAATATTACATACCTTAGTATAAAATATTATCCGGATTAGCTCATTTGATGGATCAGGTGATTTATGAATGAGCGTCAGAAATAATATTATAGATGCGTCTCGTGATTTAATAATCAGCGTCAGACATAATATTACATACCTTAGTATAAAATATTATCCGGATTATCTCATTTGATAACCCGAATAATCCAGTCGTTATATTATGCCCCCGCTGGTCGCTAGAGCCATTAGAGGGCGCTGTATTATTCGAGTTACTCATTTGATGGTTCAGGTGATTTATCATTAATCGTCGGAAATAATATTACAGATGCGTCTCATGATTTAATAATCAGCGTCGGAAATAATATTATGTACCTGTTTATTGTACACTAGGATACTTTTTTTTATAGCAATGGACAGTATTTTATTATAAAATATTTACTGTAACATAAAATTTAATATTAAATTCTTTCCACCGGAAAAAATGATGTCTTACACATATTGTTAAGACAATTTGGTAGGTATTAACAAACATAAAATGACATGTATGTTTCATAAACCTGACACCTTTAACATGTTTTAATTATTACATTGCATATCTTCATTTCTTTGATGTCTAACTGTTATGAAATTTTTACTGTATTATTATAACTGTTCAGAAAACTATGGTAACTGCATGGGAAAATGTTAGTTATAACAGTACACACATATACAATTATTATTAATTAGTAAGTATATACCTAATACAAATGATATGGAGGAAGCTTCTTTTCATTATCTAATAAATAAAATGGGTAAAATATTGATTTGAAAATGTAAAACAGAATTTTATCAACTAAATTCATAACAAACTAAAAAAATTTGATTAACTTTTTTTAATTAATACATTTCATGGTAAATGAAATTAATTAATTCCAAATATGCTTCTTTCATTAAGACTAAAAAATGTACCGGTGAAATCCTTCTTAAATCTTGATTGTCAATAGTTGTGCTTAATTTATAAGGCAAAATAAAAATGTTGATATTCCTACATCAACAAACTTCTCTTATATCATACAGATATGGGTCACAGTGATCTAGTTCTAACAACATCTATCCTTTTACCATTGAGGTATAGATGTATGGGTCACAGTGATCTAGTTCTAACAACATCCATCCTTTTACCATTAATGTATAGATGTATTGTGTGATTGACATTTACCTGGAAAGAAAACGCTTACCAGGTACTTATTGTTTTCTCTATAAACTAGCAAATCTACAGATATATGAAGTTTTGAAATTCTGATTATATTATAAATATCGTACAGAAATATGAGAGTTAAAATTCTGGATGTTATATCTAAAGGGCTAGTACAAGGAATGAGAAACACATAGTCTTCAAATTGTTGATTATAAGACTAATATGAGAGTAAACTAGCACCACAAACACCTTTATTTGGCTTACCTCCTTGTAAACTGGCCAATTACTAGAACGTGAATAATATTGGCCAAAAAACTTCTGCTAAAATACAAGAAACCATTATAAACTAACACATGGATTGTGTGAGAGTTTGATCTACCACTCACCAGTTTGTTGTCCATGACAGAAAATTCTAATAATCCAGAATGAGGTTGTATCAAAACTAATGACAGCTTAAGAAGCTGTTAATGATGAAATACAATAGTGTCATTTGATTAGTTAATGACATTTAAATAAATGCTGATGATGAAATAGTGTTATTTGATTGGTTAATTATAACTTAATTATCTTCTCAATTTTATACATTGTATTTTGTATGCTTACAAAAAATATTGGATAAGACAAAGCGAAGGTTAGTGTGTAACATTTTTATAACATACAATTTTTTCCCGATAACTATGGAATGACAAAAGTGAAAATTGTTGATATAAATACAGACCCTCAGACCACCATTCCCAATAATAGTGTAAAGTTTGACAAATATTGTGTAAGACAAGACAAAACAGAGTTAGCCTGCCTCATGTTACATGATAGCATAACAGTATATGAGTTTATGAGTTTAGACTGCAGAAGTTACAAGCCCAAATTTACAAAAATAGCAAATTTTAAGCACAATTGCAATGAAAAATTAATTAAGCGTACTGGCCTGATCAGATTTTTACTGGCCATGGACAATATGACCAATACTTAAGTCACAGAATAGCATAATACGTCCCATGTAAATAAGGGAGAACAAAAATTATACATGGTAATGAAAAATATGTAATGCCTTGACACTCACTAAATGTTAAATGAATTTGCTCTATTGGTCAGCTGTCTCTTGTTTTTCGATGCAATAAGGTTATTTTTGTACATGAAAGTCACATGATACACTTGTTTAAGTATGGCAATCCTGTTTTATCACATAAGAAACAAACCTTTGAAAGACGATAAAAACAATGAAATTACAATTTTAAATTCAATCAGGCAGATGAAAAATTGAAAGACAGAGACCCAAAGCATACTTTTCTTCATTCTTTTCAAAAGGCTCAAAAGGCCATTCAATTTAAACTATAATACAAAGTACATTGTTGGTGTGATACAGACACTACCATGGTGCAACAGATAGCTAATATATACCTATGTGCCATAAATAGTGAAATTCATAACAATTTATTTCCATTTTCAACAACTGTTTCAAAATATGCCATTCTCACATGGATCTATCTAACATGCTTGCTAAATTTAGATTTGTTTGCAAGTTCTGATACAGTGTTTGTGGTGTGTTGGAACACTGGTCTAATAGTGAGCTTGGGGTGTTTGGACACTGGTCTATTAGTTAAAGTGACAATTAAAGGTAAGTGTGTTGTTCTTACTTAATGTTGCTTGACAATTAACAATATAGTTCAAACTTGTGTTGAATATTAAGAGAATATGACCCTATGGCTTGTCCAGATAAAGTTTGATATTCATTTTATTATACTTCCTTATGATAAACTTAGACAAAGACATGTGGTAGCGATTGGTGTAAAAACGAGAAAAAAAAATCCAATTTCACACTATAGACAAATTAAATTAAAGGAGCATCACTTTTCCTGTGGTCCTTCATCTGACAGTCAAAGAAAACTTTTCAAGAACAGCCCTCACTTATATTCTAAATTCAGTGTCAAAGCACCAGTGTTCTTTAATAAAGTTTGATCAATTCCATATCCTCGCCATCTATTATCTTGATGTAAAATGTTTTGTCAGATTTTATCAACAATATACAATAAATCATTAAATGGCTGCCATAATCTTCTCCCAGGCTCCATTAATTTCTCTGATTACTATTTCCTACTATCTTATAGACTAATATTTGATGATAAATCAGAAGAATGTTCTAATGTCAGGACCAATGTCAGACATAAAGTGATAGAGAAACAATGGAATATAAAGTTAGGTTTGAAACTCACTTGTCTACTCTGTAAAAATATGTCAACAGGATCATTGAGTTAATTCACAAAGTTTACAATATTCTTTTTAATTTCATCATGTTTAAGCCTGATTTTTGGGTAAATGTATATTTTCAAGATGTGAAAATATTCCTAACATAGACCAAACATATTGCTTACCTGTCATTTCAATTTAACTAAAAATTGAAAGTAACAAAGATATTGTATAAATTAATACAATTTTCACAAGAAAGTATAAGGATGTAAATGAACAAGAAAGATAATCCATGTGAAACTTGAGGTAAAAATAATGATTAGCTCCTGTATTGTTGTTCTTCAGATTATAGTCACTGTGAGGCTTTCAATACTAACTAGATGTGTGATTAACATTGCACTAGATACAAGTAACATGTTTTAATGTACTTAACAATAATTAAATGAAAAGGTCTGTATATGAGTGTTTAATGCCACTTTCATCAATATTTCAGTTATAATGTGGCAGTCAAGCTTATTTGTGAAGGAAACCGTAGTATCTGGAGATAAACTACCGACCTGAAGAGAGTAACTGACAAACTTTATTACATAATAATGCATGGAGTACACCTGGCCATTGGTGGGGATAGAACTCACAACTTTAGTGGTGATAGACAATGATTGTACAAGTAGAACTAAATCCATCATAAGCCAATTAAGGTAACAGAATTAACAGGTAGAATAATGTATGTTTTATGTACTTGTCAATATTTGCACACAATCATTGATTTTGACTCTATTAGAGATGCTATCTATTTTTAGTAAAACATTGTCCTGAAATTTTATTACTGGTACTTTCCTATTTTTAATGTGGTTAGAAATTCAAAGCGAAATATGTCCTGATAAAAAAAATGGCATAAATTTCCATCATTATGTGCCTGTATGCTTGTTGATCTTATATCTATCTATACAACTAATATTAACCACAAAAAGGTTTGTGAATTCTTACCTGTCGTCATGTGTACATCTTGTGATCTAGTTTGTAGAAGGTTTGTAGAAGGTTAACTGATTTGTCTTGGTATTCTAGTTTCCCTCACCAATAACACTGATGATCACAATATCAGTGAAATATTGTTGAAAGTGGTGATAAAGAGTAAACCCATTATCCATCATTTTCAATACTGAACAATTTTGTTTAGTTCATCAGTCTTAAAGACTACTTTCTGCAGATAGAATGGATGGGATTCCAAAACACATTTAACTAAATACATGTACATATAAAAAACACGTTTCATTAAGATCAAGTCATTCATAGTTCTTGTTTTTACTTGACACATTTATATATATTATACAACTTACTTCCTTCTTCTCATCACTGATCATCTGTTGTACAACATACAAAGCTCCAGTTACCACGAATATCAAACTGGCATCCTAATAGTGCAAAAAATAATAAACTTTAAAAACATGTAGGAACAATTTCTATTTTCTAAAGCTAGCTGTGCAATGATTACACCTGAATGAGATTGTATGGTATTTAGGACAAGAAAGCTCTAACAGTGATGGTCATCAATTCAACCAATATCAACAAAATTAACTAGAGGCTCAGGTGAGCCTGTATCGCTCACCTGCCATAAATAAGTCCTCTTAAGAATGTCTGCATGCCGAATACATCTAAGTTACGATTCAAATCCCATACTGCAATAGGGTTCTATGTTAAAACTATGTCTGCTCATGGCAGCCATCTTGGATGGAGGTCGTGGTCACCGGACACAATTTTGAAAGTATACTACCCAAGGACCATCCATGCTATGTTTGCTTTAAATTGGCTGACTGGTTTCAGAGGAGAAGATTTAAAAACATTTTTTCCCATAGGGTCCTATGTTAAAACTATGTCCGCTGAAGGTGGCCATCTTGGATGGAGGTCAGGGTCACCAGACCCAATTTTGAAAATTGACCACTTAAGAACCATCCATGCCATGTTTGCTTTAAATTGGCTTACTGGTTTCAGAGGAGAAGATTTTTAAACATATTTCCCATAGGGTCCTATGTTAAAACTATGTCTGCTGACGGTGGCCATCTTGGATGGATGTCAGGGTCACAGGACATAAATTTGAAAGTTGACCACCTAAGGATCATTCATGCCATGTTTGCTTTAAATTGACTTACTGGTTTCAGAGGAGAAGACTTAAAACATTTTTTCCATAGGGTCCTATGTTAAAATTAAGTCGCGTCATGGTGGCCATCTTGAATTTTCGATCAGCAAACGATTCACAAGTTTAGTACAGGACCACCCAATGATCATTCCTGCAAAGTCACAATTCAATTGGCTTAGTGGTTTCTAACAAGAAGATTTTTAAAATTTCAACCAATCAGAACACATTATGGGCCCTGGCAGCCATGTTGGACATCCGATCAGTACCAAAAACAAAAATCTTGTATATGACCATCCAATGAACATTTCTGTCAAGTTTGGTTCAAATCTGTTTTGTGGTTTCAGAAAAAAAGATGAAAATGTGAAATTCCCATAGGGTCCTATGTTAAACTAAGTCGAGTCATGGTGGCCATCTTGAATCTCCGATCGGCAAACGATTCACAAGTTTAGTACAGGACCACCCAATGATCATTCCTGCAAAGTCACAATTCAATTGGTTTAGTCGTTTCTGACAAGAAGATTTTTCAACCAATCAGAACACGTTATTGGCCCTGGCAGCCATGTTGAATTTCTAATCTACACCAAAAACACAAATCTGGTAGAGGACCACCCAATGAACATTTATGGCAAGTTTGGTTGAAATCTGTTCAGCAGTTTCAGAGAAGAAGAGTTAAATGTGAAAAGCTAACGGACGTACGACGGACGCTTACCCATGACAAAAGCTCACATGGCCTATGGTCAGGTGAGCTAAAAACCAACTCTCATCTCAAATCATTGAACACAAAAATACTACATATGCTGAATAAAATCCAAGTCCTTGATTAGGACAGACATAACAATGTGGATGGCAATACCAGTATGGCAAATGAGAATGTCTGCCCATGAAAAGGTGTACTGAACAAGGCCTAAAATGATACTAGGTTTGTCAATAACTTGGTTATTTTCTTCTCTACATTCATGAAATGTTAACAAACACAAAAGAAGAACACAAGTAGAATGAGTTTAGACAAGTTTCACTGTATTATTGGTGGATATTTCTATTGCCTATTAAAAGTTATATCTTATAACAGAAGAAATGATATAAACATGATTACTTTACCTGGTCACCCTGTCTCATTAGTATGTGTCCTCCCTTCATTCTTCTTACTCTCAATTTGCCATCCAATAACTTTTTATCCTTATAAATAAAATATAACATGAATAATTTACACTTATCTAATTTATCTTATTCCAAAAATAGATGAAAATATAAATAATTTGAATAATTGTTTTCTCAGCCCTTTGATGAGATGATAATGTAGTCCACTTTGTACGAGACCAGCATGCTTAGCTCACTGAAACAACTAGACCAGCATGCTTAGCTCACTGAAACAACAATCTGTTGGCAGACATGTCACTCCATTTGGACACACTATCATCATTCAGAGCCAGTCTTTGTTCTTACTCCTTAATGCTGTGTACTTAGCAGAGAAGCAACACATACCAATTTTATAGTCATTGGTTTTACTTGACTGGAACTCTACCCCACGATCTATTGCACTGAAGGCTAGCACCCTCCTCATTACACCACTGATGCAGTTAGGGGTTTAAGAATTATGCTTAATATTTTAAAGAAGCTGAATGAATGATGACAGAAATAAAAAAATGTGAACAATAATTGAGAATCCTAGGCTAATACCTCTAATATGACATTATCATACTACATCTGGGAAATAAAATTCTATGTACCAAATTACATCAGATTGATAAAAATGCCAAGATGTAGGGCTATCTGTAGAAGTAAAGAGTACTCCTCAGCTGAAGATTAGGGGCTGTTTCACACTCATTTAAGGGAGTAATGTTCATTGTTGAAGACCTTACTGTGATTGTAAAGAATAGAGGCTGTTTCACACTTATTTAAGGGAGTAATGTTCATTGTTGAAGACCTTACTGTGATTGTGAAGATTAGGGGCTGTTTCACACTTATTTAAGGGAGTAATGTTCATTGTTGAAGACCTTACTGTGATTGTGAAGATTAGGGGCTGTTTCACACTCATTTAAGGGTTAAGGGATTAATGTTCATTGTTGAAGACCTTACTGTGATTGTGAAGATTAGGGGCTGTTTCACACTCATTTAAGGGAGTTATGTTCATTGTTGAAGAAGACCTTACTGTGATTGTGAAGATTAGGGGCTGTTTCACACTCATTTAAGGGAGTAATGTTCATTGTTGAAGACCTTATTGTGATTGTGAAGATTAGGGGCTGTTTCACACTCATTTAAGGGAGTAATGTTCATTGTTGAAGACCTTGCTGTGATTGTGAAGATTAGGGGCTGTTTCACACTCATTTAAGGGAGTTATGTTCATTGTTGAAGACCTTACTGTGATTGTGAAGATTAGGGGCTGTTTCACACTCATTTAAGGGATTAATGTTCATTGTTGAAGACCTTACTGTGATTGTGAAGATTAGGGGCTGTTTAACACTCATTTAAGGGAGTAATGTTCATTGTTGAAGAAGATCTTACTGTGATTGTGAAGATTAGGGGCCGTTTCACACTCATTTAAGGGAGTAATGTTCATTGTTGAAGACCTTACTGTGATTGTGAAGATTAGGGGCTGTTTCACACTCATTTAAGGGAGTAATGTTCATTGTTGAAGACCTTACTGTGATTGTGAAGATTAGGGGCTGTTTCACACTCATTTAAGGGAGTTATGTTCATTGTTGAAGACCTTACTGTGATTGTGAAGATTAGGGGCTGTTTCACACTCATTTAAGGGAGTAATGTTCATTGTTGAAGACCTTACTGTGATTGTGAAGATTAGGGGTTGTTTCACACTCATTTAAGGGAGTAATGTTCATTGTTGAAGACCTTACTGTGATTGTGAAGATTAGGGGCTGTTTCACACTCATTTAAGGGAGTTATGTTCATTGTTGAAGACCTTACTGTGATTGTGAAGATTAGGGGCTGTTTCACACTCATTTAAGGGATTAATGTTCATTGTTGAAGACCTTACTGTGATTGTGAAGATTAGGGGCTGTTTTACACTCATTTAAGGGAGTAATGTTCATTGTTGAAGAAGACCTTGCTGTGATTGTGAAGATTAGGGGCTGTTTCACTCATTTAAGGGAGTAATGTTCATTGTTGAAGACCTTACTGTGATTGTGAAGATTAGGGGCTGTTTCACACTCATTTAAAGGAGTTATGTTCATTGTTGAAGACCTTACTGTGATTGTGAAGATTAGGGGCTGTTTCACACTCATTTAAGGGAGTTATGTTCATTGTTGAAGACCTTACTGTGATTGTGAAGATTAGGGGCTGTTTCACACTCATTTAAGGGAGTAATGTTCATTGTTGAAGACCTTGCTGTGATTGTGAAGATTAGGGGCTGTTTCACACTCATTTAAGGGAGTAATGTTCATTGTTGAAGACCTTACTGTGATTGTGAAGATTAGGGGCTGTTTCACACTCATTTAAGGGTTAAGGGATTAATGTTCATTGTTGAAGACCTTACTGTGATTGTGAAGATTAGGGGCTGTTTCACACTCATTTAAGGGATTAATGTTCATTGTTGAAGACCTTACTGTGATTGTGAAGATTAGGGGCTGTTCTACACTCATTTAAAGGAGTAATGTTCATTGTTGAAGAAGACCTTGCTGTGATTGTGAAGATTAGGGGCTGTTTCACTCATTTAAGGGAGTAATGTTCATTGTTGAAGACCTTACTGTGATTGTGAAGATTAGGGGCTGTTTTACACTCATTTAAGGGAGTAATGTTCATTGTTGAAGAAGACCTTGCTGTGATTGTGAAGATTAGGGACTGTTTCACACTCATTTAAGGGAGTAATGTTCATTGTTGAAGACCTTACTGTGATTGTGAAGATTAGGGGCTGTTTCACACTCATTTAAGGGAGTTATGTTCATTGTTGAAGACCTTACTGTGATTGTGAAGATTAGGGGCTGTTTCACACTCATTTAAGGGAGTAATGTTCATTGTTGAAGACCTTACTGTGATTGTGAAGATTAGGGGCTGTTTCACACTCATTTAAGGGAGTAATGTTCATTGTTGAAGACCTTACTGTGATTGTGAAGATTAGGGGCTGTTTCACACTCATTTAAGGGAGTTATGTTCATTGTTGAAGACCTTACTGTGATTGTGAAGATTAGGGGCTGTTTCACACTCATTTAAGGGATTAATGTTCATTGTTGAAGACCTTACTGTGATTGTGAAGATTAGGGGCTGTTTTACACTCATTTAAAGGAGTAATGTTCATTGTTGAAGAAGACCTTGCTGTGATTGTGAAGATTAGGGGCTGTTTCACTCATTTAAGGGAGTAATGTTCATTGTTGAAGACCTTACTGTGATTGTGAAGATTAGGGGCTGTTTTACACTCATTTAAGGGAGTAATGTTCATTGTTGAAGAAGACCTTGCTGTGATTGTGAAGATTAGGGGCTGTTTCACTCATTTAAGGGAGTAATGTTCATTGTTGAAGACCTTACTGTGATTGTGAAGATTAGGGGCTGTTTCACACTCATTTAAGGGATTAATGTTCATTGTTGAAAACTTTATTGTGATAGTGAAGATTAGGGGCTGTTTCACACTCATTTAAGGGAGTAATGTTCATTGTTGAAGATCTTACTGTGATTGTGAAGATTAGGGGCTGTTTCACACTCATTTAAGCGAGTAATGTTTATTGTTGAAGACCTTACTGTGATTGTGAAGATTAGGGGCTGTTTCACACTCATTTAAGGGAGTAATGTTCATTGTTGAAGACCTTACTGTGATTGTGAAGATTAGGAGCTGTTTCACACTCATTTAAGGGAGTAATGATCATTGTTGAAGACCTTGCTGTGATTGTGAAGATTAGGGGCTGTTTCACACTCATTTAAGGGAGTAATGATCATTGTTGAAGACCTTACTGTGATTGTGAAGATTAGGGGTTGTTTCACACTCATTTAAGGGAGTAATGTTCATTGTTGAAGACCTTACTGTGATTGTGAAGATTAGGGGCTGCTTCACACTCATTTAAGGGAGTAATGTTCATTGTTGAAGACCTTACTGTGATTGTGAAGATTAGGGGCTGTTTTACACTCATTTAAGGGAGTAATGTTCATTGTTGAAGAAGACCTTGCTGTGATTGTGAAGATTAGGGGCTGTTTCACACTCATTTAAGGGAGTAATGTTCATTGTTGAAGACCTTGCTGTGATTGTGAAGATTAGGGGCTGCTTCACACTCATTTAAGGGAGTAATGTTCATTGTTGAAGACCTTACTGTGATTGTGAAGATTAGGGGCTGTTTTACACTCATTTAAGAGAGTTATGTTCATTGTTGAAGAAGACCTTGCTGTGATTGTGAAGATTAGGGGCTGTTTCACTCATTTAAGGGAGTAATGTTCATTGTTGAAGACCTTACTGTGATTGTGAAGATTAGGGGCTGTTTCACACTCATTTAAGGGATTAATGTTCATTGTTGAAGACCTTACTGTGATTGTGAAGATTAGGGGCTGTTTCACACTCATTTAAGGGAGTAATGTTCATTGTTGAAGATCTTACTGTGATTGTGAAGATATGGGGCTGTTTCACACTCATTTAAGGGAGTAATGTTCATTGTTGAAGACCTTACTGTGATTGTGAAGATTAGGGGCTGTTTCACACTCATTTAAGCGAGTAATGTTCATTGTTGAAGACCTTACTGTGATTGTGAAGATTAGGAGCTGTTTCACACTCATTTAAGGGAGTAATGATCATTGTTGAAGACCTTACTGTGATTGTGAAGATTAGGGGCTGTTTCACACTCATTTAAGGGAGTAATGATCATTGTTGAAGACCTTATTGTGATTGTGAAGATTAGGGGCTGTTTCAAACTCATTTAAGGGTTAAGGGATTAATGTTCATTGTTGAAGACCTTGCTGTGATTGTGAAGATTAGGGGCTGTTTCACACTCATTTAAGGGAGTAATGTTCATTGTTGAAGACCTTACTGTGATTGTGAAGATTAGGGGCTGTTTCACTCATTTTTAGGGAGTAATGTTCATTGTTGAAGACCTTGCTGTGATTGTGAAGATTAGGGGCTGTTTCACACTCATTTAAGGGAGTAATTTTCATTGTTGAAGACCTTACTGTGATTGTGAAGATTAGGAGCTGTTTCACACTCATTTAAGGGAGTAATGATCATTGTTGAAGACCTTGCTGTGATTGTGAAGATTAGGGGCTGTTTCACACTCATTTAAGGGAGTAATGTTCATTGTTGAAGACCTTACTGTGATTGTGAAGATTAGGGGCTGTTTCACTCATTTAAGGGAGTAATGTTCATTGTTGAAGACCTTACTGTGATTGTGAAGATTAGGGGCTGTTTCACACTCATTTAAGGGAGTTATGTTCATTGTTGAAGACCTTACTGTGATTGTGAAGATTAGGGGCTGTTTCACACTCATTTAAGGGATTAATGTTCATTGTTGAAGACCTTACTGTGATTGTGAAGATTAGGGGCTGTTTCACACTCATTTAAGGGATTAATGTTCATTGTTGAAGACCTTACTGTGATTGTGAAGATTAGGGGCTGTTTCACACTCATTTAAGGGAGTAATGTTCATTGTTGAAGATCTTACTGTGATTGTGAAGATTAGGGGCTGTTTCACACTCATTTAAGGGAGTAATGTTCATTGTTGAAGACCTTACTGTGATTGTGAAGATTAGGGGCTGTTTCACACTCATTTAAGCGAGTAATGTTTATTGTTGAAGACCTTGCTGTGATTGTGAAGATTAGGGGCTGTTTTACACTCATTTAAGGGAGTAATGTTCATTTTTGAAGAAGACCTTACTGTGATTGTGAAGATTAGGAGCTGTTTCACACTCATTTAAGGGAGTAATGATCATTGTTGAAGACCTTGCTGTGATTGTGAAGATTAGGGGCTGTTTCACACTCATTTAAGGGAGTAATGATCATTGTTGAAGACCTTACTGTGATTGTGAAGATTAGGGGCTGTTTCACACTCATTTAAGGGTTAAGGGATTAATGTTCATTGTTGAAGACCTTACTGTGATTGTGAAGATTAGGGGCTGTTTCACACTCATTTAAGGGAGTAATGTTCATTGTTGAAGACCTTACTGTGATTGTGAAGATTAGGGGCTGCTTCACACTCATTTAAGGGAGTAATGTTCATTGTTGAAGACCTTACTGTGATTGTGAAGATTAGGGGCTGTTTTACACTCATTTAAGGGAGTAATGTTCATTTTTGAAGAAGACCTTGCTGTGATTGTGAAGATTAGGGGCTGTTTCACACTCATTTAAGGGAGTAATGTTCATTGTTGAAGACCTTGCTGTGATTGTGAAGATTAGGGGCTGCTTCACACTCATTTAAGGGAGTAATGTTCATTGTTGAAGACCTTACTGTGATTGTGAAGATTAGGGGCTGTTTTACACTCATTTAAGGGAGTAATGTTCATTGTTAAAGAAGACCTTGCTGTGATTGTGAAGATTATGGGCTGTTTCACTCATTTAAGGGAGTAATGTTCATTGTTGAAGACCTTACTGTGATTGTGAAGATTAGGGGCTGTTTCACACTCATTTAAGGGAGTTATGTTCATTGTTGAAGACCTTACTGTGATTGTGAAGATTAGGGGCTGTTTCACACTCATTTAAGGGAGTAATGTTCATTGTTGAAGATCTTACTGTGATTGTGAAGATTAGGGGCTGTTTCACACTCATTTAAGGGAGTAATGTTCATTGTTGAAGACCTTACTGTGATTGTGAAAATTAGGGGCTGTTTCACACTCATTTAAGCGAGTAATGTTCATTGTTGAAGACCTTATTGTGATTGTGAAGATTAGGGGCTGTTTCACTCATTTAAGGGAGTAATGATCATTGTTGAAGACCTTACTGTGATTGTGAAGATTAGGGGCTGTTTCACACTCATTTAAGGGAGTAATGATCATTGTTGAAGACCTTATTGTGATTGTGAAGATTAGGGGCTGTTTCACACTCATTTAAGGGTTAAGGGATTAATGTTCATTGTTGAAGACCTTGCTGTGATTGTGAAGATTAGGGGCTGTTTCACACTCATTTAAGGGAGTAATGTTCATTGTTGAAGACCTTACTGTGATTGTGAAGATTAGGGGCTGTTTCACACTCATTTAAAGGAGTTATGTTCATTGTTGAAGACCTTACTGTGATTGTGAAGATTAGGGGCTGTTTCACACTCATTTAAGGGAGTTATGTTCATTGTTGAAGACCTTACTGTGATTGTGAAGATTAGGGGCTGTTTCACACTCATTTAAGGGAGTAATGTTCATTGTTGAAGACCTTGCTGTGATTGTGAAGATTAGGGGCTGTTTCACACTCATTTAAGGGAGTAATGTTCATTGTTGAAGACCTTACTGTGATTGTGAAGATTAGGGGCTGTTTCACACTCATTTAAGGGTTAAGGGATTAATGTTCATTGTTGAAGACCTTACTGTGATTGTGAAGATTAGGGGCTGTTTCACACTCATTTAAGGGATTAATGTTCATTGTTGAAGACCTTACTGTGATTGTGAAGATTAGGGGCTGTTTTACACTCATTTAAAGGAGTAATGTTCATTGTTGAAGAAGACCTTGCTGTGATTGTGAAGATTAGGGGCTGTTTCACTCATTTAAGGGAGTAATGTTCATTGTTGAAGACCTTACTGTGATTGTGAAGATTAGGGGCTGTTTTACACTCATTTAAGGGAGTAATGTTCATTGTTGAAGAAGACCTTGCTGTGATTGTGAAGATTAGGGACTGTTTCACACTCATTTAAGGGAGTAATGTTCATTGTTGAAGACCTTACTGTGATTGTGAAGATTAGGGGCTGTTTCACACTCATTTAAGGGAGTTATGTTCATTGTTGAAGACCTTACTGTGATTGTGAAGATTAGGGGCTGTTTCACACTCATTTAAGGGAGTAATGTTCATTGTTGAAGACCTTACTGTGATTGTGAAGATTAGGGGCTGTTTCACACTCATTTAAGGGAGTAATGTTCATTGTTGAAGACCTTACTGTGATTGTGAAGATTAGGGGCTGTTTCACACTCATTTAAGGGAGTTATGTTCATTGTTGAAGACCTTACTGTGATTGTGAAGATTAGGGGCTGTTTCACACTCATTTAAGGGATTAATGTTCATTGTTGAAGACCTTACTGTGATTGTGAAGATTAGGGGCTGTTTTACACTCATTTAAAGGAGTAATGTTCATTGTTGAAGAAGACCTTGCTGTGATTGTGAAGATTAGGGGCTGTTTCACTCATTTAAGGGAGTAATGTTCATTGTTGAAGACCTTACTGTGATTGTGAAGATTAGGGGCTGTTTTACACTCATTTAAGGGAGTAATGTTCATTGTTGAAGAAGACCTTGCTGTGATTGTGAAGATTAGGGGCTGTTTCACTCATTTAAGGGAGTAATGTTCATTGTTGAAGACCTTACTGTGATTGTGAAGATTAGGGGCTGTTTCACACTCATTTAAGGGATTAATGTTCATTGTTGAAGACTTTATTGTGATAGTGAAGATTAGGGGCTGTTTCACACTCATTTAAGGGAGTAATGTTCATTGTTGAAGATCTTACTGTGATTGTGAAGATTAGGGGCTGTTTCACACTCATTTAAGCGAGTAATGTTTATTGTTGAAGACCTTACTGTGATTGTGAAGATTAGGGGCTGTTTCACACTCATTTAAGGGAGTAATGTTCATTGTTGAAGACCTTACTGTGATTGTGAAGATTAGGAGCTGTTTCACACTCATTTAAGGGAGTAATGATCATTGTTGAAGACCTTGCTGTGATTGTGAAGATTAGGGGCTGTTTCACACTCATTTAAGGGAGTAATGATCATTGTTGAAGACCTTACTGTGATTGTGAAGATTAGGGGTTGTTTCACACTCATTTAAGGGAGTAATGTTCATTGTTGAAGACCTTACTGTGATTGTGAAGATTAGGGGCTGCTTCACACTCATTTAAGGGAGTAATGTTCATTGTTGAAGACCTTACTGTGATTGTGAAGATTAGGGGCTGTTTTACACTCATTTAAGGGAGTAATGTTCATTGTTGAAGAAGACCTTGCTGTGATTGTGAAGATTAGGGGCTGTTTCACACTCATTTAAGGGAGTAATGTTCATTGTTGAAGACCTTGCTGTGATTGTGAAGATTAGGGGCTGCTTCACACTCATTTAAGGGAGTAATGTTCATTGTTGAAGACCTTACTGTGATTGTGAAGATTAGGGGCTGTTTTACACTCATTTAAGAGAGTTATGTTCATTGTTGAAGAAGACCTTGCTGTGATTGTGAAGATTAGGGGCTGTTTCACTCATTTAAGGGAGTAATGTTCATTGTTGAAGACCTTACTGTGATTGTGAAGATTAGGGGCTGTTTCACACTCATTTAAGGGATTAATGTTCATTGTTGAAGACCTTACTGTGATTGTGAAGATTAGGGGCTGTTTCACACTCATTTAAGGGAGTAATGTTCATTGTTGAAGATCTTACTGTGATTGTGAAGATATGGGGCTGTTTCACACTCATTTAAGGGAGTAATGTTCATTGTTGAAGACCTTACTGTGATTGTGAAGATTAGGGGCTGTTTCACACTCATTTAAGCGAGTAATGTTCATTGTTGAAGACCTTACTGTGATTGTGAAGATTAGGAGCTGTTTCACACTCATTTAAGGGAGTAATGATCATTGTTGAAGACCTTACTGTGATTGTGAAGATTAGGGGCTGTTTTACACTCATTTAAGGGAGTAATGATCATTGTTGAAGACCTTATTGTGATTGTGAAGATTAGGGGCTGTTTCACACTCATTTAAGGGTTAAGGGATTAATGTTCATTGTTGAAGACCTTGCTGTGATTGTGAAGATTAGGGGCTGTTTCACACTCATTTAAGGGAGTAATGTTCATTGTTGAAGACCTTACTGTGATTGTGAAGATTAGGGGCTGTTTCACTCATTTTTAGGGAGTAATGTTCATTGTTGAAGACCTTGCTGTGATTGTGAAGATTAGGGGCTGTTTCACACTCATTTAAGGGAGTAATGATCATTGTTGAAGACCTTACTGTGATTGTGAAGATTAGGAGCTGTTTCACACTCATTTAAGGGAGTAATGATCATTGTTGAAGACCTTGCTGTGATTGTGAAGATTAGGGGCTGTTTCACACTCATTTAAGGGAGTAATGTTCATTGTTGAAGACCTTACTGTGATTGTGAAGATTAGGGGCTGTTTCACTCATTTAAGGGAGTAATGTTCATTGTTGAAGACCTTACTGTGATTGTGAAGATTAGGGGCTGTTTCACACTCATTTAAGGGAGTTATGTTCATTGTTGAAGACCTTACTGTGATTGTGAAGATTAGGGGCTGTTTCACACTCATTTAAGGGATTAATGTTCATTGTTGAAGACCTTACTGTGATTGTGAAGATTAGGGGCTGTTTCACACTCATTTAAGGGATTAATGTTCATTGTTGAAGACCTTACTGTGATTGTGAAGATTAGGGGCTGTTTCACACTCATTTAAGGGAGTAATGTTCATTGTTGAAGATCTTACTGTGATTGTGAAGATTAGGGGCTGTTTCACACTCATTTAAGGGAGTAATGTTCATTGTTGAAGACCTTACTGTGATTGTGAAGATTAGGGGCTGTTTCACACTCATTTAAGCGAGTAATGTTTATTGTTGAAGACCTTACTGTGATTGTGAAGATTAGGGGCTGTTTCACACTCATTTAAGGGATTAATGTTCATTGTTGAAGACCTTACTGTGATTGTGAAGATTAGGAGCTGTTTCACACTCATTTAAGGGAGTAATGATCATTGTTGAAGACCTTGCTGTGATTGTGAAGATTAGGGGCTGTTTCACACTCATTTAAGGGAGTAATGATCATTGTTGAAGACCTTACTGTGATTGTGAAGATTAGGGGCTGTTTCACACTCATTTAAGGGTTAAGGGATTAATGTTCATTGTTGAAGACCTTACTGTGATTGTGAAGATTAGGGGCTGTTTCACACTCATTTAAGGGAGTAATGTTCATTGTTGAAGACCTTACTGTGATTGTGAAGATTAGGGGCTGCTTCACACTCATTTAAGGGAGTAATGTTCATTGTTGAAGACCTTACTGTGATTGTGAAGATTAGGGGCTGTTTTACACTCATTTAAGGGAGTAATGTTCATTTTTGAAGAAGACCTTGCTGTGATTGTGAAGATTAGGGGCTGTTTCACACTCATTTAAGGGAGTAATGTTCATTGTTGAAGACCTTGCTGTGATTGTGAAGATTAGGGGCTGCTTCACACTCATTTAAGGGAGTAATGTTCATTGTTGAAGACCTTACTGTGATTGTGAAGATTAGGGGCTGTTTTACACTCATTTAAGGGAGTAATGTTCATTGTTAAAGAAGACCTTGCTGTGATTGTGAAGATTATGGGCTGTTTCACTCATTTAAGGGAGTAATGTTCATTGTTGAAGACCTTACTGTGATTGTGAAGATTAGGGGCTGTTTCACACTCATTTAAGGGAGTTATGTTCATTGTTGAAGACCTTACTGTGATTGTGAAGATTAGGGGCTGTTTCACACTCATTTAAGGGAGTAATGTTCATTGTTGAAGATCTTACTGTGATTGTGAAGATTAGGGGCTGTTTCACACTCATTTAAGGGAGTAATGTTCATTGTTGAAGACCTTACTGTGATTGTGAAGATTAGGGGCTGTTTCACACTCATTTAAGCGAGTAATGTTCATTGTTGAAGACCTTACTGTGATTGTGAAGATTAGGAGCTGTTTCACACTCATTTAAGGGAGTAATGATCATTGTTGAAGACCTTACTGTGATTGTGAAGATTAGGGGCTGTTTCACACTCATTTAAGGGAGTAATGATCATTGTTGAAGACCTTATTGTGATTGTGAAGATTAGGGGCTGTTTCACACTCATTTAAGGGTTAAGGGATTAATGTTCATTGTTGAAGACCTTGCTGTGATTGTGAAGATTAGGGGCTGTTTCACACTCATTTAAGGGAGTAATGTTCATTGTTGAAGACCTTACTGTGATTGTGAAGATTAGGGGCTGTTTCACTCATTTAAGGGAGTAATGTTCATTGTTGAAGACCTTGCTGTGATTGTGAAGATTAGGGGCTGTTTCACACTCATTTAAGGGAGTAATTTTCATTGTTGAAGACCTTACTGTGATTGTGAAGATTAGGGGCTGTTTTACACTCATTTAAGGGAGTAATGTTCATTGTTGAAGAAGACCTTGCTGTGATTGTGAAGATTAGGGGCTGTTTCACTCATTTAAGGGAGTAATGTTCATTGTTGAAGACCTTACTGTGATTGTGAAGATTAGGGGCTGTTTCACACTCATTTAAGGGATTAATGTTCATTGTTGAAGACTTTATTGTGATAGTGAAGATTAGGGGCTGTTTCACACTCATTTAAGGGAGTAATGTTCATTGTTGAAGATCTTACTGTGATTGTGAAGATTAGGGGCTGTTTCACACTCATTTAAGGGAGTAATGTTCATTGTTGAAGACCTTACTGTGATTGTGAAGATTAGGGGCTGTTTCACACTCATTTAAGGGAGTAATGTTCATTGTTGAAGACCTTACTGTGATTGTGAAGATTAGGAGCTGTTTCACACTCATTTAAGGGAGTAATGATCATTGTTGAAGACCTTGCTGTGATTGTGAAGATTAGGGGCTGTTTCACACTCATTTAAGGGAGTAATGATCATTGTTGAAGACCTTACTGTGATTGTGAAGATTAGGGGTTGTTTCACACTCATTTAAGGGAGTAATGTTCATTGTTGAAGACCTTACTGTGATTGTGAAGATTAGGGGCTGCTTCACACTCATTTAAGGGAGTAATGTTCATTGTTGAAGACCTTACTGTGATTGTGAAGATTAGGGGCTGTTTTACACTCATTTAAGGGAGTAATGTTCATTGTTGAAGAAGACCTTGCTGTGATTGTGAAGATTAGGGGCTGTTTCACACTCATTTAAGGGAGTAATGTTCATTGTTGAAGACCTTGCTGTGATTGTGAAGATTAGGGGCTGCTTCACACTCATTTAAGGGAGTAATGTTCATTGTTGAAGACCTTACTGTGATTGTGAAGATTAGGGGCTGTTTTACACTCATTTAAGAGAGTTATGTTCATTGTTGAAGAAGACCTTGCTGTGATTGTGAAGATTAGGGGCTGTTTCACTCATTTAAGGGAGTAATGTTCATTGTTGAAGACCTTACTGTGATTGTGAAGATTAGGGGCTGTTTCACACTCATTTAAGGGATTAATGTTCATTGTTGAAGACCTTACTGTGATTGTGAAGATTAGGGGCTGTTTCACACTCATTTAAGGGAGTAATGTTCATTGTTGAAGATCTTACTGTGATTGTGAAGATATGGGGCTGTTTCACACTCATTTAAGGGAGTAATGTTCATTGTTGAAGACCTTACTGTGATTGTGAAGATTAGGGGCTGTTTCACACTCATTTAAGCGAGTAATGTTCATTGTTGAAGACCTTACTGTGATTGTGAAGATTAGGAGCTGTTTCACACTCATTTAAGGGAGTAATGATCATTGTTGAAGACCTTACTGTGATTGTGAAGATTAGGGGCTGTTTCACACTCATTTAAGGGAGTAATGATCATTGTTGAAGACCTTACTGTGATTGTGAAGATTAGGAGCTGTTTCACACTCATTTAAGGGAGTAATGATCATTGTTGAAGACCTTATTGTGATTGTGAAGATTAGGGGCTGTTTCACACTCATTTAAGGGTTAAGGGATTAATGTTCATTGTTGAAGACCTTGCTGTGATTGTGAAGATTAGGGGCTGTTTCACACTCATTTAAGCGAGTAATGTTCATTGTTGAAGACCTTACTGTGATTGTGAAGATTAGGGGCTGTTTCACTCATTTTTAGGGAGTAATGTTCATTGTTGAAGACCTTGCTGTGATTGTGAAGATTAGGGGCTGTTTCACACTCATTTAAGGGAGTAATTTTCATTGTTGAAGACCTTACTGTGATTGTGAAGATTAGGGGCTGTTTCACACTCATTTAAGGGAGTAATGTTCATTGTTGAAGACCTTACTGTGATTGTGAAGATTAGGAGCTGTTTCACACTCATTTAAGGGAGTAATGTTCATTGTTGAAGACCTTACTGTGATTGTGAAGATTAGGGGCTGTTTCACTCATTTAAGGGAGTAATGTTCATTGTTGAAGACCTTACTGTGATTGTGAAGATTAGGGGCTGTTTCACACTCATTTAAGGGAGTTATGTTCATTGTTGAAGACCTTACTGTGATTGTGAAGATTAGGGGCTGTTTCACACTCATTTAAGGGATTAATGTTCATTGTTGAAGACCTTACTGTGATTGTGAAGATTAGGGGCTGTTTCACACTCATTTAAGGGATTAATGTTCATTGTTGAAGACCTTACTGTGATTGTGAAGATTAGGGGCTGTTTCACACTCATTTAAGGGAGTAATGTTCATTGTTGAAGATCTTACTGTGATTGTGAAGATTAGGGGCTGTTTCACACTCATTTAAGGGAGTAATGTTCATTGTTGAAGACCTTACTGTGATTGTGAAGATTAGGGGCTGTTTCACACTCATTTAAGCGAGTAATGTTTATTGTTGAAGACCTTACTGTGATTGTGAAGATTAGGAGCTGTTTCACACTCATTTAAGGGAGTAATGATCATTGTTGAAGACCTTGCTGTGATTGTGAAGATTAGGGGCTGTTTCACACTCATTTAAGGGAGTAATGATCATTGTTGAAGACCTTACTGTGATTGTGAAGATTAGGGGCTGTTTCACACTCATTTAAGGGTTAAGGGATTAATGTTCATTGTTGAAGACCTTACTGTGATTGTGAAGATTAGGGGCTGTTTCACACTCATTTAAGGGAGTAATGTTCATTGTTGAAGACCTTACTGTGATTGTGAAGATTAGGGGCTGCTTCACACTCATTTAAGGGAGTAATGTTCATTGTTGAAGACCTTACTGTGATTGTGAAGATTAGGGGCTGTTTTACACTCATTTAAGGGAGTAATGTTCATTTTTGAAGAAGACCTTGCTGTGATTGTGAAGATTAGGGGCTGTTTCACACTCATTTAAGGGAGTAATGTTCATTGTTGAAGACCTTGCTGTGATTGTGAAGATTAGGGGCTGCTTCACACTCATTTAAGGGAGTAATGTTCATTGTTGAAGACCTTACTGTGATTGTGAAGATTAGGGGCTGTTTTACACTCATTTAAGGGAGTAATGTTCATTGTTAAAGAAGACCTTGCTGTGATTGTGAAGATTATGGGCTGTTTCACTCATTTAAGGGAGTAATGTTCATTGTTGAAGACCTTACTGTGATTGTGAAGATTAGGGGCTGTTTCACACTCATTTAAGGGAGTTATGTTCATTGTTGAAGACCTTACTGTGATTGTGAAGATTAGGGGCTGTTTCACACTCATTTAAGGGAGTAATGTTCATTGTTGAAGATCTTACTGTGATTGTGAAGATTAGGGGCTGTTTCACACTCATTTAAGGGAGTAATGTTCATTGTTGAAGACCTTACTGTGATTGTGAAGATTAGGGGCTGTTTCACACTCATTTAAGCGAGTAATGTTCATTGTTGAAGACCTTACTGTGATTGTGAAGATTAGGAGCTGTTTCACACTCATTTAAGGGAGTAATGATCATTGTTGAAGACCTTACTGTGATTGTGAAGATTAGGGGCTGTTTCACACTCATTTAAGGGAGTAATGATCATTGTTGAAGACCTTGCTGTGATTGTGAAGATTAGGGGCTGTTTCACACTCATTTAAGGGAGTAATGATCATTGTTGAAGACCTTACTGTGATTGTGAAGATTAGGGGCTGTTTCACACTCATTTAAGGGTTAAGGGATTAATGTTCATTGTTGAAGACCTTGCTGTGATTGTGAAGATTAGGGGCTGTTTCACACTCATTTAAGGGAGTAATGTTCATTGTTGAAGACCTTACTGTGATTGTGAAGATTAGGGGCTGTTTCACTCATTTAAGGGAGTAATGATCATTGTTGAAGACCTTGCTGTGATTGTGAAGATTAGGGGCTGTTTCACACTCATTTAAGGGAGTAATGTTCATTGTTGAAGACCTTACTGTGATTGTGAAGATTAGGGGCTGTTTCACTCATTTAAGGGAGTAATGTTCATTGTTGAAGACCTTACTGTGATTGTGAAGATTAGGGGCTGTTTCACACTCATTTAAGGGAGTTATGTTCATTGTTGAAGACCTTACTGTGATTGTGAAGATTAGGGGCTGTTTCACACTCATTTAAGGGATTAATGTTCATTGTTGAAGACCTTACTGTGATTGTGAAGATTAGGGGCTGTTTCACACTCATTTAAGGGATTAATGTTCATTGTTGAAGACCTTACTGTGATTGTGAAGATTAGGGGCTGTTTCACACTCATTTAAGGGAGTAATGTTCATTGTTGAAGATCTTACTGTGATTGTGAAGATTAGGGGCTGTTTCACACTCATTTAAGGGAGTAATGTTCATTGTTGAAGACCTTACTGTGATTGTGAAGATTAGGGGCTGTTTCACACTCATTTAAGCGAGTAATGTTCATTGTTGAAGACCTTACTGTGATTGTGAAGATTAGGAGCTGTTTCACACTCATTTAAGGGAGTAATGATCATTGTTGAAGACCTTGCTGTGATTGTGAAGATTAGGGGCTGTTTCACACTCATTTAAGGGAGTAATGATCATTGTTGAAGACCTTACTGTGATTGTGAAGATTAGGGGCTGTTTCACACTCATTTAAGGGTTAAGGGATTAATGTTCATTGTTGAAGACCTTACTGTGATTGTGAAGATTAGGGGCTGTTTCACACTCATTTAAGGGAGTAATGTTCATTGTTGAAGACCTTACTGTGATTGTGAAGATTAGGGGCTGCTTCACACTCATTTAAGGGAGTAATGTTCATTGTTGAAGACCTTACTGTGATTGTGAAGATTAGGGGCTGTTTTACACTCATTTAAGGGAGTAATGTTCATTGTTGAAGAAGACCTTGCTGTGATTGTGAAGATTAGGGGCTGTTTCACACTCATTTAAGGGAGTAATGTTCATTGTTGAAGACCTTGCTGTGATTGTGAAGATTAGGGGCTGCTTCACACTCATTTAAGGGAGTAATGTTCATTGTTGAAGACCTTACTGTGATTGTGAAGATTAGGGGCTGTTTTACACTCATTTAAGGGAGTAATGTTCATTGTTAAAGAAGACCTTGCTGTGATTGTGAAGATTAGGGGCTGTTTCACTCATTTAAGGGAGTAATGTTCATTGTTGAAGACCTTACTGTGATTGTGAAGATTAGGGGCTGTTTCACACTCATTTAAGAGAGTTATGTTCATTGTTGAAGACCTTACTGTGATTGTGAAGATTAGGGGCTGTTTCACACTCATTTAAGGGATTAATGTTCATTGTTGAAGACCTTACTGTGATTGTGAAGATTAGGGGCTGTTTCACACTCATTTAAGGGAGTAATGTTCATTGTTGAAGATCTTACTGTGATTGTGAAGATTAGGGGCTGTTTCACACTCATTTAAGGGAGTAATGTTCATTGTTGAAGACCTTACTGTGATTGTGAAGATTAGGGGCTGTTTCACACTCATTTAAGGGAGTAATGTTCATTGTTGAAGACCTTGCTGTGATTGTGAAGATTAGGGGCTGCTTCACACTCATTTAAGGGAGTAATGTTCATTGTTGAAGACCTTACTGTGATTGTGAAGATTAGGGGCTGTTTTACACTCATTTAAGGGAGTAATGTTCATTGTTAAAGAAGACCTTGCTGTGATTGTGAAGATTAGGGGCTGTTTCACTCATTTAAGGGAGTAATGTTCATTGTTGAAGACCTTACTGTGATTGTGAAGATTAGGGGCTGTTTCACACTCATTTAAGAGAGTTATGTTCATTGTTGAAGACCTTACTGTGATTGTGAAGATTAGGGGCTGTTTCACACTCATTTAAGGGATTAATGTTCATTGTTGAAGACCTTACTGTGATTGTGAAGATTAGGGGCTGTTTCACACTCATTTAAGGGAGTAATGTTCATTGTTGAAGATCTTACTGTGATTGTGAAGATTAGGGGCTGTTTCACACTCATTTAAGGGAGTAATGTTCATTGTTGAAGACCTTACTGTGATTGTGAAGATTAGGGGCTGTTTCACACTCATTTAAGCGAGTAATGTTCATTGTTGAAGACCTTACTGTGATTGTGAAGATTAGGAGCTGTTTCACACTCATTTAAGGGAGTAATGATCATTGTTGAAGACCTTACTGTGATTGTGAAGATTAGGGGCTGTTTCACACTCATTTAAGGGAGTAATGATCATTGTTGAAGACCTTATTGTGATTGTGAAGATTAGGGGCTGTTTCACACTCATTTAAGGGTTAAGGGATTAATGTTCATTGTTGAAGACCTTGCTGTGATTGTGAAGATTAGGGGCTGTTTCACACTCATTTAAGGGAGTAATGATCATTGTTGAAGACCTTGCTGTGATTGTGAAGATTAGGGGCTGTTTCACACTCATTTAAGGGTTAAGGGATTAATGTTCATTGTTGAAGACCTTGCTGTGATTGTGAAGATTAGGGGCTGTTTCACACTCATTTAAGGGAGTAATGATCATTGTTGAAGACCTTACTGTGATTGTGAAGATTAGGGGCTGTTTCACACTCATTTAAGGGTTAAGGGATTAATGTTCATTGTTGAAGACCTTGCTGTGATTGTGAAGATTAGGGGCTGTTTCACACTCATTTAAGCGAGTAATGTTTATTGTTGAAGACCTTACTGTGATTGTGAAGATTAGGAGCTGTTTCACACTCATTTAAGGGAGTAATGATCATTGTTGAAGACCTTGCTGTGATTGTGAAGATTAGGGGCTGTTTCACACTCATTTAAGGGTTAAGGGATTAATGTTCATTGTTGAAGACCTTGCTGTGATTGTGAAGATTAGGGGCTGTTTCACACTCATTTAAGCGAGTAATGTTTATTGTTGAAGACCTTACTGTGATTGTGAAGATTAGGAGCTGTTTCACACTCATTTAAGGGAGTAATGATCATTGTTGAAGACCTTGCTGTGATTGTGAAGATTAGGGGCTGTTTCACACTCATTTAAGGGAGTAATGATCATTGTTGAAGACCTTACTGTGATTGTGAAGATTAGGGGCTGTTTCACACTCATTTAAGGGTTAAGGGATTAATGTTCATTGTTGAAGACCTTGCTGTGATTGTGAAGATTAGGGGCTGTTTCACACTCATTTAAGGGAGTAATGTTCATTGTTGAAGACCTTACTGTGATTGTGAAGATTAGGGGCTGTTTCACTCATTTAAGGGAGTAATGTTCATTGTTGAAGACCTTGCTGTGATTGTGAAGATTAGGGGCTGTTTCACACTCATTTAAGGGAGTAATTTTCATTGTTGAAGACCTTACTGTGATTGTGAAGATTAGGGGCTGTTTTACACTCATTTAAGGGAGTAATTTTCATTGTTGAAGACCTTACTGTGATTGTGAAGATTAGGGGCTGTTTCACACTCATTTAAGGGTTAAGGGATTAATGTTCATTGTTGAAGACCTTGCTGTGATTGTGAAGATTAGGGGCTGTTTCACACTCATTTAAGGGAGTAATGTTCATTGTTGAAGACCTTACTGTGATTGTGAAGATTAGGGGCTGTTTCACTCATTTAAGGGAGTAATGTTCATTGTTGAAGACCTTGCTGTGATTGTGAAGATTAGGGGCTGTTTCACACTCATTTAAGGGAGTAATTTTCATTGTTGAAGACCTTACTGTGATTGTGAAGATTAGGGGCTGTTTTACACTCATTTAAGGGAGTAATTTTCATTGTTGAAGACCTTGCTGTGATTATGAAATGTAGAACAGCAATAAAAGCACTATTCTTTACCTTAATTTGTGTCTACTTAAAGTGTAAAGTTGGATAGTCTCTCATTTTCATTTACATCCATACTCTAACTACTTTACTAGCAATGGGTTCTGGGTAATTGGTATTTATGGTCGCTATCAGCAATTTATCAGCAATATTATAGCACCAAACTTAAAGGGAGAGGAAATTCCAGGCATTCATAATGAACTGACTTGTGATACCCCTGGTCTTGGGTAGGTGTCCGGGCCATCATGGCCATGATCATATGGTAATTGGATTTATAACAACCGATGCAATCAGTGCCTATCACCACTGATGTTGTGAATTCGAATCTCAATCAGGGCGAAGTGTACAACATTATGTGATAAAGTTTGTCCGTGACTTGCGCCAGGTCGGTCGTTTTCTCCTGGTCCTCCGGTTTCCTCCAAAAATAAAACTGACCGCAACAATATAACTGAGATATTGTTGAAAGTGCCATTAAGCCCCATAAAACCAACCAACCAATGGGTAGGTGTCTGGTTTACTGTCTATGTCAAACTCATGTATAGAAATAAATCTTACCTGAAGTTTAATTATATTAATGAGATCTTTCTTTGACAATTCAATAATGAGATCATCTGTTATTTCTTGACTAGAATATTGATGTTGACCTTTGGCACTAGGGTCACTTGGTAATCTTTGTTTGACTGTTGGATGACCTTCATCTGTAGTCTCAGTTGATGCTATGTTTTCTACTCTGGCCCTCATACAGGCTGTATCAAAGTCAGTCCTGACCTTGTCAGCATTGTTGTCCAGATAAAACTTAGGAGTCTTTGAGCCTTAAAAAACAGTTTTCTTTCTTTACATTGCTATATATTGTGAAGTCTTTTGCTTATAAAGTTTTAGAAGTTTTTGTTTGTGAAAGAATATTTTGTACTTGCTTCAGCTATTACCTTGAAGATATTTTTTAGCAGTCCATCCTTTGTGATAGTTTACCACAATGATGATAAATGAGTAACTATATTTGTAATACTTTATCCATATCAAATAATCTTCAGAATGACAGGATATATATAGAATAAAGACAGTTTTGAAGGTTGAGTCAGACTTTATATCACTAGTCTAGTGGTAATGTATGTCAAGACATTAAACAAATGACGTTATTGTATTTATCGGTAATGTCATAATGTGTTTGATGTTCAACTAACCGATAATTTTCAGTATAAGATTTTGTGCGTTGATACTGGCAATCATTATGTGAAAAATGTTCACATTATAAATAAATACACAGATGTAACATTTATCTCTTAAAAGCTATGATCGTCTGCTCGCTAAGGGGCCATCTTACACCCACCTTGATGTAAGAGTTTAGCACATCATTTTAGACCTCTCAAAATGAAGAACAGCAAGACAAGAGTTGTTACCTTATCTTTAGACAGGAAGCTCAATTTAAAATGGTTCAATTTTTCTTTCCTGTTCATTTACATCCAAAATTGTTCTTTTAATACTAGAAGGAGTGAATTATATTTAACATTAGATCTTGAAGACTCCACTCTAGTGTGGTGAAACATGGTGATGATTCAATAAATGTACTACATCAGTATGTTATTGTTTACATAGAATTCATTAATATTTTGTTTGTTTATATCATGATGACATATTGCAGATAACAATAGCAGAAGATAAATAAAAATGTCAGGCATCATATAATTCAACTAATTCAAGGCAGTGGCATATGTGATCAATATAACTCTTTATTTTCTAACAAGACCACCTGCCCAATCTGTCAAATCATTTTGTGCTGTAAATTTTAAAGATTCATTTTCTCAGAAAACACTATCACAATGTTTGTTTATTCTTCTGGTTTAAATTCATATCTTGAAATACCAGACGATGATTTTGCTTTTATTTAACAAGATGTTTGAGTCTTCGTTCGTTCGTTCGTTCGTTCGTTCGTGATGTTTAATGCCAATTCAGCAATTTTTCAGCTATATTATGGCGAGAACAAGTTAATTTTCAATGAGATTATGATGAGGTCCGCTTTGTTCTAGATCAACACGCTGAGTTGGATTTTTATAGTGCTAGCTCACTGGAACAACAGTCCGGGGGCAGACATGTCACTCCACTCGGACATATTATTCTGATTCCAAGCCAACCAGTCTTTGCTCTTTCTCCTTAATGCTGCGTGATTAGCGGAGAAGCAACAAATACCAATTTTATCGTCTTTGGTTTGACCCAATCGGGGCTTGAACCCACGATCTACCGCACTTGAGGCGAGCATGCTAACCATTATGCCACTGATGCAGTCCATTGTGACCTTTGAACTTAAAACATATTAAGGTTTGTCTGTAAAGTTTTGTTAAAGTATTTGTATTAAAATTTTACCCTCTGAAGCTGACTTTTCTGTTTCACCAACTGTTACACTTCCCCTGTGTTTACGTGGACTTGTAGGCCAGTTGCCAGGATTACTAATACTGGATATTGCCAATACAGTTTTTGAATCAGAATGCTGTAATACAAAAATGGTCAAATTTCAAAATGTTTTTGAATTCAGAAATCATAATAGTATTTTGACCAATAATTTACTGAAAACAACTCTGCTCACACACTGGATACCATCTTATATTAAATGTTGTATACAAGAATTATAGATATACAGTGAAACCTGTCTAAACCCAGCCTCCTTGGGAACAAACGCTAGGAATTGACTGGTGCTTGGCTTAACCAGGATATTTTAACAAAGATTTCCTACATTAGGACTGTATTTTAAGCTTGGTTTGTACATGATTCTGTTTTATTCAGGGTTCAGTTTAGATAGATTTCACTGTATTATACATAAAATCTCCACTGTTAATGATTGTATTGTTGTTATTGCTAGGGTTCTTTTTGTCTTGTTTTACATGTACAGGTATGTCAAATTTATTATAGCTTCAATGTCAAATACTACCATATTTCTGATCTAAAGATAAACATATAACAATGAGCATGTTAAGGTATATATTTTATTGCATATTTAAAAAGCTTATATTCAGATTACCAATATATTAAAGGGGCCATCATAGTTATGATTGCAATCAGTACCTATTACCACTAACGTTGCGAGTTCGAATCCCATTCATGGCCAGGTGTACTCGATGCAACATAATGCAATAAAGTTTGTCAGTGACTTGCGGCAGGTTGGTGGTTTTCTCCAAGCACTCATGTTTCCTCCACCAATAAAACTGAACGCCACGATATAACTGAAATATTGTTGAACGTGGCACTAAGCACCATAACCCTAACCCTTAAGACGAAGCATCCTCCTGGGAGGACAACACAACAATAACATATCATATCAATAAACAACAAAACATGTGTACTTTAATGATCCAATAACTTACTGATTTTAACAACTCTGAGCTGAGACCTAAGTAGTTGTGTAATGCTGTAAATGTTACCCTTTGAAGTCTGATCATGATTATCTGAAATAAAAATTTAGATTTTTTTTTATATAGTATGTAAGTAGATCAATTATGCTTTAAAATAAGCTTATTGGTATACTATGCATGTATTATATATCGTATGTTTTTTTTTTTTTTTTTTTTTTTTTTTTTAAATATTTCATTAAATATAGAAGTAGAATTTTATCATTTTTATAACTAAAATTATCTGTTAAGTTATTTACAATTGTAATATGTACCTACTGTATTATAGTCGGACACTGTGCATCTGTTTTTTGTTGTTGCTTTTTTATATAAATGTGACAAACATTGTGTCTATTTCTACATTTAAGCTTGTGCCATAAATTCATTCATTTCCACAACAACTCATTTGTGCCCATAATATGACTAAGTCTATTTATTTCCATAAACAAATGTATCAAATACACCACAAATAAATGAATCTTTTTCGCAGATTAGTTTAAAAGTCAGTAATGTTAAAACATAAAACTTTATACATTAAGAGGCTTTTTTTCAAAATGAAAGGGCTTTGTAGCAACTCCTGGATACATTCCTCTAATAACAACATACATTCTTTTTTCAAAATTCAAATGAATCTTTTGAAATCAAATGGGCACCACCATAATAACTGTATCATAGGGAAACAACTATGTTTTACTGTTAAACATAATGTATCTGCCTCATCGATGGATAGCAGAATATTTCTTTACCTGTACTACTCTGACTAGAGACTCAGGGAACCTACCTGTACTACTCTGACTAGAGACTCGGGGAACCTACCTGTACTACTCTGACTAGAGACTCAGGGAACCTACCTGTACTACTCTGACTAGAGACTCAGGGAACCTACCTGTACTACTCTGACTAGAGACTCAGGGAACCTACCTGTACTACTCTGACTAGAGACTCGGGGAACCTACCTGTACTACTCTGACTAGAGACTCGGGGAACCTACCTGTACTACTCTGACTAGAGACTCAGGGAACCTACCTGTACTACTCTGACTAGAGACTCAGGGAACCTACCTGTACTACTCTGACTAGAGACTCAGGGAACCTACCTGTACTACTCTGACTAGAGACTCGGGGAACCTACCTGTACTACTCTGACTAGAGACTCGGGGAACCTACCTGTACTACTCTGACTAGAGACTCGGGGAACCTACCTGTACTACTCTGACTAGAGACTCAGGGAACCTACCTGTACTACTCTGACTAGAGACTCGGGGAACCTACCTGTACTACTCTGACTAGAGACTCAGGGAACCTACCTGTACTACTCTGACTAGAGACTCAGGGAACCTACCTGTACTACTCTGACTAGAGACTCAGGGAACCTACCTGTACTACTCTGACTAGAGACTCGGGGAACCTACCTGTACTACTCTGACTAGAGACTCGGGGAACCTACCTGTACTACTCTGACTAGAGACTCAGGGAACCTACCTGTACTACTCTGACTAGAGACTCAGGGAACCTACCTGTACTACTCTGACTAGAGACTCGGGGAACCTACCTGTACTACTCTGACTAGAGACTCGGGGAACCTACCTGTACTACTCTGACTAGAGACTCGGGGAACCTACCTGTACTACTCTGACTAGAGACTCGGGGAACCTACCTGTACTACTCTGACTAGAGACTCGGGGAACCTACCTGTACTACTCTGACTAGAGACTCGGGGAACCTACCTGTACTACTCTGACTAGAGACTCGGGGAACCTACCTGTACTACTCTGACTAGAGACTCGGGGAACCTACCTGTACTACTCTGACTAGAGACTCGGGGAACCTACCTGTACTACTCTGACTAGAGACTCAGGGAACCTACCTGTACTACTCTGACTAGAGACTCAGGGAACCTACCTGTACTACTCTGACTAGAGACTCAGGGAACCTACCTGTACTACTCTGACTAGAGACTCGGGGAACCTACCTGTACTACTCTGACTAGAGACTCAGGGAACCTACCTGTACTACTCTGACTAGAGACTCAGGGAACCTACCTGTACTACTCTGACTAGAGACTCAGGGAACCTACCTGTACTACTCTGACTAGAGACTCAGGGAACCTACCTGTACTACTCTGACTAGAGACTCAGGGAACCTACCTGTACTACTCTGACTAGAGACTCAGGGAACCTACCTGTACTACCCTGACTAGAGACTCGGGGAACCTACCTGTACTACTCTGACTAGAGACTCAGGGAACCTATCAAACAGAGATTGGAATGCTAGAGCAGGTAATCTGTAAATAAAATGGAAACAAGGTAATACAATGGTTACTATGGTGACGATCTCATACTAACTAAAAAGAGTTGTATTGTATGATAAATGACCATTTATTGCCATCTCTCTTACACATTCATATGTATTATTATTACCGAAAAATTTCATTTCTTCTGTTTATTGAAACCTGAAAAGCTGAAATCATCTTAAAGTCATTCTAATAGCAATTGTCATTTTAGTTTTTGCTAAATAAACTCATTTCAAACTAGAACTATGCTCCTAAGACATAGCAAAGGAAAAAATAAATTTCCTTAACAGATATGAGAAAATGATCTCTTTAGTCATAATATTCTCCATAAGGTGATTGTCTTATTGTATAACATTCTTATTGATGAAATTTTGGAACACATCAGACTGTTGAACTTATTGAACTTCTATGATTTCTGTAAACTATTAACAATGCAACTTTTACATATTTTGAGTTTCTAATGTATGATGTTCTTATTCACTGTCTACATATTTATTGTCCAGTTTATTCTTAATTTATCAATCAACAGATATAGTTTTTTTGCTAAAATTTGGTAAAAAGATCTTTTTGGTACAATTTGGTTAAGTGATCTTTTTGTTACAACTTGATTAAGTGGTCTTTTTGCTACAACTTGGTTAAGTGATCTTTTTGCTACGACTTGGTTATGTGATCTTTTTGCTACAACTTGATTAAGTGATCTTTTTGTTACAACTTGGTTAAGTGATCTTTTTGCTACAACTTGGTTAAGTGATCATTTTGCTACGACTTGGTTATGTGATCTTTTTGCTACAACTTGATTAAGTGATCTTTTTGTTACAACTTGGTTAAGTGATCTTTTTGCTACAACTTGATTAAGTGATCTTTTTGCTACAACTTGATTAAGTGATCTTTTTGCTATGGCTTCATTAAGTGATCTTTTTGCTACTACTTCATTTAGTGATCTTTTTGCTACAACTTGGTTAAGTGATCTTTTTGCTACAACTTCATTAAGTGATCTTTTTGCTACTACTTCATTTAGTGATCTTTTTGCTACAACTTGGTTAAGTGATCTTTTTGTTACAACTACATTAAGTGATCTTTTTGCTACAACTTGGTTAAGTGATCTTTTTGCTATGGCTTCATTAAGTGATCTTTTTGCTATGACTTGGTTATGTAATCTTTTTGCTACAACTTCATTAAGTGATCTTTTGCTACGACTTGGTTAATTGATCTTTTTGATACAACTTCATTAAGTGATCTTTTTGCTATGACTTGCTTAAGTGATCTTTTTGCTACAACTTCATTAAGTGATCTTTTTGCTACAACTTCATTAAGTGATCTTTTTGCTATGACTTGGTTAATTGATCTTTTTGCTACAACTTCATTAAGTGATCTTTTTGCTACGACTTGGTTAAGTGATCTTTTTGCTACAACTTCATTAAGTGATCTTTTTACTACACTTTGGTTAAAAGATCTTTTTGCTACAATTTGGATGAATGATCTTTTTGTTACAATTTAGTTCAATGATATTTTTGTTACAATTTAATTTAGTGATTTTTTTGCTACCGTTTTGCTTAGTGATCTTTTGTCTACAATTTGGTTAAGTGATTTTAGAGCTATTGAAAATAATAAACATGTAAATAATAGTTGAGAGTTTAGCATTAATAAATTTCTGGTGCATAAAATTTGGTCTTAAATGAATGAAATTATAGATAAAATTGATTCTTATGATACAAAAAGTGATTTATTATGGAATAACTCACCTAAGAATGACTGTATCTACAGCAGCTTTGGCACTGACAGTTTTATAAGGTTGAACATGTCCCTATAACATATAAAAAGGTTTTAAATATATATTCAAATAAAACATTACTTTTAAGTACAAAAATTTTTTTTTTCCTTCTTCAAATTTTACTTCATATAAAGCTATTTTTAGAATTCAAATTCTAAAAGCTTTTACAAGAACCTTGATTTTAGACACTAAAAAAAATTCTCCCTGAAAAATTAATCTATACAGAAGCCTAATTGTAAGAGTGCATATTTTGGCCTCTATTTCACACTAAATCAAACAAAATCAATTTGGTAATGAATAATGAAACAAAAAGTCTATAAAAAAAATTGCAAAAACAATATTACAAATTCTTTTGGATTTCATCTTTTTTACACAATGGAAAAAATATTACACCTGTCAAAAATGATAGTACAAGTTTTGGTATATTATACAAATACATAAAAATAACAACTTACCAAATTAATATAAGAAAATAAGATCAGTATAATAAAATTTGAAACCGACACAGAAATATATTTATACTTACAGTTAATACATCAAGAATACTAAGTAAACTATGTAGACTTTCTCCTGTTGTAACATACTTCACAAGACAATCTGTACTATCCTAGAAATTTAAATAAACAACTTACTAACATGCCAAAAAATTGGGTTTACAATTTGCACACTGTATCTAAATTGAATGTCATTGTTATGACAGTGTCTTAAGGGCTGTAGTGAGCACGATTGTGTGGTAGTAGGATAAACATCTACCTATGCAATCAGTACCAACCACAACTAAAGTTTTGAGCTTGAATACCACCCATGTTGTGGTCTACTCAATACAACTCTATGTGATAAAATGTGTCTGTGACAGAAGAGTGGTTTTTCTTCAGGAACACACATTTCCTCCATCATTAAAAGTGATTGCTACTATTTAACTGACATATTTTTGAAAGTGGCATCAAACACCCATAATCTTAACCTTTCTCTCTTGGAGATGATATTCAGACTGGGATGTCAAATTTGTTAACTGTATATAAATTTGAAGAGCAAAAATTAATAAAGTGATATCTATATCAAATGTGTTTTGCTTCATAAGACATACACAGATATTTTCAAGAAAATGCAATCTTGGAAGGGAACACAGGGTATTGAAACAGTACCAAATTTCTTCACTGTACAACTCCTTTAAATGGAGATTCCGTTAGTAGGGCAGAACGAAACAAATACATAATTTGCCCTTAGAATTGGATGTAGTTGAGTGCTTCATGTATGGAGAATGTCATAAAAGACAACTTAGAGAAGCACATAAGAAGCAACAGTTTGTTAGGTGGTCAAGCCAATCAGAAACAGTTTTCCCCATGGCAGCCATATTGGATGTCTGATTGAAACAAAATATTCTTGAGGAACTTTAATGGCCCCATTGATTGTTGCCAAGAAGATTTTTTTCATATTTCAACTAATCAGAAACTATTCTATTGGATATATTGAATGTCAGATAGGACCAAAATATGGAATCAGTTTTGAGGTATATCTATTGATAATTCCTGCATGTTTTGGTTTCAAATGGCCCAATGGTTTTTTAAAGTACTTTTTTTTCAAATTACAATCCAACAGATGTTTTTGATGGATCGCGCATAATCCTTCCTACAACATTTCAGTTAAAAACGTGCAGTGGTTTCCAAAGAGATGATTGAGAAAACTAGAGGCTCCCAGGAGCCTGTAATCGCTCACCTGGTTTTCAATTTGACATCGAAAGTTGATAGAAAATGGGGGTGTTACACATAATTTTGAAAGTGGGCCACCCAAAGATCATTTTAACTCAAATTTCTGAGCAAAAGATTTTGATGTGATTTTTATCTCATAATATACCTAAACGGAATAAACTGGCTGAAAAAATCTCACAAAAAACCTAGAATATATGTTAAACTACTCATTGCCATGTAGCTGCAGTTAAAATTTGAGCTCATTTTGACTTATACTAAAGTAGCAATGGACAATTGAAGAAATTTCTATTTTTAGTAATAGCAGCCATCTTGAATGGAGGGCGGGGCTGTAGGACACAATTTTGAAAGGGACCCACCCAGGGACCATCCCTGTCAGGATTGGTTTAATTTGGTTCAGCGGTTTCTGAGGAGAAGATTTAAATGTGATCTTTTATCAACAGCAGCCATCTTGAACGGAGGACGGTCGGAACAAAAAGTAACAACACTTGATAAGGACCTTGCAAGGAACATTTCTACCAAGTATGGTTCCAATCCATCCAGTGGTTCTTGAGAAGAAGTTTGTTTTACATATTTCCCATTGGGTCGCTATGTTAACTTATGTCCCCCGCTGGTGGCCATCTTGGAATTTCATTCGGTCCAAAAAGTAACAACACTTGGTTAGCAGCTTGCAATGATCATTCATGACAATTTTCAATTCCATCCTCCATGTAGTATCGGAGAAGAAGATCATTAAAAATTTTAGCCAATCAGAGGCTTTTATGGCCCCTGGCAGCCATGTTGGATAACCGATCGTAATGAAAGTAACAACACTTGGTTAGACCATGCAAATGAACATTCCTGACACGTTTGGTCCCATTTGCTTCCGTGGTTCTCTAGAAGAAGATTGAAATGTTTACGGACGGACGACGGACGGACGATGGACGCCAAGTGATGGTGAGCTAAAAAAGCTTACAGAAGAACAAACCTTTCATATACTTTAGACAAAAGAAATTATATCATTTCTTTGGTTCCAAATACATGTATTAGTACAAGCTATTTTTTCTATTAATTAAAGCCAGTTTTAAAATCAATTTGCAAACAAGAAATGTGTGCATCACAAAATACGCCTGTCTATATAAATTATCAAACGGTATAATGGTAATGACCCCAAAATAAATAGGGTTCTTCCCCTTCCACAGGGGAATCATGTGGCCAAGTTTGGTAAAGATCCAATATACAGAACTAAAGTTATCGTGCGGAAATGATCCTGTTGTCAAAAATTCTATTTATAGTAATGGTGACATTGACCTTTGATCTAATGATCCCAAAATAAATAGGGTTCTTCCCCTTCCACAGGGGAATCATGTGGCCAAGTTTGTTAAAGATCCAATATACAGAACTAAAGTTATCGCGTGGAAACGACACTTGTCAAAAATTATATTTATAGTAACAGTGACCTTTGACCTAATGACCCCAAAATATATAGGGTTCTTCCCCTTCCACAGGGGAATCATGTGGTCAAGTTTGGTAAAGATCCAATATACAGAACTAAAGTTATCATGCGGAAATGACCCTGTTGTCAAAATTCTATTTATAGTAACAGTGACCTTGACCTTTGACCTAATGACCCCAAAATAAATAGGATTTTTCCCCTTCCAAAGAGCAATCATGTGGTCAAGTTTGGTAAAGATCCACTATACAGAACTAAAGTTATGTGGAAACGACCCTGTTGTCAAAAATTATATTTATAGTAACGGTGACCTTGACCTTTGACTTAATGACCCCAAAATAAATAGGGTGCTTCCCCTTCCACAGGAGAATCATGTGGCCAAGTTTGTTAAAGATCCAATATTCAGAGCTAGTTATCGTGCGGAAACGACCCTGTTGTCAAAAATTCTATTTAAAGTAACGGTGACCTTGACCTGTGGAAGGGGAATCACGTGGCCAAGTTTGGTAAAGATCCGATATATAGAACTAAAGTTATTGTGCGGAAACCTGTGTGGACGCCCGCCCGCCATACCCAATCACATAATACGGCCCGTCTAGAGACGGGCGTATAAAAATGTATAAAAGAATTATTTTTGGGGGATTTTTCTACTTCAAATCGTTGCAAGTGTGATAAATTACTGGTATAAAGTTTCAAATTTCCACTAGATACACAACAAATATCTAAATAACTAGATATAAAATGTGTGTCATTTTATTTGTTACTAAAGTACAAAATAGTTCTACAGATTAGCTATAATCTAAATCACAAAATCTGTCTTATACATAATAATCTAATACCTACATAAACATTAACATGACTTACCGTTTCTTTGATTGTTACTTTAAGTTTCCCACTCTGTACAACATAAATACTATCATCCTGGTCCCCTGGCTTAAACAAATAGGATCCAGCAGTTAGATTCTTTGTCTCCATATGTTTCACTAGCTCAAGGAATAAAGGTTTTTCAAAATGACCGAACACTCTGAAAGAAGATGATCAATACTTTTTTGTACCAGTATATTTTATCTGTTTGTTGTGGTTTATTTTAAAAACAACTAGGAAGAACTGTTTTAGATACCTAAAACTTATGTCTCCCCTTAATGCGGCCATCTGTACAACAATAAGTTACACATTATGAGTTAAATGATACTAATTAAAAAACAATTATTTGACCTCGAGGTCAACGGTCAAGGTCCCACGAAGGTCATTACGGTACGTGACACACCGCATTATGGTCATGCACATACGAACTATCTGTCAATGAACAGTTTTGTTAGATTTATTTGAATTATTTGACCTTGAGGTCAAAGGTCAAGGTCCCACAAAGGTCATTACGGTACGCGACACATCGCCTTATGGTCATGCACCCACATACCAATTATCATTGACCTATCTCGAAAGACAAAAATGTTATGGCCCGGACAAGAAAATACTATTTAAAAAACAATTATTTGACCTTGAGGTCAAAGATCAAGGTCCCACAAAGGTCATTACGGTACGCGACACACCGCCTTTTGGTCATGCACATACGAACTATCTGTCAATGAACAGTTTTGTTGGATTTATTTGAATTATTTGATCTTGAGGTCAAAGGTCAAGGTCCCACGAAGGTCATTACGCTACGCGACACATCGCCTTATGGTCATGCACATACAAACTATCTGTCCATGAACAGTTTTGTTGGATTTATTTGAATTATTTGACCTTGAGGTCAAAGGTCAAGGTCCCACGAAGCTATTATGGTACGCGGCACACTGCCTTATGGTCATGCACCCACATACCAATTATCATTGACCTACCTCGAAAGACAAAAATGTTATGGCCCGGACAAGAAAATACTATTTAAAAAACAATTATTTGACATTGAGGTCAAAGTTCAAGGTCCCACAAAGGTCATTATGGTACGCGACACACCGCCTTATGTTCATGCACCCACATACGAAATATCATTGACCTATCTCGAAAGATAAAAAAGTTATGGTCTGGACAAGCTTCGCTGAGAAGAAGCTGAAGAAAAAATCAGACTAAAACAATATGTCTCCCTTCGTTCGAAGGGGAGACATAAATATAAGGGAAATAATTTATCTTCATATTCTGGACTTTTACCCTTATTGGTGAAAGCTTAGAATCAACTACAATCAATCCATTCCACACAATTTAAATTGTCATTAAAATAAATCCCAGAAGAATAATTACTGGATGTCTTTATTATAACAACAAAATTCATGTGAATAAATTTTACAGACATTCATTTTCTTTGTGTATGTAAGAGTAGAGCATATATTATCTGCCAAAAATGCAATGTCCCCAATGAATTAGATCCTGGCACATTGTAAGCCACCGCTCTACCAACTGAGCTAAAGGAGATCACCACTAACGCAGTTGGCAGAGGTGGTTATGAACCTACTACAGTTCCTATAACCTTAGGCAGAGGAGCGTTTCCGTTACATGTCATTTAGGATATAACTGTATTATATTTGAAAATTTCACTGCATCAATTGGAGATTTGATGGTCACAAATTGAGCTTACTGGCGATGCATTAGCGGAGCCAGTAAATGGATATTTGTGACCATTAAATCGACAATATTCTTGCATATCCCTGGGTCTAAATATTACACAAATTAAAAGTCTGCGAAATGTTGTTAACAACTTTGGCACATAAACAATGTGACATCATATGAAGACTTCCAGTTTAAAACGTTAAAAGCAGACGTTTTTTGGATTCATGTTCGCTTCAATTTTGATTAAATTTAACAAAAATAAGCTTGCAAGGTAGGCAGTTTAATTATTTTTGTGTATTGTTGTAAATATGACATGTAGGATTTCATATTTTCATGATGGCGGATCCTTCCAGCTGAACGTCTTAGTTACGACTGATAGATTGAGAATTTTACATAGAATAGTAACCAATCAAATCCGACAATACAAACAAATTGCATTAGAATTATTTTTTGATTAGGATTATAAATTTAGGTTATTCCGGATGCACGCTGTGCACAATAAATTATATATTTACATTTGATTCCTAATGTTAATTACAGCACCTATGTGGTTACAATAAATAAGTCTATATAAAATGACTTTATACAGTGAAACCTGTTTAAACTGAACCCTGAGTAAACCAAAAACCTGCCTTAACCAGACAGTTTAGTCTTTACAGTCCCATCTACTAAATGTCTATGTAATTTGAACATGTGTAAACCAAACACCTGTCTAAACTGAACATATTCTTCAGTCCCAAAGGGGTTCAGCTTAGACAGGTTTGTCTGTATTTGCTAATGTACTTACCTGGTACTTCTTAACATATAGAGCACTTCTGAAGGTAGTCTATGGTCTGATTCATCTATCTCTGATGAATCTGTCTCCAGGAAAGACTGTGGTGGTTCCTTATGTCGTAACTGTGGCTGTGCTTTATGTCGTCTCATTTGTAAAAGTCTGGAATAAGCATAATAAAATACAAAACTTTCAATAAAATAGATTAATGGTCAGTTATTAGGAACTATCAGCTCAACTGAAAAAACTTTTTTTTTTCACAATACCAGAGATATTGTTCTTTGTTTAGCAGATTAATCACTAGTGGAGCAGGAATTACTTATCCTTCTGAAAGCACCCGAGTTCATCTCCGGGTTCTTGTTGCTCTATCTTTAGTTTTCTGTGCAATGTATTGTAGATCATTGTTTTTCATTTGCCCATTGTCTGTTCTTCTTCAATTTACTGCTTCTGATTACCATTTTGGTATCTTCAAACTTTTCTTAAATATAGCCTATGTTTAAATCTTTCTTAGGAGAAAATTAATTAGATTATGTATACAATGCTACATCAACAGTATCTTAGTGTAAACATTAGTATATCATGGCATCATCATGTTCAAGCTGATTGGTAATGGTAACCATACAACAGAGAAAATGATTCACATAATGTATTTCAAAAGTTCATATCTATCGATATAAAATATAAGATTTAGAATTTTCCTTCCACTGGTACAAAAAAAGTTCCCCATGCATCTTTTAAGAACATCTCTTTTGAAAGAAAAACGTAGCAGAAAGATTTAATAATTTACTATCCAATCTAGACTTAAGTCTAACATCATTATAAAAGAGATAACCTTTCAAGAAAGCAACTGCATTAAGACTAGGACTATATCATGTCTGCTTCATTTCTATAACATACTTTTTAGCCAGTTTTATAACCAGTTGTTTATTCTTTGCCTTTCCTCTGGCTTGTGGAAGTGAGCCGACTGTATTTTTGGTAAAGCTTTTTACCTACAAACAATAAATATCTTCATTAATACATGTACTTGGTTTATATTATACAACACAGTGGATCATATTAATCCTTGTTTTAATTTTTGCTACATTATTGATACTGAAGTAACATAAAAATGAAATGTAACATCATTTACTATTCAATAATATTATTCAAAGCTTATATAAATCACATGTATTCAGAAATATTTGAACAAAAAAATTACAGGTACATTTTTTACAAATGAAAAAAAAAAAAGACTTTCAAATGTCTAATTGAAAACTACAATAATACAATGTAATATAAACACAGTTTCTTAAACAAATTACCACGACTTTAATGAGCAAACCTACACCGAAGCACAAAACCTGTAAATTATCATCGAACACCAACAAAGTTGATAAAATACCATCCAATGATTTTAAATGTACAGGTTTGTTTTGTAAAATTGTTCAGTGGTTTCAGAGAAGATTTTTTTTTTATTCAAAGTCATTTGTTTCTATAATCACATATTATCAAATTATTCACAATGGTGTCAGCCATTTTCATTTAAATTGTCACACAAAAAAAAACTCTAAAAGGGAATCCCTAATGATCTATTAATTTGTTTACACCACATAGTTTTAGTTTAATCAGTTCTGTGGTTTCACATGTAGGATACAGGTATGTCCTATGTTAATGGTCATTTTGGATTTCTAATCTGTATAAAAACTTAAACTTGGAGTCAAGGACACCACCCATTGCTCATTTATGTACTAAATTAAATATCAACACTTTTATTAATTCAGGTTGCAATTAACAATAAATTAGTCTCTAAGAAGAATTATGTTACTAATATTTATTAACATTAATGACAGCCATTTTGAAGTTTTGTAGAGCCTGGATTATCTGAAAAAATATTTCAACAACCTGACAATCTCATTAATTAAATTTGTATGTGGTTACTAAAGAGATTCGTTAAAGATTATCCAATGAGAACATTGAATTTCTAATTATTGTTTTTTGATGGAAAGACTAAAATGTTGACAGATGACGAACAACAAGTGATGGCAACAGCTCACCTAGAATATAATTCCAGCTAGGTAATAAGATGTCAAATATTTGTTAAGTTGTAATAAGTTGCTGTCTGATAAATAGTATTAAACTTGAGATAAAAGCATAACAATTTAGAGGAGGACACAGTGGGGTATTCTCTCAATATCAATAACTTACTTTTAAAGTGATTTCATTTTGTGTCACTGCATTGGAGGTGCAATGGTTAGCACGCTTGCCTCAAGTGTGGTAGATCGTGGGTCCGAGCCATGATCGGGTCAAACTAAACACTAAATAATTAGTATTTGATGCTTCTCCGCAAAGCACGCAGTAATATGGAGAAAGAGCAAAGACTGGTTGTCTCGGAATCAGGATAATGTGTCCGAGTGGGGGACATGTCTATCCTTGGACTGTTGTTTCAGTGAGCTAGCATTAAAAATTGAACTAAGCATGTTGGGCTAGTTCTAAGCAGACCTCATCATCATCTCATTGAAAATTAACATGTTCTCGCCATGATATAGCTGTAAAATTCCTGAGTCAGCTTTAAACAACAATCACTCACTTATTTTGTGTATCTAAACAAAAAAAAGCATGATTCAAATGAAGGAGAATATGTATGTATATTTTGTATGTTTATCAAAATTAAGTATCTCAGTCACATATACAAAAATGTATTAAGATTGACCTTTTTACTACATACAACCACATGTAAATAGTGTAAATAGTATTGATATTTAATTTCTCTTCATTACATAAAAAAATGTTGTTAAATGCATTTTACGTAGCTTTTATTTCATTTTATTAACAAGGTGAAGTGATCATGATCTACGGTTATATCAGTCATTTATACAGAATAATATTCTATCACCAATTAGATGATGTTTAACACCCAGCTGTGTCCATTGTGTGATTGAATTATAATTTACATTCATATGTGTGAAAATTTACTAGGTACTTCTTGGTGCTTTTTAGTTCTTTGGGTACTAAGACAATCCTCCAGCACTAAATATGATCACAATATATGTGCCATAAAACATCAATTGTTCCATTTGAAAACTAGAGGCTCAGGTGAGCCTGTATCGCTCACCTGACATAAATAAGCCCTCTTAAGAATGTCAGCATGCCGAATACATCTAAGTTTTACTATTCAAATCCCATAGGGTTCTACAATGTATGCTAAAACTATGTCTGCTCATGGCAGCCATCTTGGATGGAGGTTGTGGTCACCGGACACAATTTTGAAAGTATACTACCCAAGGACCATCCATGCCATGTTTGCTTTAAATTGGCTGACTGGTTTCAGAGGAGAAGACTTTTAAACAATTTTCCCATAGGTCCTATGTTAAAACTATGTCCGCTGACGGCGGCCATTTTGGACCGAGATCGAGGTCACTGAACACATTTTTGGCAGTTGACCATCTAAGGACAATCGATGACATGTTTGCTATATTGGTTGACTGGTTTCAGAGGAGAAGATTTTAAAACATTTTTACCCCATAAGGTCCTATGTTAAAACTATGTCTGCTGAAGGTGGCCATCTTGGATGGAGGTCAGGATCACCGGACACAATTTTGAAAATTGACCACTTAAGGACCATCCATGCCATGTTTGCTTTAAATTGGCTTACTGGTTTCAGAGGAGAAGATTTTTAAACATATTTCCCATAGGGTCCTATGTTAAAACTATGTCCGCTGATGGCGGCCATCTTGGATGGAGGTCTGGGTCACTGGATATCTTTTTGAAAGTTGACCATTTAAGGACCATTCATGTCATGTTTGCTTTAAATTGGCTTGCTGGTTTCAGAGGGAAAAAAATTTAAACATTTTTCCCATAGGGTCCTATGTTAAAACTATGTCCGCTGACGGTGGCCATCTTGGATGGAGGTTGGGGTCACAGGACATACTTTTGGAAGTTGACCACCTAAGGACCATTCATGCCATGTTTGCTTTAAATTGACTTACTGGTTTCAGAGGAGAAGACTTTTAAACATTTTTTCCATAGGGTCCTATGTTAAAACTAAGTCGAGTCATGGTGGCCATCTTGAATTTCCGATAGGCAAACGATTCACAAGTTTAGTACAGGACCACCCAATGATCATTCCTGCAAAGTCATAATTCAATTGGCTTGGTGGTTTCTGACAAGAAGATTTTTTAAATTTCAGCCATTCAGAACATGTTATTGGCCCTGGCAGCCATGTTGAATTTCCGATCTACACCAAAAACACAAATCTGGTAGAGGACCATCCAATGAACATATATGGCAAGTTTGGTTGAAATCTGTTCAGCGGTTTCAGAGAAGAAGAGTTAAATGTGAAAAGCTGACAGACAGACAGACGCTTACCCATGACAAAAGCTCACATGGCCTATGGCCAGGTGAGCTAAAAAAAAAACATTCCACACATTTAATCAAGCACGACTTTTGTTATGCATGAATAAACATGGTGATAAATCCACATCAAAGTGTAATTCAAATGTGCCAAAAAAATTATGTTAGTCAAAAGGCAGACATAGTTATCTGTAGTAAATCTAAGGAAAGATAGAAATTCAAATTGCATTAAATAGTGGACACAAAAAAAATTTAATCTACAGAACAAAGCCACTATTTTGTAACTTGCCATATCTGCTAAATCTGAGGCCACAACACTACCCTACATGTACATAATCATATACATACATTTGTATGTTACTCAACAACATTTTACCATTATCTTACTTGATGAACAAGTTTTTAGGATACAATTACAATAATGTTTCAAATTTTTGTTTGTTTGTTTTGTTTACTGTTTTGGGGATATGGAGTTTTGAAGACAATAACATGAAATTTCAATGCAGTAAATAAATCTGTTGAAAAAGTTACTTTTGCGTGTAATCAAAACTGATAAACTTAATTTCGACCTATTTATAGGTGCATTGTGTAACCAAATAAATGGATACACACAACATCGCATGATATGACCATAGAAAGTCAACAAGGTTTTTTTTTACTACAATCAAGTTCAACTCAAAAGCCATAACTATAGGTATACCTTCCAAATATGAACAATTTTGGAATTATCTTCAAATATCATCACTATATTAATAAACTGAAATGTGTCATCATTTCCCTTTTTATTACATTTTAAATAATTTTTTGCAATTAAAAAACAAGGATAATTTAAGGACAAAAGATCAACTACTGACATTGACATTGAACTACTATATATCCATGGTGAAACATGCTAAAATCACGTCCAAGATATGATACAATTGATAATTTAAATACATATCCTAAAGTGGTAGCTCATATGATTATGTATCCTTAACATGAATGTACATAAATATCCATAAAATAGTAAATCCCATAAAATCTGCCATTTTTTCTAAAGATTTAATTTTGAATACTTCTCTCATAAAAATTAAACTTTATTGTATGTTCAAATAACAGAGCTATAAGCAACAGTTTAACAGAGTCAGTATAGCCTACAATGTATGTCAATTCTAATATTTTGTTGTTGCATTTCTTGGTTCAAGTAAGTTTGAAGTTTTTGAGAAAAAGCTTTTAATTCATATTTCCATAGTTAAACAATGTCCTGTTGAGTCAGCCAACTTGGATTTCCAATCCACAAAAAAAATGAAAATGACAATCCAATGACCAATGACTATTCATGTAGTATTTTGATTTAATTTCTAGTATCTGAGAAAAATATTCTTATGCATGTGGTCTGTAATGGGGTTTAATATTCTGTGTTACAACATATTAGGGTTAGGGTTTTGGTGTTTAATGCAACTTTCAACAATATGTCAGTTATATCATGGCAGTCAGTTTTATTGGTGGAGGAAACGGGAGTACCCGGAGAAAACCACTGACAACGACATATTAGTAAAAAAGAAAAAGTGAGAGATGTGATTTTACCTGTAGTGACAACCTTCTTAGATTTACAACCAACAACAAAAATCATAAACTTTTTAGAGAGCCAGAATAAGGAACAATCCAACCAAGAAACAATCCAACCAAGAAACAATTCAATCATACAAGGTTTAAGAGAAGATTGTTGAAATTTAAGCCAATTAGAAAGCATAATGAGCTCTAGATAACATTTCTACCAAGGTAGGTTCCTATTGGGCCAGTGGTTTGTTAGAAATAAGATTGAAATGTTAAAAGGTAACTGATACAGATGACGAATGTAAAGCGATCATAATGCTTCATATGAACTTTTGGTCCAGGTGAGCTAAAAATTGTATATTAACATTAACCCCAGAACACTTCTTAAATACATTTGTATCTGAAATAATTTAAAATTAGATACATGAAGATAAAAGATACATAACAATAAAATGAATCAGGTTTGGTATTTTTCTCATTGGAATAGGGACATGGTTTATTCCATCAATTTGAATTCAGTTATAATAAATCAGAAACCCATCACATGTAACATTTATGAATAAGTTCGAGCAAGCCCCCCTAATCCATATTCATGAGATGGGTTTTCAACACTTATGCATTTTAGAGTGATATAAATCTTTAATAATTAACCTTTGCAGCCATATTATGTTTCACTTGTGACAACTTATTCTTGTCACTATTTATATCATTTACATGTATGTGTACATGTGGACATATATCATACCATATTAAGATATAAGTACAACATGCAAACATACATGTAGATTGTTTGTCACACAATTCAAGATTTTTAACAAACATGACACATAGTATTATTAACATATAATATCTTACCTTTCTTAACATTTTTCTGCCATAGAACAACATTTTGTCTCTCTTTCTAAATCTAGGTTTTCTGGGTATTGAAGCCCTGCTTGGCAGCACTGCTTAGAAGAAAATAATTTTTTTTTAATTAATTTAAAGGTTTCTGTCTTATCTAATTCTATTACAATTTACTGTGATTATACAGATGTATCTTAACATTTTAATGTTATTCAGGGGTTAGGGGGTGTTTAACACCATTTTTAACAATATTTCAGGTACAATGTATATCTTATTGGTGGAGGAAAAATCCACTGACCTGCCGCAAGTCACTGACAAACTTATTTAGAGATCTTAGCTGTAATTGATAACTTAAGACAAGAAATATATTTGTAAATAATCTGATTCTTATGGTTTCTATTATCTTAAGCGAAACACAAAATGTGGAAGCATGAAAGATGAGCAAATTGGAAGTCATGTTGTCATTTTGAAAGTCGTCTCCTATTTGTCTGAGATATATACAGTGAAATCTGTCTAAACCAAACCCTGAATAAAACAGAATCCTGTATAAAACGAACTTTAAATGAAGTCCAAATGTAGGAAATCTTTGTTAATTTAAACTGTTTAATCCGAATACCTGTCTATTCTGAATACAAAAACTGGTCCTAAGGAGGTTCAGTCTAGAAAGATTTCACTGTACCAGTCCTCACGATGAGCACTGGTCCTCCAGCACCAGACCTCACGATGAGCACTGGTCCTCCAGCACCAGACCTCACGATGAGCACTGGTCCTCCAGCATCAGACCTCACGATGAGCACTGGTCCTCCAGCACCAGACCTCACGATGAGCACTGGTCCTCCAGTATCAGACCTCACGATGAGCACTGGTCCTCCAGCACCAGACCTCACGATGAGCACTGGTCCTCCAGCACCAGACCTCACGATGAGCACTGGTCCTCCAGCACCAGACCTCACGATGAGCACTGGTCCTCCAGCACCAGACCTCACGATGAGCACTGGTCCTCCAGCACCAGACCTCACGATGAGCACTGGTCCTCCAGCACCAGACCTCACGATGAGCACTGGTCCTTCAGCACCAGACCTCACGATGAGCACTGGTCCTCCAGCATCAGACCTCACGATGAGCACTGGTCCTCCAGCATCAGACCTCATGATGAGCACTGGTCCTCCAGCACCAGACCTCACGATGAGCACTGGTCCTCCAGTATCAGACCTCACGATGAGCACTGGTCCTCCAGCACCAGACCTCACGATGAGCACTGGTCCTCCAGTATCAGACCTCATGATGAGCACTGGTCCTCCAGCACCAGACCTCATGATGAGCACTGGTCCTCCAGCACCAGACCTCACGATGAGCACTGGTCCTCCAGCACCAGACCTCACGATGAGCACTGGTCCTCCAGCACCAGACCTCACGATGAGCACTGGTCCTCCAGCACCAGACCTCACGATGAGCACTGGTCCTTCAGCATCAGACCTCACGATGAGCACTGGTCCTCCAGCACCAGACCTCATGATGAGCACTGGTCCTCCAGCATCAGACCTCACGATGAGCACTGGTCCTCCAGCACCAGATCTCACGATGAGCACTGGTCCTCCAGCACCAGACCTCACGATGAGCACTGGTCCTCCAGTATCAGACCTCACGATGAGCACTGGTCCTCCAGCACCAGACCTCACGATGAGCACTGGTCCTCCAGTATCAGACCTCACGATGAGCACTGGTCCTCCAGCACCAGACCTCACGATGAGCACTGGTCCTCCAGCACCAGACCTCACGATGAGCACTGGTCCTCCAGCACCAGACCTCACGATGAGCACTGGTCCTCCAGCACCAGACCTCACGATGAGCACTGGTCCTCCAGCACCAGACCTCACGATGAGCACTGGTCCTCCAGCACCAGACCTCACGATGAGCACTGGTCCTTCAGTACCAGACCTCATGATGAGCACTGGTCCTTCAGCCCCAGACCTCACGATGAGCACTGGTCCTTCAGCACCAGACCTCACGACGAGCACTGGTCCTCCAGCACCAGACCTCACGATGAGCACTGGTCCTCCAGTATCAGACCTCGCGATGAGCACTGGTCCTCCAGCACCAGACCTCACGATGAGCACTGGTCATCCAGCACCAGACCTCACGATGAGCACTGGTCCTCCAGCACCAAACCAGTATACCTTTGTTCGGACCAGTAAATTTTTCAATTTTTATTTAGAACTATGTAAAAATAAATTCAAGGATTTGATTCGGACCAGTAAATTCAAATTTTCATTTCGAGATCTGTATAAATCATGAAAACTACTGGTAAAAAGAGAAATAATATCATTAATACAGTATATAAAATTAATTATAAGACATACAAATGTATGCATTACCAATTGACAGTTTTCTAAATTTATTTATCAGATAAAGCAAACTCAATAATTCAAATTTTCATTTCAAGGACTGCTGTAATACATTTTTTTGTATCCCCATCCACCCGAAGAAAAAAAGTAGTTTGTTACAATCATATATTTGGACTGGGAAACAATTGTATAATTTCATATCTTTATATGTCCCAATTGCAAAAAAAACAAACAAAAACAAATACCCTCCTAAAATATGCAAAACAAGTTTAATTAAGTCTTTAAATTCCCAGAAGCATGTACAAGTCTGTTTTCATTGCTGACCATATTGTATGTCTAGACCAAGTCAAATCATTGATATTTTTAGCAACTTATAATTCTGTAATATCATTAGAAATAGTTGGTTTAAATGTTCTATTTAATTACAAAAGTTTAAATTAAATCATTCTAGGATGACAAAATCTGTTGGTCAAGTGGGACTTAAGACACGGATGCAGATAGGGGATTTACAACATTAAAGCTCCCCACATTTTATGTGGATCATTAAAAATGTTAAAATTGTAGGACAATAATTTAGCATGAAGCACATTGCAACAGGATACTTTAATATATGTGCATGCCATCAAAAATATTTGAAATTTAGAATGACCTTGAAATATAATAACATTTTCTTTTGTTTGGGGATACATGTAAGTTCCTTATTTCAGCACTAAAAATAAACATTTTTCATAGAAAATAAAATAAAATGTTTGTTTGTTCTTACCTTTTGTTCTGAGTTTCCATACTCCAAAAAACAGAACCACTACAAATGTTATAATAGCAACTCCTATGGCTATCATAATACTCTGAAAGATGAAAAATAATGACGTCAAATCATTATCATACAATTTGAGCATTTTCAAAAATAATGTTTATAAACAGTCCTCACGATGAGCACTGATCCTCCTGTCCAAGACCAGTAAAACTTTGTTCGGATCATAAAAATAAATTCAAGGATTTGATTCGGATCAGTAAATTCAAATTTTCATTTCGAGATCTGTATAAATCATGAAAACTACTGGTAAAAAGAGAAATAATATCATTAATACAGTATATAAAATTAATTATAAGACATACAAATGTATGCAACACCAATTTACAGCTTTCAAAGTTTATATATCAGATAAATCAAATTCAATTATTCAATATCTTTTAAGGATAAACATTTCTACAAAATGTACATACATTTTATTGTACAATTTAAATTACAACTTCTTCAACATTTTTAGGCTGATTTTGACCCCCAATTTATGTTTTATACTGCTTCAATTCGAACTTATCACACAAAAAATGTAGTTTAAATAACATAGAAAAAATATGTACCTGTATTGATATCTGAACACTTACTACAAATCTTTTTTTATTATCTAATCTATTTATATATTATTACCAACAACAAAGTACAATGTACAGATTCAAGATCTTTTTAATTATGTTGTTTAAACGTAATTATTTTTATTTTTATCTTCCCAATTTCAAGCAATTTGTTTTTATATTTGGATTATGATTTCGATATATTTCCTACAAATCTAGAAATATCTTTAAATTAATGTCAAACTGTTTAACTTCAAAATGAAGCATCCAATTAAATTATATACAAATTTTTTGTATATCTTCCAAATATGCAAAATGTCAGAATTTTTTAGTCCCTGGCTTTTCCATAACAAAAATAGCTCACTTTCTGTATTGACTCAAAATAAAAGAATTCAAAATGTGAAAAACTTCATTCATGTATCCTTTCAAACAAGTAAGGGGCTGTCATCATCATGATCATATGGTAGTTGGATTTACAAGTACTTGTGCAATCAGTGCCTATCACCACTATAGTTGTGAGATGGAATCCCGTTCATGGCAAGGTGTATTCGATACAACATTATGTGATAAAGTTTGTCAGTAACTTGTGGCAGGTCGGTAGTTTTCTCCGGTTTCCTCCACCAATAAAACTGACTGCCATGATATAACTGAAATATTGTTGAAAGTGGCGTTAAACAATTTAACACAATGTGCACCAGTACAAGTATGTAGAGGTCACTAATAATATTAGGTTTTATGGGGTTTAACGCCACTTTCAACAATAGTTCTGTTGTAACGTGGCCCCTAATAGTATTAAAATCTACATTACATGTATATTCTCAAAATTATAGCTTGTCTGTTCATATCTTAAAGGTTAGGTTATGGTATTTAATGCCACTTTCAACAATATTTCTGTTATATTGTGGCAGTCTTAAAGGATGTCAGATAAATATGCTATGTCAATAACAAAAAATCATTGGCCTTGAAGTTGAAACATATAATAAAATAAAAAAAAACTACAATCATGTAGACACAATATCTATAATTAATGTGACATGGAAATAGTTTCATTAATCAACTGGCATATTTTACTTCTGAATCAGAAACTAATATTGATTTGATAATAAACTATTCATCAGATACAAATGGATTTTCTGATATGAATCATACAGACATACTGTTTTAGAAATACATTTGTTTTACATTTAATGTGATACTGAAGAAGTCATTGTAGAACGATAGTTTAATTTGGCATGTGAAGCCTTCTTTAGTGGCAAATATCAACATTAAAAAAAGATTTTGCTGTAGTGTAAAGTTTCAGCAAACTTTTCAGTTTTCATCTGGGTTGTGGGATAAAAAAAAAATCTTTGGCCGCATATGGCACACCAATAGTTTCATCCGATGCACTTACTGCAATGTTTTTTCCCCTTGAGTTCAGCTGTTGGATGGAAATATGACTTTGTGACATTTGATATGTACCTATATAATTGTGAATTACACAATACATTTAACGTTGTTGAAATTCAACCTTATTTTTATATCAGTTTTTGGTGTCACTTACAATTTGTGTAATGTAAACTCTGGACCAGGTAAATTAATGAATAGGAATGTCCTGTTGTACATATGGATACCGTTAATTATTTCAATAACAAACCATCTATTAGCTATGTCAAGATATTTGGGAGAATGTGGAAATATTTTTGTTATCTATAAATAATCAATAATTCTGGATACAAGTTTAAACAATGGTATTCATATTCTTTCTATTCAAAATTTAACCATGAATGTCTGTGCTTTTTCTCCAATAAATACCACCCTATTTTAAAATAGGAGGGAAAAACTATGTATTTGGTCTTTTACTACGAAGTTATTTCCACCAAAATGTTTTTTGTTTCAAGAGCCATCGATAGTGCACGCTTAATGAATAATGGTTTGTGAATTTGAACTTGACCTATTTTTGATTACACACTTAATGAATAAGCTATGCATGCTTCAGCGCTTTTCTTTTTGATCTGTGAATTCCATAGTGGCCCATTTTTAGTAGTAGTTTCTTTGGAGAAGTCCAGGATGGCAATGTCATTTTATAGTCCGGCATCTGATTTCATGAAATCATTAATGGTAACCAGTAGTTGAATTTCACATGAATAGCCTGATAGGAAGCCTTGGTTTAGCAATTCTAAGACTTCATGCTTTTTGAAATGTTATGAATGGGTATGATTTTCAAGCTGAGGGAATATATAAATGGTAGGTGTTTTTAAAACTCCAGAGGCACCATCTGGTCCAGAAGCTTTTGATGCTTTTAGTAGTTTTTCAACACCCTTTTCTGTGATTATTAGACTTGGTATGGTTTCCTGGATGTGTTTAGTAGTTTGGTGCCTTGAGACTGATTTGTCAATTGTGAATTGTTGGGACTAGAAGTTCAGTCTTGTCTTTACTGTCGCTAACCAGTTGTTGGGACTAGAAGTTCAGTCTTGTCTTTACTGTCGCTAACCAATTGTTGGGACTAGAAGTTCAGTCTTGTCTTTACTGTCACTAACCAATTGTTGGGACTAGAAGTTCAGTCTTGTCTTTACTGTCGCTAACCCATTGTTGGGACTAGAAGTTCAGTCTTGTCTTTACTGTCGCTAACCAATTGTTGGGACTAGAAGTTCAGTCTTGTCTTTACTGTCACTAACCCATTGTTGGGACTAGAAGTTCAGTCTTGTCTTTACTGTCGCTAACCAATTGTTGGGACTAGAAGTTCAGTCTTGTCTTTACTGTCGCTAACCAATTGTTGGGACTAGAAGTTCAGTCTTGTCTTTACTGTCGCTAACCAATTGTTGGGACTAGAAGTTCAGTCTTGTCTTTACTGTCGCTAACCAATTGTTGGGACTAGAAGTTCAGTCTTGTCTTTACTGTCGCTAACCAATTGTTGGGACTAGAAGTTCAGTCTTGTCTTTACTGTCGCTAACCAATTGTTGAGACTAGAAGTTCAGTCTTGTCTTTACTGTCGCTAACCAATTGTTGAGACTAGAAGTTCAGTCTTGTCTTTACTGTCGCTAACCAATTGTTGGGACTAGAAGTTCAGTCTTGTCTTTACTGTCGCTAACCAGTTGTTGGGACTAGAAGTTCAGTCTTGTCTTTACTGTCGCTAACCAATTGTTGGGACTAGAAGTTCAGTCTTGTCTTTACTGTCGCTAACCAATTGTCCTTCAAAGGCGAGACTCCAATATAATAATTTTGTCTAGATTTAACGTATTTCCAGAATGGCTTTGTGTTATTTGTTTCTAGGCCTTCTATAATGGTTTTGTTGGTATATGTCCATTCTGCTTTCCTGATTTGTCTCTTTATTTCTATTTGGAAATGTCTGTAATTTGTCCAATTTTGTGTGGGTTTGGCTTGTTAGGGTAGTCATGTTTTCTTTTTCAATAACTTCTGTAATGATCCCTTTGTATCTTTACTCATTTATTTTTGCAGTTAGGGACTAGTTCTGGGTGTTTCACTGTTATAATATTAATTAACTAAGATAATTATAATGATGATACACATTTCATAATAGATTCTTAGTTAAGAATGACTGTGCCACATTTTGAACAAGTATTTATTAAAGACTCTGCTGCCTAGTGTTCCCCTGTCATTCCTATATGCTGTATAAACCTCTGGGAATACTTTCTGGACCAGCTGCATTGGGTACAATTGACAAATTTAATGATGAAATAAGTACGAGCATGCCTTTTAATGGGTAATATTATAATCCACATGAACATATTTGTGAATGTTTGATTTTGAATGCATGCGTAAAAACGACAGAAATGTTTATATGCGAAAACATTTTAACAACTTCCGGTTATTGAAATCAAATTTACTTCCAAACCATACACTGACGGTAACATGCTTCTAAGTGTTGTATAGACATCTCTCTATTAAAGTATAACACCCTTCCATAAACATATTTTATCACCTTTCTTTAAACAATTAATGATCAATTCTGCATGCGTTAACTGTACATTTGCCCCGGGCCAGGATTAATCTTGTGACACGCCTACAACTACATGTACTTTCAATTTGAGATGAAGGGTAATAAAATAAATATAATTTTGAAATAATTATACAAGTACAATCTGTAATTGTATGAGAAAAAAAATGAAAAAAACACTTTATTGTTCTTTTTTTTAGTTGTCATAAACAAAAATTGAAAATAAAATGGAGAGTAGATATTTGTAAGACATAAAAACGAATTTAATATATATTAAAGGGAATAGCTATTGTACGTGCTAATAAAGTAATTTCAGTAGATTTTTTTTATTTTAAAATTTGATCAAATAAATTCTGCTAGATTTACAAATGCAGGAATTTTCTACAACTGTCAAATGAACACTTTAATATCCACGTTCCACTTCCAATTACTTAATTATACAGCTTATCTGCTACCCAATGAAACTTATTATGTTGAAAATATAAAATACAGAAATTTTATTTTGGGTACAATCATAAAATCCACGAACTTGTAATTTTTAACCAATCCATGAAAATTGATGCCCACAAAGAAAATTACTTTCACAGTACTTCGCTAGATTTGACTGCATCTTTGGTGGGGTATTTCTAGGTTTAAGCCGAGATTCTGTTGAGTTCCATACATTATGTTGGGTTTGATGTAGGGTACTGCTGCTGTAAACTCTGATGCTTTACCTTTTATACTTATGCAATCAACAGTTATAATTCTCATATTTCGTTTTGCTGCTAGATAAAATATAATACTGCTGTGTGTTCTATATTCATATAATGCACTCTCTGGTGTTGTTTGTAAGCTGGGCATAGGACTTCTAGCTTTGAGTGGTAGAAATATGCTGGATGATATTGATTCCATTGTTATGTTGTGTGTTTAGGGTACTTAGTACATAGTTTGCAATGTTCGGTTCATAATTGTTCTGTAAAATGCACAGGATGAAAAATTTATGTATGTACAGTCAAACCTGTCTATAGTGGTCACCTGACCAGATTGACAAAATGACCATTATATACACTATACAGGTGACCTTTATATGAAGGGTTATGATTTTTCGACAAAATATTGCACATTAATTGTAAATAAACATTTTTAATTACATGTTATGTTTTATTTGTTATTTTATTCCTGTCATAATGTTACTCTTGTTTAAATTTATTGTTGATGAAATTATGTCAATATGATATGATTTGAATAAACATACAAATAAATAAAGATATTTAATAAACTAAAGTACAATTTCCAGTTACACGATGTTGAACTGGAAACAATGTTTTCAAAATCGTCGAGAATCTCACGTTTTCTTTAAAGAATGTTCATTATCTGGGTACGACCAATACCCGTATCCTCGCCCACAACCCGACAACTTTTCCCACCATCACAACAATTTATCGCTTTCACTTTGTCGTCTAATTTCAAAGCTTTCCTATGTATGGATGTTGATGATTTTGACATGATGCACTAGTGAATTTCTACTCTTGTCGTAATGAATAAAAATCACCAATAACCCCCGGGTATAAACTGTCCTTTATGTAATTTACTTTTCACAAAATGCATAGTGTTTGTTTATTTAGTTAATTAAATTAATCAATATATTTCGTAACACCTCGGAATATTTAGTACAAGTACATGGTATTATTTTAAAAATGAATTTACCGTTATACAAAGTCAAAGGTTTTACGCTGAAAATTACTAATAAATGATGACCGTTGACCACATTGAACAGGTGATCGCTATATCGAATTAAAATACATAGTAAAATGTACCGGGAGAGCACAAAAGTGACCGCTATGAGCAGGTGACCGTTACAACAGGCTTGACTGTATATGTGACAGTCATCACAAGAAATGCCTTTGCATTGCCATGTTACAGGATAATCACATAATCCACATTGGTATATTACATATATGTACTTTGTTGTTTTCCTCTTATTTTATTATAACCTTTCTTATTTAATATGTCTGTAAGTATTCCGTCTGTAATACTGTTTTAAATACTTTTATTTTTAACCATATTAAATTTTAAAATGTGCACACATATTAGCTTTCATTTCATTACCAAAGAAAAGGGTTAAGAAACTCATGTCACAGCTGGATGAACCCAGAAAATGTACACACATATTAACTCTCATTTCATTAACCAAAGAAAAGGGTTAAGAAACTTGTGTCCCAGCAGGATGAACCCAGAGAAAAAGTATTTGGTACACATTGGTAGCACAGGGGTGCGTCCGAAAAAAAAAAAAAAAAAAAATACTATATAATACTACAAGGGGGCGAACTCACTTGCTCCCATTTTTTTAAGTCGTCGTGTTAAATTGATCGTAACTTCGGAACGCCTTAATATTTTCAAAAAATGTTTCCACCAGTCGAAAGTCAAGTAATTTTCCTTTCCAAAGAGACCCCAATTGTTAGTGTAGGCCTCCGAACTGCTGAGGTATCATACGCGAACCAAAACAAAACGGCGTGAAAATCCGAAGTCGTACAAACGCTGGGATGACCACTTCCCATCTGTGTACAGACTTTCCCATGCGTAAACGAGTCATTTTGACTAGTTAAATACTTTCATCCATTCAAATTATGATAAAATTTCTTACCTTACGCCAATTTATATGTCGTTTAAGTCTGTTTTTGAAAGAAATCCCATTTGCATCCTTGACAAACGCCATAGACGTGAAAATTGAGAGAGTTCTAACGGGCTTTTTGATTGGCTGAAACACTCTTAATTGGCTGAAACACTTTCAGCCAATCAAAAAGCCCGTTAGAACTCTCTCAATTTTCACGTCTATGGCGTTTGTCAAGGATGCAAATGGGATTTCTTTCAAAAACAGACTTAAAGGACATATAAATTGGTGTAAGGTAAGAAATTTTATCATAATTTGAATGGATGAAAGTATTTAACTAGTCAAAATGACTCGTTTACGCATGGGAAAGTCTGTACACAGATGGGAAGTGGCCATCCCAGCGTTTGTACGACTTCGGATTTTCACGCCGTTTTGTTTTGGTTCGTGTATGATACTTCAGCAGTTCGGAGGCCTACACTAACAATTGGGGTCTCTTTGGAAAGGAAAATTACTTGACTTTCGACTGGTGGAAACATTTTTTGAAAATATTAAGGTGTTCCGAAGTTACGATCAATTTAACACGACGACTTAAAAAAATGGGAGCAAGTGAGTTCGCCCCCTTGTAGTATTATATAGTCCCCTTGTAGTATTATATAGTATTTTTTTTTTTTTTTTTTCCAGACGCACCTAGCCCCTGTGATTGGTAGCTGTTTCGAAGTAGTAAAACTTTAAAGTATATATATATTCAAACTGCCAATGCACCCCACCCCATAATCTCATTGCGATTTGACTTCAGAACTTATTTTCTGCTCTGTACCTCCAATCAAGATTTAGAACAGAAAATAGATTTGGAATTCAAATCTCAATGAGATTACTATCCCCTTCTTTACGGCTTTAGTTTAGTGAATTACATACAAAACATTTAAAATTAGAGAGGGACTCTGTGATCTATGCTAACATGATTCATTTTTTCATGATTTAATGCATAAAATAAAATTTCTAGCTAACATCACAAATGGTATGAAAATAAATAGTCTGTCAACACTGAATGCAAGAACCGATTGGTCATCGACATTGAGGTCATGGTCACGGTGTACACAAATATTCCAGACATTGACATTGTCCAGTACCAACAAAATGAACATTAATTTGTGGAATTTGCAAGATATGTGTCTACCGTAGTTAGCTCAGAGCTAGATAGATGGTCTGAAAGTAGCTGTTTCCATTCTTCTGGTGGAACTGTAAAGTTCATTTTTGTTTTGGTCGTTTCCACTTTTCGGACCTTATTATTGGAGAGCTATATCAAGGGAGGTAACAAATAAACAAATTTCAAAGTGCCCAAAACAACGATACTTAATATTTCCAGGGAATCAATGTCATCACAAGGGCTTATCTTTAAGACATATATATACTTTATTTAAAAAAAAATATGCACCCTCATATACTACATGTAACTAATATGAAATCGGCACGGCCATGAATGCTCGCTCATCTGAAAATTATCTGACAATTTCATCAAAAAGTGTCGAGATATTTTGGGCCGAGATATATTGGGGACGACCTATTTTTAGGGCCAAATTTAGTCTCATTCAATCGAGCTGTCGTTCCTTTATTGGAGTTATCGTTCCTTACGAAATCTCAAAAGTTAACTTCCGCGTAGAAACAAAAATTCTTGTCAGTATGTCAGAAGAGATTAAATAAATTAAAAAATAAATGACTTTTATTACACACGGGTTCCGAGTTTCAGTGGTATCAGACGTACGAGAGAGGGTACGAGACTTCAGGATCACCTTTGTGCTTTATGTTAAGAAGATCTTCATTAGTTGAGTGTGTTAGTGTGTTACCCGGAAACCGGTGTTTACAAAACGTAGAATTTTTTTCTTCGACAATATGTTCAGCCATGTTTGTTAAAAAATCCTAAGTACACATTTTATACCATAAAGAGCTCGCTTAAGCTCGCATATAAAGATAGTATAGATATAGTGATGCATACACAGGCACTTGTTTCATTCAAAAAATATATGCCCTCTCCTCTTCCTTACTTCAAGGTAAACATCTACCCTTTACCCCTTCCCCACTTCGCCTCAATATTTTTCGCTTATTTGTGATCCTTTCGCTGACCCAATTATATCATTACACTCCCGAAATATTTCTCTTTTCGACTGTCAGATTTAAATATAAATACCGGGTCGTAACGGTATCAGGACATCTCGGTACTGAGCATATGCGACATCTCGGTATTCGGTAATGGACATCTCGGTACTCGGTACTGGAAATTTCGGTACTGAATAATAAAAATAATTTGATTGAATTTAAAAACTTTTTTTTTAATTTTTTTACATGTAAACGTTGTTTATACATATTTTTATGTGTGTTTTTTTTTTTAGATCATCTTTAATTAAATGGACATCAAAGAGACAATTCATTAATATTTGTAAATAACTTTTGTTTTGATAACTAAGTCCCTTTATCAATAAATCACAGATAAACTTAACCGGATGATTATTTTCATTTCTGTTTTGATTACATAACAGCTTTAAATTATCAAATTTAATTCCTTTAATCATAGATCAATGCTTTAATCTTTTGTTTGGCTTCAAAAGACGATACAAGCTGAATTTTATTTGAGAAATATTTGCCAAGCCGATATATAATGGAGGGTTACCCTAATTTGAGATTCAAACTGCAAAATGCACGAGTATCCGTGTATAGATTGTGGCAGCAATGTCCGTCCCAGACAGGAGGCTTTACTGACAATGTGACCAGTGTTCACAGTGGCAGCACAGATTATGCAACACTGATAAGACCTTTTTATCTAATTGTATCGCTGTTGTATATTATTTAGCCCGTCAAATTATAAACAGAAAATCAAGAAATGTCGTATATTGAAAGCACTGTCAATTTCCTCAGTTACTCACACGAACACACATAGCATAATTGGTAACGCCACTACAAAGTATGAAGAATTTTTGTGGGGAAAAGCAATAAATCAGTCTGTTTTAATGAAATGAAAGTACCGGGGCTTTCTTAACAAACACGCTGAATTTCATAATTTGCATAATTACTTTTGTAAATAATAAATGGAGGTCAAAATAATGAAAATATAAATAAAAATCAATATACAAAAACAACGATCTCCGGGATCGATCTACACTGGAATTATCAAAAACACATATCGATCCACTTTTGGGTAATATATTAAAGAACTACTAGTACAAAAATATTGACAATTAATGTGTTCAGTACCGAATATTGTCTCATCCAAGTCCCGAACTGTCCAGTACCGAGTACCGAGATGTCCAGGTCAGTACCGAAATGTCCAGTACCGAGTATCGAGATGTCCAAGTCAGTACCGAAATGTCCAGGTACCGAGATGTCTAGGATTCCCCCTCAGACGAATTGGGTGTTTTCGGATATTTTCGAGGTTTTTCGTTATGTTGTGTAGTGCTCCAAGGGTGTTTTCTGCATCGTCCGCGTTCTCATTGTGGTATTTCTACTAAATAATCTAATCAAATTAATGAAATGGTACATTTGATCCCCTAAGTCACCCAATAGTAGGTCACTCTGCATTTATCCAGGCTTGTGACTGGCTCTATATAGAGGCTGCATTAACTTTATTTTTCTTTTTTTTTCTTTTTTTTTTCATAACACATGTTTAACAAGCAACAACACAAATTTCTGTACAATGTCCGTCGCTTCCATGGGATTTTCTAAGAGCCTGGTGACGTCTGTCATGCTATGTCCTGCACATCGATGAATGAAAGTAAAATATGTAATGATGTCCGCACACGGTAGATCCTTCTTTTTGTACTCGAACGGTATTGTAAGTCCAATGAAGACAATGTTTGTTCATGAAATTGACATAAGCGGATTCGTGCGGTGGACGTCCGGTTGGATCGTAGTATTCCCCTCGTGAGTTGGCGTCAATGTATATAGCGACCCAGTGTTGTCCCATTCGATGGTCTGGATCCGTATTTCCCACAAGGGCCGAAGGTACGTTTAATAGTCTGGGTAATCTGTTTCTGGTATAGACCCCCTTAAACACAGGTCTGGAGTGGGGATGTTTTTTCAATAGCGTATTCATTATGCACTGTAGTCAAACAAGACTTGTCTGTTTCTATCGATTTCGATCACGTTGTCAAATTCTGCATACAGGACGACGTTGATGGCCCCTGCCAGAGCTTCGGCGAAATGAATCTCCATACGTAAATTACCATGTTTTATCAGTTGAAACGTTCCCACTTCCGACATTTCCGGAGTCAGATCGAATCCAAATAAGGTGTTTCCTTTAGCGTATTCCTCTCTGGAGATGGTATTTCCTTCGTCTTGATACATCTTTCCCGTACTGGTATAGAGTCCCATATAACTGCGAATATGACCTGCGTTTTCAAAGTCGGGTTGTAACGGTTTGGCGGGAATCTCGTCCGTCCACGTTCAGTGCCACAAAGTTGATCTTTTAGTGTTTAAAATCGAAAGGGCTTTTCGTAATAGCCCCATTTAAGGCATCACTGTCCACGCAACCAATCACCAGTCTTTTCGGCAACTGTCCCAAAAACATGTTGTCCTGGACGTAATTCATGTTGCCACGGGGAACCGTATCTACTTTGACTTCTACACGTCGGATGGGGTATTTACAGCTGGTCTTTTCCAAAGCTTTGACGTGACCCATTCTTACGACAGGACTTAACTGTACATTTCTCACAAATAAAGCGAGATCCTTGATTTTGATCTTATAGTTGTCGGCATCGGCCATTAGGACGAACACGTCTCGACTTCGTCGTAATTTGATTTTCAGATCGACGTGATTCAGTAAATATTTCTCTTGACAAAATAAATCCAAGTGTAGTTTTCCCATCATCTGTACAGACTTGCTTTGGGCCGTCAATGCATTCCGGGACGTGAATCCTTTGCTGGCGGCTGTTGTCTTATCTTGATGTCCCGTTAATTGAGATTCTCTGGCAGCTGGGCCATAGCTGAGTAATATTTCTATGTAAGCTCTGTAAGGGTACAAGCTGATCGGTGGTGAAACCAGTTTTTCGTTGAGGCTAACACTGACATCACTAAAGAGGGAATGCATCCATAAGTTGACAGGTCCAATGTCAGCTCCGCTATACAATGCAGTGTCGTCGTCATCCACTATCTGTGCTTCCACAAACAGGTAAGTATTAGCCAAGTCGATGTAGTCGTCCCCCGCCCCACTGACGGCAAATTCGTATGTTCCTTGATCCGTCAGAACCGATGTCAATCCTTTCTGCTCCCAATATCCATAAGCCACACTAGTCTGTGTAGGTGGAACTTCAAATAAATCCAGTTCTGATTTCGTGCATTCGCATGAGTTGGGGTGTACAAGTGCCATTCTTATCCGAAAATGTCATTCGATGTGTTCCGTTGCTTGGTCTGCCGACGTCTGGTTTTTTTTTCGCTTGGCAGGTCCTTACATAGCTCGTTGTCCAGGGGGTCCTACCGTGTCCATAGCTTTCTGGAGTAAGTTTTGTCCTGTTGATTTCAATCGTGATTTTGCTGCCTGTTTGATATTTCTTCCTTGTACGACATCTCCGGCAATATTTAATCCCGTTTTTTTAAAGTCTCGCGTCCTAGGGTTTTTGCTCCCTTTTTCAATAAAGGCATGGCTGCTTAAAAGAGTCCTCCAAAGATACTGCCAAGTCCATGTCCTCTTTGATATCGTTTTCCCGCAAATACCGGATATCCTTTTCCGGCTTGGTGTATGTAATAATCCTGGTAAGCTTTCGTATCGTAACGATGAGTTGGTTTCATTCTGGAGAGAATTCTTTTCGTTTTCTACAGTGAAGTGTTACCACCACTCGTCCCCTTTCGAATGGCACTATAGAGCCCGTGGGGTCCCTTATATCTATTTCCACGGTCTGAAATCATCGTTGTAACAGGGGACAGTACTGTATCGGATCAAAAACTCGGGTGATCATTTCTCCGTCTCTTCCTTCCACCGGTACGATTCTCAATAACGGTACTTTGTGGCACTGAACGTGGACGGACGACAGATTCCCGCCAAACCGTTACAACCCGACTTTGAAAACGCAGGTTATATTCACAGTTATGTGGGACTCTATACCAGTACGGGAAAGATGCATCAAGACGAAGGAAATACCATCGCTAAAGAAACACCTTATTTGGATTCGATCTGACTCCGGATATGTCGGAAGTGGAAACGTTTCAACTGATACAACAGGGTAATTTACGTGTGGAGATTCATTTCGCAGAAGAAAAAACTTGAATTCGTTGAACAGTTGTCTGAAGTAAGTGAATCTTCAATAGCATCAGCAGCTAGTATAAAGCGAGCTAAGACAGAAGCTGAAAAGGTGCGTCTTGAATTTGTAGAAAAGGAAAGTGAACCTTTGAAACAAATGGAAGCATTAGAAGCGGACATTTGTGTTGTTAAGCAAGAAAGTAAAGTTGCAGCAGCAGAAGTAGAGACGCGTGTCCTTGAACAGGGCGAACAAGAACATGAGTTGCCTTCGGTGTATGGAGATAAACATGAAGAAATCCATAAGTATGTTCAAAATCTTCATGTAAGTGAACAACAACCTACATTTATTTCAACTTTGTCAAATCAACAACCAAACTTTTATGTGTCAGCTCCATCTGCTAATCAAACTCCAAATGTTTAAAATCAGCCTAATTTTCAACCATCTTTAGTGCAACATTCTATGCAAAATGACTCTATTTCACCAAATCTTCTTCTACACAATGCAGTGTCTGATATCACACGATTCATGTATAGAAAAAACTTTCTTCTTTCGAGATTTGTGAACTTTGACGACAAACCTGAGTTATGAATCATGGAGAGCTTCGTTGCAAAGTGTTACAATGGAATTAGGTGTTACTCCATTTGAGGAGATAGATCTTTTAGTCAAATGGCTAGGACCGGAATCGTCTAAATCTGCTAAAAGCATCCGTGCTGCTAATGCTCATGATCCGCCTAGAGGCTTACAGAGGATATATGATCGTTTGCAAGAGCGTTACGGAAGACCTGAAATGGTGGAAAGTGCAATGAAACGTAAGCTGAATTCGTTTCCTACACTCACAAACAAAGACAATGTGAAACTTTATGATCTTTTGGACATACTTACTGAAATTGAGTCTGTTATGTTGAATCCGCAGTATATGCTACTCTGTTAAGTTACTACAATTCTTCGTCTGGTGTTATTCCGATTGTATCCAAGTTGCCTCACTTCTTACAAGAGAAATGGACAACATTAGCTTCATCTTACAAGAAAACTCATCAAGTGTCGTTTCCACCATTCAGCTTTTTCGTCCGTTTCATTCGAGATATTTGTGAAATTCGCAATGATCCTGCATTCTCTCACAGTAATTACAACCAATCAGCTGCTAGTAAAACTCATCCTTCAGTGATTTCTCGGAGATTAGACATTACATCTAACAATTAAAATCTCTGTCCTTTACACAAAGCTTTACGTGTTGGTCGTTCTTGTGGGAAAACAGTTATTGTTGATGTGTACTCAGCAGCAGCCCCAAACAAACTATGAGAGTTTATGCTGCTATAGACGATTAAAGCAATCGTACTTTAGCCACTCCAAAACTGTTAGATCGACTTGGAATTCAAGGAAAACATGCACAATTCAACATGTCTTCATGCTCTGGCAATTCTACTATGACTGGCAGGCTTGCCAACGATATATGTGTTCGATCAATTGATGGCGAATCTACATTTGAATTACAAGATGTAATTGAATGTGACTCTATTCCGAGTGACTTACCTGAGGTTACAACTCCTGACGTTGCCTCTGCGCACTCACATCTTCGTCGTATTGCTCCATACTTACCTGCTCTTGAACCTAGCATCAAAGTTGAACTTTTGATCGGTCGTGGTATACCTGAGATTCATCATGTACATGAACAAATTCTTGGAGATAAAGGAAAACTTTTCGCTCAAAAACTGCCACTAGGATGGGTGATTATTGGAGAAGTGTGTCTGGGCAAAGTACATGCCCCCACCGAAATCAGTGTTTGTAAAACTCATGTTCTCGACGATGGACGAAGTACTACATTTCCGTTGTGTGAACATAACATTGAGATAAGCGATCTCAAAGATGACATTTTTGTGAGAACTTCAAACGATAGCAAAGTAGCACCGTCTGTTGAGGATAAACAATTTCTTTCTTTGATGAAAAGTGACTTTCAACTGGATGATACAGGTTATTGGTCAGCGCCATTAAAAGTGGTGCAACAGAAATAGCACCTAAAGACATACCTGGAGAATGTTGGTATCTCCCTCTTTTTGGGGTGTACCACCCCAGAAAATCAGATCAAATAAGACGAGTTTTCGACTCGTCTGCTATTTTTGAAGGTGTTTCTTTGAATAGTCTTTTGATGTCCGGACCGGATCTCACTAACAACTTGGTTGGAGTACTTATGCGTTTTCGTAAAAATGCAGTGGCAATTACAAGTGATGCTGAACAAATGTTCTATCAGTTTCGTGTGACAGAGAATCATAGAGACTACCTAAGATTCTTTTGGTATCAAGACAATGACTTTTCTAAGCCTCTCATTGAATATCGTATGACGTCTCATGTGATTGGTAACACGCCTTCTCCTGCTGTAGCTACTTACGGTCTTCGGCAAGCTGTTGCACAATCTGATGAAGATGTAAAGTCTTTCGTATGTGATGACTTTTACGTGGATGATGGCCTCACGTCTTTGAACGATAAGGTGCAAGCAATCAAACTTGTGAAGAAAACACAAAAATCCTTGATGGATAGCGGTCATATTCGATTACATAAATTTGAATCTAACAATGTTGATGATGTCATGAAAGCTTTCTTGACTGATGAATTAGGAAAAGACTTGAAAAATTTAGATTTGTATTCTGACATTTTAACTACTCAGCAAAGTTTAGGTTTATCCGGGGATCTTCCCTCTGACAAATTCATATTTCGTTTGAATGACGATGAAAAACCAGCTACCCGCAGAGGTCTCTTATCAGCTATCAATAGTATATTCGATCCGTTGGGTTTTATATCACCTATAGTTATCAGTGGGAAAATTCTCCTTCGTCAAGTAGTTCCACCAGGAACTGACTGGGATGAACCTCTTAGTACTGAACATGCAACTAAATAGCCACTGTGGCTTGAATCTCTGAAATCTATCTGCGGCTAACCATCTTGAAATCCACATTTTTTTGTGATGCATCTGAACAAGCAATATCTGCTGTGGCATATCTTAAAGTAGTTGACGATTCGGGTGCAACATCATTAGGTTTTCTTGTGGGAAAGTCTAAGCTAGCACCTCTCAAATGTCACACTATCCTTAGACTCGAACTATGCGGTGACGTACTCGCTACAGAATTAGGTGAAACTATTTGTAATCATATGAATTTGTCTTATGAGATTTGTCATTATTACACAGACAGTCAAGTTGTGCTGGGATACATTTCCAATACCACACGTCGATTTTATACTTGTGTTGCAAATCGTGTGGAAAAAATTCACAATATATCAAAACCGTCTCAGTAGTCGTACATCTCAACAGATAAGAACCCAGCTGATGCCGGAACTAGATTTTCAAGTTCACCAGATATGACACTTGTAAACAGTTGGAATACAGGTCCAACTTGGATATTGTCAAAAAATTTAATGATTCTGATGAGAATTGTTATCCGTTAGTCTCGCCAAATGATGACAAGGAAATCCGTTCTGAAATTGTGTATTTGAAAATTAGTATAAGTGATCCGAAAATTGGCTGTCATCGATTTAGCAAATTTTCGAGCTGGAAATCTCTTGTAAAGGCAGTTTCATTTTTGAGACATTTTATTCAACTTTGGCGATCAAAACATGCTGGTAAACAATCGTGTGTAGACAAAGATGATCCAGGTTTTCGTAAGGACACAGAAACTTTCATCATTCGTCAGATTCAATGTGAAGCATTTGAGAAAGAAATAGAAAATTTGAAAGTACAAAAACCAATTCAAAAGGATAGTGCTATTTTGAAACTAGATCCGCTCATAGATAGCGAAGGAGTTCTACGAGTTGGAGGTCGATTAAAACATTCAAATCTGTCACTTGGTGAGAAATACTTGGTGAGAAAAATCCTATTCTTATACCTGGAAGTCATGCCATCGCCAAACTCCTTGTTTCTTATTATCATGAACTAGTTAGGCATCAAGGACGACACATTACGGAAGGCAAGATTAGAAGTGCAGGATTTTGGATAACTGGCCTAAAGCGTCCAGTATATTCTATAATTTCTAAGTGTGTACTGTGGCAGATTCCGTGGCAATATTACTACCCAGAAAATGTCTGATTTACCGGAAGAAAGACTCAAATCTTGTCCACCATTTACTTACGTCGGTGTGGACTGCTTTGGTTCTTGGGATATTGTGACAAGACGAACTCGTGGAGAAAGTGTCAACTCCAAGCGATGGGCCGTCTTATTTTCTTGTCTCTCTTGCAGAGCAGTTCACATATAGGTCATTGAAGAGATGAGCACCTCATCTTTTATTAATGCGTTACGCCGTTTTATGGCTATCTGAGACAAAGTAAAGGAATTCTTCTCTGACAGAGGGACAAATTTCATAGGCGGAGCAAAAGAACTCGGAATTCCAGCAATTTGTGTTGAAGACAGAACTTTGAAAACCTTTATCAATGATCAAGGTACTGTGTGGAAATTTAACACCCCATATTCTTCGCATATGAGAGGCTCATGGGAAAGACTTATAGGCATTGCTCGCCGGATTATTGACTCTATTTTGTATGATGCTAGATATAAAAGACTTACGCATGAGGTTCTGTGTACATTCATGGTAGAGACAACAGCCATAATGAACTCTCGTCCGTTGGTTCCTATTTCATCAGACTGTGACTCACCATGTGTTTTATCTCCAAATGCCTTGTTAACTACCAAAACTAACGATTGTGTAGATGACTTTAGTAATCTTAACACTCGTGATGTATATACCTCACAATGGAAATTCGTTCAAGTTCTAGCTGAACAGTTTTGGTCTCGTTGGCGTCGTGAATATTTACAGACTTTACAATCACGACGAAAGTGGCAACAAACTCAAGAGAACATTCAGGAAGGTGACCTCGTAATTCTCATAGATGGTGATCAACATAGAAACATTTGTCCTTTAGGACTTATTGAACATGTATTTCCTAGTGATGACAATTTTGTTAGGAAAGTGTTAGTAAGAACGAACAATCATAGATGGACAACCTCGTGTATATGTAAGACCAATTACACAGACTGTTCTTTTGTGTCATAATGAACTGTAATTGAGATTTTGCTATCAAGTTGTTTGTCTGTTGTATTTTTTATTTTAGTTAGGTAAACTAATCTTGAGTTTCTTATCAGACCGGGAGTGTGCTGTTTACATATACATTTATATTTAGAACTCACTGGTCAAGTTTCTATTTTTAGCTACTTTCAGTTTCACTTTCATTTTGATTGTACTTTCACTTCCTTTTTTAATGATTTCCTGTTTATCAGTTTATGACAGACCAATATTTAAGTTAAATTATAATTTTCAAGGTTTATATTTTATATGCGTATATATATATGTATTTTTTTGCGAAATTTTTTTAATTTTGATGTTTTGATAGCCGAATATTTTCTTTCATTTTTCTTATCATTTTAATTGTAGGGAACCCCGTCTGATAAATATTTATAATGTCTTTGACATCTTTTTCATAGTCAATTGTTTTGAATTAACCGTTATCACTTTTGTATGAAAGTAAGTCCAATAATTGCTATTTTTAATATACACTACACTCGTCTATAAATTTTGCCAAACTTATTTTTGTATTTTCGACTCGACAAATAATTTGTTCAAATGTAGTTATGGTATTTACATTTTTCTTTGTAGCTTTTTACCACGTGCACACATGCACTCTACTCATGTCATCACATCATGGCAACCTTGAATAAATCATGTTTACATTGTATATTGGACATATGGTGTTATTTTGAACCCCGGTAAACTATCTGCTAAGTACCTAGCGGAATAATTATTGTACATTCACCGAGACGTAAATGTTGACAGGGTCAAAATACTAGGCAAATTCAATACGGGTAATAGAAGAATTGGCGCTCTGTACTTGTAAATTACTTTGCTGACATTTATAGTATTTTATCTGATGTTCTCGTGGCAAGTAGACTTTTGATTGGCTAAAAAGGTACTTTTAAAACTTCAGGGAAAATCAATAATCGCTCTCACCTATGTGCTGTCCATTTACATTGTGCACAGCAGACGACACACATTTCACAAGATGACAGAAAATCAATAATCGCTCTCTCTGATCTTCGTCCAAAGATGTTTTTCCTATAATAAGGACATACTTATTAATGTTGGAACATTCAGATCAAAATGTTATCAGTCTCTAAATGTTATATATCCCGTTTTAAAGGTCAGTGGTTTTGTTAAAAGGTTCGGCTGAATCCTCACCTTTTAACAAAACCACTGCCCTTTAAAATGGGATATATAGCATCTCGAGACTGATAACGTATAATGTACAGACATAAACATTTCAAACATGGTTTTACAGTTTGATTAGTGTATTTGCTAGATCTTTGCTCGTTAGTGTAACATTTGAAGTTTAATAATTTTTGTGTATGTGAAAACAAAGCGAGTAAAAATTTTGTTTTAATGTTTGATTTCTTTTGAGATTTTGAGGCTTTGAGAATTAGCACGCTTGGATCCATAATTACAAAATAGGGGCTTGGTGCAATTTTTGGCGTGTTTTCTACAAAATGTTTTAAGTTTTACCTATATTTGCCGATTACACATTTTTTTTGCTAGCAAAAGCCGAGCGTACAGCCTACAACCCACATGGATAGGGCACTGCTTAGTCAGGATGTGAATATGAGTATCTTGCTTCTCTTACTTAATTTGATAAAGGACTGAATATTAAATCAATTCAACACTTCGATACCTATCCTTTGGTCGAAAAACAAGACTAACGGACCTTCGGACTAACGAACCTTCGGATTAACGGACCTTCGGAGTAATGAACCTTCGGACTATCGAGCGGTCACCTGAGAAAATGAATACTCGTCTGTACATCCGTCGTAGTTTCTATTCATTCTGCTATCCATTAGCACTAACCTTGGTCCGTCTGTCGCCAATGTAACCGGTTCTCTCTATCAACTATCAATCTGTTTGAATAAGGGTTATGTTTGAGCCATATATCTTATAAACATGATTGAAGATCCCCTGGTGTTTCAATCAACTTTTAAATCATGTAGGAGTGTAAGGAGCATAATAAACATTTTACGGGGATGAACGCAATAGCTTCATGTATTCTAATGTCAATAATTAAAACAACCTACGTGTGGTTAATTTGCCAAATTAGGGTATAATAACTACTATCAAAACGTCAAAATCTTAACCAAAAAAAAATCCCCCAACAAATCGGTAGCTTCTGCGGGGCTGTGCCCCCAGACCCCTTGCCTCGGTAAAATTCCACCCCATGCTACGCCCAAGTATAATGCAAGTCATTGATTTTGTTTTGAAGAAGATCTTTGTGCATGCTTATATAACTTGTTTTACACGTTGTCATATATACAAGGAATTGCTTCTGGAAATTTGTTTATTATTATTGAGCAACACATGCACTGTTTAAAAATGTGTGTACTGTCAATGTTCAACATGCAGTGATTTTTCAGTGGGTAGTTGCACATTGATAGTAAGCATTCTGTTTTGGCTTAGTGGGTTGCCCAGCGATATAGTAAACGAATTAAATGGCAGGGGCAAGTCCTTGTTGGCCATGTATATGCAAGTACATTATTTACCGGGACGGATCCTTTTTTGTTGCGGGAATCAAGAGAATATGTGGAGGTTTGAGGGTAAAGGTGCGAAATGATGAATTCTCAGAATTTGAACATACCCTTTGGTTCACCAAAAACTTACCATTTTGTGTAGAATATTTTCATTTCGACAACTTTCAGTCAGTTTGACGAATGTTTTGAATAGATTCTCTATCAATGGGAAGAGTGGAATAAAATATGTTTTAATAAAACCACAGTGTAGAATGGTAACGGACTACTCGGGGTTGAGCAACGGACTTTTCGTATTTTTTAGAGAACGAGAGGGAAAGTAAGTCGCACATTTCCTTAACCAGTATATATACTATTTTTTTTTATTTCAAATAAGCTTTATGTCACGGAATGCAAAAATTATTTCTGTCTCCGGATATTCATTCATATCTAGTGAAAGTGGTCTGCCATTTTCAAGATCGTCTACACAAACTTGTGACCCTGAGGTAAAAATACCGATTTTGCAAAAAAAAAAAAAAGACATTGCATCGAAGCATGTGTGTTAGGGAACGACCATTTAACTTGAAGGGGGGGGGGGGGGGGGGTTATGGTTTTTTTCTAAAAAAATATTCTGATTCCCAATGTTGCTGAAAAAAATATTCTGATTTTGGTGGAGGAAAAAAAAATAATCTGAATCAGAGTTTTTGTCATATAACCTAACGTTAAATTCTGGAAAAAAAATTTCGCGCTTTGCCCGACAAAAAAAAATATTCTGACTTGTGTTGTCCGAAAAAAAAATTCTGAACGAAACAAAATACCATACCCCCCCCCCCCCCCCCCAAGTCAAATGGTCGGTCCCTTAGCTGTCCTCTTTTTTGTTATAATGTTTGTCTTAATTGGTTCAAGGAAGACCATAAAACCTTTCCAATTCGTGCAAGTCTATATATTTATGCAAATTAACGTTAAAATAACAGTTATCCAGCGCTTTCAGTGGCACCGGACTATTGTGTTTTTCAGCAAAGGACTACATGTGTTCACTACCCAAAGTAGCAAAATTATTTATATCGATACAACAATCTTGTTAACCAATGGGGTCTATTTTTTATACATAACTTTCATGATAACATATAACGACCCTACATCTGTGTTATTCTCATTGCATTGACGGTCACTTACGAATTTTCAACCACGTTTATTTTTTCAGATTAAGGTTTATATGTAATTGGAAATAGCACGATAAGACTCGAAAAATGTGAGTGATTTCCATCACATCCGCCAGCTAGGTCATAATTTAGGTCACAGGCGGCGGAACAGGGGGGGGGGGGGGGGGGGACAAGGGAGCAATCCCCCCCAGTTCCAAAGATGGTGGGCAACACTATGGTTTTGCCCCCCCCCCCCCCCCGATTTTGGGGCAATTGTTGCAATTGCCTGGTAAATCTGCTGAAAGATTTTTTTTGTTTTTTTGTTGCTTTTCCTCGGAATTTTCAAGAATCTTTCCCCCTCACTCAAAATTTCGTTCCGCCGCCTATGATTTACTATATCCATGTAACAGTTTCAAATTAAGAACTAAACTTTGATGAGTTAATGGTTCAGAAACATGCTTCTCAAATCTGATATAAAAATTAGAGGTCCCGACGGAGAGAGGAGTAGCTAGCTGCAGTTGCGTCCCTTTTAGGCATATTGTAAGTTATACATTTACTAAAAGAAACATAATTTATGCTGACACATCAATATTTCTATTAGTAATAAGAACAAATGATATTAATAATAAATAATTCATTTTGTCTGGGGCCAGAAGGGAACAATATATATATGGTGGGGTCATAATATAGAATCGACATTTTACGTTTGGGCCAAACGACATCTGCAAATTGTTCAAATCCAAAATCTAGCTGGGTAACACTAAATAGAGCATAGAGCCTTGACAAGCAGTCTGCAATTTCATCGGGATGAAGGTATATCAGAGAAAAGAACTGGGTGGGCCATTTTCCGTTTCAGTGTTGCAATTGGTTTTGAGCCGGAGGGACTGTATATATCTTTCTCGCCCATATTTGGTCTATGTGGAATCAGTAGCACTTGATTGCATCATCAGGAAAATGTTTTAATGACCCTGTGTGCTGTTTATTTACAAGAGTTCAGATTGTAAGGAGGGTAACAAAACATAAAACACATATGTCGCGCACGCTAGAGTGAGTGAGTGATTGTTGTTTAACGCCAATTCAGCAATTTTCAGCTATATCATGGCGAGAACAAGTTAATTTTCAATGAGATGATGATGAGGTCCGCTTTGTACTAGACCAACACGCTGAGTTGGTTTTTATAGTGCTAGCTCACTGAAACAACAGTCCGCGGGTAGACATGTTGCTCCACCCGGACACATTATTCTGATTCCGATCCAACCATTTTTTGCTCTTTCTCATTAATGCTGCGTGCTTAGCGGAGAAGCAACAAATACAAATGTTATAGTCTTTGGTTTGACCCGACCGGGGTTCGAATCCAAAATCTACCGCACTCGGGGCGAGAACGCTAATCATTACGCCACCATTGCGGTATACCGCACGCTAGAATTAGGTTGAAAAGCAGAATACGGCAATTCGATTGGTTTCACATCTATATTTCTTGAACAACCATTTATTAATCAGTGTTTTAATATGAACATTTCCTATATTTTAGATAAACAGAATCTGCAGATTATTTGGAAAGAAGGAACGATAACCATTACCTTAGATTTTATAGCTGTATAATTCATGTCAAAACAGACACAATGGGCCAGTACAAGCAAGTGTTATGGGTCAATGAACTATGTCATGGTGTGAATAAATGGGACACAACAAACAAATCTTTTTGCATGTTAATTAAAGGGATATTGTCTACCAGCTGCGTAATTTTTTCATACCCAAAATTATTGTCAATTTCCGTACTGACCTTCATAAAATGAAGATTAACACCGAGTTATGTTGCAAAAGATACGAAAAAGACCCAAAACTATCGTTATCAGAATTATTGTCCGGATGACAATATTCAAATCTGTTCATATGGCCTTCTATGCGAACACGTCTTGAGCATGCGCACTGTTTAGAAACAATAAACAACATGTGGTTCTTGGGCAAAAGAGAAACTGTCAACGCGTGGAAGAAAGCGGACTTTGACGGATTCAGAGATAAAGAGGAATAGAAGTGAAGTATCTTCCAAATGGAACAAATGCAGGATATATGTAGGAGATCAGTTGGACCGTTGCCGTTGGATGGAGCGAACTCAAGGAAGTGCTTGATTATTGTTGATAGGTAAGCCGAGCATGTTGCCTTCTTTTCTCAATCGTTTTTCATATTTTATGAATTTATGATGATGCCTATGATCATTTTCGGTAGATATTGATCAATATATGTAATTTTGCACCTGGCAACAGCAAATTATTGTCAATGAGTAGCATAAAACGGCCGTATTTGCGAGGTAAACAAACATAAATTTTAAGAGGCCAGCAAAGGGGAAATGGGAGTGCAAAAATGATATCAATGGCAATGCAGTTTATTATTATCAAATTAAAAAAAAATATCGAATCAATTCATTTTTAATGCAAGAATTAAAATTGTACATGGCTTAATGAAAACCCTATAAAGTTCTTTTTATTCAAGCAAATTTATTTCTTTGATATACAACATATAATTAGGCTTTTAATTTTATCAAATTTCAACAACTTGGCAGCATGCCCATTCACGTACTGTAGTACGTGTTTCACGTAGAATAAAAGTCATGCACGTATGAATTGAAAGAACCCTACGTGCGTGCACGTAGAGAACCCGTTGCGAGCACTGTATAAAAAATACCTTTTGTTTACAATTCACTTCAAAGTACGTATAATAAAGTTGTTCTGATTAGTTAATTTCGGTAATATTATCCGATCAGAGCGTTCCTTGCATATTTTAAGTGAGATGGTATGTTTTATAGATCGCCCAATTCTATTGGCTCCTTATTTTTTATTTGTTCAATCATAAGAACTGCTACTGTTAAATCCCGTAATCAGAGTTGGCGAAAATCGTCGGACCGGCAGAATAACGGTCGGTCCGATTAATTAATGAACCGTGTCTGTCCCAATGTCCGTCACGAAAATATTACTTTGTGGTCGTCCAGTTGTCGATTGAAATTTATTCACTCCCAGTTTCCACTGCCAATGGCATTAAATTCCGTTTTCAGTTTTATTAAAATGTCAGACAGAGACTTGAAATTTGCTTATTTATTCTGTCAGACCGACACGTTCCTATTTGTAATCGAAACTCCTATACGTAAATGTAAACATCCTTTTAGTAGGAGCGAGCACCTGCAAAATGTGGAACATTAAAACTGAAATATATTACTGAGCACAGAAATAAGTTGACTTCCACACTTCCCAAGTATCAAAGATTGCTTGTGTTTAAATAAATGTTTTGAGATGCTTATATATTGAAGATGACAACAGATTCATATTCTTAACTGAAATTAAAAAATGTAGGTAAACCGGAAACTGACTTTGATGTATAATATTCGGAACGTGATCGGACCATTAGATACGGATTGTTGGCCATATCTGCCTTATCTTTTTAGATAAAAATATGTATACAGAAAAACATTTAATTGAGTTGTTTAATGATCATGACTATATATAGGTAATCTTGCATTCAGTTCTGTATAAAAAACAAAATTTGACAGGTTATATATAACATTACAAAAAAAAAATGGTGGGACAGACACAAAGACCATGGATCAGACAGAACCCCACTTCCTGTCTGACCCAATGTCAGACAGAAAAAAAGTTTTCGCCAACTCTGTGTAATATTTACAAAAAACAGCATGGTGCACGACCTTGTGTGGGGAGAAAATGCAGTTAATTTTCTTTGTACCCCCAAATGAAGAGTTAGAGATTGCACCCCCAAAAATTTTGATGTACCCCCAAAAATGAAGGTAAAAGGGTACATGTACCCCCAGATGAAAAAACCTGTGGGCATGCTGAACTTGGACATGAAACTTAGTTTTGGGAACCAAAAGTATATACCTTACTTTCTGCGAATTATCACTATAATGGAAAATCAGTATGTATTTTTCAAATAAAAGCTTTCTATTTAAAGAAGCTTCATTTCAATTGCACTTTTAGTTTGGATCCTGTAAGTATAATATATAATTATAAACAAGGTTTTGAAGAAATGATATGAATATCCATTGAAATTTTCAAGTTTCAGAACTTTTTTTATATATGACTACAAAATTTTACTGAAAATTTCAGAAATGTCCTAAAATGCATATTTTAGACCATGGCTAAATGAAAATCATTTTCATTTCCTTTATGCAAACAAGTTTATATCATGGGTACTGGAAATACATTACATAAATAAGGTTAAAAGTACTTTTCAATAAGTTTGAACATAACACTTTGTTATGGGAGCCAAAATTATATCTTCCTATCTGTGAATTATCACCATAGTGGAAAATCAGTATGTATCTTTTATATAAAAAGCTTTCCATTTAAATAAGTGTCATTTCAGTAGCATTTTTAGTTTGGATCCTGTAAGTATGATACATAAACAAGGTTTTTAAAAAATAATATGAAGATCCATAGAAATTTGCAAGTTTCAGAAACTTTTCTATATATGTGACTATAAAATTTTACTGAAATGTCCTGAACTGCATATTTTAGACTATGACTAAATGAAAATCGTTTTCAATTTCCTTATGCAAACCAAGTTTATTTCTTGACTATTCTAAAAACATTACATTAACTAGTTTTTTACTACATTTCAACAATTTTGGACATAATTTTTAGTTCAGGGAGCCAAAATTATACTTTACTATCTTAGAATTATCAACATAGACATGATAGAGGGAAATCAATATGTATTTTTCATATAAAGGCTTTCTATTTAAAGAATTGTCATTTGAACTGCTTTTTATCCCCTCGCCAACGAAGTTGCCAAGGGATATAGTAACGTCCGTCCGTCACATCCTTGTGAACACTCTAGAATCAACATCCTTCAATGGATGTTGACCAAACTTGGTACATACTTAGTCCTTAAGAAAATCTGGAACACTATTGATTTTCAAGGTCGTATGTCAAAGATCAAGGTCATAGGCTAAAATTTTTACCGCATAACATCCTTGTGAACACTAGAATCAACATCCTTCAATGGATTTTTGACAAAACTTGGTACATACTTAGTCCTTATGATACCGAAACCTTATTGATTTTCAAGGTCATAGCCTTATAGGTCAAGATAACCGGGTCAAAATTTTACCTCGTAACATCCTTGTGAACACTCTAGAATCAACATCCTTCAATGGATTTTGACCAAACTTGGTACATACTTAGTCCTTAAGAGAATCTGGAACCCTATTGATTTTCAAAGTCAAAGGTCAAGGTCACTGGGTCAAATTTTTAGGCAAGGGGATACACCACGCTTTGCCGTTGTTTAGTTTGGATCTTGTAAGTATGATTTATAAACAAGATTTTTAAGAAATAATGTGAAGATCCATAGCAATTTGCATGTTTCACAGTGTGTGAATTTAACAGTAGACCGATGGCCCATGTCTGTGTTAAAATCATGCAGGAATTTGGAAAATTATCTAAATTTTTTATGCAAATTACTACAAAAACTGGTAATTTCAGACAAATGTGATTTTGTAGTGATTGATATTTGTACTTTTGATTTAGATATTCTGACCAAGGTAATTCTAGAGTAGAAGAAATGAGCAGCCATCACATTTCAACGAAACGGATGAAACTGGAGAAATCGAGTTCATTTGTGAACCCATTTGAGTATGTTCATTTTGTTAAAGATTAGACATATTCTACATTATGTTTATAGGTAACATTGTCAATATTGTTCAACACAGTCACTTGTATAACAGTTTCCTATTAATTATTGTGGCTTGCATAGTGATACTACTAGTAGCTATATTATATAGGGATCATGTTGGCTTCTGCGTCATCGTTACATTTTCATCAATCCACAAGCTGAAATGACCAGTCCTCTTTAGCTACATACGGGAATGAAACCAAACTGGGACAGAATTGACGCACGTCTGGCGCACCAAATTTTTTCCTGGAACTTTGATGTAATTTTGTCTCTTTATATTGGGTTGTGTAGATGTGTGCTGGATACATGTATATAGATTTAATATTATTTTGAAAAACTTTTTCGTTATACAGCTGCACATCAGAACCATATAACAAAATTTGTTTCGATATTATACACATTTTTTTTTCCCCTGGAACTTTGATGTAATTTTGTCTCTTTATATTGGGTTGTGTAGATGTGTGCTGGATACATGTATATAGATTTAATATTATTTTGAAAAGCTTTTTCGTTATACAGCTGCACATCAGAACCATATAACAAAATTTGTTTCGATATTATACACATACACTGTAATAAACAATTATTTTTTATTCTTACAGTCTCTCAATAGATATTACTGAAGAGGGCAGTGATGTTGGTGATGATTCTGACAATGGAGATTTTGAACCTAGCCTCAACTTCACTCTAAGGTTTGTCATGTTAATTTCATATGTTTCAGTTGTAACTTACATACTTGAAATTTTGTCCTAATAACAGAACCATGCATGATCATATGTCATAGGAGCTTTATTATACCCCCGCTCCACTGGAAGGGGGAGGGGGTATACCGTTTTACCTCTGTCCATCCGTTCGTCCCAAGATGTTCATAACATTTTTCTCAGTAATTAGTTATGGCAGCAATCTGATATTTGATCATAGGCTTCAGAAGGGTCAATCGAAAGTCGCAAACCCGCTGTGTTGTCCATGGTCAAGTCCGGTAGAAGTCCATCCGATGAAGGGAAAGACATCAACAACAAATGAAGATCAGGTCTGATTTGGGTAACAGACACCCTGTAACCATTGACCAGCTTGTGATGCCTGCCGTAGAACTTCTTGAGGGATGACCACAACCTAAAATCTGTCTACAAATCACTCAAATCCTTCATAAAGTGGACTTGTAATGATATGTTTAGTTTGTCATTCACTATACATTCGAGATATTCATCTTGAATTGAAAGTTAGGGCTCCATAGATCATAATCTCAATTCTATTGTTTTATTCTTGTGAATTACATTGTATGTATTTTTCTACTTCAGGTGGCAGAGAAGTTACAACAAAAAGACAGCTAGATGGTCTGTGCAGCCTGTTAAAGCTGACAAGTCATATTCCTATGCTCCAAGACTATTAAGGGTCATCATTTGTATGAGACAGCAAGATAATGAAGGAATGAATTAACATGTGCAGTTGGAAGTAGATGATCTCAGAAGAATCTCGGTCCATCTTGCACCAATTCCACAACCTCCAACTCGGGATGATATTGTAGCATCTCAGAAATCCAGATTTGAAGACCAAGACAAAACAATTGACTATATTGTCGCATAAAATAAATTTAGATTGTCACTCTTTGTTTTTCCTGGTCTAACAGTAGTTCTGCACATTTAGAGCAGAAAAGTACCCAAGTCAGGATAATGGCCATTACAAATTGTCCAATGCACAATAATGATGGCACTCAGTGTGTTGGTCTAGTTAGTACAAACCAGGACAACTTTTTAGGACCTCACAAGAAACATCTCTGCCAAGTTTGGTTAAATTCTGTTCGGCTGTTCTCAAGAAGAAGATGAAAATGTTGTTTCCCATAGGGTTTCAATGCAAACTTTGACCTCCGCTGGTGGCCATTTTGAATTTTCAAATGGTGCAAACAGTAACAACACATGTTAAAGACATTCATAGGAACATATATACCAGATTTCAATTCAATCCCTTCAGCGGTTCTTGAGAATAAGTTTCTTGAAAAATCGACCAATCAGAATTTTCAAAGTCACATGGTGGCTATGTTTTTTGACTAATCTGCACAAAAGTAACAACTCTTGTGTAGGACCTCATAGAAAACATCTCTGCCAAGTTTGGTTTTGAATTATATAAAAGACTGTCAGTCCATTTTAGAAGAAATTGTCAGTGCTGATAGAACAAACAATAATAAGATGGCAAAACTTTCAAATTAAATTTACAATTCCAACTGACCAACTTGTGAAATTAACAACTCATTAGGGTTGATTTATTTTTATTTTTTTTTTTTTTTTTGGTGTTTTAATGCCACTTTCAGCAATATTTCAGCTATATCATGGTGACCAGTTTTAGTGGTGGAGGAAGCCAGAGTACCCGGACAACCACCGACCATAGGGAAGCAAGTGGTAAACTTTATCATGGGTATATGGGATAAAATACAAAATATTTCACCCTTGTATTGTCCATATAGATCAGGATACTTGTCCCTAATTTTCCAAGTACAACAGTTTGGGATCACACGTCTGACCCCAGCTCCAAGTCGGCTATGTGCCCAAATGGTATACTGGCGGTAGGCTGCATACCTATTGGATCTGTTGTAATCTCATCATGAGGCATTACTACAAGTTCCTCTCGAAACATTCTAGCAACCCCCAACACTGCCTCATCAAGGACAATCCGATCAAAGTCCTGTAATAAAGACAAGAGATTTAATAAAAACAGTAAAGACAGATGGTTATACATTCATCTAGAAAAATGAGCTCTATTTAAAAAAGAAATATAATTCATTATAAGTGAAATAGTTTGCACAAATTCAGTTTAGAGAAATAAAAAAAAGTCTTATTTTGGAAGGAAAGATTTTCTCGTGGGACTTTCTTATGACCACAGTTTTATTTCGTTTTTTGTTGGTATATGGGAGAACCATTTTGGTCTTGCAATTTTTTTTTATCAATTTACCCCTCAAGCTATTCAATTTTAATTTTATGTTTTTTTTCCTAAAAATTATTTTGATTTCTGAATCTTGAAGAAAAAAATTTGGCTGGACAGGAGAAAAAAATATATTCTGACTTGACATTTTCACAGTATAATCATATACTTGCCATTTTCACAGTATAATCATATACAAAATTTTGAAGAAAAAAAATTATTCCAGCACTTCGCCAATCTAATTAAAATTAGATCTACGCGCTTGCTCCCTATTTTAGATCTAATTATACCCCCGGTCCCCGAAGGGGGAGGGGGGTATACTGTTTTACGTCCGTCCGTCCTTCCAAAATATTTTTCGTCACATTTTTCTCAGCAACTATTGATGGCAGAAATCTGATATTTGGTCACAAGCTTCACATAGGTATGCCATATCGTGGGAAGCGTTTTTGGAACCATCAGATTCCTACTTCCTGTTTGCCGACATAGTTGGTTTTTATCCACATTGAACATATATGCACATTTTTCTCAACAACTATTGATGGCAGAAATCTGGTATTTGGTCACAAGCTTCATATAGGTACCCCATATCATGGGAAGTGGCAGGGGTATCATAAGTGAGCATTAGATCACAGTTCACCTTGTTTTAATTAGATTGGCACTTCGCCGGAAAATAAGAAAATATGATTTCTGTGGCGTCTGAAAAAAACATTTCTACGGCGAAAAAACGTGACATAGCCCCCCCCCCCCCCCCCCCCCCTTCAAGGTAAATGGTCAGTCCCATATTATTTTGCAGCAACTGTCTTGTGGAACTAGATAACTAGATACAATACAATACAATATTTTTTATTCCAATTAGGGTCCCTCAAGGGGCAATAACAAATATACATTCATAATTATATCAACAGTTACAACAATACAGAATGGAGATATATGTTTTTAAACAAGACAATTCTTAACTATTTAAATGATATGTTACAAAAAATATATAAATAAATAAATAAATAGGCCGTGTTCGGCAGCACGACCCGAGGAGAGGCAATGAGTAATGTATAGTTGCAGTGTATCATATGGTTGAAGAATGAACTACATGTATGCGATTACTTAGCTGGAGGAGACACCAGGGGACGATGCTTAAGAATTGTGTTTTGATTCTCCCCGTGTCTGATCCAGCAAAGCAAGCGGTTCAAGTAGTAAAACATCATGTGTTTGATGAAAGGACTGTGATTACTTAGCTGGAGGAGACACCAGGGGACGGTGCTTAAGAATCGCATTTCGATTCTCCCCGTGTCTGATCCAGGAAAGCAAGCAGTTCAAGTAATAAACTAAAATGGGAATAAATAGATGTATCGTTTATCTGCAACAGACACCAAGGGACAGTGCTTCAGGAAATGTATTGCATCTACTAAGATTAGCAATGAGCATTCCTCCTCGTGTCTAGTGCAGACAAACAATAATATATTTTAGGCATTAATATGTAGATTTTGTTAATAAAATTGAAGCAGTGTTATTCAGTTATTTAAATTATCTGCAGTATTTATAAATAAAGTGACACAACTCTTTCAAAACTGATACTTCTTCACAGGTCATTAACCAGTAAAATTTTTCTCGAGGTATTTGACAACTATTTTACCTATTTTGTTCCTGTATTTAAATACTGTTACAGTGACAGCCGGAACCTTTGAACCGTAATGAGAGCGGGAGGTTTGGCGCCTTAAAATCTGATTCAACCCACCATTTCTTTAGAAATGCCTGTACCAAGTCAGGGTCATTACGGTTTTCACAGTTTTCCGGTTGTTGACTGATTTTGTCTGTTTATATAATTATGAGTTTTGACTTTCCCTTTATAAGATTGTTCGGAGTTCGGTAATTTTGTTATTACCTTTATTTATCTACCAGTCTCAATATGTAGACGATGTGCTGAGATTCTTAGATTAGTTAAACATCTCCTATGCTCAAAATTACCGATAACAGATAGATAATTTTCAAACCCAAAATGTACTTTGAATGTGGTGTAAGTGCGAAGCTTCCCTTCTGAGTATTGTTTCATCTGATTTTTCCATAGTTCCAAAAAGCCCTCTTTGATTTGTCTATTGAGGCTGTTTTTTGAAATTTTCTTTCCTTTCAATTGACTAATTGTTGGAAAATTTTGAAGTATACGTTGGAGAGATCCGTACCATGATGATTTGTTTTGATTATATAGTTGTTTTGATTGTTCATAAGCATTTTGTAGTAAAGGAAATTTTTCTAGATATTCAAGGCGGTTCCAATAGTGGAGAATACTTTTTATAATATCGTAATAGAGTGGGAAACGACCAAGTTCTGACAAAACAGCAAAGTTGGTGGTTTTTTTATGAACACCTAAAATAAATTTACAAAATTTAGTATGTAATTTTTCACCAATGAGATTTGAGTAAATTCTGTCCGGAGATACAGTTCCATTTCTAAATCTAGCTGTATTTGAGTTAAAAGTGCCCCATATTTCACAGCCATAAAGTACAATGGGCTTGATTGTGTGATCAAATATATGTATACTAGTTTTTGGTTTTGGGTTTAGTGAGAGAAAATCTTTCTGAAGTTTAAAATATGCTTTCAAACTTTTCTTATAAAGTTCAGCCTGAGCATAGGAGAAAGTCCCAGAAGCACTAAAATACACACCTAAGTATTTGCAGTGTTGTACACATTCAAGTTCACATGCTTTGTACTTAAATTTATGACGTAGGTGCCTGCCTGCCTTGTTGAAGACCAATATTTTGGTTTTAGTTGGGTTAACTGTCAAACACCAATCATTACAATAACTATCAAGGATATCAAGTTTTGCTTGGAGGCCTTCTGCAGTAGAAGATAACAGAATTATATCATCTGCATACATAAGGCAGTGGATAGGCTTATCATTTAATTGTATCGGATCTGGGCAGTTCCTGATGTAATCTGGGAAATCATTTATAAATATCTTAAATAAGTTGGGGCTTAGATTGTCGCCTTGTTTTACCCCAACTTTAATAGGAAAGAAATCTGTTATACCATTTGAAACTTTAACACAAGATTTGCTAATTTCATACATTCTACTTATTATATTATAGAATAGGGAGCCTACCCCAGCGTGTAGTAATTTGATTTTGATACCGGTGTGAATGACAGTGTCAAATGCCTTTTGAAAATCTACAAAGCAGGCAAACACTCTACCATCTTTAGAGTTACAATATGTATCAATTATACATTTCAATATAAACAAGTGATCAGTTGTTCTGGCTTTCCTTGTAAATCCAACCTGACATGTATCAATAATTTGATGTTTTTCTAAAAACATATCTAGTCTGTTATCTAGGATAGAATTGAAGAGTTTTCCTAGTGCACTTGTAACTGAAATACCCCTATAATTGTTAGGATCCGAGATGTCACCTGCTTTATGAATAGGTGTAATATATCCAACAGCCCAATTTTTTGGATAATTTCCACTGAATAGACAAGAGTTGAAGAGTTTTTCGATGCTGGGCAATAATTCATTTTGAGCACATTTCAACATATTAGTGGAAATGTTATCTAGTCCAGGTGATTTTCCACATTTTAACTTAGAAATGGCCTTTGAAATTTCAGCTTTACTGATGTGCATGTCCAGCTCATTAAAAGTTGTTGGTTTTTCTAACATGTCAAGCTGGATCTCAAGGTTTTTCAACCGCTCTTTAAATTCATCCTTCACTTGATTCAATTTTTCAAAGTGAGACACCCAGGAGGGTGGGTCAACAACAGAGCCCCTCTGATCTTTCTCTTTCTGTTGTCTAAGGTCATTTATAAGATTCCAATAGAGTTTTGGATTATTATCATGTAGTGAGTCAAGTTGATTGATTAAAGTTTGTTTATATTGTCTATGCTTAAATTTTCGCAATTTGTTATATTCTCTCTGAAGTTTGTAATAATGGTTTTTGACATAATTGTCTCGAGGAAATTTTGAATAAATTTTACCATAATTAATCAAATTCAATCTAGATTTTTTCAAGTCTTTATCAAACCATTTTTTGTTTTTTGGGGAATCTTTTTTATATACCTTGCACCTGTTTAAAGAGGATTTTGCTGCAGAAAATAGAATTTCAGAGAGCTCTGCTGCCGCACCATCCACTGAAATCTCTGTTCCTTCAATAGTATTTGAATTGAAATTTTTGAGTTTACTTTGTAATTCTGTGGAGCACAATGCAAACCGGAATTTTTCAGATGATTCTTCAGACCAAATAAAATTTGGAGATATGGGCTGTACAAATGTGTTATCGGTTTTTTTGTTGGGATACAAATTTAGCTGACATTGTCTATTCCAACTTGCAGTGTGCATCAGAAAGAGTGGGAATAAAGTTGGTTACTTTAAAATATAGAACTTGGTCCAGGATACCCTCCGACACCATAACGTAATCCACCACACTGGCTCCATTTGGAGTATAACATGTGTAGTGGCCAAGCATATCCCCAAGGACCCGACCATTGAGGACCCTGATTTGGTGACTTATACATAGATCAAGTAGGTCTTTGCCTCGAGTATCAAGTGTTATATCTGGACTACTTCTTTTCAGCAAATTTCTGTCAATTGGATAGTTGTATGTAGGAGAGTAACTATTGTCATCATTTACTATAAAATCTGGCGCTGAAGCAGTTCTAGCATTAAAATCTCCACAAAGGAGTATGTTACCTGACATTTTATAGGTACTTATGTCTTTTTCAATACAATCAAGAATATCCATGTCAAGTCCTTGGGTATATGCCGAGCCACTAGGTGGGTAATACACTAAGCATATATACAAGTCATCTGAAAAACCAAAAAAATCTCTTTCTAATTTAACCCATTGAAATTCAGGGCTTGTATTTTTTAAGATTCTTACATATGGTTTAATTTCATTTTTCCTTAAAATTGCTAATCCACCAAAGTGACGGTTATTTTTCTTTGATATAGACCTGCATATCCCATGGTAATGAAAAGGGCCAATGGTGTGAATATCTGTATTGTATCCGACATGTGTTTCTGCCAGGAAAACAAGATCATATTTTTCTATCTCTTTCAAAAAAATGGGGTCAGATGTTTTGTCATTGCTCTTGGACTTTAAACCTCCAGTGTTCCAAAAACACATTTTAATTGAGGTGTTTATACTGGTTTTTATTGTCATTTTTCAAATAAAAATAAAATAAAATATGTATTTGATGACAAATGTAAAATATAGTAAATAGGGGTGGAGTCGAAATTAAAAAAACAAAAACAAAAACAAAAATTATCGAAAGATGAATTCCATCTGGCTGCAAGAGATCCTTGTTTGGAATTCCATTCACTAACATATTAGGATGTTCTGTGAAGAAGATGTTATCTACTCCTAAAAATTTCTGCCTTAGTAGAACATTAATGATTTGAGCAGAAGTTGAGTTATTTAGTGTATCGCATCTGGGCGTCGTGAAAGAAATTACCACTTTAACCAGGGGCCATTTTGCACAAATAGTTGTAACAAGAAGTAAGGTCTCTTTTTTTTCTAATCCAGCCCAAATTCCTCTGAAACATTCCAGTCAATTAACAAATAAAACAACACTGGCTACGTCATTCGTTTTCATCAGACATGTATTTCACTATGTATGTCTCTGTTTTCATATTGTCGGTAAACTGGCTAAAATAAATTAATTTAACACGTGTATCAAAATCTCGGGAAACAACTTCATAACTTATAAGAAGAATAAAACTAATTTAGTTATTTTTAACCCCGGCAAAAATTTCCGATCGAAAATACGTAGTTGAGCTTGTCCCCATAGGGTGCCTCCTGGCATGTTTTCAATGGTTATCGTGGAAATATCGGCTGAATCTGTTAAGGCATGTAGTTTTCATCAAAGAAAATCTATTCCTGATACAGAAATTATTTATTCTACGTCTTTTAGATACAATCGATTCGCAAATAGCTTTTTTCCTCAACTTTTATAGAAACTTACCTCAATATCCATGCTGCAGCATCCGGGCTACTGACATAAAAATAGATAAATAAATAGAGTTGGCCTCGCCCAGGTCAGTGCATAATTAATTCGCTTCCGGTAACGATGGTCAGCTTTATTAGTCGAAAAAACAACGTTTCGGAGCGTATTCATCAATAATTCGGTGTTTAATCTTCATTTTATGAAGGTCAGTACGGAAATCGACAATAATTTTGGGTATGAAAAAATTACGCAGCTGGTAGACAATATCCCTTTAAAGGTAAAAGAATAACATTTTTGTTTCATAAGAATAATTCTATTTTTGACCAATTGTAACAGTTTTGTAACCGTGTTATGTTTCTATTTATAGTCGGTATAATACATGTCTGTTAACATATCATGCAGGTATGGCAAGTTACACGTTATCAATATATTGGAAAACATAATAACAATGCCTACGTGAGTATTCAACACGCACACGCAAAAAAAAAGTTTCCCCAAGGATATGAATTAGCTGACAAATAATGTCATGAAATATAATTAAATGGACAAATTATTGCATGAAGTTTTGTTGTCATTATATTTCACATCACGACTGAGCTGATCGGGAAAACTATAATCTAAAAAAGAGTAAATTACATCTGGATATTAATACGATCCTGATTAGACTTGCAAATCCTCGTCTGAATTCAAAGTTAGGAATATGCACTGAAACTAGTTGTTAAAGACGTAGAGCCTAAATTCAGTGTCAACAGTATCCTCTACAGTAATAGCCCACAACCAACAGACTATATATTATTCACTGGACTTTTGTGTCGTGTATTTGTCTGTTAGGTTATTGAATTACCTCTTTCTACGATTCTGATATTTGTTTTTGGAATGGTATTTTTTGTTTTCCATTTTAGTTGAAGCCAATACGTTGTTGGTTTTTTTTTTAAATTGGTTTGCTTATATTTATTTGTTTGATCATTGAAGATCGATGTATACGTATTAAGATTCCGTTGACCCGTTTAACCCCGTCACAGTTTGTGCTGGTCCTAAATCAGAAACGTGATTTCTTTCGGCTCCTGATTTATTTTCTTGAAATAGTTTTTCTTTCTGTGTGAGTTTGATATTGGTAGTTCGTGTTGTTGGTTGCTTTTATTGTTTAATATCGATATTCGACTTCGTGTTTTCTGTACCATGTGTATCTTCGTCGAGTCATCTACAAGAATATTATGAAATACTGAAATAACAAAAAAAAGTGAAACAAACGCTTCCTTACTATATATTTTTATTTATTTTCTTAGTCACAATGGACATTTTGCTTTTTTTATTTTTGAGTTTTTCAGTATCTAAATTTTCCTATTCTTTGTTTGTGATCAAATATACAATTAACGCATAGTAAACATATTTTCTAGAAGTATATATATATCTGAAAGTTGTCGTCTGCCTGTCTATACAACAAAAGCTACTTATTCACAGAAAACACTCCCAATTTATTTAAATTAAAAGGTGAACTATAAATAAAGAAGATATATACACATCATATTAGTTCCAAGTTTTTTTTTACGTTTTAAACCTCTGGTAAATTGATTCATGTTTTAGTTAACAATTTATTTAAATATATTTAATACTGAATAGATAAATTACTTACACGTCCCTGCACCACTAGATCTGAATCTGTCGAGCCTACAAGGTTACACACAGACATTAGGAACAAAGTCCAATTTGAAAAGCTACTAGTGTATTGTCATAATAAGGTGACGGTAACGCGTTGTCACATTCATTAGGCAAAAAACAAAAGCAAACAAAATCAACAAGCATACAAACAAGCAAAGCAACATTTGAGAGAGAAAGCAAAACAACAGTCGGGAACAGTCACATTTATAGGCCATTTTGGGAAATAAATAAATGTTCATACTGAAGTAGGATGGACTATTTTTTACATTGACTATACCCATATTTTGGTTTGATCATGAAATATTAGGATGGGAAATTTTGCAACAAATGATTGCCAAATACAGTATATTGCCTATACATGTATATCGATCATGTGTCGACCCAAGAAGTTAGAGTTACTGTATATATCATGTGTACTTAAAACGCATCACCCAAGTAGATATAAATACATTTGTACAATAACACCCCCAGCAATGCTATTGTAAATGCGGCCTCTAATTTCAGTTACATGCCGCTATTAGTGGGGTTCGTGTTACTCGATCTTTGGTTTTATATGTATGTTTTGTAGATCGTTGTTTGTCCTTTTGTACTTTTTCTTTTGGCCATTGTGTTGTCTGTTCTACTTCGATATACGAACTCTGATTACCCCTTTGGTATCTTTAAGCTCTTCTTACAGGACGATGTTTGTGCAGTTCTTTTCATGAACGAGCTTGTAAGAATTTGACCAATGTTGTAATAGGAAAATTAGGTAAACTCGTTCACAAACAAAACTGTTCTCACGGCTTTTTATTTTATTTGATAAATTATAGCATCATTATTGTACAAGTTAGATACAAAACTATTGAAACAAAAGAAATTGCCCGTATGGGATATAACATGTTTCTTTTTCCGCATGAGTACTGCAGGCGAAGGCCGAGGTGCGTAATTTATAACAAAAAAAAACAAACACAAAAATCAATTAGGATGAACTGTTTTAGATACCTAAAACTTATGTCTCCCCTTAATGCGACCATCTGTACAACAACCTATCTCGAAAGACAAAAATGTAATGGCCCGGGCAAGAAAATACTATTTAAAAAACAATTATTTGACCTTGAGGTCAATGGTCAAGATCCCACGAAGGTCATTACGGTATGCGACACACCGCCTTATGGTCATGCACCCACATACCAAATATCATTGACATATCTCGAAAGACAAAAATGTTATGGCCCAGACAAGAAAATACTATTTAAAAAACAATTATTTGACCTTGAGGTCAAAGGTCAAGGTCCCACGAAGGTCATTACGGTATGTGACACACCGCCTTATGGTCATGCACCAATACCAAATAAATACTATTTAAAAAACAATTATTTGACCTTGAGGTCAAAGGTCAAGGTCCCACGAAGGTCATTACGGTATGCGACACACCGCCTTATGGTCATGCACCAATACCAAATAAATACTATTTAAAAAACAATTATTTGACCTTGAGGTCAAAGGTCAAGGTCCCATGAAAGTCATTACGGTATGCGACACACCGCCTTATGGTCATGCACCCACATACCAAATATCATTGACCTATCTCGAAAGACAAAAAATGTTATGGCCCGGACCAAAAAATACTATTTAAAAAACAATTATTTGACCTTGAGGTCAAAGGTCAAGGTCCCACGAAGGTCATTACGGTACGCGACACACCGCCTTATGGTCATGCACCCACATACCAAATATCATTGACCTATCAGGAAAGACAAAAAAGTTATGGTCCGGACAAGTTTCGCTGAGAAGAAGAAGAAGAAGCGGAAGCGGAAGAAAAAATCAGACTAAAACAATATGTCTCCCTTCGTTCGAAGGGGAGACATAATTAGCATCAATGCCTTCACCTGAGTACGAATGCGGAAAAACAAACCCGTTACATCCAATACGGGAGACTTCTTTTGTTTCAATGGTACTGTATCTTATACTTGAGTTATTCTGCGGGTTAACGTAACGTGTTGTAGCGAATTCGCATGAAATTCACCTAGACATATGAAGACAAGAACACACCGTAAATTTTCTAAGCGAAAGGGATTTAATATATCCAATGAGCTCCCTGTGCCGTCGTGATCGTATGGTATTTGGATTTACAACTACCTATGCAATCAGTACCTATCACCACTAACTTTGTGAGTTCGAATCCCACTCAGGCGACACAACATTATGTGCTAGTTTGTCAGTGACTTGCGATAGTTCGGTGGTTTCTCCTGGTACTCCGGTTTCCTCCACCAGTAAAACTGACCACCACGATATTGCTGAAATATTGTTGAAAGTGGCGTTAAACACAATAAGTCCAAACCCAATGAGATCCCATATCAAATTATATGACAAAAGTAATTTTCTAGAAGTCTTGCAGGATTAAAATCGTCTTTATAGTACAGTATAGGGTCTGAAATAAAGAGCATAACTTATATGCTATAACAAGTGTGAAAAGGTCCCTAGCCTGCAGTTGAGCGGATTTCCTTACTTCTATCAATAAGTGCTACATCTTGGCACCTTTGTCGCTTGGTGTATAGAATTTCATTTCCCCGATAAAGTGTTGTCAGCAAGAAAACAAAATACGGACGATGTAGTCTTACAAATACCATTATCATTGTGCTTCGTCTTGAACGGAGAAGCAACAAATATCAATTTCATAGTCAGTTTGCTTTGACCTGACCGGGACTCGAATACATGGTCTAGCGAGCACGCAAACCATTACACCATGAGCGTACTTGCTGAAAGTTATTATAGTAACGATGATCGTGTGCACTAAGAAAAGTATGAAGCCGCAAACCAAATGACAGACAGAACAATGACCAAAAGAAAGAGGACAAAAGGACAAACAACGACCCACAAAACTTCACTCAGAAAACCAAAGATCATGTGCTCCGGAACGACACGAACATAATCTGATATGGAAATCGTGTTGGACACCAGTATACGTAAATAAATAAACATAACATAAATAAAACATGAACCCCCTACAAAACACATATGGGAGTCAAGACGAATCGAACATCGTTTTACGTGGAAATCGTAGCGGACATCACAACACGGAACTGAAAACGCGAAGTCATGTAATTTGACATCATGCAATACACGAACCCCACTAAGACTAGTAAAAAACGGAGGCAAACTCAGGTGCTCCGGAAGGATAGGTAGTTCCTACTCCACAAGTGGCGCCTGTCGTGTTACACTTGTAAACCCTGTTATATGTCGTGAATGAGGAAAGGACCGGATTGTAATTACGATTAACGGAGTATATCCGTGGTCATTTGTGACACAGATACTCCGTTATTAGGTCTAGATATCACTACTTAACGCAACTAAATTAGATATCTGTTTTTATTTGAAATCTAAGAAGCATTGTTTTTAAAGAAAAAGAAATGAAAGTAACGGCAAACATATAATGTAAGTGCAGAGTCTCTAGGGTTAGAAACCATTCGAAATACACAACCTTGCACGAACATTGGTGTATTCCAGTCCTTATGTGTATAATTTAAGTGCATAGTCTCTAGAGTTAAACCTATTCGAAAAACACAACCGCACGAATTTTTGTGTATTCTAGTCCTGGTGGTGTTATCGTGAATAGAGAGTGAGCGAGTGATTGTTGTTTAATGCCAAGTGAGGAATATTGCAGCTATCACAGCGAGAACAAGTAACATTTCAATGAGATGATAATCATATACACAGTGCTAGCTCATTGAAACATCAGTCCGTCGGTAGACATGTCGTTCCACTCTGATAAATTATCCTGATTCCGAGTCAACCAATCTTTGCTCTTGCTCCGGGCCTCAACCTCAATGATGTGTGGTGAGCGGAGAACAGATATGACAGCAATACAAGTTTGATAGTTTTTGGTTTGACACGAATCCACGATCAACCCATTACCACATTACCCCATGATTCCACGAGAGTCAAAAAGGGACATATTGCTTTAACTCCCTAAAATGTCTGATCAAACTACTGTATAGTGATAAGCGAATCTTCCAGCACGTTATATCATTGTTTTCAGCAATTGTTTTTATATTTCAAATGGGGGTGTTCTTATTGTTAATTAAGAAAAAAATATAATTTTTTCAATAAAAAATAATGATATCCTTCAGGTTTTTTTTCAGTAAAACTTATTTTTTAAATAAGAATAAAATATCCCTTTTCAATAAATATATTTATTTTTTTAATGAAAAAAATATATACTATACTACTTTCCTCTAGAAGTCTGTGATATTGTTATTTGTCAAATTTAAATCGATTCCTTTGATATAAAAACTGGTACTGGTTGATCAAAATTTATTGAATGTTTAATCCGGCTTGTTACTATCGACTGTTAACTTGGTTATTGAATACACTATAGTTGTGCTGAATTTAATCCGTTTTTTTTCTTCTTATTACATCTGAATTACTACTTAATACAACAGGGGCGTAGGATCGATGGGGGGGGGGGGGGGGGGGGGGGGCGCACTTACCCCTCACCCACACTTTTTGGCAACATGGGAGGACAAAAGAAAATTGTAGTTATAGTTTGAAGCCAAATAACATTTTTGTTGATGGTCAGTTTTAACCCCCCACCCCCCACGTTTCGGTTCACGCCGGCTGTACAAGTAATCTATCGAGAGGAAATTCAGTAAGAGCTTAAAATCAGTGATATAATAAATTATAAATATCAGAAAATGGACCACTATCCGCTTTTGTATAATTATTTCTTGACATTCAGAAATCCAACCCCCACGATATAACTGAAATATTGTTGAAAGTGGTGTTAAACCCCATAAACCTAATAATAAACCAAACAAACCAGATAAAAATATATTTTGGTACTTAGTCAAATTTGTATGGGACGACATAAAACATGGAGTAATCAATGGTGTGTACAGAAAAGGCTTAAAACAACAGCGTAATTCAAGAAAGGAAAGAAGAATATCAAAATTTATCAATAACTATTAACCTTTTGTGTTACAACGAAAGAAATGAACAAGGTTCATTACCTTTAGCAGTTGAACTGTAATAATAAACAAACAAATATGGCCGCATGTGTAGGCCTACGTGACATATCCAACGAATGCCAGCTATGCGGCGAAATGAATAACTTAATGTTATGTGGAGGATGTAAAAGAACATGGTACTGTAGTAGAGAACACCAAAAATACGATTGGAAGCATCACAAAAAGAAATGTAAGAAGCAAAGACAACAAACAAATGATGTCGCAGAATCGGGTCAAGTTACTATTAATAGTAACGGAATGTCAATAACGGAGAACCCACCACGTGGGGATGGAATACGTGACAGTGAGGATGTATATCCGAAAGTTGTTGACGATGACAAAATCATGAATCAATCGAAAACAACTGATCTGACATTAGCTGCAGGAAATGTTTCTAAATTGGAAGGGTTAAAATTGGATGAAGTAAAAAATGATATGTCATATAATGCACTCGAAGAATCACACAGTAAACTAGCAAAGGAATATTTTATACAATCGGGTATTTCAGAGTTAAAACCTTACACATCAGAATCTCTTATGAAAAACATTGCTTTACATTCTAGTGATTGCTCTAAAAACAAAATGCCTCCAACAACGGAAGAACAATATGACACCAGTAAGACATATTTCTCTGTACTAGAACATCGAAATAGTATGCTTGCAGATTATGCCTGTAATTGTTTGAATCGGTATGGCGTGTGTGTTATTGATAATTTTCTTGGTAACAGTAAAGGACTGGAAATTCTTGATCAAGTTCGAGATATGCATAGTGCTGGAATATTTAAAAAAGGACAACTTATGAGTGCATCTGGTACTTCAAATTTAAATCATGTTCGTGGAGATGTATTAACTTGGGTTGACGGTAGTCAAGATGGATGTGAAGACATTGGTTTTCTCATCTCTTCAATGGATGCAGTTGTATTAAAATGTGGAGGAAACTTAAAACATTGTAATATCAACGGAAGGACAAAGGTAAAGCAATATAACAAAACTTGTCCTTTGATATACATTGTACATTGTAATGGGGTAAACAATTAATATTGGTTGTTGGTTTGGCCAGCTCTAGTCACAGGGGCTAGGTGCGTCCGAAAAAAAAACACAAAAAAAAACTATATAATACTACAAGGGGGCAAACTCACTTGCTTCCAATTTTTTTAAGTCGTCGTGTTAAATTGATCGTAACTTCGGAATGCCTTAATATTTTCAAAAAATGTTTCCACCAGTCGAAAGTCAAGTAATTTTCCTTTCCAAAGAGACCCCAATTGTTAGTGTAGGCCTCCGAACTGCTGAGGTATCATACACGAACCAAAACAAAACGGCGTGAAAATCCGAAGTCGTACAAATGCTGGGATGACCACTTCCCATCTGTGTACAGACTTTCCCATGCGTAATCGAGTCATTTTGACTAGCTAAATACTTTCATCCATTCAAATTATGATAAAATTTCTTACCTTATGCTAATTTATATGTCCTTTAAGTCTGTTTTTGAAAGAAATCCCATTTGCATCCTTGACAAACGCCATAGATGTGAAAATTGAGAGAGTTCTAACGGGCTTTTTGATTGACTGAAAATCTGAAAAACATTTTTTGAAAATATTAAGGCGTTCCGAAGTTACGATCAATTTAACACGACGACTTAAAAAAATGGGAGCAAGTGAGTTCGCCCCCTTGTAGTATTATATAGTATTTTTATTTTTATTTTTTTTTTCGGACGCACCTAGCCCCTGTGGCTCTAGTCCTATAATATAAGACTCTGTACATTTCCAATCGTTTACTAATACTTTTAACGTTTTTTTGGGGGAAAAAAGTTTAAAGTAAACGATTGGAAACATACAGAGTGTTATATTGAAAGACTAGGACAGGTCATGAAATCAGAAACTTTACTTATTAATTCTTCAACTATATCGGATCATACTGGTACTTCCTTGACAATTCTGTTTAGAAAATATGCAAATAATCCATGTCCTGCTATTGTTTTAGAACACAATAACGACTAATTGAAGTCTCTTGTTGAATCAAATTATGAATCTAAAATTAGTGATAAAAAAAAAGCCAAAAATTCACTCAAAATCACTTTTATTAATTCGTTTGAACCACAAATAGATTTATAAATATAAAATAATAATTTTTTCAATTTTCATGACATGAGGATATGAAAATTTATTTGTGTCTTATCCTGATCCAGCAAATAATTGCTTTAAAACACCCAGCCCATAGGATTGTCATGGTTCAATTTATGATAAACTTCTAAAATTTAAACTCTGTTATCATGGATCGTACATTATTCAAAATTTCATGTTCTTTCCGTAGAAGTAGCAATTGTTGTTTTTAAAATTTTTAAGTGATCGTGATATACAATGTATGACTACAATAGTTACACAATGGTACTACATGTATATGGGCGACTGCAATAGCAAATAATTGCTGTAAAACACCCAGCACGTGAGATTGTCATGGTTAAATTTATGATAAACTTCATTGATCTTACATTATTGCCATAATTGGGGTCAAAATTTCATGTTCTTTCCGTAGAAGTAGCAATTGGTTTTTAATTTTTTTTTAAATGATCATGATACATATGTATATGAATGACTGCAATAGTTACACAATGGTATTATAATTAATATGGGTCTCAGACCTGTTAACCTCTGGGAACTGCTAGGGGGGAGATCTCCCACCTACCAACTCTTCTAAGGGGGAGATTTTGTGCGTCGCCTTTAAACGCACAAAATTGTACCTTGTAGTTGCATACATGTGATAGAGTTGCTATGCTACAACTGGAGATTTGTAAATTTTTGGCTGGAGATTTGGTCTTGTAACTGGAGATTTTTTATCGACACGTATTTGGTGCATGTTTTTATTGTTAATTGATGTTTTCTTTTTGTTTGTTTCAGTATTGAACCAACTGCATCCCATTTCAATATATATTGTTTACATTTCTGTCTTATTAGTAGTGTTTCATATGATGAATGAAGGATAAAAACTGTATTTATAATTTATTCATAATCATTCATAATCATAAGGTTATAACAAAGCAATAAAAATGAAGACAGAATGCTCTGAACAATAAAGTCATAGAGCACTAAAATTAAAAAGTCACTTTGCTGCTGGTGCGTTGGGTGATAGCATATACGTTTTGGCATTTTTGTGGTTTATCAATTCCATCCTGGAACTTAGTCCTTAAATGATACTTTGATCGGCTTTGGTCCCAAACAAGCCATAACAACTCAATCCGAGATGAATTCATTGCACGTTTGATCGAAATAAGAAGTTTTCCTCGGCATCAAAGGTTGTCCGACTCCTGTTTGCACAACGGTTAATAACTATTTTTAATTGCCGCTATCACACTTCTAATCATCTAAGCGTGTGCCACAAACCCACTTCCTTATCCCCAATTAACTGTCAATCAGTGGATAATTGTTGTATAATCATCAACACCTTAATTAATCTCCAGGACCCAATTTACCTGTAAAGGTGTCAAACAGATCAATAACCGGATATCATTTACATTCGTATCTCTCTGCGTTTTTCACCAGCGCGGGAGTTCCAAATGGGGAATTTCCAGAAATATTGATTACAAAATGTAGGTCAAGATTTTATTGTACTTGATTTTTTTTGTTGGGGGGATATCGTGCGGGAGGAAAAGGTGTGTGCGGGTTGATTTACTGCAATAACTTTAATGAAAAGAAGTTTAACAGTGATGGTCAGGAATTCCACCAATACTGTGTATTACATCAACAAAGTGAACAACCCCCTGTCACTTCAAATCATTGAACTTTAAAAAGACAACATTTGCTATTGGAAATCCAGATCCTAGATTCACAGTATAGGAACCTGTGCACCTGAAATCTCTTATTGACGTGCTCTTCTGTAAACTGCATTACGGTTTTGGTGGAAATCGACTGCCCATACTTTCAAAGCAGGGAAATTTTTCGGAATTTATTATCGACAGATACGATGTATCTGTGTAAAAAGGTTACAGAATGTACATAATTCATTACTCTAACGGACGCTAAAGTTTATTTGGATAAAATAACGCAACAAATTAAGAATGTGGTATCAAACGTTTGTTGTTAGTAATGTTACTACCAGAAAAGATAAAAATTCAATTTCTTTATGCCTAAGCTAGATGACTTCCAATTTAGACTGTATTTGCACGGATAGTTTTGGATGTGAGAAGCCTTCTTTTTACAAAGAAGCGATAAAGAAAAAATAATTTTTCCTACTAAAAAATTGGATTGAAAAAATGAGTGTGCTGTTTGCTGTAGCTGTGTAAGTCTGTTTGACGTCGCATTTGAAAACGGTCTGTAACCTGATTGACGTGCTAAATTTGTATTTATTAACAATCGACTAACATTTATGCTTTATTACTCTTACATGTACATTTCAAACAAAACGGAAATCAGTGTACTAGGTGATTATGCCATATGCATATAAGATTGATTTTTAATGGCATATTTTATCTTTTGTAGCAAAATGGAGAGCAGGTACATATGCTATTATTGCAATGAAAAATTCAATTTATTCAAAGACATATTCAACCACCTCATTGAGAAACATAATGCAGAAACATTTAAGATTAAGAAATTAAAATTTTGTGAAAAGGAAGGTGTTTTAGGATATACAACAGTAAACGACAAATTTAAACCTTTAGATGATATTCTTTCTGGAAAGAATGTCATATTGGCAAACGGGTGAAACACAATCAAGGGAACAGTAGTGTTGCACTTGGGGGTATAAAATAAAGGTCTCTGAATTGTCACCAAAGATTGTTTTCTGTTTTGTACTATCCATAAAGTTTAAGAAACTTAAACGTTATGTAGATTGGTGCATGGGAATTGTTATTTTGACCTGCAGACAAATTGTTCATTAAGAGCTGGTTACGGACACTACACAGGACTATAACATTAATTTAAATACTTTAAACTGTGTTATTTTTATTATTTTGTAACTAGTTCAACATTTTCTCATATTTGAACATATATCAAACATAAATAATGAACAAAAAATCTTAAATACATACACTATTCATTCAATACTGACAATAGTTCTTGCAAATAATTTTGTCAGAAATTCAACCATTTGTCAATTCTTCTGAAACTATTAATTCTAAACTTCAAACCTCATAGTTGTGTAAAATAGAAACTGAACTTTTACTATATCCAATAGAAATTTAAAATTTTGTATCAGATTACATACATATATGTGAATTAAATTTTTGAAATTAAATATGCTGTAAATTTGGTTACGGACACTACATACAAATCATTGAGAGAAAAATGTATTTTCATTTAAAAATATGCTTTGAACTGTATTTCCTTTAGCATTAAACCATGTCAATTTAATATAGGAGTATTCTATTTCTGTAAATAAGTGATTCTTGCAAAAATTCTGGTGAAAAGTAATGAAATTTCAGAAAACTATTTGTTTTCATATGAGTTTTAACTTAATATTTAAAAATAAACCTATTTCTATTTTGACAAACATGTAAAACATAAGTAAATGTTCTTTTATGAATGCAGGGTAGTCAATAAATCAATACAAATCAGTTTAAACTCTGGTTACAGATACTATATAATTATCTGTTCAGCAGAAATAGTCTTTTTTGAAATGTCTTCTAGTTCCTCAGAATCGAAAACAAAATGAGAACGTTTGTCACTCAATGTTGGCTCTGCTACAGTAGCTACCAACTTTTCATCAGTTTCTCAAGATACAATGTATATCTTGTTTGTCTGGCCAGATGTATGTCTTCCCACTTTTTTTCATATATTTTAGTTGAAATTCTTGGTCATCAATATCAAGAATTTGTCCAATGCATACTGTGACTGACTTTCCTTTCTTTGTTGGAAATAAGACTGCTGCAAACATACCTGGTTGGAAATGTTCTTTATTTGTAGATACTGATTCTTTTTCAGGCTGAGTATTCTCACTATCTATGTTTTCCTGGTCTATTTCTATGTTTTCCTGTTGATTTGAGTCTGTATTTTCCAGATGATCTATTTCCATGTCTTCTTCTTCCATACTATCTTGTTCTGTTTCCATGTTTTCTAACTGCTTTCTTGTTGTACTTTTCAATACTTTTAATGTTTGTTGTTCCCATCTGTGGCAGTAGTCAATATTTTGACACTGATCAATTTCCTCTAAACAATTCAAACAGTAGCATGACAGTTTCTAGTTTCCAACTTATAGTCATGTCCTGTACTTCTCATTGCATGTAGTTTTCTTGTTCCTTTCAATGTGTTTACATTGGTTTCTGGTCGATCTCTCTTAATACCTTTAACTAATATAAACTGTCGTTTTGAGACAGTCTTTTCTTCTTCCTCAGTTTGAGATTTAATTGATGCCAGCCTAACCATTGTTCACAATGATCAAAAACATCTTGTGCTGTCAGCTGTGCCAATTATTTTCTTTGAGCTAATGACTGCCTGGTAGCAGGACTTTTTTACTATTGCTCCTAGACCGTCACAAACGTTTTTACCATGACTGGTCTAAATAAGAATTCTGCATACACTGGGTTTATTTCTAAGACTTATGTCTGCAAATGACTTTTTCTCCTTATATTGTGCAGCACACCCATCTGTCCACTGGTGTATTTCTTTTATCTGAATGCCGATATCCTTTGAAACAATATCTAATGCCTGTTTTTCAAATTCTAAAACAGCATCAGCATCATGCTTATTATCTTCACTTATTCCAACAATTGCATGTTTCACTAATGTTTCTTTGTTCTCTTCTTCTTCTTTTATTTTATAATAAATCATCATGGGATTTCTATAAAAAAAAATCCAGACTGTACCTCACTTTGGAATGAACAGTCATAATTTTCACTGAAATCCATGACCATGGCTATTGATCCAGGTTTCAAATGATCTATGCAATTAGTCATTTGCTTTTGCTGCCATCTAGCCCTGAAAATATGACCAGGGTACACTTCAAGGTCTTGCTTCATTTCTGCTCAAATGCATCTGTAAAAGGTATGAAAATTTATTTAAAACAATGCAACATTTTTAATCTAAAGGTTTTCCATTCATGTTAGTGCTTTCAATAGGTTTCTAATAGCTTTTTGTTGAATAAAAGATACAATTAAAGACTTTAAAATGTCATTAAAGACTTTAGCTAATAATTTATTAATTTTTGTTGACATAAAAAACTTTCTTTCAAAACTTACAATATGCATCTGTACGTCTAAATTTCAAGTAACCTTTACTTAATTCTTTAATATCAACTCTTAATTAAAAAATGCTGATATAACACATGGAACTGGTACCCTGTTTGATTACTTGATTTTTAAGATGTAAAAATATACAAAAAAATATAACTGCAATAAGTAATGGATTCTTTTAAAATACTGTAATGTGTATATGAAACACATTGTTAAGATATAAAAACTACAATTTTTGGAAGAAATTAAGTTAAGACCAGTAATTTTGAGGAACTATATGGTCAATGATGTTTTCCAAATTGGTTTATTACATTTTGTACTTGCAAGATGTCACAGAAAGCTACATTTAACCCAATCTACAGTTGAAATATAAGTTTTGTATTTTATTCATTTGGTTACGGACTCTACTAAACAATTGTTGGTAATGAAACAAAGAAAATTAACTTACCTTTATTTATAGAATAGCTTGGAAACTTGATGTGTTTATATTCAGGAAACATATACAGTTGCTAAAATAAACTAATAAATGATGAATCACTTCATAGGATCTTCACTATTCACTATTCACAATGATGCTACAAAGGAGAAAGATGCTGTTTATAGAGATGATGCAGTCAGGGAATTTCCATATGATTGCATCATTAATCAAAATTTTAAAAGAAACAACTGATCTTTTATTTCATAAAAATAGTACTTTAAAACATGATGGTTCATTTTAAATTAAGTGATTAAAACTCAAAAACTTATATTTTAAAGAAGGTAATGTCACATATTTTGTAGTGACGGTAACCATTTTATTTGTTCAAGAGAGCTTTATGAATTATTTTTTGTTAAAAGTATTTTTTGTAATCTATGTACAGTACATCATGAATGAATAATAATATGATCAAAACTTTATAATGACATTTCTAGTTGCTAAATTTTATATGGTTACAGACTACATTTTCTGAGAAAACATACTTTTTCCATTTAAAAAAATTGTGAAAAATAATTTTTGCAATTTAGACTTTGAAACGTTTTTCCATACTAATGTGCTACATCAGAATAGTAATTCTGTTAAAAAACTAGTTAAAAAAGAGTTGTATTATTAAGGTTTTGTGGCTCATAACAAGCAGAAGAAATCCAAGATGAAATTTACATTTAGCATACTACCACATTTACAGTTTTGTTAATAACTTCCACAATTTTTATCCTATTACAACAAACCAAACTTCAAAATAATCCTCGATCTTTTTTGAAACAGTTGCATATACACAATTTACACATATTAAAAGATTGAAAAAGTTATATTATCAGGTAAAGGGATAATATTCTAAGTGCAATAGCATAACATCGAAAAAGAGCAATTTTTTGTGTACGTTTTAAGTCATATTTCGGAGACCATTTGAGGTACAGTGTCGAAATTTTGGGTGAAACTCAAACAAACATTCACAATTGAAAGAATATGAGATTTACTCTTATAGAACAACAGCAAATGTAAAATAACATCACATAACAGTAAGTTTCTGCATATGCTCCCTATATTGTGTTTCACCCGAGAGCCAGAAAGAATACTTATTAATAATTTGGACGACGTCAAACAGCTTACATTGAATATAAGAATATTTTAAAATGTCTATTTATTTGGCAATGCTAAGGTATTCATATCTGTAATTTTGCATAAACTGTGTTCATATCTATTGACATTACCAACGCAAGTATCGGGAATATTATTCAAGGATAAAGGGTCAAACGGGACAATCTTATTTTATCCTTGTTCAAAAGAACCTGTTAAAATGATAAATATGACGCTGAAGGGCTAATACATTAAAAAAAAACAAAGATGCAGTCCTTGCATTAATCAACCATGCGCATTCTAAATTTTTGGACACACAGGTTATTAGAATTTAATGAAAACAGAAAAACTTACCTGCCGTGAAAGCCTGAGATGTCGAATTCCACTGAAACGTAATGCAATTTTCTTAAAAAGTTTAGTTTCATCTGTATCAAAAAATGTTTTCATCCAAACCTTTGTTGTTTGCAGAGCTCAAAGCTGACTTTGGTATTAGCTGATAAATCAGTAATTACAAGCAATTTGTTTATCTACTAGCAAGTAACTAGATAACTAACTAAAAATCATTGAACTAGTGATTTTCTTAACAGGCCTTAAACCTTAAAAATTGCCATTTCTAAGGTGATTTGTTTGATTGAGTATAAATTGTAATTGCATGTACAAATGTATATACCAGACAAGAATCAGGACAATTACCAGATCCAAAAACATTAATAAACAGTTTTAAATAGACTTACATAATCATATAAAGAGGTGGCTAGCATAGTGGCTTGATATATATTCATCAATTATGAAATAATTGCAACAGGCTTTTCCATTCTTTAAATCCTTAATTAATAGTAAATACCATTGAATATTTCATTTTCTGTAATATGACTATATAGTAACACCTTCACAGCTTGAGTATCATCTACAATAGATAATACTTTTATATTACTGAGTTCCAAAGAATTTAAATTTTTGAAAAATCACGGCTGGTAATCGGCACAAGCAGAACAGTTGGTTCTGCAAAGAAATTCGTGAGGATAACTTCCGGTGTTGGTGGAGGAGAGTTCACGAAGACGCTTCGCAAGGTATGTACATGTCAAAAATTGAAATTTTCTTTTTTACTGCTCGAATATTGCAAAATCAGAGAATGCTATGCTGTGGCGAATGCTTTCACGATTAGAAACATGCATAGTTTATTCTTGTATATGAAGTGTAACTCTCGCAAAATCAATCATCCCACGAAAAAAGGACGACAATTGTGACACTCTTACATTTCTAAGTTGTTCTTGACAAAGATGCAAGTTAAATTTTCAATATTTTTTCATCATGGGAGTCTAAGTGTAATCGGGGATAAATTCCGATTCGTCAGAAGTAAATTGAAGTCTAGATAAATCTACAAACTGTCAATTTTCTCGTTTTCCTGCTTGAGGAGATCGATTCTGATAGAGCATATTGCGAATGCATGAGGAGATTTGCTAATTTTGTTAATTGTTTTCTGCAAAATTGATAAATTGACACTTTTAAACACAAAACTGATAAATACTCTAATAAAAATAAACTATTCTCTGTCCACTTCCAGGAGATGCCAGGATTCAAGGGAAAGAGGAAAAGGGGACTGACATTGACTCTTTACAAAAAACCATTTCGATATAGATTGCCTGTATCACCGCCAAGGAAACAAACAAAAACAATTAGCAGTACACCAAATTTAAAATCCCCATCAACCAGGACACCAAGTTTATTAAAAAAGTCTCTTTCAATTTCAAAATATTTATATCCTTTCAAACGGGTTTCCACACCTATTCTTCGCAACCTTTTTTTATTAAAAATGACGAAAACTTCACCGCAGATCTACAAAAGTTATAATATTCATTGATTTCAGCACATACATAGGTCTAACGTAAATAAACATTCACTTAGTGCTAGTAGTCATGAATAAATTAAACACAAGATGTCAATTAAACTGTGGACATATCCTTAAAATCGGTAAAGCGCTTTACATCTTGTAACCACTACTAACAGAGATCTTTTTTATTAACAAGTGTGTACACATAACACACTAGAAAAACAAACCACAAATTACTATTATTCTCAACTGTATGATATTTAATTTAGAGTGTATCATTTGCATTAGAAATTATAAAGATATGATTCACATTAAATTTGATTATAAAATTATCTTGCAGTGCATTTTCAATTTTTTCCAATGTACAGATATAAGGGAAGTTAATCTTGTGTATCCAATACACAATGGAAGTTGTCACAAACAACAAATGATTAATAATGACAAGTTAAATCATGGGAAACCGCAGTTACAATTATGAATTGATTCCTTAAATGAAATGTTTCTTTCTAGGTGGACAGCCCATGAACAATGAAATATTACTTTTATACTTTTAAAAACCCGACGGGAAGAAGGGCATCAGTTCGTGAATTTATTACCAGACAGACATGCAAAATTTGTGATTATACAGTGGATTACATGTGTCGTACCAAAACTAGCAAATCTCCTCATGCATTCGCAATGTGCTCTATCAGAACCGATCTCCTCAAGCAGGAAAACGAGAAAATTGACAGTTTGTAGATTTATCTAGACTTCAATTTACTTCTGACGAATCGGAATTTATCCCCGATTACATTTAGACTCCCATGATGAAAAAATATTGAAAATTTAACTTGCATCTTTGTCAAGAACAACTTAGAAATGTAAGAGTGTCACAATTTTCGTCATGTTTTTCGTGGGACGATTGATTTTGCGAGAGTTACACTTCATATACAAGAATAAACTATACATGTTTCTAATCGTGAAAGCATTCGCCACAGCATAGCATTCTCTGATTTTGCAATATTCGAGCAGTAAAAAAGAAAATTTCAATTTTTGACATGTACATACCTTGCGAAGCATCTTCGTGAACTCTCCTCCACCAACACCGGAAGTTATCCTCACGAATTTCTTTGCAGAACCAACTGTTCTGCTTGTGCCGATTACCAGCCATGAAAATGCAAAAAGAATATTAATACCTGAAGGAACTCTATTTTGTTTGGCCTTCTATTGGAGTTCAAAATCATCTCAAATCATGGACAAACATTTGTATCTACATTATTAATAGAATACAGAGATCTAATTACACTATACAATGTATATAATTAGTCAAGCAGCGAAGAGGTTGTAATATGCCCTAGACCTAGTTTTTTTGTCAAGATTATTTACATGTTTAAATCAGTCAATAGGATATAAAAAAAAAAAAACATAAAAACCATGCATGTATTGGTTTTTAAAAAATTTTCAAAAGTACATGTGTACTTTACCATTGATAGATTGACAGATCGTATCTAAAAGTATTTTTTCTGCAATTTTAATTAAAACTGGTGAAATACGGTGTGAAATTTATCTATATTGAGAAAACAGTTCAGAGGTTATTGGTGCACACTAAAAAATTAGTAATGTTTGTAATAAAATATATATTTAACTACCGGTATAAACTTAAAATAATTGAGTAATATTTACATAAGGTAAAGTTAGTGTTTTATAATAACATGCAGCTTTCATAAAGAATGAATTAAAACTGACAGTTCACCGAAGTCCACTGTTTCTGAATGAAAATAACAATTTTTCTGCCCATATATGGTTCAATATTCTTATTTAGTGTTCATATTAAAATGTAATATTTTCATGCTTTTATAGTAAATGCTTTTGATTTTAGTCAAATTTGATTAGTACTTTTTTTTTTTTTTTTAACATATGAATCTAGGATTGATGTACATATACATGTAATATCCTAGATTATCCTAAAATTAATAATTTGCATGTATTTGAAAAATATACGGGTAGATAAAACCGGACAATCGCCTGGTTTTCAAGAGTGAAGAGCAATATGAAAGTAAAAACAAAAAATTCTAGAAAAGTAAATTTAAAATAGAAATGTATATTTAACATTGTGTATAATTTGTAAAGAAAAGTTCTCAGGAATTTGTGTTCTTATGCCAAAGTTCAGGTTTCTGAGGCAGATTATATAATCAAGAAAACAGCAGGATAATTATTTAAAACTTTAGATGTATGTACAATGTACAATAAATCGTAATTATATGATTTTATTATAATAATTAATTTATGATAATAATATACAGTGTTTCAGCTAGACTTTGAAATCTTCAGGACAATTGCCAGTTTTATAAAAAATTTCTTCCGGACATTCTGTAATAATTAAACTAATTTTTATAAAGTTATTCATGACAATTTGAGAAATACAAAAAAGGTAGGTGGGCAAATGTACTGAGACCGTGCCTAGCTGAATCACTGATAATATTAAAACTTTATTTTAAGAGTGAGACACAGTTAGTACAAATTAATCATCACTAAGGCTTAAAAACAAAGTCTTATAATAGAATTCAGGTTTACTTGTACTATGATCATTATATACATGTACAAATGTATGTAACACCATAATTACTGAAATGGAAAATTTCGTCTTGTCTGTTTCTCTGTGTTTGCAGCTCGTACATTTTAAAGAGGAATTCCTCAAAACTGTACATGCTTGCTTGTTACCATAAGAAGATTGGCAAATTTGGCATATCAATACTATTGTGATAATCTTTGAAGGATTTATTGCCCTTTTTATCATAGAATATTTCATCAAAAAGTTTGTACACAGAGTTCCTCCCAACATTTTAAATAAAAATTCCTGAAATTTACATGCTTGCTTAATAATTGTCAAATTTTATATCTTTTGCTGTTTTGAAGCAGTTACTGACTTTTTCAATAGAATGTATTACTATTTTCATCAAAATATTTGTATGCAGAATTCCTCCCAACATTTGAAATTTGGGAATTTATCAAAACTTCACATGCTTGCTTTATTAACATGTTAAGGTTGACATACCTGTACATGTACATGTAGCTGCTTTGAAGGAGTTATTGCATATCTTATAACATTAAATATTTTGATGAAAATAGTAATACATTCTATTGAAAAAGTCATGTTTATATATATATATGTATACCAGTGTATTGTTTATATATAGTCTACAAATATTTGGGTATGACTCCCTCTGGTACAATTGTAGTATTGTTATTATTTTTTATTTTCCTTGTATTTCCTTGTTTTATTCTTTTGTTTGTTCTAGTCATTTGTGCATTCTTTCATATATGCATGTTCCTTATGGAGCTTTCTTTATTAATAAAGAATTTGAATTTGAATTTATAAAAATATATTTTATATATTGTGAAAATTATACTTTAAATTTTTTTTTTTATTCAATCCAATTCTATGCACTTATTCTTAATACAAATATAATATTATGTAGACATAACAAAGCAACTGCTGCTACATTTTAACTAGGATTTCCTCTAAGCTTTGCCTGATTACTTATTACCATATGAAGATTTCCATATCATACCAGCAATTTGATTAGAAATGTTTTTAAGGAGTTATTGACATTTTTGACTTTCTCAAAAATTAAAGATGAAAGAATGTGAGAGGAGAATGTTTGTTTTAGTGTCGAAAATGACCTTTAATTGAATTTTTATCTTCACTGTTCATGATGTAAAATAAATAAAATAATGAAATCATAGAGACCACCCCATTCTTTGATGTGAAAAAACTTAAAATTTTCAGCTCAGATATGAAAACCAGAGAATTAACTGATGTGTTACCATGGCATGGGCCTATAGTTTGTCCTTGTGACAAAGTGACTTTTATTTTGACGATCGTGACAAGTACAAAATGTACCTACAAAGATATTCTGTACTTGTTTAATAGTTATGTAATTAGACAAAATTAATTCTAGTTTAATTTCATGTTGTAATATAAATACAAGTATATACATGTAATAGATAACAAAAGTCAATAGGACATTTACAAACAGTAGACACACCTAGAAGTTTAATATTGATGGTCAACAGTCAGAAGGAACACAACAATCCCTAATCTAGCATTGTCCAGTGTGATCCTTGATGGGACAATTACCAAATTAATGTAACCCAAAGAAACTAGTTACAATTAAATGCAGTATTATAAAGCAGAAAATACAATACCATAGAAACATTTTTTGTTTGTGTTTTTATGTAATATTTATACCACGGTTTTCTGAGTTAAACATGCACAATCGAATGCGAAGCGTGAAATTTTTTAACTGTTTAACTCGAAAACCGTGGTATAAATGATTTACAGCATGAAGCCAAGCAATATCACATCTAGGTCATTGATTATTGCACAGCTCTTTGAGAGTAATAAAACTACAATTCAGATTTAAAGTGTGCAATATCTCGTATCTGCGTGTATTATTTCATATTTCTTATATATTCTGGTATATAAAACATAAAAAGATTAAAAGGAAAAGAACGCATTCATGTTACAATTTGTGATGGAGGGAGAATTGGTAGCATTGTATAGCATCCAAACTATAATACCCCCATGTTCATACAAATATACCATTTTAACAATCATTATCATCTTTTAATGAAAATAAAGAAAATAAAATGAACCACATTAAACATTTCCCTGTATATAATATTTCTGTTGCAGTTGTTCTCTGGAATTTTATACCCTGTTCACAGTTACTCTTCAATTTCGGATTTGAAATCTGATTTATCGTTCCCACTTATTCCATAATGATATTGTGTTTGTTCTTCCGAATTCAAACCACATTGGGGTGGTGTTTTTAAATCCGATTTGAACAAAAACCAAATTGAAACCAGTTGTGTTAACGCAAGACAAGATTTGCTTCCATATTAAATTTCAAGCATGTCTGCCACAGACAAAGCAAGTATATACTTTGTTTATAAGTTAAAAATGTATGTTGCCTTCTGATTGATTGATTGATTGATTTTTGGTGTTTAATAAATGCCAGTTTTAGTGGTGGAAGAAGCTCGAAGTACCCGGAGAGAACCACTGACCATGGGCAAGCAACTGGTAAACTTTATCACTTGCGGCTGCGAGTCGAGTGCAACCTTTTTAGCCGAGTTGCAACGAAGTTGCAGTTGGCTTATGTTTTGGCGAAAGGCGGGCGTGCGGGCGTATGTTAGCCTATCTTCGTTAACGCGATAGCACTCTTAGTTTTTGGCCAATCAAGATAATTTTTGGTAGGAAGCATTATTACACTATTATTTAGAGCGAGTTTGAAATTCAGATTAATCTATTGTTTTTTTCTTGTAGAATCATGTTTTTTTATAGAAAAAGTACATATTTTGAGAATTATCTTCGTTAACACGATAACGCTCTTAGTTTTTGGCCGATCAACGTAATTTTTGGTAGGAAGCATTATTACACTATTATTTAGAGCGAGTTCGAAATTCAGATTAATCTATTGTTTTTTTCTTGTAGAATCATGGTTTTTTATAGAAAAAGTACATATTTTGAAAATTATCTTCGTTAACGCGATAGTGCTCATAGTTTTTGGCCAATCAACATAATTTGTGGTAGGAAGCATTATTACACTATTATTTAGAGCAAGTTCGAAATTCAGATTAATCTATTGTTTTTTTCTTGTAAAATCATGGGTTTTTTTTTTATAGAAAAAGTACATATTTTGAGAATTACACATTTCTCTGAAATTACAAAAGATAGAAACTTAATATTTGGAATGGGTGGAGATGCCAATGTGAAGTTGTGCATTCAACATTTTTTATCCCCAGGGCTCAGCCCCACCCCGCTGGGGAATCTGTATAAAAAAAATGTGACCGAGATCCCCACCCTAAACCATATATATTTATGATCAGGGTGACTAGGCAAATTAAATGCCTTATAGCTCAGGCCCTGGGGGTCATACCCCACCCCCTACCTGAAGTGAACTTTTTTAATGATTGAGATCCCGACCCCTAAGCCATATATATTTATGATCAGGGTGACTAGGCAAATTAAATGTCTTATAGCTCAGGCCTCCGGAGGGTCATACCCCACCCCCTACCTGAAGTGAACTTTTTAATGGTTGAGATCCCCACCCCTAAACCATATATATTTATGATCAGGGTGAATAGACAAATTAAATGCCCCAAGAGTTGAGACCCGGGGTCATCCCCATCCCCTACCGGAAGTTTTTTTGAGAATTACACATATCTCTGAAACCATTTTGTCAATTTTAACCAAACTTTTCCCAATGTTCCTTGGGTGATCCTCTTCCAAAATTATGGTCGGTATGTCTGGGGTCCCAAGAGGGGGCCTAAAATGAGTAATTATTTTAATATTTAAAAATCTTCTTGTGAACCAGCAATGCCAGAAGATTGATACTTGGCACATAACATTGATAAATCTTGAAAACAGGAATCCAGTTTGACCAAATGATTTTGACTTGCAACTCGGCTGTTGCATCTCTGATGCTTTCTCGATTTTTTGTAATTTACAAAGCCGAGTGCAAACCAACGCCGTATTGGTGATAGGCTTGCATGAGTTGTTACGTAATCCAACTACCTAACTCATTGAGCCCCCTGGGCCCTTGTTGCCTTCTGAAAAACCAAAGATTGTGTGACTTATTCCTTCTGTTTTTACATTTTAACATTTGTTGAAAAAGGCACCAAATAACCATATTATAATATCGAAAATGATAAAACTTGATTTAAAAATGTGTGTGTGAACAAAAATGTTGTATTGTGCATTTTGCCTGACGGCATTATTATCAGCAGTATTCCAGAACAACATTTTTTTTTAATTTTTTTTAAGGCTTGAATCCCGCTCATGGTGAGGTGTACTTGATGAAGATGTACTGTGATAAAATTTGTCAGTGACTTGTGGCAGTTCACAGTTATATATTATACAAAGTTTTCATTTTCTAGGCTATGGTAGCTTGTTATCCAGGAGGTGGTACACAGTATTTAAGACATGTTGATAATCCTAATGATGATGGACGATGTATAACATGTATTTATTACCTCAATAAGGACTGGGATGCAAAAGTGAGTTTACCATGCAACATAGATAGTACAATATATATAATTTGATTTACACTGTGGAGTTGTAAAAAAAATTGTATTATTTCATTCTGTAGTGTATAAAACATTTACTTTTTGACGTTTAAAAAAATTGTAATTATTTACTGTGGCAGCAACTAGTAATGAACAACAATTAATGTCTCACACTTCTACCACTTATAACATATTTGAAATTTTATTTTATTTTCCAAAAAGATAATGTTATTGCTCAACTACCGGTAGTTAATTTATTTTATACATGTATGGCAGATATACTTTTTACTGTTAATAAATATAATTATGCCCAATTTTAATTCCCAACATTTTGATGACATATATTTTTTTTAATCTGGTCTCTCACAAATGAATAATCAATGGATGGTGCCTTACAAATTTTTCATTTATTGTGCAGTCTTTGCCTTAATTTTTTCACCAAATTGCCCGAAAGTCAAATTTAGAAATTGTTTCTATTTATTCAAACAAATTCTTTCATTATTTTCACATGTCCGAATCCAGTTTTACTTGTCCCAGGCTTCAGGCAAGTGGGTTAGCGCGAAGACGGTTGTGGCATTCAGAAATTCAAGATGGTAGTCATCACTGGTAAAGTTTAAAATGTGACCCTATGGGAGAAAATATTCCATTTTGTTTTCAGAAACTTGGATACTCCTGTACAAAATGTATGTCATGATTGTGTTGATTAGAAATCCAAGATGGCCACTACTGCAGAACATAGTTTAGCATAGTACCCTCAGGGAAAATGAATAAAGTTTATCTCTCTCAAAAACCTGGACATTTGATTGAACCCAGAGTGACATAAATATGATCAGAGCTTGACATTTTTGCCAGTTTTTATTTTGGAACTTGTAAGAATACTGAAGGTATCTTGTTAATTATTTCACATGATGTTAAAAAATGCCAATTTCACTTCAACTTTGACTGAGTAGATGTATAAAGTACATGTAGATGTATAAATATACCTTCATTAAGTAATTGTTGGTTTTATTTATCTAACTTCTGATTTAATTATCTTTTCTTACAAGGAAGTTTGTAGGGTGAACAGTTGTATTCTTTATTCCATTCACCTGCTAAAAAGTATTTTTTTTAAGTAAAAAAAAATTATTATTTTTTAGAAAACCACAATAAAAAAAAAACTGATAAACAGAAAATGAACAATATTTTATTTGATATTCCTAATGTCCTTACATAGGGATGAAATTAATTTTGTTTCCTATTTACAGAAATATGGAGGATTATTAAGAATCTACCCAGAAGGGGAGGATAGAGTTGCTAGTGTTGAACCAGTTTTTGATAGACTATTATTTTTTTGGTCAGACAGACGAAACCCTCATGAAGTTATGAAAGCTTATAAAACCAGGTATAGTTTTAAATGTGTATTAACATGATAAAAAAAACTTGCATGTCATTTTATGTGATTGAAAAATTACAATTTTTTTAGCTCACCCGACCCCAAAGGGTCAAGTGAGCTTTTGGCATCATATAACATCCATCCTTGTCCGTATGTCCTGTTTAACTATTTAAAAATCTTCTCGGACCAGAATACATGAAAATTATCGGTTTGGTCGGGTGTGAACAGGAGGTGTAATGACACTGATGCTCAGTCCAAGGCCAGTAGGAAGCAAATATTCTTAAACAGCTGGACAACTGACAGAACCTTGGCTTCAAACTGACAAATAGGAGGGAATGACATGGAATTTTTTTTACGGTGATAAGTTAATGGTACAAGGCTCAAGCAAAAAATATCTTTTCATCAGAGGTTCCAAGAATTATAAAATTCAGAGTCGTAAGGGAGAGAGAGTGACAGTGAGGAAAACAGGGGTAATTGTGATGTAGATGGTGAGAGTGAAATAGATAGTGAGTCAAAGACTTTTACAAACATTAAACAATTTGCAGAAATAGAATATGGAATGGAATATAATTAAAATATGTTACAATTAATATGTGTTTACTTATTTAACACTGATTTTTAAAATTTAAAATTTTTATTTTAAAAAGTGATTTGGACTGACAAAAGTTTGTTTGGACTGACAAAAATCTAAAGGGTGTCAGTCCAAATGACTGACATAAGAATTTTTTTTCTCAAGAACTCTGTTCTCCTTTGAAACCAATGACCAATGTTAGTCTGAATTATGCATAGGTTGTCTACATTTATAATTATATTTGATGATCTTGCCAGTCACCCAGAATGCAATGGTACTGTTACTATAAATATCTCATAGCTGATCAAATAAAGCGACTTTTTTTCTACCTAATCATAAACTGAAATTTGAACAGAAGGTCCATTTTGGTGAAAGGTATGGCATATGTTGTGGGATTTGCTGAAAATATGCAAATTAGACTTATTTTGACAAAATTTAATTTCATAATAATGCTCTCATCTAAAACCACTGAAACAATTTAATCCAAACTAGACTGGGATTAGTCATTTGGTTTTCTCCTTTCAAAATTAATATCTGACAGCTAGACCTCTGTCCAAGATGGCAGCCATGTCTAACAATATAAATTTCTTCAAATGGCCAAAACTGCAACATTTTAGACTAAAATGAACTGAAATTTAAATTGTAGATTTATTCTAGTGAGTTGTTTTATTTCAAGTTTTTCCTTTGAAATTTTGATGATATTTTGTCCCATATGCAAATTAGGCCAATTTGAATCAAACTTGGCATGATTCATCCTTCATAATGGTATCTGGTGATCCAGCCAACCAACCAACATGGCCACTGAAACACTTAGAATAGCCAAAGCTTGTTTTACATTAAGAATGAGATGGAAGTTACACTGTAGATACATGATAAACATTTCCGGATTTTTCTGTGAAATTTATAGTTTTGCATCTTGAGCAGTTTCGAAAAGAAAGAAAAACTATTTTAAAATCTTGTCTGAAACCAGTGTGGCAATAGGAACAAAAGTTGTCAGGATCATTTGGAAGAAAAAATTGTGATGTTGTAAGAATATTCCTGCGATGGTTCTCTACTGGTGCTATCAAAAATAAAGGATGGCTTCCATCACATAACTGAAGTTTAATCAAGGACCCTTTGAGAAAAATGTACAAGCATCTTCTTCTCAGAAGCCATTTGACATAGTCAATCCAAATCATGCACTAATTAATAAATATTATAGTCTAGGGTAGACCTGTGCAAAAATTAAAATTTTGGTGTCGATCTGATATCTAAGATAACTGCCACCACGGAAACATCTGGGTCTGTTGTGGTCGTGATCGTATGGTTTGTGGCTGGTCAGTGGTTTTCTGCGGGTACTCCGGTTCCCTCCACCAATAAAACTGACTCCCATGATATAACTGAAATATTGTTGAAAGTGGCATTAAACACCATAACCAGAAACAGCTTCTCAGAAATCATTTCACACATGTAAACCAATTTATCTACAAATAATTATACTAGGGTAAATCTCTACAATCTTCTGATTTTGATGTTGATCTGAAATACGTGATGATCGTCACAGTGTTTGATGAGGAATTTAAGATTTTTTTTCATTGCCTATATAAACCAGGTGAACTATACAGGCTCGAGAGGCCTCTGGTTTGTCCTTATGTATTTCAAGTCTAATTTCGATTTGAAATATTTAAAGATATAAAATAATTGTTCTGATTTACAACAGGACATTCAAGGGGGAAAATGATATTTTTGAACTAATTAATTTACATTAAAAAGGAAGTTGTTATTAAAACAATATACAGGTTAAAAATGTACTTGTATTATCACTTTAACCTGTATTTTGATTATGTCATAACTTGGCAACATTCTTAGTTTTCTGTTTGTTCAATAGTTGTGTATTACAGTTTTATCTTATCAATACATACCTGTACAGGTACATGTCAGTCATGATTCTCCTATAAAAATAAATGTTGATATTTGTAAAACATTGACTAGGGAGTTGTGAATTAAAGATTTATATAATCAGTATTAAATGATAATATTACCTTTAGAAATATAACCACAGAGATCAGATCTATAGTTGACATTTTGGTATTTTTGATATGTACATGTACATGTATGCAGATGTCTCAATATTTGCTATAGGGTTAGGGTTATGATGTTTAATGCCACTTTCAACAGTATTTCAGTTATATTGTGGCATTCAGTTTTATTGGTAGAGGAAACCGGAGTACCTCCAAAAAAAACCCCCGACCTGCCACAAGTCACTGACAAACTTCATCATATAATGTTGTAACGAGTACACCTCACCTGAGTGGGATTCAAACATTAGTGGTGATAGGCACTGATTGCATAGGTAAATCCAACTAACATATGATCAGGACCATAACGTCCCCAGCATTAATATAGGTGTCTTAACACAGTCTTAACATAAAGTATATGAACTTTATCTCCATTTTAGATTTTCAAAAGCATTTAAATACATAATGTATGGTCCATTTCTTACTGTTTATGAAATATGATTTTTAATTGTACACAGGGAGTGTTAAAACATGCAGTATTATTATTAAGTCCTCTGAAACTGTATGACATAATGTGTTCATATTTGGTAGCATTGTCAGACATGACATGTAGTTGAGCATGCATTGGTGCCATTTTGATTTATTTTTGAGCTATGGGACTTTGACTATTTTATACATATAGTGTAATATAGTTTATATTTCATGCAACTAGTTGTACATACTGATGATTACATTCACCTTGTTCGTATGCCCATCACTCATGTAAGCACAAATCTTTATAAACAATTCCATGGATTTTTAGACACTTAACAAACAGTTATATGTGAAAGGCATCAAACCAGTTTATTTCTGGTCTGACATTTACAAGAAGAAGTAATCAACCTTTTAGATCAAATGCCATTGCTTTTCTGTCTTCTTCAAGTGCTGATATTCACACTCTTCAAGGGCTGATGTTCACACTTTTGAATCTTGAAAACACAGTAGAGGGGATACCTTTACTGATATTAATATATCACATAGATAACATACTCACATTACACCTCTTTCTACTGTGACAGGAGACATGATACCTTTACTGATATTAATATATCACATAGATAACATACTCACATTACACCTCTTTCTACTGTGACAGGAGACATGATACCTTTACTGATATTAATATATCACATAGATAACATACTCACATTACACCTCTTTCTACTGTGACAGGAGACATGATACCTTTACTGATATTAATATATCACATAGATAACATACTCACATTACACCTCTTTCTACTGTGACAGGAGACATGATACCTTTACTGATATTAATATATCACATAGATAACATACTCACATTACACCTCTTTCTACTGTGACAGGAGACATGATACCTTTACTGATATTAATATATCACATAGATAACGTAGTCACATTACACCTCTTTCTACTGTGACAGGAGACATGATACCTTTACTGATATAAATATATCACATGGATAACATACTCACATTACACCTCTTTCTACTGTGACAGGAGACATGATACCTTTACTGATATTAATATATCACATAGATAACATACTCACATTACACCTCTTTCTACTGTGACAGGAGACATGATACCTTTACTGATATTAATATATCACATAGATAACATACTCACATTACACCTCTTTCTACTGTGACAGGAGACATGATACCTTTACTGATATTAATATATCACATGGATAACGTAGTCACATTACACCTCTTTCTACTGTGACAGGAGACATGATACCTTTACTGATATAAATATATCACATGGATAACATACTCACATTACACCTCTTTCTACTGTGACAGGAGACATGATACCTTTACTGATATTAATATATCACATAGATAACACACTCACATTACACCTCTTTCTACTGTGACAGGAGACATGATACCTTTACTGATATTAATATATCACATGGATAACATACTCACATTACACCTCTTTCTACTGTGACAGGAGACATGATACCTTTACTGATATAAATATATCACATGGATAACATACTCACATTACACCTCTTTCTACTGTGACAGGAGACATGATACCTTTACTGATATTAATATATCACATGGATAACATACTCACATTACACCTCTTTCTACTGTGACAGGAGACATGATACCTTTACTGATATAAATATATCACATGGATAACATACTCACATTACACCTCTTTCTACTGTGACAGGAGACATGATACCTTTACTGATATTAATATATCACATAGATAACATACTCACATTACACCTCTTTCTACTGTGACAGGAGACATGATACCTTTACTGATATTAATATATCACATGGATAACATACTCACATTACACCTCTTTCTACTGTGACAGGAGACATGATACCTTTACTGATATAAATATATCACATGAATAACATACTCACATTACACCTCTTTCTATTGTGACGGGAGACATGATACCTTTACTGATATTAATATATCACATAGATAACATACTCACATTACACCTCTTTCTACTGTGACAGGAGACATGATACCTTTACTGATATTAATATATCACATGGATAACGTTGTCACATTACACCTCTTTCTACTGTGACAGGAGACATGATACCTTTACTGATATAAATATATCACATAGATAACATACTCACATTACACCTCTTTCTACTGTGACAGGAGACATGATACCTTTACTGATATAAATATATCACATGGATAACATACTCACATTACACCTCTTTCTACTGTGACGGGAGACATGATACCTTTACTGATATAAATATATCACATAGATAACATACTCACATTACACCTCTTTCTATTGTGACGGGAGACATGATACCTTTACTGATATAAATATATCACATGGATAACATACTCACATTACACCTCTTTCTACTGTGACAGGAGACATGATACCTTTACTGATATTAATATATCACATAGATAACATACTCACATTACACCTCTTTCTACTGTGACAGGAGACATGATACCTTTACTGATATTAATATATCACATGGATAACGTAGTCACATTACACCTCTTTCTACTGTGACAGGAGACATGATACCTTTACTGATATAAATATATCACATGGATAACATACTCACATTACACCTCTTTCTACTGTGACAGGAGACATGATACCTTTACTGATATTAATATATCACATAGATAACATATTCACATTACACCTCTATCTATTGTGGCGGTGGACATGTGACTATGTGTAGCAATCTTGTTCACATTATATTGTATTTGATTTAAAGTAATTGGTACCAAATGATAAGACTTTTCATTTTTTTTTTGCCATGAAAGGTACACCAATGAAATTAATAAAAGCAAATGATACTGGTATAAATAGCGACAACAATGCCTCACAAATACTACCAAACAAAAATTTCGGATTGAATGCAGTTCCTTTCTACTTCAGATATTTTACCCCTGATTTTAACATAAATTTTCAGATATAAGCCATAGTGATTTTTTATTTATCTGTAAAAGTCATGAAGGTTAATAGCACACACATTTTTATTGGTTTACAGTACCATTTATAACCAGTTGAGATATGCAGATTCTGATGGGCCTCTGGTTTAGACAACAAATGTCTACACATACTTACCATGGTAAAATTAGACCTTGTGAAGTAAATAATAGAGGAAAAATGTATTAATTCCACAATAGTTTATTTTTACTGATTTTCTTTCATAGGTATGCAATAACAGTATGGTATTATGATACTGATCAACGTGAAATGGCAGTGAAAAAACACAAAGGTAAGCCATGTTCTGTGTCGTGTCATAGTCCTCACGACGAGCACCTGTCCTCTGGCCCAACACCAGTAAAACTTCATTCGGACCAGTAAATTTTTCAGTTTTTATTTAGAACTATATAAAAATAAATTCAAGAATTTGATATGGACCAGTAAATTAAAATTTTCATTTCGAGGACTGACGTTGGCAGGGTATTAATTGCCCTTCCTGAAGCCTCCATTGTATATCACCGTGATCTTGTGATAGTTATTATCAAATGTTAGCATTGTATATCACCTGGGTCTTGTGGTAGAATAACTGCAGTTACGAAAGTCGAGACAGACATTATCGCTAGTATATCAGCAAGTCAGACAAGACAAGCTGTGATACTTGTGATAATGTATGTCAAGACATTCAAAAATGATGTTAACTACACTTTAAAATGTTTTTTTTATCGGTAATGTCATAATTTGTTTGGCGTCACACTGACCAATAATTTTCAGTATCGTAACGAGTCTGTTTAGAAAATACCACTCCGTAAGATCAAAGATAAAATGATAATATCAAATGTTATCTATTTAATGGACTAAAGCTTACCTTGCATTTCATATTTTGACTGACATCTCAGACTAGAAAAGTTTCAAGATAACAAAGTGGTAATTAGGAAGCATTAATTGATAGGTAATACAATGACCAAAAGAAGTGGTAATTAGGAAGCATTAATTGATAGGTAATACAATGACCAAATGAAGTGGTAATTAGGAAGCATTAATTGATAGGTAATACAATGACCAAAAGAAGTGGTAATTAGGAAGCATTGATTGATAGGTAATACAATGACCAAAAGAAGTGGTAATTAGGAAGCATTAATTGATAGGTAATACAATGACCAAAAGAATAGTTAATTAGGAAGCATTAATTGATAGGTAATACAATGACCAAAAGAAGTGGTAATTAGGAAGCATTAATTGATAGGTAATACAATGACCAAAAGAAGTGGTAATTAGGAAGCATTAATTGATAGGTAATACAATGACCAAAAGAAGTGGTAATTAGGAAGCATTAATTGATAGGTAATACAATGACCAAAAGAAGTGGTAATTAGGAAGCATTAATTGATAGGTAATACAATGACCAAAAGAAGTGGTAATTAGGAAGCATTAATTGATAGGTAATACAATGACCAAAAGAAGTGGTAATTAGGAAGCATTAATTGATAGGTAATACAATGACCAAAAGAAGTGGTAATTAGGAAGCATTAATTGATAGGTAATACAATGACCAAAAGAAGTGGTAATTAGGAAGCATTAATTGATAGGTAATACAATGACCAAAAGAAGTGGTAATTAGGAAGCATTAATTGATAGGTAATACAATGACCAAAAGAAGTGGTAATTAGGAAGCATTAATTGATAGGTAATACAATGACCAAAAGAAGTGGTAATTAGGAAGCATTAATTGATAGGTAATACAATGACCAAAAGAAGTGGTAATTAGGAAGCATTAATTGATAGGTAATACAATGACCAAAAGAAGTGGTAATTAGGAAGCATTAATTGATAGGTAATACAATGACCAAAAGAAGTGGTAATTAGGAAGCATTAATTGATAGGTAATACAATGACCAAAAGAGAAAAAGACAAACAATGGTCGACAAAACACTACTCTGAAAACTAAATATTGAGCAACACGAACCCGAGGGTCAGCAGTTCCTGCTTCACTAATTATACAACCAATAAGGGAACGACCATTTAACTTGAAGGGGGGGGGGGGTTATGTTTTTTTTCTAAAAAAATATTCTGATTCCCAATGTTGCTGAAAAAAATATTCTGATTTTGGTGGAGGAAAAAAAAAATAATCTGATTCAGAGTTTTTGTCATATACCCGGTAACCTAATGTTAAATTCTGGAAAAAAATTTCGTGCTCTGCGCGACAAAAAAAATAAATATTCTAACTCTTGTGTTGTCCCGAAAAAAAAATTCTGAACGAAACAAAAAACCATAACCCCCCCTTCAAGTTAAATGGTCGGTCCCTAAGTTGCAATATGTTTTAACTTTAGAGAGATTTTCTAATACATGTAATATGTAAATTTCTTTTTCAGGAGCTGCTAAATCAGGGATCGTTCCTTTAACCGCAAAAACATTTACAACTGCTGATAGGAAGTAACGAATTCATACATATCGTACATGTAAAAGCTAAATATACCATTCCTGACTTATAAACAGCGATTTATTTTGTTTATTAAATGTTGTTGCTATGAAATTGACTTGTTTTTAAATAAAATTATATGATGAGAAAATTTGGTACATTTATGTGAAGGTCGTATTTTCATGGATGCCAATTTCTTTGTATCAAAGACTTCTGTGCTTTTTTTCTTATTAATGTCAGTTGGTTACCATATGGCTTATATTAAGTGGTAACAATGCACTTTATCAGCATGTGGTGCTATTTTTGGAGAAATTATTAAAAACTAAATGTTATGCCCCTGGTTTAGTCATGTAATTGGGTTTACGTCTACTGGGAGATAAATGTCAGTGCCTATCCCCACGGTTTACATCTAGATATGCGTCAGTGCTTATCCCCACTGAAGTTAATCCTTGATAGTTTAATTGTCGGACATGGCGAGGTGTATTCAATGCAACTGTATATGGTTATGTTTGTTAACGACTAGTGGCAGGTTGGTGCTTTTTTCTGGGTACTCAGTTTTATACCACTGAAATGTTGTTAAAAACCCATAACCATCACAACTGGTTTACTAATCAAGTAATTTTATTTCTTCTTTTAGGATACCAGTTTAATGTTTACACTATTATTTCTTTGACACACCTATCATTTGTTTATAGTGCTACCAATGGATACTAAATGGTATTGTTGTCCAGAAATTTCTCAAAATTTCAATGTTAAACATTTCATTTGATAGCCAAACCTCAATTTGACTGTCTTTATTGGGGTAGGTACCAGGAGACCCACTTTTGTTTACAATATTTGTTTCCTTGAGAAAAGAGGTGCACAATATTGGCATCCAGGAAATCAAAGGTTTATTTATATATTACTTCTAAATAAATAAAATATACACTTTTATAATTAACCAAAGAATGTTGTATATTTATATGTTAGAAAGATGTGAAAATAGGTTTGTGTGTTTTAATTGCCAAAAGTTTTATTTCTATTTGATTTCATGACCTGTATTGTAAGTGTGCCGCAGATATTTAGTAGCCTAAAACATGTCTTTTATCATTGTGTATCACTGTGTAGTGCTTACTTCAAATGTAAATTCGATGATTTTTGTGATGTTTTAATATTGTCAATTAATACAAAGGTCAACAACCTGCTAGGTTATTTGTTCACATGTTAGTGGTTTATTCAATATTGTCAGGAACTTGTTCACATTAGTGTTTTGTTGTCAAGATCTTGCTCACAATAGTGCTTTGTTGTCAAGATCTTATTAGTGTTTTGTTGTCAAGATCTTGCTCACAATAGTGCTTTATTGTCAGAAACTTGTTCACATTAGTGCTTTGTTGTCAAGATCTTGCTCACAATAGTGCTTTGTTGTCAAGATCTTATTAGTGTTTTGTTGTCAAGATCTTGCTCACAATAGTGCTTTATTGTCAGAAACTTGTTCACATTAGTGCTTTGTTGTCAAGATCTTGCTCACAATAGTGCTTTATTGTCAGGAACTTGTTCACATTAGTGCTTTGTTGTCAAGATCTTGCTCACAATAATGCTTTATTGTCAGGAACTTGTTCACATTAGTGCTTTGTTGCCAAGATCTTGTTCATAAGTGCTTTATTGTAAGGAACCTGTTCACTTCAGTTCTTTGTTGTGAGGAACTTGTTCACACATGTATAATTTATACCAAACTTGACTGGTCCACAAAATTCAAACATGTTATGCAACTTCAATTTCCTTCATAACTTAAAAAAAATACTTGCGATTCCCAGGAACCTGCAATCGCTCACCTGGTTTTCAAATTGACATCTAAATTTAATAGGATTTTTAGCTGATTTTTTTGGTGCTATTTAATGAAACTTCTAGCTACCAATAGTAATATCAGCCATCTTGGAAAGGGGGTGGCGGGGTCACACATAATTTTGAAACTGGGCTGACCAAAGATCATTTCAGCTCAAATTTCTGAGCAGAAGATTTCAATGTGATTTTTTTCCTCTTACAATATGCTTAATCAATATACATTGACTGAAAGAAACTTTCATTGGAAACCCATAATATATGTTAAACTACTTGTTGTCATGTAGCTGCAGTTAAAATTTGAGCTCATTTTGACTTACATCAGAGTAGCAATAGATCTTTTTTAGTAACAGTGGCCATCTAGAATATCGGACACAATTTTGAAAAGGTACCACCTAAGGACCATCCCAAATAACAGAACAGTTTTTCATATTTCACCCAATGATTCTAAATATAAGAAAAACAAAGTATATTACATATCCAAGGAAGCCACTTTCCCATAACCGTTTTACACTTGGTACACAAAAACAATGTGGAGTATCTCATTTTAAAATAATATCGCCTTTGAAGTCTAATTTCATGTATGGTATAATATATATTAAATTATTAGGAATTTTTCGTATTGCCACCACGATATTGCTGAAATATTGTTGAAAGTGGCATTAAACAACACCATAAACCATCATATCACAGCAATACAATAATAAGCCTCAATCGTTTAATATTGCATTGAAGTACTCTGATTGATATGATCATATTTATTTATAAATCTTTGTTAAGTAATATTTAAATATGTTTTAGGTTTGTTAAAGAAGTTAAAACATGAAATTCAGTTTCATTAACCAATAAAATTCCATGATTTTTTTAGAGAAGTGTTATATACATGTATAATTTAGTTATAGTCTTACATTTGTAAAACTTTTGAGTACGAGACAGTCAGAACATTGTATCTGATATATTAGTGTTCTGATGGGATGATTTTGGAGTACAAGTACAGAACTTGTACCTGATATATTAGTGTTCTGATGGGATGATTTTGGAGTACAAGTACAGAACTTGTACCTGAAGGTTTTAGTGTTCTGATGGAATGATTTTGGAGTACAAGTACAGAACTTGTACCTGAAGGTTTTAGTGTTCTGATGGGATGATTTTGGAGTACAAGTACAGAACTTGTACCTGATATATTAGTGTTCTGATGGAATGATTTTGGAGTACAAGTACAGAACTTGTACCTGATATATTAGTGTTCTGATGGGATGATTTTGGAGTACAAGTACAGAACTTGTACCTGATATATTAGTGTTCTGATGGAATGATTTTGGAGTACAAGTACAGAACTTGTACCTGATATATTAGTGTTCTGATGGAATGATTTTGGAGTACAAGTACAGAACTTGTACCTGAAGGTTTTAGGACCATAAGACCAGGTCTTACTGGCATGAAATGTTAAAGTATGATTTTAATACTAAACCAAATGAAAATTTGTAACCAATATCTGTAACACTGATTTTGCTCACAATATGTAAAATTTTACTACAGAACATTGTAACATGTAACTTTTGCACTCCTACAATAAAATTAAGAGTCCATCGTTCATTGTGGATAATGTTTTGAGTACCGGTAACATAAAGAAAGTAAGAAACAAAATTACAAACTTTTGCCATCTTTTTTTGTGAGATGCTATTTTCATTGTTTGTTATAACTATTTGTATTTCTGTTTTTAATTGTTTACATGTATAATTTGCAGAAATTATTCAGTACTTAAAGCTGTATTGTCATTAATATTTTGCCTAATTATTTTCCTAATAAAGGAAAGAATCAATATTTTGTCTTTTTTTTTTCATATCACATATTGTACATGAAATTTGATTATAATTTAATTATTGATCATTGTATAATACAAATTTTAAGATATTGTTTGTGTTTTGGTTTTTATGGTGTTTAACGCCACTTTCAACAATATTTCAGTTACATCGTAGTGGTTCAGTTTTATTGGTGGAGGAAACCGGAGTACCTGGAGAAAACCACTGACCTGTCACAAGTCACTGACAAACTTTATCACATAATGTTGTATCAAGTACACCTCGCCATGAACGGGGTTTGAACTCACAACTTTAGTGGTGATAGGCACTGATTGCACAGGTAGTTGTAAATCCAACTACCATACGATCATGACCACAACGGCCCCCCAAGATATTTTTTGCAGTTGCCTTTTATTTCTGTATTAAATGCTAATTTACAAATTGCTCAGTTAAGCAACAACAGAAGAAAATCTGATTACATGATTACAACTTGATGCTCTTGCTTTGTAGAAAAGCAGACTTTTTACTATATCTATAATTGGTTTGTTTGGCATTGACCTTTGTTCAAATGTATCTCTGACCAGTCATATTGCCTCCTTTCTCACAAAAAGTGTGGTGCCAATTTCTACCTTTTACACACAAAAACTATGACTTTGTAGAAGACTGTTTTAAAGGAACAGTTTTTGTTTAACCAGGATTATAGATTATGAATACATTTTTTTTCCATACAATTTGGTTGCTACACATAAATGGAAAGTTCACAATGGGAAAATTAAAATCATCTCTCCTTGTAAAGTTTTGTTCTCTACCAGCTTTTACTGTCCATTTCTATCTTGGATTCTGACCACAAAATCCCAATTTTTAAATTTTAATTTGTGCTAATTAAGATGTCTCATCTTATTATTTTCAATGTTCTTTAGCTTTGGTATAATGTATATGGCAACATATATAATATTATTAGTCTTTCTATCATGACACAATATCACGTTTGAAAGCATTATTTTGAATTATTGTCAACCTCGAATATATATTAAAAGATGATCATTTTACCGGTACTTGTGATCATTATGCTGTTCCCAAACTGAAACTTTCCTCACGTTCAGTGAAAGAACACTTACAAATTGGACAAACGTTGCACGGACCATTTGATTTGTCAGTACGGAATTATATAATAAAAATGAAAATTTGTTATTTTTGATAATTTTATCAACAAAAGTAGCTATCTTGTTTAATGAACACTTATAAATGGACGTTTGTCCTGTGTTACATGAAAATACAAAGGCTATTGGGTTTTCCACATTGTTTCAATGGAAAACCAGGTTCTGGCTTGGGACAGGCACACACATTTGGCAGTGTTAAATCGGCTACTGGGATTCCAACTCTTCCTTATTTATAATTGGATCTTCACAGTACCGGTAATACAAATATAATCCAACAATTAAAAAAAAAATTCAGATTGCTTTCACTCAAAAAGAAAATATACTTTTATGTGATAATGTGAATAGCTTTTCTGCAGGGCTTGTATATACAGAAACTGATGTACAGTGAAACACTAGACCACACCTTTTGTCATCCAAATGTGGTCTTTCAACACAAATGGTTTATCCAGAGGTTTATTCTACATAGTTGAAGAGTTGTGACATTTTAAAGTGGTTTCTCAAAGGAGAGTAGTTTCTCATTGGAGAGGTTTCTCAAGACTGGCATCCTGTTTAAAATGATTGAAAATGAAATTTCTTCATCAGTGCTCTCAGTACTTTGATTGTACCTGTCTCCAGCCAAGACAAAGTTTTCTATCAATGTCTTCTCTTTTTGTTTTGAAGTTCAGTGCGAGACAAAGGAGTGGTTCATGTGTGACCAATTACAATACTGTTAAACTTTCTTTTATAAAACTACGATTTTCTATTATGAATTTTTTTTAAGTGGTTGTTGTTTAATGCTAAGTTAGCAATTTATCAGCTCTTCTAGTGGCGAGAACAAGTTCCTTTTCATTAAATGATAATGATGTCTGTTTTGTATGTGACTGACATACTGAATTAACAGTGCTAGTTCACTGAAGCAACAGTCCACAGGAAGACATGTAGCTCCACTTGGACGCATCCTGGTTCATATATATAGCCAACCAGTCATTGCTCATAATCGGTCAATGCTGCATGCTAAGCAGAGAAGCAGTAAATACTAATTTTATAATCTTTATCTTGACCTGACCAGGGTTAGAACCTACTGTCTACTGCACTCTTTATCTTGACCTGACCAGGGTTAGAACCTACGATCTACTGCACTGTTTATCTTGACCTGACCAGGGTTAGAACCTACTGTCTACTGCACTCTTTATCTTGACCTGACCAGGGTTAGAACCTACGATCTACTGCACTCTTTATCTTGACCTGACCAGGGTTAGAACCTACAATCTATTGCACTCTTTATCTTGACCTGACCAGGGTTAGAATCTATTATCTACTGCACTCTTTATCTTGACCTGACCAGGGTTAGAACCTACGATCTACTGCACTCTTTATCTTGACCTGACCAGGGTTAGAACCTACGATCTACTGCACTCTTTATCTTGACCAGACCAGGGTTAGAACCTACGATCTACTGCACTCTTTATCTTGACCTGACCAGGGTTAGAACCTACGATCTACTGCACTCTTTATCTTGACCAGACCAGGGTTAGAACCTACGATCTACTGCACTCTTTATCTTGACCTGACCAGGGTTAGAACCTACTGTCTACTGCACTCTTTATCTTGACCTGACCAGGGTTAGAACCTACGATCTACTGCACTCTTTATCTTGACCTGACCAGGGTTAGAACCTACAATCTATTGCACTCTTTATCTTGACCTGACCAGGGTTAGAATCTATTATCTACAGCACTCTTTATCTTGACCTGACCAGGGTTAGAACCTACGATCTACTGCACTCTTTATCTTGACCTGACCAGGGTTAGAACCTACGATCTACTGCACTCTTTATCTTGACCAGACCAGGGTTAGAACCTACGATCTACTGCACTCTTTATCTTGACCAGACCAGGGTTAGAACCTACGATCTACTGCATTTTTTATCTTGACCTGACCAGGGTTAGAACCTATGATCTACTGCACTCTTTATCTTGACCTGATCAGGGTTAGAACCTACGATCTACTGCACTCTTTATCTTGACATGACCAGGGTTAGAACCTATGATCTACTGCACTCTTTATCTTGACCTGACCAGGGTTAGAACCTACGATCTACTGCACTCTTTATCTTGACCTGACCAGGGTTAGAACCTAAGATCTACTGCACTCTTTATCTTGACCTGACCAGGGTTAGAACCTACAATCTACTGCACTCTTTATCTTGACCTGACCAGGGTTAGAACTTACGATCTATTGCACTCTTTATCTTGACCTGACCAGGGTTAGAACCTACGATCTACTGCACTCTTTATCTTGACCAGACCAGGGTTAGAACCTACGATCTACTGCATTCTTTATCTTGACCTGACCAGGGTTAGAACCTATGATCTACTGCACTCTTTATCTTGACCAGCCCAGGGTTAGAACCTACGATCTACTGCACTCTTTATCTTGACCTGACCAGGGTTAGAACCTACGATCTACAGCACTCTTTATCTTGACCTGACCAGGGTTAGAACCTACGATCTACTGCATTTTTTATCTTGACCTGACCAGGGTTAGAACCTATGATCTACTGCACTCTTTATCTTGACCTGATCAGGGTTAGAAACTACGATCTACTGCACTCTTTATCTTGACCTGACCAGGGTTAGAACCTACGATCTACTGCACTCTTTATCTTGACCTGACCAGGGTTAGAACCTATGATCTACTGCACTCTTTATCTTGACCTGACCAGGGTTAGAACCTACGATCTACTGCACTCTTTATTTTGACCTGACCAGGGTTGGAACCTACGATCTACTGCACTCTTTATCTTGACCTGACCAGGGTTAGAACCTACGATCTACTGCACTCTTTATCTTGACCTGACCAGGGTTAGAACCTACGATCTACTGCATTTGTTATCTTGACCTGACCAGGGTTAGAACCTATGATCTACTGCACTCTTTATCTTGACCTGATCAGGGTTAGAACCTACGATCTACTGCACTCTTTATCTTGACATGACCAGGGTTAGAACCTAAGATCTACTGCACTCTTTATCTTGACCTGACCAGGGTTAGAACCTACGATCTACTGCACTCTTTATTTTGACCTGACCAGGGATGGAACCTAGGATCTACTGCACTCTTTATCTTGACCTGACCAGGGTTAGAACCTACGATCTACTGCACTCTTTATCTTGACCTGACCAGGGTTAGAACCTACGATCTACTGCATTTGTTATCTTGACCTGACCAGGGTTAGAACCTATGATCTACTGCACTCTTTATCTTGACCTGATCAGGGTTAGAACCTACGATCTACTGCACTCTTTATCTTGACATGACCAGGGTTAGAACCTATGATCTACTGCACTCTTTATCTTGACCTGACCAGGGTTAGAACCTAAGATCTACTGCACTCTTTATCTTGACCTGACCAGGGTTAGAACCTACGATCTACTGCACTCTTTATTTTGACCTGACCAGGGTTGGAACCTAGGATCTACTGCACTCTTTATCTTGACCTGACCAGGGTTAGAACCTACGATCTACTGCACTCTTTATCTTGACCTGACCAGGGTTAGAACCTACGATCTACTGCACTCTTTATCTTGACCTGACCAGGGTTAGAACCTACGATCTACTGCACTCTTTATTTTGACCTGACCAGGGTTGGAACCTAGGATCTACTGCACTCTTTATCTTGACCTGACCAGGGTTAGAACCTACGATCTACTGCACTCTTTATCTTGACCTGACCAGGGTTAGAACCTACGATCTACTGCACTCTTTATCTTGACCTGACCAGGGTTAGAACCTACGATCTACTGCACTCTTTATCTTGACCTGACCAGGGTTAGAACCTACGATCTACTGCACTCTTTATTTTGACCTGACCAGGGTTGGAACCTAGGATCTACTGCACTCTTTATCTTGACCTGACCAGGGTTAGAACCTAAGATCTACTGCACTCTTTATCTTGACCTGACCAGGGTTAGAACCTATGATCTACTGCACTCTTTATCTTGACCTGACCAGGGTTAGAACCTAGGATCTACTGCTCTCTTTATCTTGACCTGACCAGGGTTAGAACCTACGATCTACTGCACTCTTTATCTTGACCAGACCAGGGTTGGAACCTACGATCTACAGCACTCTTTATCTTGACCTGACCAGGGTTAGAACCTAAGATCTACTGCACTCTTTATCTTGACCTGACCAGGGTTAGAACCTATGATCTACTGCACTCTTTATCTTGACCTGACCAGGGTTAGAACCTACGATCTACTGCACTCTTTATCTTGACCTGACCAGGGTTAGAACCTACGATCTACTGCACTCTTTATCTTGACCTGACCAGGGTTAGAATCTATTATCTACTGCACTCTTTATCTTGACCTGACCAGGGTTAGAACCTAAGATCTACTGCACTCTTTATCTTGACCTGACCAGGGCTAGAACCTACGATCTACTGCACTCTTTATCTTGACCTGATCGGGGTTAGAACCTAGGATCTACTGCACTCTTTATCTTGACCTGACCAGGGTTAGAACCTACCATCTACTGCACTCTTTATCTTGACCTGACCAGGGTTAGAACCTATGATCTACTGCACTCTTTATCTTGACCTAACCAGGGTTAGAACCTACGATCTACTGCACTCTTTATTTTGACCTGACCAGGGTTGGAACCTAGGATCTACTGCACTCTTTATCTTGACCTGACCAGGGTTAGAACCTACGATCTACTGCACTCTTTATCTTGACCTGACCAGGGTTAGAACCTACGATCTACTGCATTTGTTATCTTGACCTGACCAGGGTTAGAACCTATGATCTACTGCACTCTTTATCTTGACCTGATCAGGGTTAGAACCTATGATCTACTGCACTCTTTATCTTGACATGACCAGGGTTAGAACCTACGATCTACTGCACTCTTTATCTTGACCTGACCAGGGTTAGAACCTAAGATCTACTGCACTCTTTATCTTGACCTGACCAGGGTTAGAACCTACGATCTACTGCACTCTTTATTTTGACCTGACCAGGGTTGGAACCTAGGATCTACTGCACTCTTTATCTTGACCTGACCAGGGTTAGAACCTACGATCTACTGCACTCTTTATCTTGACCTGACCAGGGTTAGAACCTACGATCTACTGCACTCTTTATCTTGACCTGACCAGGGTTAGAACATACGATCTACTGCACTCTTTATTTTGACCTGACCAGGGTTGGAACCTAGGATCTACTGCACTCTTTATCTTGACCTGACCAGGGTTAGAACCTACGATCTACTGCACTCTTTATCTTGACCTGACCAGGGTTAGAACCTACGATCTACTGCACTCTTTATCTTGACCTGACCAGGGTTAGAACCTACGATCTACTGCACTCTTTATCTTGACCTGACCAGGGTTAGAACCTACGATCTACTGCACTCTTTATTTTGACCTGACCAGGGTTGGAACCTAGGATCTACTGCACTCTTTATCTTGACCTGACCAGGGTTAGAACCTAAGATCTACTGCACTCTTTATCTTGACCTGACCATGGTTAGAACCTATGATCTACTGCACTCTTTATCTTGACCTGACCAGGGTTAGAACCTAGGATCTACTGCACTCTTTATCTTGACCAGACCAGGGTTGGAACCTACGATCTACAGCACTCTTTATCTTGACCTGACCAGGGTTAGAACCTAAGATCTATTGCACTCTTTATCTTGACCTGACCAGGGTTAGAACCTACGATCTACTGCATTCTTTATCTTGACCAGACCAGGGTTAGAACCTACGATCTACTGCACTCTTTATCTTGACCTGACCAGGGTTAGAACCTAAGATCTACTGCACTCTTTATCTTGACCTGACCAGGGTTAGAACCTACGATCTACTGCATTCTTTATCTTGACCTGACCAGGGTTACAACCTACGATCTACTGCACTCTTTATCTTGACCTAACCAGGGTTAGAACCTACGATCTACTGCACTGTTTATCTTGACCTGACCAGGGTTAGAACCTACGATCTACTGCACTCTTTATCTTGACCTGACCAGGGTTAGAACCTATGATCTACTGCACTCTTTATCTTGACCTGACCAGGGTTAGAACCTAAGATCTACTGCACTCTTTATCTTGACCTGACCAGGGTTAGAACCTACGATCTACTGCACTCTTTATCTTGACCTGACCAGGGTTAGAACCTAAGATCTACTGCACTCTTTATCTTGACCTGACCAGGGTTAGAACCTATGATCTACTGCACTCTTTATCTTGACCTGACCAGGGTTAGAACCTACGATCTACTGCACTTTATTTTGACCTGACCAGGGTTGGAACCTAGGATCTACTGCACTCTTTATCTTGACCTGACCAGGGTTAGAACCTACAATCTACTGCACTCTTTATCTTGACCTGACCAGGGTTAGAACCTACGATCTACTGCACTCTTTATCTTGACCTGACCAGGGTTAGAACCTACAATCTATTGCACTCTTTATCTTGACCTGACCAGGGTTAGAATCTATTATCTACTGCACTCTTTATCTTGACCTGACCAGGGTTAGAACCTACGATCTACTGCACTCTTTATCTTGACCTGACCAGGGTTAGAACCTACGATCTACTGCACTCTTTATCTTGACCTGACCAGGGTTAGAACCTACGATCTACTGCACTCTTTATTTTGACCTGACCAGGGTTGGAACCTAGGATCTACTGCACTCTTTATCTTAACCTGACCAGGGTTAGAACCTAAGATCTACTGCACTCTTTATCTTGACCTGACCAGGGTTAGAACCTATGATCTACTGCACTCTTTATCTTGACCTGACCAGGGTTAGAACCTAGGATCTACTGCTCTCTTTATCTTGACCTGACCAGGGTTAGAACCTACGATCTACTGCACTCTTTATCTTGACCAGACCAGGGTTAGAACCTACGATCTACTGCACTCTTTATCTTGACCTGACCAGTGTTAGAACCTAAGATCTACTGCACTCTTTATCTTGACCTGACCAGGGTTAGAACCTATGATCTACTGCACTCTTTATCTTGACCTGACCAGGGTTAGAACCTAAGATCTACTGCACTCTTTATCTTGACCAGACCAGGGTTAGAACCTACGATCTACTGCACTCTTTATCTTGACCTGACCAGGGTTAGAACCCAAGATCTACTGCACTCTTTATCTTGACCTGACCAGGGTTAGAACCTATGATCTACTGCACTCTTTATCTTGACCTGACCAGGGTTAGAACCTACGATCTACTGCACTTTATTTTGACCTGACCAGGGTTGGAACCTAGGATCTACTGCACTCTTTATCTTGACCTGACCAGGGTTAGAACCTAAGATCTACTGCACTCTTTATCTTGACCTGACCAGGGTTAGAACCTACGATCTACTACACTTTTTATCTTGACCTGACCAGGGTTAGAACCTATGATCTACTGCACTCTTTATCTTGACCTGACCAGGGTTAGAACCTACGATCTACTGCACTCTTTATCTTGACCAGACCAGGGTTGGAACCTACGATCTACTGCACTCTTTATCTTGACCTGACCAGGGTTAGAACCTAAGATCTACTGCACTCTTTATCTTGACCTGACCAGGGTTAGAACCTAGGATCTACTGCACTCTTTATCTTGACCAGACCAGGGTTGGAACCTACGATCTACAGCACTCTTTATCTTGACCTGACCAGGGTTAGAACCTAAGATCTATTGCACTCTTTATCTTGACCTGACCAGGGTTAGAACCTACGATCTACTGCATTCTTTATCTTGACCAGACCAGGGTTAGAACCTACGATCTACTGCACTTTATTTTGACCTGACCAGGGTTGGAACCTAGGATCTACTGCACTCTTTATCTTGACCTGACCAGGGTTAGAACCTACGATCTACTACACTTTTTATCTTGACCTGACCAGGGTTAGAACCTATGATCTACTGCACTCTTTATCTTGACCTGACCAGGGTTAGAACCTACGATCTACTGCACTCTTTATCTTGACCAGACCAGGGTTGGAACCTACGATCTACTGCACTCTTTATCTTGACCTGACCAGGGTTAGAACCTAAGATCTACTGCACTCTTTATCTTGACCTGACCAGGGTTAGAACCTAGGATCTACTGCACTCTTTATCTTGACCAGACCAGGGTTGGAACCTACGATCTACAGCACTCTTTATCTTGACCTGACCAGGGTTAGAACCTAAGATCTATTGCACTCTTTATCTTGACCAGACCAGGGTTAGAACCTACGATCTACTGCATTCTTTATCTTGACCAGACCAGGGTTAGAACCTACGATCTACTGCACTTTATTTTGACCTGACCAGGGTTGGAACCTAGGATCTACTGCACTCTTTATCTTGACCTGACCAGGGTTAGAACCTACAATCTACTGCACTCTTTATCTTGACCTGACCAGGGTTAGAACCTACGATCTACTGCACTCTTTATCTTGACCTGACCAGGGTTAGAACCTACAATCTATTGCACTCTTTATCTTGACCTGACCAGGGTTAGAATCTATTATCTACTGCACTCTTTATCTTGACCTGACCAGGGTTAGAACCTACGATCTACTGCACTCTTTATCTTGACCTGACCAGGGTTAGAACCTACGATCTACTGCACTCTTTATCTTGACCTGACCAGGGTTAGAACCTACGATCTACTGCACTCTTTATTTTGACCTGACCAGGGTTGGAACCAAGGATCTACTGCACTCTTTATCTTAACCTGACCAGGGTTAGAACCTAAGATCTACTGCACTCTTTATCTTCACCTGACCAGGGTTAGAACCTATGATCTACTGCACTCTTTATCTTGACCAGACCAGGGTTAGAACCTACGATCTACTGCACTCTTTATCTTGACCTGACCAGTGTTAGAACCTAAGATCTACTGCACTCTTTATCTTGACCTGACCAGGGTTAGAACCTATGATCTACTGCACTCTTTATCTTGACCTGACCAGGGTTAGAACCTAAGATCTACTGCACTCTTTATCTTGACCTGACCAGGGTTAGAACCTACGATCTACTGCACTCTTTATCTTGACCTGACCAGGGTTAGAACCTACGATCTACTGCACTCTTTATTTTGACCTGACCAGGGTTGGAACCTAGGATCTACTGCACTCTTTATCTTGACCTGACCAGGGTTAGAACCTAAGATCTACTGCACTCTTTATCTTGACCTGACCATGGTTAGAACCTATGATCTACTGCACTCTTTATCTTGACCTGACCAGGGTTAGAACCTAGGATCTACTGCACTCTTTATCTTGACCAGACCAGGGTTGGAACCTACGATCTACAGCACTCTTTATCTTGACCTGACCAGGGTTAGAACCTAAGATCTATTGCACTCTTTATCTTGACCTGACCAGGGTTAGAACCTACGATCTACTGCATTCTTTATCTTGACCAGACCAGGGTTAGAACCTACGATCTACTGCACTCTTTATCTTGACCTGACCAGGGTTAGAACCTAAGATCTACTGCACTCTTTATCTTGACCTGACCAGGGTTAGAACCTACGATCTACTGCACTCTTTATCTTGACCTGACCAGGGTTACAACCTACGATCTACTGCACTCTTTATCTTGACCTAACCAGGGTTAGAACCTACGATCTACTGCACTGTTTATCTTGACCTGACCAGGGTTAGAACCTACGATCTACTGCACTCTTTATCTTGACCTGACCAGGGTTAGAACCTATGATCTACTGCACTCTTTATCTTGACCTGACCAGGGTTAGAACCTAAGATCTACTGCACTCTTTATCTTGACCTGACCAGGGTTAGAACCTACGATCTACTGCACTCTTTATCTTGACCTGACCAGGGTTAGAACCTAAGATCTACTGCACTCTTTATCTTGACCTGACCAGGGTTAGAACCTATGATCTACTGCACTCTTTATCTTGACCTGACCAGGGTTAGAACCTACGATCTACTGCACTTTATTTTGACCTGACCAGGGTTGGAACCTAGGATCTACTGCACTCTTTATCTTGACCTGACCAGGGTTAGAACCTATGATCTACTGCACTCTTTATCTTGACCAGACCAGGGTTAGAACCTACGATCTACTGCACTTTATTTTGACCTGACCAGGGTTGGAACCTAGGATCTACTGCACTCTTTATCTTGACCTGACCAGGGTTAGAACCTACAATCTACTGCACTCTTTATCTTGACCTGACCAGGGTTAGAACCTACGATCTACTGCACTCTTTATCTTGACCTGACCAGGGTTAGAACCTACAATCTATTGCACTCTTTATCTTGACCTGACCAGGGTTAGAATCTATTATCTACTGCACTCTTTATCTTGACCTGACCAGGGTTAGAACCTACGATCTACTGCACTCTTTATCTTGACCTGACCAGGGTTAGAACCTACGATCTACTGCACTCTTTATCTTGACCTGACCAGGGTTAGAACCTACGATCTACTGCACTCTTTATTTTGACCTGACCAGGGTTGGAACCAAGGATCTACTGCACTCTTTATCTTAACCTGACCAGGGTTAGAACCTAAGATCTACTGCACTCTTTATCTTGACCTGACCAGGGTTAGAACCTATGATCTACTGCACTCTTTATCTTGACCTGACCAGGGTTAGAACCTAGGATCTACTGCTCTCTTTATCTTGACCTGACCAGGGTTAGAACCTACGATCTACTGCACTCTTTATCTTGACCAGACCAGGGTTAGAACCTACGATCTACTGCACTCTTTATCTTGACCTGACCAGTGTTAGAACCTAAGATCTACTGCACTCTTTATCTTGACCTGACCAGGGTTAGAACCTATGATCTACTGCACTCTTTATCTTGACCTGACCAGGGTTAGAACCTAAGATCTACTGCACTCTTTATCTTGACCTGACCAGGGTTAGAACCTACGATCTACTGCACTCTTTATCTTGACCTGACCAGGGTTAGAACCTACGATCTACTGCACTCTTTATTTTGACCTGACCAGGGTTGGAACCTAGGATCTACTGCACTCTTTATCTTGACCTGACCAGGGTTAGAACCTAAGATCTACTGCACTCTTTATCTTGACCTGACCATGGTTAGAACCTATGATCTACTGCACTCTTTATCTTGACCTGACCAGGGTTAGAACCTAGGATCTACTGCACTCTTTATCTTGACCAGACCAGGGTTGGAACCTACGATCTACAGCACTCTTTATCTTGACCTGACCAGGGTTAGAACCTAAGATCTATTGCACTCTTTATCTTGACCTGACCAGGGTTAGAACCTACGATCTACTGCATTCTTTATCTTGACCAGACCAGGGTTAGAACCTACGATCTACTGCACTCTTTATCTTGACCTGACCAGGGTTAGAACCTAAGATCTACTGCACTCTTTATCTTGACCTGACCAGGGTTAGAACCTACGATCTACTGCATTCTTTATCTTGACCTGACCAGGGTTACAACCTACGATCTACTGCACTCTTTATCTTGACCTAACCAGGGTTAGAACCTACGATCTACTGCACTGTTTATCTTGACCTGACCAGGGTTAGAACCTACGATCTACTGCACTCTTTATCTTGACCTGACCAGGGTTAGAACCTATGATCTACTGCACTCTTTATCTTGACCTGACCAGGGTTAGAACCTAAGATCTACTGCACTCTTTATCTTGACCTGACCAGGGTTAGAACCTACGATCTACTGCACTCTTTATCTTGACCTGACCAGGGTTAGAACCTAAGATCTACTGCACTCTTTATCTTGACCTGACCAGGGTTAGAACCTATGATCTACTGCACTCTTTATCTTGACCTGACCAGGGTTAGAACCTACGATCTACTGCACTTTATTTTGACCTGACCAGGGTTGGAACCTAGGATCTACTGCACTCTTTATCTTGACCTGACCAGGGTTAGAACCTACGATCTACTGCACTCTTTATCTTGACCTGACCAGGGTTAGAACCTACGATCTACTGCACTCTTTATCTTGACCTGACCAGGGTTAGAACCTACAATCTATTGCACTCTTTATCTTGACCTGACCAGGGTTAGAATCTATTATCTACTGCACTCTTTATCTTGACCTGACCAGGGTTAGAACCTACGATCTACTGCACTCTTTATCTTGACCTGACCAGGGTTAGAACCTACGATCTACTGCACTCTTTATCTTGACCTGACCAGGGTTAGAACCTACGATCTACTGCACTCTTTATTTTGACCTGACCAGGGTTGGAACCTAGGATCTACTGCACTCTTTATCTTAACCTGACCAGGGTTAGAACCTAAGATCTACTGCACTCTTTATCTTGACCTGACCAGGGTTAGAACCTATGATCTACTGCACTCTTTATCTTGACCTGACCAGGGTTAGAACCTAGGATCTACTGCTCTCTTTATCTTGACCTGACCAGGGTTAGAACCTACGATCTACTGCACTCTTTATCTTGACCAGACCAGGGTTAGAACCTACGATCTACTGCACTCTTTATCTTGACCTGACCAGTGTTAGAACCTAAGATCTACTGCACTCTTTATCCTGACCTGACCAGGGTTAGAACCTATGATCTACTGCACTCTTTATCTTGACCTGACCAGGGTTAGAACCTAAGATCTACTGCACTCTTTATCTTGACCAGACCAGGGTTAGAACCTACGATCTACTGCACTCTTTATCTTGACCTGACCAGGGTTAGAACCCAAGATCTACTGCACTCTTTATCTTGACCTGACCAGGGTTAGAACCTATGATCTACTGCACTCTTTATCTTGACCTGACCAGGGTTAGAACCTACGATCTACTGCACTTTATTTTGACCTGACCAGGGTTGGAACCTAGGATCTACTGCACTCTTTATCTTGACCTGACCAGGGTTAGAACCTAAGATCTACTGCACTCTTTATCTTGACCTGACCAGGGTTAGAACCTACGATCTACTACACTTTTTATCTTGACCTGACCAGGGTTAGAACCTATGATCTACTGCACTCTTTATCTTGACCTGACCAGGGTTAGAACCTACGATCTACTGCACTCTTTATCTTGACCAGACCAGGGTTGGAACCTACGATCTACTGCACTCTTTATCTTGACCTGACCAGGGTTAGAACCTATGATCTACTGCACTCTTTATCTTGACCTGACCAGGGTTAGAACCTACGATCTACTGCACTTTTTATCTTGACCTGACCAGGGTTAGAACCTATGATCTACTGCACTCTTTATCTTGACCTGACCAGGGTTAGAACCTAAGATCTACTGCACTCTTTATCTTGACCTGACCATGGTTAGAACCTACGATCTACTGCACTCTTTATCTTGACCTGACCAGGGTTAGAACCTACGATCTACTGCACTCTTTATCTTGACCTGACCAGGGTTAGAATCTATTATCTACTGCACTCTTTATCTTGACCTGACCAGGGTTAGAACCTAAGATCTACTGCACTCTTTATCTTGACCTGACCAGGGTTAGAACCTACGATCTACTGCACTCTTTATCTTGACCAGACCAGGGTTAGAACCTACGATCTACTGCACTCTTTATTTTGACCTGACCAGGGTTGGAACCTATGATCTACTGCACTCTTTATCTTAACCTGACCAGGGTTAGAACCTAAGATCTACTGCACTCTTTATCTTGACCTGACCAGGGTTAGAACCTACGATCTACTGCACTCTTTATCTTGACCTGACCAGGGTTAGAACCTATGATCTACTGCACTCTTTATCTTGACCTGACCAGGGTTAGAACCTAGGATCTACTGCTCTCTTTATCTTGACCTGACCAGGGTTAGAACCTACGATCTACTGCACTCTTTATCTTGACCAGACCAGGGTTAGAACCTACGATCTACTGCACTCTTTATCTTGACCTGACCAGTGTTAGAACCTAAGATCTACTGCACTCTTTATCTTGACCTGACCAGGGTTAGAACCTATGATCTACTGCACTCTTTATCTTGACCTGACCAGGGTTAGAACCTAAGATCTACTGCACTCTTTATCTTGACCTGACCAGGGTTAGAACCTACGATCTACTGCACTCTTTATCTTGACCTGACCAGGGTTAGAACCTACGATCTACTGCACTCTTTATTTTGACCTGACCAGGGTTGGAACCTAGGATCTACTGCACTCTTTATCTTGACCTGACCAGGGTTAGAACCTAAGATCTACTGCACTCTTTATCTTGACCTGACCATGGTTAGAACCTATGATCTACTGCACTCTTTATCTTGACCTGACCAGGGTTAGAACCTAGGATCTACTGCACTCTTTATCTTGACCAGACCAGGGTTGGAACCTACGATCTACAGCACTCTTTATCTTGACCTGACCAGGGTTAGAACCTAAGATCTATTGCACTCTTTATCTTGACCTGACCAGGGTTAGAACCTACGATCTACTGCATTCTTTATCTTGACCAGACCAGGGTTAGAACCTACGATCTACTGCACTCTTTATCTTGACCTGACCAGGGTTAGAACCTAAGATCTACTGCACTCTTTATCTTGACCTGACCAGGGTTAGAACCTACGATCTACTGCATTCTTTATCTTGACCTGACCAGGGTTACAACCTACGATCTACTGCACTCTTTATCTTGACCTAACCAGGGTTAGAACCTACGATCTACTGCACTGTTTATCTTGACCTGACCAGGGTTAGAACCTACGATCTACTGCACTCTTTATCTTGACCTGACCAGGGTTAGAACCTATGATCTACTGCACTCTTTATCTTGACCTGACCAGGGTTAGAACCTAAGATCTACTGCACTCTTTATCTTGACCTGACCAGGGTTAGAACCTACGATCTACTGCACTCTTTATCTTGACCTGACCAGGGTTAGAACCTAAGATCTACTGCACTCTTTATCTTGACCTGACCAGGGTTAGAACCTATGATCTACTGCACTCTTTATCTTGACCTGACCAGGGTTAGAACCTACGATCTACTGCACTTTATTTTGACCTGACCAGGGTTGGAACCTAGGATCTACTGCACTCTTTATCTTGACCTGACCAGGGTTAGAACCTATGATCTACTGCACTCTTTATCTTGACCAGACCAGGGTTAGAACCTACGATCTACTGCACTTTATTTTGACCTGACCAGGGTTGGAACCTAGGATCTACTGCACTCTTTATCTTGACCTGACCAGGGTTAGAACCTACAATCTACTGCACTCTTTATCTTGACCTGACCAGGGTTAGAACCTACGATCTACTGCACTCTTTATCTTGACCTGACCAGGGTTAGAACCTACAATCTATTGCACTCTTTATCTAGACCTGACCAGGGTTAGAATCTATTATCTACTGCACTCTTTATCTTGACCTGACCAGGGTTAGAACCTACGATCTACTGCACTCTTTATCTTGACCTGACCAGGGTTAGAACCTACGATCTACTGCACTCTTTATCTTGACCTGACCAGGGTTAGAACCTACGATCTACTGCACTCTTTATTTTGACCTGACCAGGGTTGGAACCAAGGATCTACTGCACTCTTTATCTTAACCTGACCAGGGTTAGAACCTAAGATCTACTGCACTCTTTATCTTCACCTGACCAGGGTTAGAACCTATGATCTACTGCACTCTTTATCTTGACCTGACCAGGGTTAGAACCTAGGATCTACTGCTCTCTTTATCTTGACCTGACCAGGGTTAGAACCTACGATCTACTGCACTCTTTATCTTGACCAGACCAGGGTTAGAACCTACGATCTACTGCACTCTTTATCTTGACCTGACCAGTGTTAGAACCTAAGATCTACTGCACTCTTTATCTTGACCTGACCAGGGTTAGAACCTATGATCTACTGCACTCTTTATCTTGACCTGACCAGGGTTAGAACCTAAGATCTACTGCACTCTTTATCTTGACCTGACCAGGGTTAGAACCTACGATCTACTGCACTCTTTATCTTGACCTGACCAGGGTTAGAACCTACGATCTACTGCACTCTTTATTTTGACCTGACCAGGGTTGGAACCTAGGATCTACTGCACTCTTTATCTTGACCTGACCAGGGTTAGAACCTAAGATCTACTGCACTCTTTATCTTGACCTGACCATGGTTAGAACCTATGATCTACTGCACTCTTTATCTTGACCTGACCAGGGTTAGAACCTAGGATCTACTGCACTCTTTATCTTGACCAGACCAGGGTTGGAACCTACGATCTACAGCACTCTTTATCTTGACCTGACCAGGGTTAGAACCTAAGATCTATTGCACTCTTTATCTTGACCTGACCAGGGTTAGAACCTACGATCTACTGCATTCTTTATCTTGACCAGACCAGGGTTAGAACCTACGATCTACTGCACTCTTTATCTTGACCTGACCAGGGTTAGAACCTAAGATCTACTGCACTCTTTATCTTGACCTGACCAGGGTTAGAACCTACGATCTACTGCATTCTTTATCTTGACCTGACCAGGGTTACAACCTACGATCTACTGCACTCTTTATCTTGACCTAACCAGGGTTAGAACCTACGATCTACTGCACTGTTTATCTTGACCTGACCAGGGTTAGAACCTACGATCTACTGCACTCTTTATCTTGACCTGACCAGGGTTAGAACCTATGATCTACTGCACTCTTTATCTTGACCTGACCAGGGTTAGAACCTAAGATCTACTGCACTCTTTATCTTGACCTGACCAGGGTTAGAACCTACGATCTACTGCACTCTTTATCTTGACCTGACCAGGGTTAGAACCTATGATCTACTGCACTCTTTATCTTGACCTGACCAGGGTTAGAACCTACGATCTACTGCACTTTATTTTGACCTGACCAGGGTTGGAACCTAGGATCTACTGCACTCTTTATCTTGACCTGACCAGGGTTAGAACCTACGATCTACTGCACTCTTTATCTTGACCTGACCAGGGTTAGAACCTACGATCTACTGCACTCTTTATCTTGACCTGACCAGGGTTAGAACCTACAATCTATTGCACTCTTTATCTTGACCTGACCAGGGTTAGAATCTATTATCTACTGCACTCTTTATCTTGACCTGACCAGGGTTAGAACCTACGATCTACTGCACTCTTTATCTTGACCTGACCAGGGTTAGAACCTACGATCTACTGCACTCTTTATCTTGACCTGACCAGGGTTAGAACCTACGATCTACTGCACTCTTTATTTGGACCTGACCAGGGTTGGAACCTAGGATCTACTGCACTCTTTATCTTAACCTGACCAGGGTTAGAACCTAAGATCTACTGCACTCTTTATCTTGACCTGACCAGGGTTAGAACCTATGATCTACTGCACTCTTTATCTTGACCTGACCAGGGTTAGAACCTAGGATCTACTGCTCTCTTTATCTTGACCTGACCAGGGTTAGAACCTACGATCTACTGCACTCTTTATCTTGACCAGACCAGGGTTAGAACCTACGATCTACTGCACTCTTTATCTTGACCTGACCAGTGTTAGAACCTAAGATCTACTGCACTCTTTATCTTGACCTGACCAGGGTTAGAACCTATGATCTACTGCACTCTTTATCTTGACCTGACCAGGGTTAGAACCTAAGATCTACTGCACTCTTTATCTTGACCAGACCAGGGTTAGAACCTACGATCTACTGCACTCTTTATCTTGACCTGACCAGGGTTAGAACCCAAGATCTACTGCACTCTTTATCTTGACCTGACCAGGGTTAGAACCTATGATCTACTGCACTCTTTATCTTGACCTGACCAGGGTTAGAACCTACGATCTACTGCACTTTATTTTGACCTGACCAGGGTTGGAACCTAGGATCTACTGCACTCTTTATCTTGACCTGACTAGGGTTAGAACCTAAGATCTACTGCACTCTTTATCTTGACCTGACCAGGGTTAGAACCTACGATCTACTACACTTTTTATCTTGACCTGACCAGGGTTAGAACCTATGATCTACTGCACTCTTTATCTTGACCTGACCAGGGTTAGAACCTACGATCTACTGCACTCTTTATCTTGACCAGACCAGGGTTGGAACCTACGATCTACTGCACTCTTTATCTTGACCTGACCAGGGTTAGAACCTATGATCTACTGCACTCTTTATCTTGACCTGACCAGGGTTAGAACCTACGATCTACTGCACTTTTTATCTTGACCTGACCAGGGTTAGAACCTATGATCTACTGCACTCTTTATCTTGACCTGACCAGGGTTAGAACCTAAGATCTACTGCACTCTTTATCTTGACCTGACCATGGTTAGAACCTACGATCTACTGCACTCTTTATCTTGACCTGACCAGGGTTAGAACCTACGATCTACTGCACTCTTTATCTTGACCTGACCAGGGTTAGAATCTATTATCTACTGCACTCTTTATCTTGACCTGACCAGGGTTAGAACCTAAGATCTACTGCACTCTTTATCTTGACCTGACCAGGGTTAGAACCTACGATCTACTGCACTCTTTATCTTGACCAGACCAGGGTTAGAACCTACGATCTACTGCACTCTTTATTTTGACCTGACCAGGGTTGGAACCTATGATCTACTGCACTCTTTATCTTAACCTGACCAGGGTTAGAACCTAAGATCTACTGCACTCTTTATCTTGACCTGACCAGGGTTAGAACCTATGATCTACTGCACTCTTTATCTTGACCTGACCAGGGTTAGAACCTAGGATCTACTGCACTCTTTATCTTGACCTGACCAGGGTTAGAACCTACGATCTACTGCACTCTTTATCTTGACCAGACCAGGGTTAGAACCTACGATCTACTGCACTCTTTATCTTGACCTGACCAGGGTTAGAACCTAAGATCTACTGCACTCTTTATCTTGACCTGACCAGGGTTAGAACCTAAGATCTACTGCACTCTTTATCTTGACCTGACCAGGGTTACAACCTACGATCTACTGCACTCTTTATCTTGACCTAACCAGGGTTAGAACCTACGATCTACTGCACTGTTTATCTTGACCTGACCAGGGTTAGAACCTACGATCTACTGCACTCTTTATCTTGACCTGACCAGGGTTAGAACCTACGATCTACTGCACTCTTTATCTTGACCTGACCAGTGTTAGAACCTATGATCTACTGCACTCTTTATCTTGACCTGACCAGGGTTAGAACCTATGATCTACTGCACTCTTTATCTTGACCTGACCAGGGTTAGAACCTAAGATCTACTGCACTCTTTATCTTGACCTGACCAGGGTTAGAACCTACGATCTACTGCACTCTTTATCTTGACCTGACCAGGGTTAGAACCTACGATCTACTGCACTCTTTATCTTGACCTGACCAGGGTTAGAACCTATGATCTACTGCACTCTTTATCTTGACCTGACCAGGGTTAGAACCTACGATCTACAGCACTTTATTTTGACCTGACCAGGGTTGGAACCTAGGATCTACTGCACTCTTTATCTTGACCTGACCAGGGTTAGAACCTACAATCTACTGCACTCTTTATCTTGACCTGACCAGGGTTAGAACCTACGATCTACTGCACTCTTTATCTTGACCTGACCAGGGTTAGAACCTACAATCTATTGCACTCTTTATCTTGACCTGACCAGGGTTAGAATCTATTATCTACTGCACTCTTTATCTTGACCAGACCAGGGTTAGAACCTAAGATCTACTGCACTCTTTATCTTGACCTGACCAGGGTTAGAACCTATGATCTACTGCACTCTTTATCTTGACCTGACCAGGGTTAGAACCTACGATCTACTGCACTCTTTATTTTGACCTGACCAGGGTTGTTACCTAGGATCTACTGCACTCTTTATCTTGACCAGACCAGGGTTAGAACCTACGATCTACTGCACTCTTTATCTTGACCTGACCAGGGTTAGAACCTACGATCTACTGCACTCTTTATCTTGACCTGACCAGTGTTAGAACCTAAGATCTACTGCACTCTTTATCTTGACCTGACCAGGGTTAGAACCTATGATCTACTGCACTCTTTATCTTGACCTGACCAGGGTTAGAACCTAAGATCTACTGCACTCTTTATCTTGACCTGACCAGGGTTAGAACCTAGGATCTACTGCACTCTTTATCTTGACCTGAACAGGGTTAGAACCCAAGATCTACTGCACTCTTTATCTTGACCTGACCAGGGTTAGAACCTATGATCTACTGCACTCTTTATCTTGACCTGACCAGGGTTAGAACCTACGATCTACTGCACTTTATTTTGACCTGACCAGGGTTGGAACCTAGGATCTACTGCACTCTTTATCTTGACCTGACCAGGGTTAGAACCTACAATCTACTGCACTCTTTATCTTGACCTGACCAGGGTTAGAACCTACGATCTACTGCACTCTTTATCTTGACCTGACCAGGGTTAGAACCTACAATCTATTGCACTCTTTATCTTGACCTGACCAGGGTTAGAACCTATGATCTACTGCACTCTTTATCTTGACCTGACCAGAGTTAGAACCTACGATCTACTGCACTCTTTATCTTGACCTGACCAGGGTTAGAACCTACGATCTACTGCACTCTATATCTTGACCTGACCAGGGTTAGAACCTTCGATCTACTGCACTCTTTATCTTGACCTGACCAGGGTTAGAACCTATGATCTACTGCACTCTTTATCTTGACCTGACCATGGTTAGAACCTATGATCTACTGCACTCTTTATCTTGACCTGATCAGGGTTAGAACCTATGATCTACTGCACTCTTTATCTTGACCTGACCAGGGTTAGAACCTATGATCTACTGCACTCTTTATCTTGACCTGACCAGGGTTAGAACCTACGATCTACTGCTCTCTTTATTTTGACCTGACCAGGGTTGGAACCTAGGATCTACTGCATTTTTTATCTTGACCTGACCAGGGTTAGAACCTACGATCTACTGCACTCTTTATCTTGACCTGACCAGGGTTAGAACCTACGATCTACTGCATTTGTTATCTTGACCTGACCAGGGTTAGAACCTATGATCTACTGCACTCTTTATCTTGACCTGATCAGGGTTAGAACCTACGATCTACTGCACTCTTTATCTTGACATGACCAGGGTTAGAACCTAGGATCTACTGCACTCTTTATCTTGACCTGACCAGGGTTAGAACCTACGATCTACTGCACTCTTTATCTTGTCCTGACCAGGGTTAGAACCTACGATCTACTGCACTCTTTATCTTGACCTGACCAGGGTTACAACCTACGATCTACTGCACTCTTTATTTTGACCTGACCAGGGTTGGAACCTAGGATCTACTGCACTCTTTATCTTGACCTGACTAGGGTTAGAACCTACGATCTACTGCACTCTTTATCTTGACCTGACCAGGGTTAGAACCTACGATCTACTGCACTCTTTATCTTGACCTGACCAGGGTTAGAACCTACGATCTACTGCACTCTTTATCTTGACCTGACCAGGGTTAGAACCTACGATCTACTGCACTCTTTATTTTGACCTGACCAGGGTTGGAACCTAGGATCTACTGCACTCTTTATCTTGACCTGACCAGGGTTAGAAGCTAAGATCTACTGCACTCTTTATCTTGACCTGACCAGGGTTAGAACCTAGGATCTACTGCTCTCTTTATCTTGACCTAACCAGGGTTAGAACCTAAGATCTACTGCACTCTTTATCTTGACCTGACCAGGGTTAGAACCTACGATCTACTGCACTTTTTATCTTTACCTGACCAGGGTTAGAACCTATGATCTACTGCACTCTTTATCTTGACCTGACCAGGGTTAGAACCTAATATCTACTGCACTCTTTATCTTGACCTGACCATGGTTAGAACCTACGATCTACTGCACTCTTTATCTTGACCTGACCAGGGTTAGAACCTACGATCTACTGTACTCTTTATCTTGACCTGACCAGGGTTAGAATCTATTATCTACTGCACTGTTTATCTTGACCTGACCAGGGTTAGAACCTACGATCTACTGCACTCTTTATCTTGACCTGACCAGGGTTAGAACCTACGATCTACTGCACTCTTTATCTTGACCAGACCAGGGTTAGAACCTACGATCTACTGCACTCTTTATTTTGACCTGACCAGGGTTGGAACATAGGATCTACTGCACTCTTTATCTTAACCTGACCAGGGTTAGAACCTAAGATCTACTGCACTCTTTATCTTGACCTGACCAGGGTTAGAACCTATGATCAACTGCACTCTTTATCTTGACCTGACAAGGGTTAGAACCTAGGATCTACTGCTCTCTTTATCTTGACCTGACCAGGGTTAGAACCTACGATCTACTGCACTCTTTATCTTGACCAGACCAGGGTTAGAACCTACGATCTACTGCACTCTTTATCTTGACCTGACCAGGGTTAGAACCTACGATCTACTGCATTCTTTATCTTGACCTGACCAGGGTTACAACCTACGATCTACTGCACTCTTTATCTTGACCTAACCAGGGTTAGAACCTACGATCTACTGCACTCTTTATCTTGACCAGACCAGGGTTAGAACCTACGATCTACTGCACTCTTTATCTTGACCTGACCAGGGTTAGAACCTACGATCTACTGCACTCTTTATCTTGACCTGACCAGTGTTAGAACCTAAGATCTACTGCACTCTTTATCTTGACCTGACCAGGGTTAGAACCTATGATCTACTGCACTCTTTATCTTGACCTGACCAGGGTTAGAACCTAAGATCTACTGCACTCTTTATCTTGACCTGACCAGGGTTAGAACCTAAGATCTACTGCACTCTTTATCTTGACCTGACCAGGGTTAGAACCTATGATCTACTGCACTCTTTATCTTGACCTGACCAGGGTTAGAACCTACGATCTACTGCACTTTATTTTGACCTGACCAGGGTTGGAACCTAGGATCTACTGCACTCTTTATCTTGACCTGACCAGGGTTAGAACCTACAATCTACTGCACTCTTTATCTTGACCTGACCAGGGTTAGAACCTACGATCTACTGCACTCTTTATCTTGACCTGACCAGGGTTAGAACCTACAATCTATTGCACTCTTTATCTTGACCTGACCAGGGTTAGAATCTATTATCTACTGAACTCTTTATCTTGACCTGACCAGGGTTAGAACCTACGATCTACTGCACTCTTTATCTTGACCTGACCAGGGTTAGAACCTACGATCTACTGCACTCTTTATTTTGACCTGACCAGGGTTGGAACCTAGGATCTACTGCACTCTTTATCTTAACCTGACCAGGGTTAGAACCTAAGATCTACTGCACTCTTTATCTTGACCTGACCAGGGTTAGAACCTATGATCTACTGCACTCTTTATCTTGACCTGACCAGGGTTAGAACCTAGGATCTACTGCTCTCTTTATCTTGACCTGACCAGGGTTAGAACCTACGATCTACTGCACTCTTTATCTTGACCAGACCAGGGTTAGAGCCTACGATCTACTGCACTCTTTATCTTGACCTGACCAGGGTTAGAACCTACGATCTACTGCACTCTTTATCTTGACCTGACCAGGGTTAGAACCTACGATCTACTGCACTTTATTTTGACCTGACCAGGGTTGGAACCTAGGATCTACTGCACTCTTTATCTTGACCTGACCAGGGTTAGAACCTACAATCTACTGCACTCTTTATCTTGACCTGACCAGGGTTAGAACCTACGATCTACTGCACTCTTTATCTTGACCTGACCAGGGTTAGAACCTACAATCTATTGCACTCTTTATCTTGACCTGACCAGGGTTAGAATCTATTATCTACTGCACTCTTTATCTTGACCTGACCAGGGTTAGAACCTACGATCTACTGCACTCTTTATCTGGACCTGACCAGGGTTAGAACCTACGATCTACTGCACTCTTTATCTTGACCTGACCCGGGTTAGAACCTACGATCTACTGCACTCTTTATTTTGACCTGACCAGGGTTGGAACCTAGGATCTACTGCACTCTTTATCTTAACCTGACCAGGGTTAGAACCTAAGATCTACTGCACTCTTTATCTTGACCTGACCAGGGTTAGAACCTATGATCTACTGCACTCTTTATCTTGACCTGACCAGGGTTAGAACCTAGGATCTACTGCTCTCTTTATCTTGACCTGACCAGGGTTAGAACCTACGATCTACTGCACTCTTTATCTTGACCAGACCAGGGTTAGAACCTACGATCTACTGCACTCTTTATCTTGACCTGACCAGGGTTAGAACCTACGATCTACTGCACTCTTTATCTTGACCTGACCAGTGTTAGATCCTACGATCTACTGCACTCTTTTTCTTGACCTGACCAGGGTTAGAACCTATGATCTACTGCACTCTTTATCTTGACCTGACCAGGGTTAGAACCTAAGATCTACTGCACTCTTTATCTTGACATGACCAGGGTTAGAACCTACGATCTACTGCACTCTTTATCTTGACCTGACCAGGGTTAGAACCCAAGATCTACTGCACTCTTTATCTTGACCTGACCAGGGTTAGAACCTATGATCTACTGCACTCTTTATCTTGACCTGACCAGGGTTAGAACCTACGATCTACTGCACTCTTTATCTTGACCTGACCAGGGTTAGAACCTACGATCTACTGCACTCTTTATCTTGACCAGACCAGGGTTGGAACCTACGATCTACTGCACTCTTTATCTTGACCTGACCAGGGTTAGAACCTAAGATCTACTGCACTCTTTATCTTGACCTGACCAGGGTTAGAACCTACGATCTACTGCACTCTTTATCTTGACCTGACCAGGGTTAGAACCTACGATCTACTGCATTTGTTATCTTGACCTGACCAGGGTTAGAACCTAAGATCTACTGCACTCTTTATCTTGACCAGACCAGGGTTAGAACCTACGATCTACTGCACTCTTTATCTTGACCTGACCAGGGTTAGAACCCAAGATCTACTGCACTCTTTATCTTGACCTGACCAGGGTTAGAACCTATGATCTACTGCACTCTTTATCTTGACCTGACCAGGGTTAGAACCTACGATCTACTGCACTTTATTTTGACCTGACCAGGGTTGGAACCTAGGATCTACTGCACTCTTTATCTTGACCAGACCAGGGTTAGAACCTAAGATCTACTGCACTCTTTATCTTGACCTGACCAGGGTTAGAACCTACGATCTACTGCACTTTTTATCTTGACCTGACCAGGGTTAGAACCTATGATCTACTGCACTCTTTATCTTGACCTGACCAGGGTTAGAACCTACGATCTACTGCACTTTTTATCTTGACCTGACCAGGGTTAGAACCTACGATCTACTGCACTCTTTATCTTGACCTGACCAGTGTTAGATCCTAAGATCTACTGCACTCTTTATCTTGACCTGACCAGGGTTAGAACCTATGATCTACTGCACTCTTTATCTTGACCTGACCAGGGTTAGAACCTAAGATCTACTGCACTCTTTATCTTGACCAGACCAGGGTTAGAACCTACGATCTACTGCACTCTTTATCTTGACCTGACCAGGGTTAGAACCCAAGATCTACTGCACTCTTTATCTTGACCTGACCAGGGTTAGAACCTATGATCTACTGCACTCTTTATCTTGACCTGACCAGGGTTAGAACCTACGATCTACTGCACTTTATCTTGACCTGACCAGGGTTGGAACCTAGGATCTACTGCACTCTTTATCTTGACCTGACCAGGGTTAGAACCTAAGATCTACTGCACTCTTTATCTTGACCTGACCAGGGTTAGAACCTACGATCTACTGCACTTTTTATCTTGACCTGACCAGGGTTAGAACCTATGATCTACTGCACTCTTTATCTTGACCTGACCAGGGTTAGAACCTAGGATCTACTGCTCTCTTTATCTTGACCTGACCAGGGTTAGAACCTACGATCTACTGCACTCTTTATCTTGACCAGACCAGGGTTGGAACCTACGATCTACTGCACTCTTTATCTTGACCTGACCAGGGTTAGAACCTAAGATCTACTGCACTCTTTATCTTGACCTGACCAGGGTTAGAACCTACGATCTACTGCACTCTTTATCTTGACCTGACCAGGGTTAGAACCTACGATCTACTGCATTTGTTATCTTGACCTGACCAGGGTTAGAACCTACGATCTACTGCACTCTTTATCTTGACCAGACCAGGGTTGGAACCTACGATCTACAGCACTCTTTATCTTGACCTGACCAGGGTTAGAACCTAAGATCTACTGCACTCTTTATCTTGACCTGACCAGGGTTAGAACCTACGATCTACTGCACTTTTTATCTTGACCTGACCAGGGTTAGAACCTAAGATCTACTGCACTCTTTATCTTGACCAGACCAGGGTTAGAACCTACGATCTACTGCACTCTTTATCTTGACCTGACCAGGGTTAGAACCTACGATCTACTGCACTCTTTATCTTGACCTGACCAGGGTTAGAACCTACGATCTACTGCATTTGTTATCTTGACCTGACCAGGGTTAGAACCTACGATCTACTGCACTCTTTATCTTGACCAGACCAGGGTTGGAAACTACGATCTACAGCACTCTTTATCTTGACCTGACCAGGGTTAGAACCTATGATCTACTGCACTCTTTATCTTGACCTGACCAGTGTTAGATCCTACGATCTACTGCACTCTTTATCTTGACCTGACCAGGGTTAGAACCCAAGATCTACTGCACTCTTTATCTTGACCTGACCAGGGTTAGAACCTATGATCTACTGCACTCTTTATCTTGACCTGACCAGGGTTAGAACCTACGATCTACTGCACTTTATTTTGACCTGACCAGGGTTGGAACCTACGATCTACTGCACTCTTTATCTTGACCAGACCAGGGTTAGAACCTAAGATCTACTGCACTCTTTATCTTGACCTGACCAGGGTTAGAACCTACGATCTACTGCACTTTTTATCTTGACCTGACCAGGGTTAGAACCTATGATCTACTGCACTCTTTATCTTGACCTGACCAGGGTTAGAACCTACGATCTACTGCACTCTTTATCTTGACCTGACCAGGGTTAGAACCTAGGATCTACTGCTCTCTTTATCTTGACCTGACCAGGGTTAGAACCTACGATCTACTGCACTCTTTATCTTGACCAGACCAGGGTTAGAGCCTACGATCTACTGCACTCTTTATCTTGACCTGACCAGGGTTAGAACCTACGATCTACTGCACTCTTTATCTTGACCTGACCAGGGTTAGAACCTACGATCTACTGCACTTTATTTTGACCTGACCAGGGTTGGAACCTAGGATCTACTGCACTCTTTATCTTGACCTGACCAGGGTTAGAACCTACAATCTACTGCACTCTTTATCTTGACCTGACCAGGGTTAGAACCTACGATCTACTGCACTCTTTATCTTGACCTGACCAGGGTTAGAACCTACAATCTATTGCACTCTTTATCTTGACCTGACCAGGGTTAGAATCTATTATCTACTGCACTCTTTATCTTGACCTGACCAGGGTTAGAACCTACGATCTACTGCACTCTTTATCTGGACCTGACCAGGGTTAGAACCTACGATCTACTGCACTCTTTATCTTGACCTGACCCGGGTTAGAACCTACGATCTACTGCACTCTTTATTTTGACCTGACCAGGGTTGGAACCTAGGATCTACTGCACTCTTTATCTTAACCTGACCAGGGTTAGAACCTAAGATCTACTGCACTCTTTATCTTGACCTGACCAGGGTTAGAACCTATGATCTACTGCACTCTTTATCTTGACCTGACCAGGGTTAGAACCTAGGATCTACTGCTCTCTTTATCTTGACCTGACCAGGGTTAGAACCTACGATCTACTGCACTCTTTATCTTGACCAGACCAGGGTTAGAACCTACGATCTACTGCACTCTTTATCTTGACCTGACCAGGGTTAGAACCTACGATCTACTGCACTCTTTATCTTGACCTGACCAGTGTTAGATCCTACGATCTACTGCACTCTTTTTCTTGACCTGACCAGGGTTAGAACCTATGATCTACTGCACTCTTTATCTTGACCTGACCAGGGTTAGAACCTAAGATCTACTGCACTCTTTATCTTGACATGACCAGGGTTAGAACCTACGATCTACTGCACTCTTTATCTTGACCTGACCAGGGTTAGAACCCAAGATCTACTGCACTCTTTATCTTGACCTGACCAGGGTTAGAACCTATGATCTACTGCACTCTTTATCTTGACCTGACCAGGGTTAGAACCTACGATCTACTGCACTCTTTATCTTGACCTGACCAGGGTTAGAACCTACGATCTACTGCACTCTTTATCTTGACCAGACCAGGGTTGGAACCTACGATCTACTGCACTCTTTATCTTGACCTGACCAGGGTTAGAACCTAAGATCTACTGCACTCTTTATCTTGACCTGACCAGGGTTAGAACCTACGATCTACTGCACTCTTTATCTTGACCTGACCAGGGTTAGAACCTACGATCTACTGCATTTGTTATCTTGACCTGACCAGGGTTAGAACCTAAGATCTACTGCACTCTTTATCTTGACCAGACCAGGGTTAGAACCTACGATCTACTGCACTCTTTATCTTGACCTGACCAGGGTTAGAACCCAAGATCTACTGCACTCTTTATCTTGACCTGACCAGGGTTAGAACCTATGATCTACTGCACTCTTTATCTTGACCTGACCAGGGTTAGAACCTACGATCTACTGCACTTTATTTTGACCTGACCAGGGTTGGAACCTAGGATCTACTGCACTCTTTATCTTGACCAGACCAGGGTTAGAACCTAAGATCTACTGCACTCTTTATCTTGACCTGACCAGGGTTAGAACCTACGATCTACTGCACTTTTTATCTTGACCTGACCAGGGTTAGAACCTATGATCTACTGCACTCTTTATCTTGACCTGACCAGGGTTAGAACCTACGATCTACTGCACTCTTTATCTTGACCTGACCAGGGTTAGAACCTACGATCTACTGCACTCTTTATCTTGACCTGACCAGTGTTAGATCCTAAGATCTACTGCACTCTTTATCTTGACCTGACCAGGGTTAGAACCTATGATCTACTGCACTCTTTATCTTGACCTGACCAGGGTTAGAACCTAAGATCTACTGCACTCTTTATCTTGACCAGACCAGGGTTAGAACCTACGATCTACTGCACTCTTTATCTTGACATGACCAGGGTTAGAACCCAAGATATACTGCACTCTTTATCTTGACCTGACCAGGGTTAGAACCTATGATCTACTGCACTCTTTATCTTGACCTGACCAGGGTTAGAACCTACGATCTACTGCACTTTATCTTGACCTGACCAGGGTTGGAACCTAGGATCTACTGCACTCTTTATCTTGACCTGACCAGGGTTAGAACCTAAGATCTACTGCACTCTTTATCTTGACCTGACCAGGGTTAGAACCTACGATCTACTGCACTTTTTATCTTGACCTGACCAGGGTTAGAACCTATGATCTACTGCACTCTTTATCTTGACCTGACCAGGGTTAGAACCTAGGATCTACTGCTCTCTTTATCTTGACCTGACCAGGGTTAGAACCTACGATCTACTGCACTCTTTATCTTGACCAGACCAGGGTTGGAACCTACGATCTACTGCACTCTTTATCTTGACCTGACCAGGGTTAGAACCTAAGATCTACTGCACTCTTTATCTTGACCTGACCAGGGTTAGAACCTACGATCTACTGCACTCTTTATCTTGACCTGACCAGGGTTAGAACCTACGATCTACTGCATTTGTTATCTTGACCTGACCAGGGTTAGAACCTACGATCTACTGCACTCTTTATCTTGACCAGACCAGGGTTGGAACCTACGATCTACAGCACTCTTTATCTTGACCTGACCAGGGTTAGAACCTAAGATCTACTGCACTCTTTATCTTGACCTGACCAGGGTTAGAACCTACGATCTACTGCACTTTTTATCTTGACCTGACCAGGGTTAGAACCTAAGATCTACTGCACTCTTTATCTTGACCAGACCAGGGTTAGAACCTACGATCTACTGCACTCTTTATCTTGACCTGACCAGGGTTAGAACCTACGATCTACTGCACTCTTTATCTTGACCTGACCAGGGTTAGAACCTACGATCTACTGCATTTGTTATCTTGACCTGACCAGGGTTAGAACCTACGATCTACTGCACTCTTTATCTTGACCAGACCAGGGTTGGAACCTACGATCTACAGCACTCTTTATCTTGACCTGACCAGGGTTAGAACCTATGATCTACTGCACTCTTTATCTTGACCTGACCAGTGTTAGATCCTACGATCTACTGCACTCTTTATCTTGACCTGACCAGGGTTAGAACCCAAGATCTACTGCACTCTTTATCTTGACCTGACCAGGGTTAGAACCTATGATCTACTGCACTCTTTATCTTGACCTGACCAGGGTTAGAACCTACGATCTACTGCACTTTATTTTGACCTGACCAGGGTTGGAACCTAGGATCTACTGCACTCTTTATCTTGACCAGACCAGGGTTAGAACCTAAGATCTACTGCACTCTTTATCTTGACCTGACCAGGGTTAGAACCTACGATCTACTGCACTTTTTATCTTGACCTGACCAGGGTTAGAACCTATGATCTACTGCACTCTTTATCTTGACCTGACCAGGGTTAGAACCTACGATCTACTGCACTCTTTATCTTGACCTGACCAGGGTTAGAACCTACGATCTACTGCACTCTTTATCTTGACCTGACCAGTGTTAGATCTTAAGATCTACTGCACTCTTTATCTTGACCTGACCAGGGTTAGAACCTATGATCTACTGCACTCTTTATCTTGACCTGACCAGGGTTAGAACCTAAGATCTACTGCACTCTTTATCTTGACCAGACCAGGGTTAGAACCTACGATCTACTGCACTCTTTATCTTGACCTGACCAGGGTTAGAACCCAAGATCTACTGCACTCTTTATCTTGACCTGACCAGGGTTAGAACCTATGATCTACTGCACTCTTTATCTTGACCTGACCAGGGTTAGAACCTACGATCTACTGCACTTTATCTTGACCTGACCAGGGTTGGAACCTAGGATCTACTGCACTCTTTATCTTGACCTGACCAGGGTTAGAACCTAAGATCTACTGCACTCTTTATCTTGACCTGACCAGGGTTAGAACCTACGATCTACTGCACTTTTTATCTTGACCTGACCAGGGTTAGAACCTATGATCTACTGCACTCTTTATCTTGACCTGACCAGGGTTAGAACCTAGGATCTACTGCTCTCTTTATCTTGACCTGACCAGGGTTAGAACCTACGATCTACTGCACTCTTTATCTTGACCAGACCAGGGTTGGAACCTACGATCTACTGCACTCTTTATCTTGACCTGACCAGGGTTAGAACCTAAGATCTACTGCACTCTTTATCTTGACCTGACCAGGGCTAGAACCTACGATCTACTGCACTCTTTATCTTGACCTGACCAGGGTTAGAACCTACGATCTACTGCATTTGTTATCTTGACCTGACCAGGGTTAGAACCTACGATCTACTGCACTCTTTATCTTGACCAGACCAGGGTTGGAACCTACGATCTACAGCACTCTTTATCTTGACCTGACCAGGGTTAGAACCTAAGATCTACTGCACTCTTTATCTTGACCTGACCAGGGTTAGAACCTACGATCTACTGCACTTTTTATCTTGACCTGACCAGGGTTAGAACCTAAGATCTACTGCACTCTTTATCTTGACCAGACCAGGGTTAGAACCTACGATCTACTGCACTCTTTATCTTGACCTGACCAGGGTTAGAACCTACGATCTACTGCACTCTTTATCTTGACCTGACCAGGGTTAGAACCTACGATCTACTGCATTTGTTATCTTGACCTGACCAGGGTTAGAACCTACGATCTACTGCACTCTTTATCTTGACCAGACCAGGGTTGGAACCTACGATCTACAGCACTCTTTATCTTGACCTGACCAGGGTTAGAACCTATGATCTACTGCACTCTTTATCTTGACCTGACCAGGGTTAGAACCTATGATCTACTGCACTCTTTATCTTGACCTGACCAGGGTTAGAACCTAAGATCTACTGCACTCTTTATCTTGACCAGACCAGGGTTAGAACCTACGATCTACTGCACTCTTTATCTTGACCTGACCAGGGTTAGAACCCAAGATCTACTGCACTCTTTATCTTGACCTGACCAGGGTTAGAACCTATGATCTACTGCACTCTTTATCTTGACCTGACCAGGGTTAGAACCTACGATCTACTGCACTTTATTTTGACCTGACCAGGGTTGGAACCTAGGATCTACTGCACTCTTTATCTTGACCAGACCAGGGTTAGAACCTAAGATCTACTGCACTCTTTATCTTGACCTGACCAGGGTTAGAACCTACGATCTACTGCACTTTTTATCTTGACCTGACCAGGGTTAGAACCTATGATCTACTGCACTCTTTATCTTGACCTGACCAGGGTTAGAACCTACGATCTACTGCACTCTTTATCTTGACCAGACCAGGGTTGGAACCTACGATCTACTGCACTCTTTATCTTGACCTGACCAGGGTTAGAACCTAAGATCTACTGCACTCTTTATCTTGACCTGACCAGGGTTAGAACCTACGATCTACTGCACTCTTTATCTTGACCTGACCAGGGTTAGAACCTACGATCTACTGTATTTGTTATCTTGACCTGACCAGGGTTAGAACCTACGATCTACTGCACTCTTTATTTTGACCAGACCAGGGTTGGAACCTACGATCTACTGCACTGTTTATCTTGACCTGACCAGTGTTAGAACCTACGATCTACTGCACTCTTTATCTTGACCTGACCAGGGTTAGAACCTACGATCTACAGCACTCTTTATCTTGACCTGACCAGTGTTAGAACCTAAGATCTACTGCACTCTTTATCTTGATCTGACCAGGGTTAGAACCTATGATCTACTGCACTCTTTATCTTGACCTGACCAGGGTTAGAACCTAAGATCTACTGCACTCTTTATCTTGACCTGACCAGGGTTAGAACCTACGATCTACTGCACTCTTTATCTTGACCTGACCAGGGTTAGAACCTAAGATCTAATGCACTCTTTATCTTGACCTGACCAGGGTTAGAACCTATGATCTACTGCACTCTTTATCTTGACCTGACCAGGGTTAGAACCTAAGATCTACTGCACTCTTTATCTTGACCTGACCAGGGTTAGAACCTACGATCTACTGCACTTTTTATCTTGACCTGACCAGGGTTAGAACCTACGATCTACTGCACTCTTTATCTTGACCTGACCAGGGTTAGAACCTAAGATCTACTGCACTCTTTATCTTGACCTGACCATGGTTAGAACCTACGATCTACTGCACTCTTTATCTTGACCTGACCAGGGTTAGAACCTACGATCTACTGCACTCTTTATCTTGACCTGACCAGGGTTAGAATCTATTATCTACTGCACTCTTTATCTTGACCTGACCAGGGTTAGAACCTAAGATCTACTGCACTCTTTATCTTGACCTGACCAGGGTTAGAACCTACAATCTACTGCACTCTTTATCTTGACCAGACCAGGGTTAGAACCTACGATCTACTGCACTCTTTATTTTGACCTGACCAGGGTTGGAACCTAGGATCTACTGCACTCTTTATCTTAACCTGACCAGGGTTAGAACCTAAGATCTACTGCACTCTTTATCTTGACCTGACCAGGGTTAGAACCTACGATCTACTGCACTCTTTATCTTGACCTGACCATGGTTAGAACCTAAGATCTACTGCACTCTTTATCTTGACCTGACCAGGGTTAGAACCTACGATCTACTGCATTCTTTATCTTGACCTGACCAGGGTTACAACCTACGATCTACTGCACTCTTTATCTTGACCTAACCAGGGTTAGAACCTACGATCTACTGCACTCTTTATCTTGACCTGACCAGGGTTAGAGCCTACGATCTACTGCACTCTTTATCTTGACCTGACCAGGGTTAGAACCTACGATCTACTGCACTCTTTATCTTGACCTGACCAGTGTTAGAACCTAAGATCTACTGCACTCTTTATCTTGAACTGACCAGGGTTAGAACCTATGATCTACTGCACTCTTTATCTTGACCTGACCAGGGTTAGAACCTAAGATCTACTGCACTCTTTATCTTGACCTGACCAGGGTTAGAACCTACGATCTACTGCACTCTTTATCTTGACCTGACCAGGGTTAGAACCTAAGATCTACTGCACTCTTTATCTTGACCTGACCAGGGTTAGAACCTATGATCTACTGCACTCTTTATCTTGACCTGACCAGGGTTAGAACCTACGATCTACTGCACTTTATTTTGACCTGACCAGGGTTGGAACCTACGATCTACTGCACTCTTTATCTTGACCTGACCAGGGTTAGAACCTACAATCTATTGCACTCTTTATCTTGACCTGACCAGGGTTAGAATCTATTATCTACTGCACTCTTTATCTTGACCTAACCAGGGTTAGAACCTACGATCTACTGCACTCTTTATCTTGACCTGACCAGGGTTAGAACCTACGATCTACTGCACTCTTTATCTTGACCTGACCAGGGTTAGAACCTAAGATCTACTGCACTCTTTATCTTGATCTGACCAGGGTTAGAACCTACGATCTACTGCACTCTTTATCTTGACCTGACCAGGGTTAGAACCTAAGATCTACTGCACTCTTTATCTTGACCTGACCAGGGTTAGAACCTATGATCTACTGCACTCTTTATCTTGACCTGACCAGGGTTAGAACCTACAATCTACTGCACTCTTTATCTTGACCTGACCAGGGTTAGAACCTACGATCTACTGCACTCTTTATCTTGACCTGACCAGGGTTAGAACCTACAATCTATTGCACTCTTTATCTTGACCTGACCAGGGTTAGAATCTATTATCTACTGCACTCTTTATCTTGACCTAACCAGGGTTAGAACCTACGATCTACTGCACTCTTTATCTTGACCTGACCAGGGTTAGAACCTACGATCTACTGCACTCTTTATCTTGACCTGACCAGGGTTAGAACCTAAGATCTACTGCACTCTTTATCTTGATCTGACCAGGGTTAGAACCTATGATCTACTGCACTCTTTATCTTGACCTGACCAGGGTTAGAACCTAAGATCTACTGCACTCTTTATCTTGACCTGACCAGTGTTAGAACCTACGATCTACTGCACTCTTTATCTTGACCTGACCAGGGTTAGAACCTAAGATCTACTGCACTCTTTATCTTGACCTGACCAGGGTTAGAAACTACGATCTACTGCACTCTTTATCTTGACCTGACCAGGGTTAGAACCTATGATCTACAGCACTCTTTATCTTGACCTGACCAGGGTTAGAACCTAGGATCTACTGCTCTCTTTATCTTGACCTGACCAGGGTTAGAACCTACGATCTACTGCACTCTTTATCTTGACCAGACCAGGGTTGGAACCTACGATCTACTGCACTCTTTATCTTGACCTGACCAGGGTTAGAACCTAAGATCTACTGCACTCTTTATCTTGACCTGACCAGGGTTAGAACCTACGATCTACTGCACTCTTTATCTTGACCTGACCAGGGTTAGAACCTACGATCTACTGCATTTGTTATCTTGACCTGACCAGGGTTAGAACCTACGATCTACTGCACTCTTTATCTTGACCAGACCAGGGTTGGAACCTAGGATCTACTGCACTCTTTATCTTGACCTGACCAGGGTTAGAACCTAAGATCTACTGCACTCTTTATCTTGACCTGACCAGGGTTAGAACCTACGATCTACTGCACTTTTTATCTTGACCTGACCAGGGTTAGAACCTATGATCTACTGCACTCTTTATCTTGACCTGACCAGGGTTAGAACCTATGATCTACTGCACTCTTTATCTTGACCTGACCAGGGTTAGAACCTAAGATCTACTGCACTCTTTATCTTGACCAGACCAGGGTTGGAACCTATGATCTACTGCACTCTTTATCTTGACCTGACCAGGGTTAGAACCTAAGATCTACTGCACTCTTTATCTTGACCTGACCAGGGTTAGAACCTACGATCTACTGCACTCTTTATCTTGACCTGACCAGGGTTAGAACCTACGATCTACTGCATTTGTTATCTTGACCTGACCAGGGTTAGAACCTACGATCTACTGCACTCTTTATCTTGACCAGACCAGGGTTGGAACCTACGATCTACTGCACTCTTTATCTTGACCTGACCAGGGTTAGAACCTAAGATCTACTGCACTCTTTATCTTGACCTGACCAGGGTTAGAACCTACGATCTACTGCACTTTTTATCTTGACCTGACCAGGGTTAGAACCTATGATCTACTGCACTCTTTATCTTGACCTGACCAGGGTTAGAACCTATGATCTACTGCACTCTTTATCTTGACCTGACCCGGGTTAGAACCTAAGATCTACTGCACTCTTTATCTTGACCAGACCAGGGTTAGAACCTACGATCTACTGCACTCTTTATCTTGACCTGACCAGGGTTAGAACCCAAGATCTACTGCACTCTTTATCTTGACCTGACCAGGGTTAGAACCTATGATCTACTGCACTCTTTATCTTGACCTGACCAGGGTTAGAACCTACGATCTACTGCACTTTATTTTGACCTGACCAGGGTTGGAACCTAGGATCTACTGCACTCTTTATCTTGACCAGACCAGGGTTAGAACCTAAGATCTACTGCACTCTTTATCTTGACCTGACCAGGGTTAGAACCTACGATCTACTGCACTTTTTATCTTGACCTGACCAGGGTTAGAACCTATGATCTACTGCACTCTTTATCTTGACCTGACCAGGGTTAGAACCTACGATCTACTGCACTCTTTATCTTGACCAGACCAGGGTTGGAACCTACGATCTACTGCACTCTTTATCTTGACCTGACCAGGGTTAGAACCTAAGATCTACTGCACTCTTTATCTTGACCTGACCAGGGTTAGAACCTACGATCTACTGCACTCTTTATCTTGACCTGACCAGGGTTAGAACCTACGATCTACTGCATTTGTTATCTTGACCTGACCAGGGTTAGAACCTACGATCTACTGCACTCTTTTTCTTGACCAGACCAGGGTTGGAACCTACGATCTACTGCACTGTTTATCTTGACCTGACCAGTGTTAGAACCTACGATCTACTGCACTCTTTATCTTGACCTGACCAGGGTTAGAACCTACGATCTACTGCACTCTTTATCTTGACCTGACCAGTGTTAGAACCTACGATCTACTGCACTCTTTATCTTGATCTGACCAGGGTTAGAACCTATGATCTACTGCACTCTTTATCTTGACCTGACCAGGGTTAGAACCTAAGATCTACTGCACTCTTTATCTTGACCTGACCAGGGTTAGAACCTACGATCTACTGCACTCTTTATCTTGACCTGACCAGGGTTAGAACCTAAGATCTAATGCACTCTTTATCTTGACCTGACCAGGGTTAGAACCTACGATCTACTGCACTCTTTATCTTGACCTGACCAGGGTTAGAACCTAAGATCTACTGCACTCTTTATCTTGACCTGACCAGGGTTAGAACCTACGATCTACTGCACTTTTTATCTTGACCTGACCAGGGTTAGAACCTATGATCTACTGCACTCTTTATCTTGACCTGACCAGGGTTAGAACCTAGGATCTACTGCTCTCTTTATCTTGACCTGACCAGGGTTAGAACCTACGATCTACTGCACTCTTTATCTTGACCAGACCAGGGTTGGAACCTACGATCTACTGCACTCTTTATCTTGACCTGACCAGGGTTAGAACCTAAGATCTACTGCACTCTTTATCTTGACCTGACCAGGGTTAGAACCTACGATCTACTGCACTCTTTATCTTGACCTGACCAGGGTTAGAACCTACGATCTACTGCATTTGTTATCTTGACCTGACCAGGGTTAGAACCTACGATCTACTGCACTCTTTATCTTGACCAGACCAGGGTTGGAACCTACGATCTACAGCACTCTTTATCTTGACCTGACCAGGGTTAGAACCTAAGATCTACTGCACTCTTTATCTTGACCTGACCAGGGTTAGAACCTACGATCTACTGCACTTTTTATCTTGACCTGACCAGGGTTAGAACCTATGATCTACTGCACTCTTTATCTTGACCTGACCAGGGTTAGAACCTATGATCTACTGCACTCTTTATCTTGACCTGACCAGGGTTAGAACCTAAGATCTACTGCACTCTTTATCTTGACCAGACCAGGGTTAGAACCTACGATCTACTGCACTCTTTATCTTGACCTGACCAGGGTTAGAACCCAAGATCTACTGCACTCTTTATCTTGACCTGACCAGGGTTAGAACCTATGATCTACTGCACTCTTTATCTTGACCTGACCAGGGTTAGAACCTACGATCTACTGCACTTTATTTTGACCTGACCAGGGTTGGAACCTAGGATCTACTGCACTCTTTATCTTGACCAGACCAGGGTTAGAACCTAAGATCTACTGCACTCTTTATCTTGACCTGACCAGGGTTAGAACCTACGATCTACTGCACTTTTTATCTTGACCTGACCAGGGTTAGAACCTATGATCTACTGCACTCTTTATCTTGACCTGACCAGGGTTAGAACCTACGATCTACTGCACTCTTTATCTTGACCAGACCAGGGTTGGAACCTACGATCTACTGCACTCTTTATCTTGACCTGACCAGGGTTAGAACCTAAGATCTACTGCACTCTTTATCTTGACCTGACCAGGGTTAGAACCTACGATCTACTGCACTCTTTATCTTGACCTGACCAGGGTTAGAACCTACGATCTACTGCATTTGTTATCTTGACCTGACCAGGGTTAGAACCTACGATCTACTGCACTCTTTATCTTGACCAGACCAGGGTTGGAACCTACGATATACTGCACTGTTTATCTTGACCTGACCAGTGTTAGAACCTACGATCTACTGCACTCTTTATCTTGACCTGACCAGGGTTAGAACCTACGATCTACTGCACTCTTTATCTTGACCTGACCAGTGTTAGAACCTAAGATCTACTGCACTCTTTATCTTGATCTGACCAGGGTTAGAACCTATGATCTACTGCACTTTTTATCTTGACCTGACCAGGGTTAGAACCTAAGATCTACTGCACTCTTTATCTTGACCTGACCAGGGTTAGAACCTACGATCTACTGCACTCTTTATCTTGACCTGACCAGGGTTAGAACCTAAGATCTAATGCACTCTTTATCTTGACCTGACCAGGGTTAGAACCTATGATCTACTGCACTCTTTATCTTGACCTGACCAGGGTTAGAACCTAAGATCTACTGCACTCTTTATCTTGACCTGACCAGGGTTAGAACCTACGATCTACTGCACTTTTTATCTTGACCTGACCAGGGTTAGAACCTACGATCTACTGCACTCTTTATCTTGACCTGACCAGGGTTAGAACCTAAGATCTACTGCACTCTTTATCTTGACCTGACCATGGTTAGAACCTACGATCTACTGCACTCTTTATCTTGACCTGACCAGGGTTAGAACCTACGATCTACTGCACTCTTTATCTTGACCTGACCAGGGTTAGAATCTATTATCTACTGCACTCTTTATCTTGACCTGACCAGGGTTAGAACCTAAGATCTACTGCACTCTTTATCTTGACCTGACCAGGGTTAGAACCTACAATCTACTGCACTCTTTATCTTGACCAGACCAGGGTTAGAACCTACGATCTACTGCACTCTTTATTTTGACCTGACCAGGGTTGGAACCTAGGATCTACTGCACTCTTTATCTTAACCTGACCAGGGGTAGAACCTAAGATCTACTGCACTCTTTATCTTGACCTGACCAGGGTTAGAACCTACGATCTACTGCACTCTTTATCTTGACCTGACCATGGTTAGAACTTAAGATCTACTGCACTCTTTATCTTGACCTGACCAGGGTTAGAACCTACGATCTACTGCATTCTTTATCTTGACCTGACCAGGGTTACAACCTACGATCTACTGCACTCTTTATCTTGACCTAACCAGGGTTAGAACCTACGATCTACTGCACTCTTTATCTTGACCTGACCAGGGTTAGAACCTACGATCTACTGCACTCTTTATCTTGACCTGACCAGGGTTAGAACCTACGATCTACTGCACTCTTTATCTTGACCTGACCAGTGTTAGAACCTACGATCTACTGCACTCTTTATCTTGACCTGACCAGGGTTAGAACCTATGATCTACTGCACTCTTTATCTTGACCTGACCAGGGTTAGAACCTAAGATCTACTGCACTCTTTATCTTGACCTGACCAGGGTTAGAACCTACGATCTACTGCACTCTTTATCTTGACCTGACCAGGGTTAGAACCTAAGATCTACTGCACTCTTTATCTTGACCTGACCAGGGTTAGAACCTATGATCTACTGCACTCTTTATCTTGACCTGACCAGGGTTAGAACCTACGATCTACTGCACTTTATTTTGACCTGACCAGGGTTGGAACCTAGGATCTACTGCACTCTTTATCTTGACCTGACCAGGGTTAGAACCTACAATCTACTGCACTCTTTATCTTGACCTGACCAGGGTTAGAACCTACGATCTACTGCACTCTTTATCTTGACCTGACCAGGGTTAGAACCTACAATCTATTGCACTCTTTATCTTGACCTGACCAGGGTTAGAATCTATTATCTACTGCACTCTTTATCTTGACCTAACCAGGGTTAGAACCTACGATCTACTGCACTCTTTATCTTGACCTGACCAGGGTTAGAACCTACGATCTACTGCACTCTTTATCTTGACCTGACCAGGGTTAGAACCTACGATCTACTGCACTCTTTATTTTGACCTGACCAGGGTTGGAACCTAGGATCTACTGCACTCTTTATCTTAACCTGACCAGGGTTAGAACCTAAGATCTACTGCACTCTTTATCTTGACCTGACCAGGGTTAGAACCTATGATCTACTGCACTCTTTATCTTGACCTGACCAGGGTTAGAACCTAGGATCTACTGCTCTCTTTATCTTGACCTGACCAGGGTTAGAACCTACGATCTACTGCACTCTTTATCTTGACCAGACCAGGGTTAGAACCTACGATCTACTGCACTCTTTATCTTGACCTGACCAGGGTTAGAACCTACGATCTACTGCACTCTTTATCTTGACCTGACCAGTGTTAGAACTTAAGATCTACTGCACTCTTTATCTTGACCTGACCAGGGTTAGAACCTATGATCTACTGCACTCTTTATCTTGACCTGACCAGGGTTAGAACCTAAGATCTACTGCACTCTTTATCTTGACCAGACCAGGGTTAGAACCTACGATCTACTGCACTCTTTATCTTGACCTGACCAGGGTTAGAACCCAAGATCTACTGCACTCTTTATCTTGACCTGACCAGGGTTAGAACCTATGATCTACTGCACTCTTTATCTTGACCTGACCAGGGTTAGAACCTACGATCTACTGCACTTTATTTTGACCTGACCAGGGTTGGAACCTAGGATCTACTGCACTCTTTATCTTGACCTGACCAGGGTTAGAACCTAAGATCTACTGCACTCTTTATCTTGACCTGACCAGGGTTAGAACCTACGATCTACTGCACTTTTTATCTTGACCTGACCAGGATTAGAACCTATGATCTACTGCACTCTTTATCTTGACCTGACCAGGGTTAGAACCTAGGATCTACTGCTCTCTTTATCTTGACCTGACCAGGGTTAGAACCTACGATCTACTGCACTCTTTATCTTGACCTGACCAGGGTTAGAACCTACGATCTACTGCACTCTTTATCTTGACCAGACCAGGGTTAGAACCTACGATCTACTGCACTCTTTATTTTGACCTGACCAGGGTTGGAACCTATGATCTACTGCACTCTTTATCTTAACCTGACCAGGGTTAGAACCTAAGATCTACTGCACTCTTTATCTTGACCTGACCAGGGTTAGAACCTATGATCTACTGCACTCTTTATCTTGACCTGACCAGGGTTAGAACCTAGGATCTACTGCTCTCTTTATCTTGATCTGACCAGGGTTAGAACCTACGATCTACTGCACTCTTTATCTTGACCAGACCAGGGTTAGAACCTACGATCTACTGCACTCTTTATCTTGACCTGACCAGGGTTAGAACCTAAGATCTACTGCACTCTTTATCTTGACCTGACCAGGGTTAGAACCTACGATCTACTGCACTCTTTATCTTGACCTGACCAGGGTTACAACCTACGATCTACTGCACTCTTTATCTTGACCTAACCAGGGTTAGAACCTACGATCTACTGCACTGTTTATCTTGACCTGACCAGGGTTAGAACCTACGATCTACTGCACTCTTTATCTTGACCTGACCAGGGTTAGAACCTACGATCTACTGCACTCTTTATCTTGACCTGACCAGTGTTAGAACCTATGATCTACTGCACTCTTTATCTTGACCTGACCAGGGTTAGAACCTATGATCTACTGCACTCTTTATCTTGACCTGACCAGGGTTAGAACCTAAGATCTACTGCACTCTTTATCTTGACCTGACCAGGGTTAGAACCTACTATCTACTGCACTCTTTATCTTGACCTGACCAGGGTTAGAACCTAAGATCTACTGCACTCTTTATCTTGACCTGACCAGGGTTAGAACCTATGATCTACTGCACTCTTTATCTTGACCTGACCAGGGTTAGAACCTACGATCTACAGCACTTTATTTTGACCTGACCAGGGTTGGAACCTAGGATCTACTGCACTCTTTATCTTGACCTGACCAGGGTTAGAACCTACAATCTACTGCACTCTTTATCTTGACTTGACCAGGGTTAGAACCTACGATCTACTGCACTCTTTATCTTGACCTGACCAGGGTTAGAACCTACAATCTATTGCACTCTTTATCTTGACCTGACCAGGGTTAGAATCTATTATCTACTGCACTCTTTATCTTGACCTGACCAGGGTTAGAACCTAAGATCTACTGCACTCTTTATCTTGACCTGACCAGGGTTAGAACCTATGATCTACTGCACTCTTTATCTTGACCTGATCAGGGTTAGAACCTACGATCTACTGCACTCTTTATTTTGACCCGACCAGGGTTGGAACCTAGGATCTACTGCACTCTTTATCTTAACCTGACCAGGGTTAGAACCTAAGATCTACTGCACTCTTTATCTTGACTTGACCAGGGTTAGAACCTATGATCTACTGCACTCTTTATCTTGACCTTACCAGGGTTAGAACCTAGGATCTACTGCTCTCTTTATCTTGACCTGACCAGGGTTAGAACCTACGATCTACTGCACTCTTTATCTTGACCTGACCAGGGTTAGAACCTACGATCTACTGCACTCTTTATCTTGACCTGACCAGGGTTAGAACCTACGATCTACTGCACTCTTTATCTTGACCTGACCAGTGTTAGAACCTAAGATCTACTGCACTCTTTATCTTGACCAGACCAGGGTTAGAACCTAAGATCTACTGCACTCTTTATCTTGACCTGACCAGGGTTAGAACCTAAGATCTACTGCACTCTTTATCTTGACCTGACCAGGGTTAGAACCTATGATCTACTGCACTCTTTATCTTGACCTGACCAGGGTTAGAACCCAAGATCTACTGCACTCTTTATCTTGACCTGACCAGGGTTAGAACCTATGATCTACTGCACTCTTTATCTTGACCTGACCAGGGTTAGAACCTACGATCTACTGCACTTTATTTTGACCTGACCAGGGTTGGAACCTAGGATCTACTGCACTCTTTATCTTGACCTGACCAGGGTTAGAACCTACAATCTACTGCACTCTTTATCTTGACCTGACCAGGGTTAGAACCTACGATCTACTGCACTCTTTATCTTGACCTGACCAGGGTTAGAACCTACAATCTATTGCACTCTTTATCTTGACCTGACCAGGGTTAGAACCTATGATCTACTGCACTCTTTATCTTGACCTGACCAGAGTTAGAACCTACGATCTACTGCACTCTTTATCTTGACCTGACCAGGGTTAGAACCTACGATCTACTGCACTCTATATCTTGACCTGACCAGGGTTAGAACCTACGATCTACTGCACTCTTTATCTTGACCTGACCAGGGTTAGAACCTATGATCTACTGTACTCTTTATCTTGACCTGACCAGGGTTAGAATCTACGATCTACTGCACTCTTTATATTGACCAGACCAGGGTTAGAACCTATGATCTACTGCACTCTTTATCTTGACCTGACCAGGGTTAGAACCTACGATCTACCGCACTCTTTATCTTGACCTGACCAGGGTTAGAACCTATGATCTACTGCACTCTTTATCTTGACCTGACCAGGGTTAGAACCTACAATCTACTGCACTCTTTATCTTGACCTGACCAGGGTTAGAACCTACGATCTACTGCACTCTTTATCTTGACCTGACCAGGGTTAGAACCTACAATCTACTGCACTCTTTATCTTGACCTGACCAGGGTTAGAACCTATGATCTACTGCACTCTTTATCTTGACCTGATCAGGGTTAGAACCTACGATCTACTGCACTCTTTATCTTGACCTGACCAGGGTTAGAACCTACGATCTACTGCACTCTTTATCTTGACCAGACCAGGGTTAGAACCTACAATCTACTGCACTCTTTATCTTGAGCTGACCAGGGTTAGAACCTATGATCTACTGCACTCTATATCTTGACCTGACCAGGGTTAGAACCTATGATCTACTGCACTCTTTATCTTAACCTGACCAGGGTTAGAACCTACGATTTACTGCACTCTTTATCTTGACCTGACCAGGGTTAGAACCTATGATCTACTGCACTCTTTATCTTGACCTGACCAGGGTTAGAACCTAGGATCTACTGCTCTCTTTATCTTGACCTGACCAGGGTTAGAACCTACGATCTACTGCACTCTTTATCTTGACCAGACCAGGGTTAGAACCTACGATCTACTGCACTCTTTATCTTGACCTGACCAGGGTTAGAACCTATGATCTACTGCACTCTTTATCTTGACCTGACCAGGGTTAGAACCTACGATCTACTGCACTCTTTATCTTGACCTGACCAGGGTTACAACCTACGATCTACTGCACTCTTTATCTTGACCTAACCAGGGTTAGAACCTACGATCTACTGCACTCTTTATCTTGACCTGACCAGGGTTAGAACCTACGATCTACTGCACTCTTTATCTTGACCTGACCAGTGTTAGAACCTAAGATCTACTGCACTCTTTATCTTGACCTGACCAGGGTTAGAACCTATGATCTACTGCACTCTTTATCTTGACCTGACCAGGGTTAGAACCTAAGATCTACTGCACTCTTTATCTTGACCTGACCAGGGTTAGAACCTATGATCTACTGCACTCTTTATCTTGACCTGACCAGGGTTAGAACCTACGATCTACTGCACTTTATTTTGACCTGACCAGGGTTGGAACCTAGGATCTACTGCACTCTTTATCTTGACCTGACCAGGGTTAGAATCTACGATCTACTGCACTCTTTATCTTGACCAGACCAGGTTAGAACCTATGATCTACTGCACTCTTTATCTTGACCTGACCAGGGTTAGAACCTACGATCTACCGCACTCTTTATCTTGACCTGACCAGGGTTAGAACCTATGATCTACTGCACTCTTTATCTTGACCTGACCAGGGTTAGAACCTACAATCTACTGCACTCTTTATCTTGACCTGACCAGGGTTAGAACCTACGATCTACTGCACTCTTTTATCTTGACCTGACCAGGGTTAGAACCTACAATCTACTGCACTCTTTATCTTGACCTGACCAGGGTTAGAACCTATGATCTACTGCACTCTTTATCTTGACCTGATCAGGGTTAGAACCTACGATCTACTGCACTCTTTATCTTGACCTGACCAGGGTTAGAACCTACGATCTTCTGCACTCTTTATCTTGACCTGACCAGGGTTAGAACCTACAATCTACTGCACTCTTTATCTTGAGCTGACCAGGGTTAGAACCTATGATCTACTGCACTCTATATCTTGACCTGACCAGGGTTAGAACCTAAGATCTACTGCACTCTTTATCTTGACCTGACCAGGGTTAGAACCTATGATCTACTGCACTCTTTATATTGACCTGACCACGGTTAGAACCTACGATCTACTGCACTCTTTATCTTGACCTGACCAGGGTTAGAACCTACAATCTACTGCACTCTTTATCTTGACCTGACCAAGGTTAGAACCTATGATCTACTGCACTCTTTATCTTAACCTGACCAGGGTTAGAACCTACGATTTACTGCACTCTTTATCTTGACCTGACCAGGGTTAGAACCTATGATCTACTGCACTCTTTATCTTGACCTGACCAGGGTTAGAACCTACGATCTACTGCACTCTTTATCTTGACCTGACCAGGGTTAGAACCTATGATCTACTGCACTCTTTATCTTGACCTGACCAGGGTTAGAACCTAAGATCTACTGCACTCTTTATCTTGACCTGACCAGGGTTAGAACCTACGATCTACTGCACTCTTTATCTTGACCTGACCAGGGTTAGAACCTATGATCTACTGCACTCTTTATCTTGACCTGACCAGGGTTAGAACCTACGATCTACTGCACTCTTTATCTTGACCTGACCAGGGTTAGAACCTATGATCTACTGCACTCTTTATCTTGACCTGACCAGGGTTAGAACCTAAGATCTACTGCACTCTTTATCTTGACCTGACCAGGGTTAGAACCTACGATCTACTGCACTCTTTATCTTGACCTAACCAGGGTTAGAACCTACGATCTACTGCACTCTTTATCTTGACCTGACCAGGGTTAGAACCTACGATCTACTGCACTCTTTATCTTGACCTGACCAGGGTTAGAACCTACGATCTACCGCACTCTTTATCTTGACCTGACCAGGGTTAGAACCTATGATCTACTGCACTCTTGATCTTGACCTGACCAGGGTTAGAACCTACAATCTACTGCACTCTTTATCTTGACCTGACCAGGGTTAGAACCTACGATCTACTGCACTCTTTTATCTTGACCTGACCAGGGTTAGAACCTACAATCTACTGCACTCTTTATCTTGACCTGACCAGGGTTAGAACCTATGATCTACTGCACTCTTTATCTTGACCTGATCAGGGTTAGAACCTACGATCTACTGCACTCTTTATCTTGACCTGACCAGGGTTAGAACCTACGATCTACTGCACTCTTTATCTTGACCTGACCAGGGTTAGAACCTACAATCTACTGCACTCTTTATCTTGAGCTGACCAGGGTTAGAACCTATGATCTACTGCACTCTATATCTTGACCTGACCAGGGTTAGAACCTAAGATCTACTGCACTCTTTATCTTGACCTGACCAGGGTTAGAACCTATGATCTACTGCACTCTTTATATTGACCTGACCAGGGTTAGAACCTACGATCTACTGCACTCTTTATCTTGACCTGACCAGGGTTAGAACCTACAATCTACTGCACTCTTTATCTTGACCTGACCAAGGTTAGAACCTATGATCTACTGCACTCTTTATCTTAACCTGACCAGGGTTAGAACCTACGATTTACTGCACTCTTTATCTTGACCTGACCAGGGTTAGAACCTATGATCTACTGCACTCTTTATCTTGACCTGACCAGGGTTAGAACCTACGATCTACTGCACTCTTTATCTTGACCTGACCAGGGTTAGAACCTATGATCTACTGCACTCTTTATCTTGACCTGACCAGGGTTAGAACCTAAGATCTACTGCACTCTTTATCTTGACCTGACCAGGGTTAGAACCTACGATCTACTGCACTCTTTATCTTGACCTGACCAGGGTTAGAACCTATGATCTACTGCACTCTTTATCTTGACCTGACCAGGGTTAGAACCTACGATCTACTGCACTCTTTATCTTGACCTGACCAGGGTTAGAACCTATGATCTACTGCACTCTTTATCTTGACCTGACCAGGGTTAGAACCTAAGATCTACTGCACTCTTTATCTTGACCTGACCAGGGTTAGAACCTACGATCTACTGCACTCTTTATCTTGACCTAACCAGGGTTAGAACCTACGATCTACTGCACTCTTTATCTTGACCTGACCAGGGTTAGAACCTACGATCTACTGCACTCTTTATCTTGACCTGACCAGGGTTAGAACCTACGATCTACCGCACTCTTTATCTTGACCTGACCAGGGTTAGAACCTATGATCTACTGCACTCTTGATCTTGACCTGACCAGGGTTAGAACCTACAATCTACTGCACTCTTTATCTTGACCTGACCAGGGTTAGAACCTACGATCTACTGCACTCTTTTATCTTGACCTGACCAGGGTTAGAACCTACAATCTACTGCACTCTTTATCTTGACCTGACCAGGGTTAGAACCTATGATCTACTGCACTCTTTATCTTGACCTGATCAGGGTTATAACCTACGATCTACTGCACTCTTTATCTTGACCTGACCAGGGTTAGAACCTACGATCTACTGCACTCTTTATCTTGACCTGACCAGGGTTAGAACCTACAATCTACTGCACTCTTTATCTTGAGCTGACCAGGGTTAGAACCTATGATCTACTGCACTCTATATCTTGACCTGACCAGGGTTAGAACCTAAGATCTACTGCACTCTTTATCTTGACCTGACCAGGGTTAGAACCTATGATCTACTGCACTCTTTATATTGACCTGACCAGGGTTAGAACCTAAGATCTACTGCACTCTTTATCTTGACCTGACCAGGGTTAGAACCTACAATCTACTGCACTCTTTATCTTGACCTGACCAAGGTTAGAACCTATGATCTACTGCACTCTTTATCTTAACCTGACCAGGGTTAGAACCTACGATTTACTGCACTCTTTATCTTGACCTGACCAGGGTTAGAACCTATGATCTACTGCACTCTTTATCTTGACCTGACCAGGGTTAGAACCTACGATCTACTGCACTCTTTATCTTGACCTGACCAGGGTTAGAACCTATGATCTACTGCACTCTTTATCTTGACCTGACCAGGGTTAGAACCTAAGATCTACTGCACTCTTTATCTTGACCTGACCAGGGTTAGAACCTACGATCTACTGCACTCTTTATCTTGACCTGACCAGGGTTAGAATCTATGATCTACTGCACTCTTTATCTTGACCTGACCAGGGTTAGAACCTACGATCTACTGCACTCTTTATCTTGACCTGACCAGGGTTAGAACCTATGATCTACTGCACTCTTTATCTTGACCTGACCAGGGTTAGAACCTAAGATCTACTGCACTCTTTATCTTGACCTGACCAGGGTTAGAACCTACGATCTACTGCACTCTTTATCTTGACCTAACCAGGGTTAGAACCTACGATCTACTGCACTCTTTATCTTGACCTGACCAGGGTTAGAACCTACGATCTACTGCACTCTTTATCTTGACCTGACCAGGGTTAGAACCTACGATCTACTGCACTCTTTATCTTGACCTGACCAGTGTTAGAACCTAAGATCTACTGCACTCTTTATCTTGACCTGACCAGGGTTAGAACCTAAGATCTACTGCACTCTTTATCTTGACCTGACCAGGGTTAGAACCTACGATCTACTGCACTCTTTATCTTGACCTGACCAGGGTTAGAACCTAAGATCTACTGCACTCTTTATCTTGACCTGACCAGGGTTAGAACCTATGATCTACTGCACTCTTTATCTTGACCTGACCAGGGTTAGAACCTACGATCTACTGCACTTTATTTTGACCTGACCAGGGTTGGAACCTAGGATCTACTGCACTCTTTATCTTGACCTGACCAGGGTTAGAACCTATGATCTACTGCACTCTTTATCTTGACCTGACCAGGGTTAGAACCTACGATCTACTGCACTCTTTATCTTGACCTGACCAGGGTTAGAACCTACAATCTACTGCACTCTTTATCTTGAGCTGACCAGGGTTAGAACCTATGATCTACTGCACTCTATATCTTGACCTGACCAGGGTTAGAACCTAAGATCTACTGCACTCTTTATCTTGACCTGACCAGGGTTAGAACCTATGATCTACTGCACTCTTTATATTGACCTGACCAGGGTTAGAACCTACGATCTACTGCACTCTTTATCTTGACCTGACCAGGGTTAGAACCTACAATCTACTGCACTCTTTATCTTGACCTGACCAAGGTTAGAACCTATGATCTACTGCACTCTTTATCTTAACCTGACCAGGGTTAGAACCTACGATTTACTGCACTCTTTATCTTGACCTGACCAGGGTTAGAACCTATGATCTACTGCACTCTTTATCTTGACCTGACCAGGGTTAGAACCTACGATCTACTGCACTCTTTATCTTGACCTGACCAGGGTTAGAACCTATGATCTACTGCACTCTTTATCTTGACCTGACCAGGGTTAGAACCTAAGATCTACTGCACTCTTTATCTTGACCTGACCAGGGTTAGAACCTACGATCTACTGCACTCTTTATCTTGACCTGACCAGGGTTAGAACCTATGATCTACTGCACTCTTTATCTTGACCTGACCAGGGTTAGAACCTACGATCTACTGCACTCTTTATCTTGACCTGACCAGGGTTAGAACCTATGATCTACTGCACTCTTTATCTTGACCTGACCAGGGTTAGAACCTAAGATCTACTGCACTCTTTATCTTGACCTGACCAGGGTTAGAACCTACGATCTACTGCACTCTTTATCTTGACCTAACCAGGGTTAGAACCTACGATCTACTGCACTCTTTATCTTGACCTGACCAGGGTTAGAACCTACGATCTACTGCACTCTTTATCTTGACCTGACCAGGGTTAGAACCTACGATCTACTGCACTCTTTATCTTGACCTGACCAGTGTTAGAACCTAAGATCTACTGCACTCTTTATCTTGACCTGACCAGGGTTAGAACCTATGATCTACTGCACTCTTTATCTTGACCTGACCAGGGTTAGAACCTACGATCTACTGCACTCTTTATCTTGACCTGACCAGGGTTAGAACCTACGATCTACTGCACTCTTTATCTTGACCTGACCAGGGTTAGAACCTAAGATCTACTGCACTCTTTATCTTGACCTGACCAGGGTTAGAACCTATGATCTACTGCACTCTTTATCTTGACCTGACCAGGGTTAGAACCTACGATCTACTGCACTTTATTTTGACCTGACCAGGGTTGGAACCTAGGATCTACTGCACTCTTTATCTTGAACTGACCAGGGTTAGAACCTATGATCTACTGCACTCTTTATCTTGACCTGACCAGGGTTAGAACCTACGATCTACTGCACTCTTTATCTTGACCTGACCAGGGTTAGAACCTACAATCTATTGCACTCTTTATCTTGACCTGACCAGGGTTAGAACCTATGATCTACTGCACTCTTTATCTTGACCTGACCAGAGTTAGAACCTACGATCTACTGCACTCTATATCTTGACCTGACCAGGGTTAGAACCTACGATCTACTGCACTCTTTATCTTGACCTGACCAGGGTTAGAACCTATGATCTACTGCACTCTTTATCTTGACCTGACCAGGGTTAGAACCTACGATCTACTGCACTCTTTATCTTGACCTGACCAGGGTTAGAATCTACGATCTACTGCACTCTTTATCTTGACCAGACCAGGGTTAGAACCTATGATCTACTGCACTCTTTATCTTGACCTGACCAGGGTTAGAACCTACGATCTACCGCACTCTTTATCTTGACCTGACCAGGGTTAGAACCTATGATCTACTGCACTCTTTATCTTGACCTGACCAGGGTTAGAACCTACGATCTACTGCACTCTTTATCTTGACCTGACCAGGGTTAGAACCTAAGATCTACTGCACTCTTTATCTTGACCTGACCAGGGTTAGAACCTATGATCTACTGCACTCTTTATATTGACCTGACCAGGGTTAGAACCTACGATCTACTGCACTCTTTATCTTGACCTGACTAGGGTTAGAACCTACAATCTACTGCACTCTTTATCTTGACCTGACCAGGGTTAGAACCTATGATCTACTGCACTCTTTATCTTAACCTGACCAGGGTTAGAACCTATGATCTACTGCACTCTTTATCTTGACCTGATGACCAGGGTTAGAACCTATGATCTACTGCACTCTTTATCTTGACCTGACCAGGGTTAGAAGCTACGATCTACTGCACTCTTTATCTTGACCTGACCAGGGTTAGAACCTATGATCTACTGCACTCTTTATCTTGACCAGACCAGGGTTAGAACCTACGATCTACTGCACTCTTTATCTTGACCTGACCAGGGTTAGAACCTAAGATCTACTGCACTCTTTATCTTGACCTGACCAGGGTTAGAACCTATGATCTACTGCACTCTTTATATTGACCTGACCAGGGTTAGAACCTACGATCTACTGCACTCTTTATCTTGACCTGACCAGGGTTAGAACCTACAATCTACTGCACTCTTTATCTTGACCTGACCAGGGTCAGAACCTATGATCTACTGCACTCTTTATCTTGACCTGACCAGGGTTAGAACCTACGATCTACTGCACTCTTTATCTTGACCTGACCAGGGTTAGAACCTATGATCTACTGCACTCTTTATCTTGACCTGATGACCAGGGTTAGAACCTATGATCTACTGCACTCTTTATCTTGACCTGACCAGGGTTAGAAGCTACGATCTACTGCACTCTTTATCTTGACCTGACCAGGGTTAGAACCTATGATCTACTGCACTCTTTATCTTGACCAGACCAGGGTTAGAACCTACGATCTACTGCACTCTTTATCTTGACCTGACCAGGGTTAGAACCTATGATCTACTGCACTCTTTATCTTGACCTGATGACCAGGGTTAGAACCTATGATCTACTGCACTCTTGGAGAACATGTTAACCATTACACCAACAGGGTGGTGTGAATGTTTTGGACATATCTAGTTCATGTAAATTGATCAATTATTTTTATTTTTTATTGAAAAGTAAATAAAAAATATACATGGTAATTTTAGGAAGGAATGTAAACAAACATAAGAATTGCAAAAATAAAAAAAAATAAATAAAACCAAATCACAGATTGAAATTATTATGCATATCATGTCAATTTCTTTGTTAATTTCAAAAACCAAGGATAATGTATATTTTCATCATATTGTTCTCTGTTGTCTGTCTTTAACTGAAAATAAAATTAAAATAAGAATTAAATGAAACACACAAATTAAAACAAGTGTACAGAGAAAAGGTTACAAAAAGAAAAAATGACATATAAATTCATGTAAATTAGGTCTACAAAATTTATGTTAAATATTTTCTCTTAAACCACTTGGTCATTGTAAATAAAATTTTCTAGAGATAAATTTTAGGAGGTTACTTTTCAAATCCCATCCAAGATGGCTATCATTACTTAATAAGTCTTGTTTTTACCATATAGTTAATATTTTTCAATATCACAAAGCTGCAATAGGCATGACTGTTCTAAATATAGTATCACAATTAGTTTTTCAATATATATTCTGTCTTTTTTTTTAGTAAAATATACCATACTGTTGTCTGTTTTGTAAAATAGGCTTATTTAGATAAAAGAATAATATATAAAACTTCCCATCTGACACCACTGGGCCAAAAAAAACCAAAACAGACATGGATGGTCATTTAAGAAGAACTAACAAATTTGTATCAGACAGCCTTGTTATCCATTCAAATTTGCAGTCTTCATTATAAATAGACTTTGTTTAATTAAAATGACTATAATGTCTACATTTTCTATTGATTTGGAATGAAATTTAAACTGTAAATGATGCTACCAAATACTGCCTTTAAATGTGTATATGACAATTCATAACTAATGTTAATCAAATTATAACAACAGATGTCAGATTGGTATTAAACAGAAACGAAACACAAACCTGTATGTACAGTGAAATCATAGGAAAATCACTCTTATTGCTGTTCTTCATCTCAAAGTCATAAGTTAAAATGGGTTTTGGTTATTTTCAACAATTTTTCACCTAGACAGTTATCAGAAGAGTTTGAAGATACCAAAGGGGTAATCAGAATCCCTATATCTAAGAAGAACAGACAACACAATGGCCAAAATAAAAAGTACAAAAGGACAAACAACGATCTACAAAACATACATATAAAACTAAAGATCGAGTAACACGAACCCCACAAAAAACCGGGGGTGAACTCAGGTGCTACGGAAGGGAAAGCAGTTCCTGCTCCACTAGTGACACCTGTCGTGTTAATCTAGTTACAAACTCGGTGATCAGTCATGAATGAGGAAAGGACCATGAAGTGTTTACGACAAGTGGAACATATCTGTGGTCATTTATGACACAGATTTTCCACAACGGTCAACCTAGTCATGGTGGCGAATGTAAAATTGATCAATTTTATCACTAGCCATGGGTAAGTACCTAGAAACTTAACACCTGAGGTTGGGTTTGGCTTTATAGTGTTTAACTCCCCTTTCAACAATATTTCAGTTATATGGTGGTGGTGAGTTTTATTGGTGGAGGAAACCAGAGTACCCTGCGAAAATCACCGACCTGTCGCAAGTCACTGACAAACTTTATCACATAATGTTATTAAGAATACACCTCACCATGAACAGGGTTCGAACTCACAACTTTAGTAAATCCAACTACCATATGATCATGACTACGACGGCCCCCACTTGAGGTTGGTATTGTGGCTTGAACCCATTTCAGTAGTGTTAGGCTGGCGGTCAGAAGTCAACTGTCTTTACCACTCGTCCACCTACACCCTGTGTTACTGTTTTAATCATAATAAACATACCTTACAATGCAAGTCCCAAACTTTATCATCATAATTCTCTTGTACTTCAACATTAAATGTATTTTTAGCTAATGTTACAAAATCATCAAATGTTTGTCCTCTCATTGGAGCAAACATAAGTGCCACACCCTGAAATAATATTATAAAACTCATTGTTTATTTCATTTCCTAAACAATAATATTATAAAACTCATTGTTTATTTTATTTCCTAAACAATTTTGACATCATTTTTTGTTTGTTTACACTTTTCGCTCATCATATTTTTTCATTATTATTCATTAAGTCATAATCGCTTTGTTCATTTGAGGTCATATTCTCTGCCTGTTCTTTGCTGATTTTCACAAATAGGTTCGTAGTAAAATTAACCTACAATACAAGTTGAGACTGAACATTTTTATGGTTTGTATTTGTTTGTAGAAAAGAATTGTTTAACATTGATAGAATTTTGTAAGTCTCATGTGTCATTCGTTGCAAAGAAATTGATGGTAATTCACAAAATAATTCAATATATTTTTTAATTATTGTGAAAGAGATGACCAAGAGAACATTATTTAAACCTCACATTTGTCTTTGATTGTGCATAAAAGAGTAAGTATAAGTGATATATATTTAATTTGTTGGTGATTTTTTCTCTTACACTTCGATTTAACACAGAAAATTAATATAAAATATTACATTGGAAACATATGCACTATTCTAATAAAATAATTATGATTTTTTTTTTATCTTAAGAAAGTTTAAACAATATGGTCATCAATTCTTCCAATAGCAACAATTACCTCTCATCTTAATTTGAACTCACTGTACCACATGACTTGCAGTGATATGTATCAAAAGTAGAACAATTCATTTTATGAAATAAAATATTTACACAAAATTATTTATTGGTCGACAGACATTTCACCTACTCGTATTAATTACCAGTGTTTATTATATAGATAGGTGTAATTTATGGGGATTTACCCGTGAAATAAATTCTGGTATCTCGCATGTGAGATATCAGTTTTTTCCCGCCGGAACTACTTTTACACAACTATAAGTGTGGTGTTACGTCCCTTGTTGTGTTACGGTGAATACAAACACGATTGTAAACTGAAACAATTCCGCGAAATGTTATTGACAACTTTGGCACGTAACCAACATTATGACGTCATATGAAGACTTCCAGTTTAAAACGTAAAGATTAGACGTTATTTGGCTTCTTGTAAGCTTCAATTTTGATCAACCTTAACTAAAATAAGTTTTCAAGGTAGGCATTTTAATTATTTTTGTGTATTGTTGTAAATATGATATATAGGATTTCACATTTTCAAGATGGCTGATCTTTCCAGTTGAACGCCTTAGTTACAACTTGTAGATTGAGAATTTTACACTATCATTGCTCGTAGATTCAAACGCGTGGAATGAAATACACAAATACAAAAATACAATATATTAGAAATTTTGGAAGTCTATATAATAAACAGTATAACTAAATCATACATTTTGAATATCAAAATAAGACCACTCGTGACCAAATAATAAATGCATCAAGGAATAAACTCGTGGACGGAACCCACTTGTTTAATCCTTATGCGTACTTCGGTCACACATGGTTTTATTTTGCAATTCAAAATCTACGATTAGCAATACTATATTTATTTTGTTCATACTTGGTAATCTCAGTAATTGCACCTTGCATTATCACCAGTGGTCTTAGTTTAATATATATATATAAGTTTACACAATCATTTGTGAATTTACAGTATCACCCGACTCTTTACAGGTGGTAATTGTTAAGGCAGATTTGTTTTGACATTAACAATTTCTTAATCAATTTCACTAGTTTATATTTTATTACTGTTTTAGATTATTAGGTGTTCTTTATTTATACCAACTTAAACTGAAAATAAGTAAACAGTAATGGACAACAATATCACCAATGGCAACAACCCAACACCACTCCCCTGACAAACCTTAAATAACAAAACACAGATAAGATAATACAGTGTATGTAATCTTCCAAGGGAACATTGAAATAAGGTCATAAAAGAAAGGGGGTCACTAAATACAGGTTTAATTAATATGAAATGCACTGTGAAGGGAAATTAAAATTAAGGTCACATAATACAATTTATTGCTTAATTAGCAGAGGCAGTCTTCGACCTTAGGTGGTAGTCCAAAGCCTGATGCATGTAAAATTGTACATGGGCGTATAAAATGAGTAGTTCCACAAGTCCGACAGGCCTGTGAAAAAAAAGTCATATGTATAGTTTCAAAAGTTGATTTCATAAGATATTGTGTAGATATTTAGTTTATTGTTTTCCGTTTTCAGTTGCTGCCGAGTCAATGCAAAAAATGTGTAGGCAAACAAGTCCTTTTAAGATTTTCCGATGTTCGAAATAGATTTAGGTGTTTGTTTTTTGCAATTTGATTGGTTGATATTTTTACCATCAAGTAGGTTTTAAAAAAGGACGAGAAGCAGGGCTCATGTTAGAGGGCGAAGAAGTGGCCTTGTGAAGGTTGACTTTGATTTCTCATTGGTCATAAGTTAAGTTCAAGTAGCTTTGTAATTTTGAAGAGTCACCCTATGTTGCCCGCATATTTTTGCCACGTGCCATTTATGAAAATGTCGACATCGTGTTTATTGAAATCTATGGTATTCATTAAGTATTTTGAAAGTGACTTTCCATTTCGGTTTAAAGAAACTTTAATTTCGTTCAATATCAAATAAAAATGGCACAACGAGAAAGGGGGCACAATCAGGCACTGTGCTACGGGAAATGTTAATCGAAGCTACTTTTAACCAAACGAACTATTGATTTATTTTTTCTCAATCCTGTGACATAAAATCTGAGTTCTCATATAATATGTTCATATTTACGAAGGTTGGTCATTCAAAATTCGTTGAAATGCACGGGGACACTTCAGATTTTATCCAATTGTTATTTTTTATTTAAAATTGCACGGGGACACTTCAGATTTTATCCAATTGTTATTTTTTATTTAAAATTGCGATCTATTTATAGAACTGTTCATATGCCGACAGACCTGTGTCAACGTTAATACCTCTGCAGTTAAAAAATAGACTTTGAACTACAGTAGTTTTGTTCCATTGTTGCACTCTGATTTGAGGTCTGACAAATAATAATTACAGCCTTTACTTGCTTCAGTTTTTAAGAGGTCAGTGTCAATATACATTCGTGCTATATTTGCGTTCCCTAGTTATCTATATATAGTTGGACCGTTGAGCAAATTGACATAGACATATTTCTTCTGCTGAAGGCTACACAAATATGACTTTTCACATTTCAAATATGATCTTAGAATTTTCAAGAGATTAATATAAACATGGATCCGAAATAAATTGTCTTTTTGTTTTTTTTACTTGCATTCTGGTCTTCCCTAATGCATAATTGACATGTCCACGTAATATTTCGTACATCATCATGTTTTGATGGTTTGAATTAATCATTAATGGTCATTAAAGTAGTTTTCAAATTCGGGCCTGTAGAATTGATGGTGGGCCTGTAAATATTTGAACTCACAGGCCAGGCCTGGTGGGCCTGTAAGGTAAAAAGTTAAGGATGAAAACTGCAGAGGTGGTCACAAAAGCAGGTTTGACTGTATATATCTAGGTCATTGCTTGTGACAGGAACAAAACAGTGGTGGGTTAAACCAGTAAACAGGATCTAAACATTTTCATTTTGATATCTAGATCTCTAGTGAAGAAACAGATGTGAACAATAATAAAACTATACATATTCACCTTTACTAAAAGCTACAGTCAAACCTGCTTTAGTGAACACCTCCATTAAGCAATAACTTGTCTTATATGACCTTAATTTTAATTTCCCATTGCAGTACATCAATTAAACCTGTATTTAGCCCCCCCCCCCCGTACAGCCATAATCCTAATTCTTATCTATAATCTTTAAATTTGTTATCGCGGTAAACACGTAGTCATTATTATAAAAGTATTTATATAAGTATCAAAACAATATTAAAATGATACCTCATTCTTCAACAGATTGAAAGTGGTTTGAATGAAATCCTCTCTTCCTTCTTCAAAAAATAAACTGCAATAAAAAAAAATCTTGTATAATGAATTACAGGACTCAACTCAAAGTGATAACATTATATCTTACTTAATGTTTACCATCATCAACATCATACTTAAAAAAATGTGTTTGTCAACATCAACACTCACCATTATTCTGTAGTCAGTTGTGCATAAACTATATCTGCACAAATATGGAAATTTTGTACAGGATCTCCCATATATCATTCCTACAAAGTAACAATTCATTGTGCCTCCTAGTTTCATAGGAGAAGATTTTTTAAATTCAGCTTATCAAAAACAAGAATTGCCCATGGCGACCATGTTTTTTTATCCTATCGGGATGAAATGAGGAAATCTTAAAGAGGACCTTCCATAGATGTTACCTGTAAAATGTTGCTCTATTTGGTAAAATGGTTTCAGAGGAGAAGATTTTTAGAAATCGACCAATTAGAAACAAGAATTGCCTATGGTGGCCATGTTTGTTAATGGATCGGGACCAAATGAGCACTCATTATAGAGGACCTTCCATAGATGTTTTCTACTAAGCTTCGGTTCATTTGGCCAAGCGGTTTCAGAGGAGAAGATTTTTAGAAATTGACCAATCAAAAACAAGAATTGCCTATGGCAGCCATGTTTGTTAACGCATCGGGACGAAATGAGCCATCTTAATAGAGGACCTAACATGAATGCATCCTACCAAGTATCGGTTCATTTGGTTATGTGGTTTCAGAAGAGAAGATTAAAATATGAAAATATCATGCTCCTTGCATATTAAAGACAACATGTACCGTATTTTACGGACGATAGGTCGATATTTTTTTTCCTCAACACGCTGGCTTCGACCTATCGTCCACATCGACCTATACTAGGATGAAGTTAAAAAAATCTGGAATCCCTAAAAAAAAATTTCGATAAAAATGACGATTTTGTTTACAGTATACCTTGAATTTGCTGTAGGTTTTTTTTTCTGAATAAGAAGACTGAAATCATCGATGTTCTTGGGGAATAAAAGTATACTAACAAGGGGTACAATTCTGGGGAAAAAATGTTCAACATCCGAAAAAAATCAATAATATTCAATGATTGAAGTGTTAGCGAAAATCAGTTCAATATTGAATTGTATAATAAAATATATACATGTACTATAAAAAATGTATGTTGTTGAAAAAAAATCACAGGGTGGATCGTTTTACAATATAAAATTATTGTCACAAAATATCTAAATATAGCTATATAGGTTTTCCATCTACCACGAGCATGCGCACGGGTTTTAGTAAAAAATGGCGGTTGCATTACATCTCACAATAATTTGAATACACGTGGAGAACAAGCTTTTTATACTAAATATACTGGAAAATAATTATCGATTTCGTTAAACTAGAATGTTCTACACTTGAATTGGTCAATTAGGAACAAATAAAATAATCACCATGAGATAATCAACACAGGTGAACATCAGTCGGCACTTAATTATCCTGATCAGCTGATTGAAAATTTACTGGACCGAGACGATCACATAATTTGTGTACTACTAATTAAACACAGTTTAAAGGTATGTCAATAAAACTGCACAAGGTGATACATTGTTTTGACAGCTTGATTATTTTATTGTATGAACATCCGTTTACCATCTATTGTGACACCCACAGATGGCCTGATTTGAATGTCATCGATGTCTGGCTTTACAAACCAGATTCCCCATAAAAAAACAAGTTTAAAAACAAAATTTTATTTTATTTAATTTTCATAATTATTTCGTTTATGACACATTAGAGTAGTATTCTTGAGTTAATACTTACATATACTTACCGAAGAACATCGTTATAGGACAAATGTTTACCGATGTAAAAAAAAAAAAAAACACAAAAAGTTTGATGTGACGACTTACCCAAGTTGTCATAGGCATCCTCGACCTATCTTAGTATTTACCCAAAAATTTAGCCGAAAAGCAGCAATTCGACCTATCGTCCCCATCGACCTATAGTCCGTAAATTACGGTAATGTTTGTTAGACCATGGTTGTTGGTGGCCCAATTCAAGGAGCAAAAACAGAGTTCAAATAATTCACTCTTGGCCACATCACATTTTGTTTTCATTTATAAAAACATAAAAATAATTTTTGAATTTTCAGTTCATACAAATGTTTATAGTGATACATTAGTATATGCATGATTTTATATTGGAAATTCTAAAATATAAAATATCTTAATTATGAATCTTGAAAAGGAAATAAAATAGAATAATTCAGCAATTTTATAACACATTGTTTCTACAATTTATCAATTCAATTTTGGAACTGTTCCAGCAGTGCAGTATTTAAAAAAAAATTATTGTGAGATCCCTAGGAAGAAACTATTTGATTTTGTATGATCTACAGGTAATTAAACTTGAACTTACCAGTCAGCACATATAATAAAATCAAACTTTTTGGTGAGGTCCTTGTCCAGTTCTCCACATCCCCATCTTAGTAATCTGTATAGAAATATATGAAATATAAAACTAGCGTCTAACATTACTCTGTATATCACTCATCTACCGGTAGTTATAAAAAATTATTTTTAAAGTCTATTGTATTAAAACTTACTTAATTTCCCCTTTTCCCCAGTCATTCCTCATTGAGGATCAACTTTGCTTGGTTATCAGGATGCTAATCAATGTCAGTAGTGTTAGTATTGAAGTCAGAAGCCAACAACTTTAACCACTAGGCCACCAAGGCCCTTGAAGTTTTTATGTATAAAATTACAAGATAAATGAGAAAAACCATGAAATCTGAGTGACAGCATCATTGTTTATGTTATACTATAGATAATTCCATAAAAAACATACACATGACCCAACAGTGATCTAGTGTTACATGTTGGTATGTACTAAATAAACTCCTACCATTTATGGCAAAACCTTAATAAACTAAACACTCTGTGGACCAACATATTTATTTGGAGTAAATAGGTCTTTCAATCTGACAAATCTAATCTGCAAAAATTGAAGATAGCAGGTTTATAATACAAGTTTCAATTATACAGATTTCCAGTTTACTTAGTCATGGTTCAGTCTAGACATCTTTCATATTATCTAACACTTTTTATCCTAATCAATATATTAGGGTTTGGGTTTAAGCTTGGGTGATGGTGTTCAGCACCACTTTCAACAATATTTTAGCTATATCGTAAATCAATATATTAAAAATTACCTTGTATCAATATGTTTGACTTTAAAATTAATTTGATTCTCTTTTTGCTGAATAATTTTCTTTAAATCTGAAGAAGAAAACAAAACAACAACATCAATTCTAAATTTCCTGTAATGAAATTGAATTTAAACAAAGTCAGTTTAAATGCAAAACAAAATATGAATAAGACTATTTTTTTTTATATAAAAAAGATTTACTATAATAAGCACTATAAACAAACCAGAGGCTCTCAAGAGCCTGTATCGTTCACCTGGTTATAAAAAAAACCAATTGGTCCCATGTAAAAACTATGTCCTGCAGTGGTAGTCATCTTGGAATTACGATCAACATAAAAAACACAAAGTTTGTAAAGGACCTTCCAAAGATTGATGCACAGTTTAGGTTCAATCAGTGCAATAGCTTCAGAGAAGAAGATATTTCTGTATTTTCCCGATATGGTCCTGTGTTAATACTATGACCTGTGGTGGCAGCCATCTTGGATTTCCGATCGGCATAAAAAACATAAAATTTGTAGAGGACCTTCCAATGATCATTCCTGGGCAGTTTGGTTTCAACTGTCCTAGTGGTTTCAGAGAAGAAGCGTTTTGAAACATTTTCCCCATAGGGTCCAATGTTAAACTAAGTCCTGCCGTAGCCGCCATTTTGAATTTCATATCGGAACAAAAAACGTAAAGTTTGTAGAGGACCATCCAATGAACATTCATGTACAGTTTGGCTTTAATAATATTTGTAGTTTCTGAGAAGAAGGCATTTGAACATTTTCCCATAGGGTCTAATGTTAATCTATGTATTGCGGTGGCGGCCATCTTGGATTTCCGATCGGCATAAAAAACATAAAATTTGTAGAGGACCTTCCAATGATCATTCCTGGGCAGTTTGGTTTCAACTGTCCTAGTGGTTTCAGAGAAGAAGCGTTTTGAAACATTTTCCCCATAGGGTCCAATGTTAAACTAAGTCCTGCCGTAGCCGCCATTTTGAATTTCATATCGGAACAAAAAACGTAAAGTTTGTAGAGGACCATCCAATGAACATTCATGTACAGTTTGGCTTTAATAATATTTGTAGTTTCTGAGAAGAAGGCATTTGAACATTTTCCCATAGGGTCTAATGTTAATCTATGTATTGCGGTGGCGGCCATCTTGGATTTCCGATCGGCATAAAAAACATAAAATTTGTAGAGGACCTTCCAATGATCATTCCTGGGTAGTTTGGTTTCAACTGTCCTAGTGGTTTCAGAGAAGAAGCGTTTTGAAACATTTTCCCCATAGGGTCCAATGTTAAACTAAGTCCTGCCGTAGCCGCCATTTTGAATTTCATATCGGAACAAAAAACGTAAAGTTTGTAGAGGACCATCCAATGAACATTCATGTACAGTTTGGCTTTAATCATATTTGTAGTTTCTGAGAAGAAGGCATTTGAACATTTTCCCATAGGGTCCAATGTTAATCTATGTATTGCGGTGGCGGCCATCTTGGATTTCCGATCGACATAAAAAACATAAATTTTGTAGAGGACCTTCCAATGATCATTCCTGGGCAGTTTTGTTTCAATTGTCCAAGTGGTTTCAGAGAAGGAAGCGTTTTGAAACATTTTTCCCATAGGGGCCAATGTTAAACTAAGTCCTGCCGTAGCCGCCATTTTGAATTTCATATCGGAACAAAAAACGTAAAGTTTGTAGAGGACCATCCAATGAACATTCATGTACAGTTTGGCTTTAATAATATTTGTAGTTTCTGAGAAGAAGGCATTTGAACATTTTCCCTTAGGGTCTAATGTTAATCTATGTATTGCGGTGGCGGCCATCTTGGATTTCCGATCGGCATAAAAAACATAAAATTTGTAGAGGACCTTCCAATGATCATTCCTGGGCAGTTTGGTTTCAACTGTCCTAGTGGTTTCAGAGAAGAAGCGTTTTGAAACATTTTCCCCATAGGGTCCAATGTTAAACTAAGTCCTGCCGTAGCCCCCATTTTGAATTTCATATCGGAACAAAAAACGTAAAGTTTGTAGAGGACCATCCAATGAACATTCATGTACAGTTTGGCTTTAATCATATTTGTAGTTTCTGAGAAGAAGGCATTTGAACATTTTCCCATAGGGTCCAATGTTAATCTATGTATTGCGGTGGCGGCCATCTTGGATTTCCGATCGACATAAAAAACAACAATTTTGTAGAGGACCTTCCAATGATCATTCCTGGGCAGTTTTGTTTCAATTGTCCAAGTGGTTTCAGAGAAGAAGCGTTTTGAAACATTTTTCCCATAGGGTCCAATGTTAAACTAAGTCCTGCCGTAGCCGCCATTTTGAATTTCATACCGGAACAAAAAACGTAAAGTTTGTAGAGGACATTCCAATGAACATTCATGTACAGTTTGGCTTTAATAAAATTTGTAGTTTCTGAGAAGAAGGCATTTGAACATTTTCCCATAGGGTCCAATGTTAATCTATGTCTTGCGGTGGCGGCCATCTTGGATTTCCGATCGGCATAAAAAACATAAAATTTGTAGAGGACCTTCCAATGATCATTCCTGGGCAGTTTGGTTTCAACTGTCCTAGTGGTTTCAGAGAAGAAGCGTTTTGAAACATTTTCCCCATAGGGTCCAATGTTAAACTAAGTCCTGCCGTAGCCGCCATTTTGAATTTCATACCGGAACAAAAAACGTAAAGTTTGTAGAGGACATTCCAATGAACATTCATGTACGGTTTGGCTTTAATAATATTTGTAGTTTCTGAGAAGAAGGCATTTGAACATTTTCCCATAGGGTCCAATGTTAATCTATGTCCTGCGGTGGCGGCCATCTTGGATTTCCGATCGGCATAAAAAACATAAAATTTGTAGAGGACCTTCCAATGATCATTCCTGGGCAGTTTGGTTTCAACTGTCCTAGTGGTTTCAGAGAAGAAGCGTTTTGAAACATTTTCCCCATAGGGTCCAATGTTAAACTAAGTCCTGCCGTAGCCGCCATTTTGAATTTCATATCGGAACAAAAAACGTAAAGTTTGTAGAGGACCATCCAATGAACATTCATGTACAGTTTGGCTTTAATAATATTTGTAGTTTCTGAGAAGAAGGCATTTGAACATTTTCCCATAGGGTCTAATGTTAATCTATGTATTGCGGTGGCGGCCATCTTGGATTTCCGATCGGCATAAAAAACATAAAATTTGTAGAGGACCTTCCAATGATCATTCCTGGGCAGTTTGGTTTCAACTGTCCTAGTGGTTTCAGAGAAGAAGCGTTTTGAAACATTTTCCCCATAGGGTCCAATGTTAAACTAAGTCCTGCCGTAGCCGCCATTTTGAATTTCATATCGGAACAAAAAACGTAAAGTTTGTAGAGGACCATCCAATGAACATTCATGTACAGTTTGGCTTTAATAATATTTGTAGTTTCTGAGAAGAAGGCATTTGAACATTTTCCCATAGGGTCCAATGTTAATCTATGTATTGCGGTGGCAGCCATCTTGGATTTCCGATCGACATAAAAAACATAAATTTTGTAGAGGACATTCCAATGATCATTCCTGGGCAGTTTGGTTTCAATTGTCCAAGTGGTTTCAGAGAAGAAGCGTTTTGAAACATTTCCCCCATAGGGTCCAATGTTAAACTAAGTCCTGCCGTAGCCGCCATTTTAAATTTCATACCGGAATAAAAAACGTATAGTTTGTAGAGGACCATCCAATGAACATTCATGTACAGTTTGGCTTTAATAATATTTGCTTGTAGTTTCTGAGAAGAGGGCATTTGAACATTTTCCCATAGGGTCCAATGTTAATCTATGTCCTGCGGTGGCGGCCATCTTGGATTTCCGATCGGCATAAAAAACATAAAATTTGTAGAGGACCTTCCAATGATCATTCCTGGGCAGTTTGGTTTCAACTGTCCTAGTGGTTTCAGAGAAGAAGCGTTTTGAAACATTTTCCCCATAGGGTCCAATGTTAAACTAAGTCCTGCCGTCGCCGCCATTTTGAATTTCATACCGGAACAAAAAACCTAAAGTTTGTAGAGGACCATCTAATGAACATTCATGTACAGTTTGGCTTTAATCATATTTGTAGTTTCTGAGAAGAAGGCATTTGAATATTTTCCCATAGGGTCCAATGTTAATCTATGTATTGCGGTGGTGGCCATCTTGGATTTCCGATCGGCATAAAAAACAGAAATTTGTAGAGGACCTTCCAATGATCATTCCTGGGCAGTTTGGTTTCAACTGTCCAAGTGGTTTCAGAGAAGAAGCATTTTGAAACATTTTTCCCATAGGGTCCAATGTTAAACTAAGTCCAGCCGTAGCCGCCATTTTGACTTACATATCGGAACAAAAAACCTTGAGATTGTAGAGGACCGTCCAATGAACATTCATGTACAGTTTGGCTTTAATCATATTTGTAGTTTCTGAGAAGAAGGCATTTGAACATTTTCCCATAGGGTCCAATGTTAATCTATGTCCTGCGATGGCGGCCATCTTGGATTTCCGATCGGCATAAAAAACAGAAACTTGGTAATGGACATTCCAATGTTCTTTCATTTACAGTTTGGGTTCAGTCAGTTCATTAGTTTCAGAGAAGGAGATCTTTGAAATTTCAGCCAATCAGAGCATATTATTGACCCTGGCAGCCATATTGAATATCCGACTGGAACGAAAAACAGTAACTTTGTAGAGGACCATCCAAGGAACCTTCCTGCTAAGTTTGGTTCCAATCGGCCCAGTGGTTTCGGAGAAGAAGCTTGAAATGTGAAAAGTTTACAGACGACGGACGCCAAGTGATGGCAATAGTTCACCTGGACCAAAGGTCCAGGTGAACTAAAAAGTCTATCGTTAATTTTTATGTGTAAATATGGGACATTATAGCGACGTCATTGATGTTGCCAGGGGACGTCGTGGTCATGAACGTATGGTAGTTGGATTTACAACTAACAGTGCAATCAGTGCCTATCACCACTAAAGTTGTTAGTTTGAATCCTGCTCATGGTGAGGTGTACTCGATACAACATTATGTGATAACATTTGTTAGTGACTTGCAGCAGGATGGTGGTTTTCTACGGGTACTCTGGTTTCCTCAGTGACTTGCAGCAGGATGGTGGTTTTCCACGGGTACTCTGGTTTCCTCAGTGACTTGCAGCAGGATGGTGGTTTTCTACGGGTACTCTGGTTTCCTCTATCAATAAAACTAACCACCATGAAATAACTAAAATATTGTTGAAAGTGGTGTTAAACACTATAACCCTAACCCTTAAATTCACAAATACTGTTAACTGAAATTCATAAACAAATTGTTACAATTTATACATTTATAAAATCTTACTTAATACTGATTCTTCATTCCCATCAGTAACTAAAATATGACTAGCATCTGACAGCATACACATCTATGAAAAAAAATCAATTTCAAACTTGTTATTTTGAAAATAAAAGGTTGTTATCAATGCAAAGAATGAAAAGACTAGTATCTTTCATTAACAGAAACAGAAACATGCATTATTAATACTATATTTTGTCATATTTTTCAGAGAATCTTCTATTAACAGAATTTGTTAAAACCAGGATATCACAGTGAATTATCATCTATGTTTTAATATGAAATATCTCAATTTCTAAGATTTTTATATAAAAGATTCATTCTTTTCTCCCAACAGTACAATTTGACACCATTAAATGTCTTTTATAGAAAAAAAAATGATTTCATCAAATCAAATGACAAATTTCTCCACTTTTTACTACAGTGTTAAGGAAAATTATCAATTAAAGGGAATAGTACAAAAAATGACAATCTGGATAGACAACTCAACACATGTGAAAAAAAAGCATTACAAAAAAACTGTCAACATGAACTATCACCAAAAAAAACCAACGGAATGTGATAGGGTGTTTCTAAATTTATATGGTCCTGTGCTTGTCGCTTGATTTGAATTCCTATGTTAGGCACACAGATTATGATTTCTTTAATTAGGTCAGTAATCTTTCCAATTATCCACCAACTAAATGGGTATATCAATAAATATTTTATTAACTGGATTATACTTACTGCAATACCAGCTAGGCAAGTCATCCCTCCTCCCAGTTCACATACACTGCAGTCCCTGAACCAACAAAATAAATAAATGTAAAACGTTAGTATACTCTGTAATAATTCTTTTTTAACAATGAAATCCTACTTTCTTTATAAAAATATTTAAAAAAAACCAATATTTGGTTGAATTATAGAAAAATCATGGGATATAAAAACAGTGATGCCAGTTTACAGGAAAAAAAATACCCAATTCTGAGACATTCACTTTTCATTGGTGTTTTTAATTTGTTAATTGCATAAATTATTGCACTCACTACATTTCAATGGAAAGTGCCATTGCACTGATTCTATCTTAGATTAATTAAGAAATAATGGCATTGTATTTGAAGAGTTGCCAGTGTCAATTGGGTATTTGACAGTTGCTAATGCAGTTTTACATGGTGACGCATAGCGGAGCCAGCAAAATTGATATTTATGACTCAAATCCCCACCTGACCCCAGCAACTCTTAAAATACAGCATTGTAATTTTTATTCTAATGCAAATCAAAAATATTTGAATTGAGCTCATGAAAGAGTCTTAACATTGCAGAAAACTAAAATGCAGAGAAGTATTGTTGATGAATTTGGCACATAAACATAGAAAATCATGACATCATTGAAAATTTTCAATGTAGAACTTAAACAATAGATGCTATTTCGCAACATATATGCTTCCGTTTCGGATAAAATCTAATAAGAAATTATTTCAAAGGTATCTGATATCTTTATATTCAATCATATTGCAATATTTAATATGTTGAATTTCAAGAACTCCTCAATATGGCGGCTCATTCAATCTAGAACACTTAGTCACGACATGACAACAGTGAACTTGATGGCAAACATTGGCCAATGAGAAAGCATGTTGTAATACAATTGCATTAGAATGAACCATTGAAGATTTAATCTTAACCTTCAATTTTATACTTTGTGAAAAATTAACAATCTACTTTTTGAGTGAAAAATTCAATTATACCATATTACAAAAATGCATTGAAAAATAATCATCTTACTTGAATTGTTCTATATACTTTAGACAGTAATAGGCCATTATTTCTTCTGAAGGCCACACACCTGAAACACATGTATACATAAATTAGGTAATTAACATAAAAAGCTGATACCATATTGCATTAATTATCACACTTTCAGATAAACATAGATGTGTATCCACTAAGACATGACTTATTTTAGAACATCAGAACATTTGTTTTAACTAAACCAAACATGAATTTGTTAACAGAAGAAGAAGAAGAAAATACTTTATTTACCAATTATGGGCCCACGAGGGGCATGAATATTCACATACATGTATATAATTATTTAAAACATAACATATGTTTAACAAAGACAAAGATACAATAACATATACTTATAACATGTCATTTATATGCTCAGTGTGGTTGATATATTTTAATACATCCAGCTATGATATATGCATCATATAAATACGATGATAAATAAATAGATAGAGCCAACTATTTGTATCCTACCCGTGTCTGAAGCAGAGAGGCAAACACAATGATAACCTTTCTGCAGGAGACACCAGGTGATGGTGCTAAAAGGATGATAGTCAACCCTTAATTTTGAGGTATGAGCCATTTATATCCTCCCTGTGTCTAAAGGCAAGCACATAGATTGCCCTTCAGCAGAAGACACCAGGGGACGATGCTAAAAGGATGTTTGCTCATACCAAAATATTTAATTGTATGAATTGATTATCCTTCCCATGTTTAAAGCAAACAACATAATAGAACTTATAATTAGATGATGTAAACTCTAATAAAAAATGGACTTATATCTAAAAGAGACGTCTGCTCTTTGTCTATCATGGTTTATTTCATACATTTCCATGAACATTTCCTGTTAGGGCTTGACATGGTTTATTGAATTTTTCATAATTATCAAATGGAAACAAAATGATGTCTGTCGATTTTGATGTTCTAGAAATTAAATCAGTAATAATTTAGCTTAGAATATAACCCAGCAAACTGAACACAATTATCAAACATATCAAGACACCAAGGAGATTCAATATTAATTAATATACAGTAAAAATAAAAAGCATCGAAGTTAAATATTGACTTAATTCTTCCTTTTTTAGCCTCTTCCCTGTGGGAGAATAAATCTATTTGTAGTTTGAATCTCAACATCATAAGGAGGTTCCATCCAATTTGTTATCTATGTTTTTAGTATTTTACAGAAATGCTTTTCTATATGTTTTACCAATGCCATTACATACCAGCAACAACAATTATGGTCAATAGCTTAAGAAGAACTTACAAACATTTCCTGTATTATTAAATCCATTCAGAGTCTCTGCACTAATGGTTCCAGGAAGGTGTCTAAAAATAAATATTTAATATATCACTGTCACATTATGTTACAAATATCATTTCACATTTTGGGCCCGGGTGGCTCAATGCGTTAGGTAGTTGGATTACCTAACAACTCATACAAGCCTATCACCAATACGGCGTGGGTTCACACCCGGCTTTGTAAATTACAAAAAAGGGTGCACTCAACTCGCAGTCGCAAGTGATAAAGTTTACCAGTTGCTTGCCCATGGTCGGTGGTTCTCTTCGGGTACTCTGGCTTCTTCCACCACTAAAACTGGTCGCCATGATATAGCTGAAATATTGCTGAAAGTGGCGTTAAAACACCAAAAATCAAATCAAATCAATCATTTCACATTTTCATGATTATCTCCCTTTCATTTGTTTCTGAAAAATATATTATACATGTACAAAATGTATTTCATGAGAAAAAAATAAAATAAAAACACCTAAGTCATATATATCGTTTGTTGTTGCATTATTGTAATACATTTGTATTTCAGAAATCAATATTCCCTATAATTTGATCTCTTTTTTTGTAAATCAATTAGGTACTCAAAAGAATTATTTTCTACAGTCTGAGTCAAATTATAAGTGTTATCTTCCTTCTCAGAATAAGTAAAAAAACAGCTACTTCAGTGACTAATTTAGTGTTATCATTTTAAAAACAAGTTAATATTTCCGTTTAATAATAAATGTAATATCATGGTGATATTTTTATTAAAAAATATGTAATTGATTATGCTGAGAATTTAATCAAATAATAAAATAATAATAGTAAGAATAAAATAATAATTCTAATAATAATTTTAGTAAGAGTATAAATATATTTAATCGGGTGTAAATTTAACTCAGTGAGTTTGTACTCACTTTCTAAATAACAAGTCTGTCATTGGGTAAATAATATCCTTTGTCTAGAGATAGATATTTAATCTCAAACATTTTATTTCTATTTCATTCTTGGCTAATTTATATGCAATGATTGCATGAATTTATAAAGGAAAATAATATAAAAATACATATAAAAAAAAAAAAAAAAAAAAAAAAAGGAAAATGTTTATAAACATTATCAAACATGTCAGTGTAAATTAGATATTCATTTCATATATTAATTGTTTCAGTTATAAATGTATACATTTGTATCATGTATGTGTTGCTTTTACTTATTGGAATTTATTCTTTCTCTTTTCAGGGAGTTGACACCCAGAACACGGTGCTGTTCCCTTGTCAGAGTCTATTCTAGGTCTACATATACTTAGAGTAGATTTTTTTCCCTTCATTACACTTATGGGTTTTGAAGAGAGAAATAATTTTGTGGATTAGAGAAGGAATTTTTTCCAATAAACATTTAGTATACACGTACAAGATTATTATTTCATCCATTTTTGGCAGCCTTTCGGCTTGGCGGACTTTGTGGCCAAAATATTGATATATATTGATGTAATTCTTATTATTTAATGTGTTTTTCATTATTTATATGATGATGTTATATATTTGTGTATTATATATATTTATATTAATGGCAATACATATAAAATATATTGCTTGTTTTTATTTATTTCCGAAATATTACTATATATCCCTTTTCGTTCAATTACTGAACTCTGATTGATTTGCATTCTTGTTATTGGGCTCGTTCTTTTGGATTTATATACTAGAAATCATTCTCACAAGTAACAATTGAGTAAAAACAAATATATTAGAGCAGCAACTTGGCATGGATTTTTTCTTAGAAAATCTGAAGAAATAATTAGTATACAATTCCGAGTTTTCCGTTATGGAATATCTGTGTCACAAATGATCACGGATATGTGCCACCTGTTGTAAACACTTCCCGGTCCTTTCCTCATTCATGACTTATCACTGGGTTTGTAACTAGATTAACACCACGGGTGCCACTAGTGGAGCAAGAAATGCCTACCCTTCCAGAGCACATGAGTTCACCCCCGGTTTTTAGTGGAGTTCGTGTTACTTGATCTTTAGTTTTATATGTATGTTTTGTAGATCGTTGCTTGTCCTTTTGTACATTTGTGTTGTCTGTTCTTCTTCGATATACAGATTCTGATTACCCCTTTGATATCTTCGAACTCTTCTTTGACTTAAATTTAAATGATTTCTAGCCAAAAAAATTCAAGGCATGATCTTTTGCATTCAGAACCATCCGAGGGCATTATTTAAAAAATATCAGTAGCTATCAATTTGTAATTTATCATTAAATTATTATATAGGATTGGAAAAGCAGCTTTTTTACCAGTAGTACTAAATTAAGAAAACTTAATGCCAGGGGAGGGGGGTACTAAAAAAATATTGTCTACCGACACATCCATTAAATTATCTATAGAATAACCGTTGTCTGAATTCTTCTTTACCAGATATTGTGTCTTAATAATTTCCAGGTAATTTCAAGCTCACCTGATGTCCATATGTAGCTCTGGTTGATGAGGACATCCATATTTAAACCAGGTCGCTCCTTTAACACCTTCTGAGCTCTGAATTTTTGTGGTTAATAGTCCATAGCCACTAAATCTTCTTACAGAAATAGAATGTCTAGATGTATCAGCAGATCGACTTCCACTTAATGCCTGAAATAAGATATACTCAGTGAAACATTGAAAGACTCTTAGTCAGTTGATGTTTTAAGAAAATTTTGAAGATACTAAAGGGGTAATCAGAAGTCATCATGTGTTAAAGTTAGAACTGTCACAAAAAAAAAAGAAACATCAAATACCGTTTTATAGTCTTTGGTTTGACCCAACAGTAAATTGAACCCATAATCTCTCACTTGACTAATGGTTTAATTTATCATACATAAACGGGGAGTGACAGAAACAACGAACATCAGACATGAAACAAAAATCATGTGCAGAATAGATGTCTCGTCACAATAAGAAGAAATGAATAAATTTAATTAATTGAATGATTGCATAAATTACAGTAAATAGTCAAATCAAATAAAAAAAAATTAATAATAAGTGAGTGATAGCTCTCTCTTAGCGGTAGAAATGTGGTAGAAAAAGGTTGAATTCTATGTAAATAATGTCTTTGTCTGAACCGGGAAAAGGAAGTTAAAAATAGTTCATCTGCCATTTTGGATATGTGCAAGAAAATCAGGATTTCTTCCACTTCTAAAAAAGCAATAAAAATAACAAGGTTTGTTAAAAATGTACTTATTGTAATAATTTTTTTTTAAAAATCTTTGGAGTATTCTGAAGTATTTTGACAAATCGATTCTATATTTAAATTGGAAATGTACTCTGGAAACAAACATGCGACATATTGTCTTTACTACTGACGTTTGCGCGGTAAAGATACCATATACATTTTGCAGATATTAAGTTTATATGCTTGTTCTAGATCACTCAAGTCATTTTCACTATCAAAATAATCAACTTTTTTATTACCTACGGGCTACAGTTTCTTATGATTCAGTTTTATTAAGATTTTGCCTCCTAATGAAAACAGAGTTCTTGTAATATTATGAAAAGCTTTATTATACATGGTAATGAATTGAAGGTTGTTTTCTTTTTTGCTTTTTTTGTTATGCAGTTAACAACAAATTTGAAAACAAAAATATTTACATGTTCATTTCAGCATAGACCTATTCATTACATATACATTGTATTTTGGTATAGACAATAGTCCTATGATGATATGACTAATAAAACTATCTCTTGCTTCTCACTCTCAGGTCGCATCAGCTCTTAATATGCGACCGTTAGCGAGCTCTTTATGGTATAAAATGTGTACTTAGGATTTTTTGACAAACATGGCTGCACATACTGATGGCTAAAAAAAAATTTGACGCATTGTAAACATGTTCCGTGTAACACACTAACACTCTCAACTAATGAAGATCTTTTTAACATAAAGCACAAAGGTGATCCTGAAGTCTCGTATCCTCTCTCGTACGTCCGATACCACTGAAACCCGGAACCTGTGTGTAATAAAAGTCATTTTGTTAGCTTGTTTTACTTACAGGTATATTGATATTTTTTCATTTATTAAATCTCTTCTGACATACTGACAAGAATTTTTGTTTCTACGCGGAAGTTAACTTTTGAGATTTCGTAAGGAACGACAGTTCGATTGAATGAGACTAGATTCGGCCCTAAAAAAAAGTTGTCCCCGATATATCTTGGCCCAAAAAATCTCGACACTTTTTGATGCACTGGATGAGCGTGAAATTGCCAGATAATTTTCAGATTCGCGAGCATTCATGGCCGTGCCTGTTTCATATTATGCGAGCGTCAGCGAGCTCTTTATGGTATAAAATGTGTACTTAGGATTTTTTGACAAACATGGCTGCACATATTGAGGGATAAAAAAAAATTTGACGCATTGTAAACACGTTCCGTGTAACACACTCATCTAATGAAGATCTTCTTAACATAAAGCGCAAAGGTGATCCTAAGTCTCGTACCCTCTCTCGTACGTCTGATACCACTGAAACCCAGAACCTGTGTGTAATAAAAGTCATTTTGTTAGCTTGTTTTACTTATATTGATATTCTTTAATTTATTAAATCTCTTCTGACATACTGACAAGAATTTTTGTTTCTACGCGGAAGTTAACTTTTGAGATTTCGTAAGGAACGACAGTTCGATTGAATGAGACTAGATTCGGCTCTAAAAAAAAGTCGTCCCCGATATATCTCGGCCCAAAAAATCTCGACACTTTTTGATGCACTGGATGAGCATGAAATTGCCAGATAATTTTCAGATTCGTGAGCATTCATGGTCGTGCCTGTTTCATATTAACAATACAAGACAAGGATGCTAAAAAAAAAACTATTATATTGTGCTCCTATTTTTGTGGGAATTTGTAGGACTTTTTTAAATTCTCACCTTTCAGATTACACCTGTACATGTATGATTATCATTATGAATACATTCTGTCATTTATCATATTTTATCTTAGTCCGAGATTCCTCTGCCGTCCGATGGCATCTATATTTTTTTGCTAGAGCAGCCACGGCTCTAACAAAAAAATAAAAATGTCGTCGAACGGCAGAGGAATCTCGCTTTCGAGATGATCCGGCCTTAAAACTATCCGGCCTTAAACAAATGCGGCCTTAGTTGATTCGGCCTTAGTTGATACGGCCTTGGTTAATGCGGCCTCAGTTAAGAATGATGTGTATCTATGGATATATACGATACATACGATAAAATGACACATTGTGATGATTTGAGTAAATAATTAATTAATTAATTTGTCTATCAGGTGCCATATAGCATGTTTTTTTTTGTCCCGGGCAGGTAGTCGTTGTTTACTTATTTATCTGTTACGAGGCGGGATTGCTTATATAACATAGTATATCGTATTTATATTGACGGAAACCTTTCATACGATAAATATACAGTATATATATGTATATTATTTCGTATTAACACGATGAAGATGGGCAGTGAAACAAGGAAACAACCCCCATTGTGTCAATATCAGTAAACGGAACCTGCCTATATTTTAAAAATCGTATCCATAAACAGAGCATTGTATTCATAATATTTATTCAATTGGATTTTAACAATATACCAATAAACAGTACTTGAAAAGTTTTAATCGGAACATCAAAATGTTTCTAGATTATAGAAAAATAGGAAAATAGTGAATGTCTTTGGCGTCTTTTGACTGTTACATTTAATGGTAGCAATATCTGACGTAGTGTCATAATATTCTTATCAATGTCAAGCTTTACGTAAGTATTAAACGATTAAACTAACCAAGCACGTACTTATATTGTAAATATTAATAAAAAACAATATATTTTACATACCATTACCAGTATTACATAGTCTGTGTTGCCACTGGAAACAACTGTCACACTCTAAAGCATGCTGCTTTGGACGGACGTTCTGCTCACACACAATACAAGGAAACGACATAGTTGATAGTTTTGAAAATAGTAGGACCATCACCAAAATGTACTTGCTTATATATTAGTGCGGTTTCATCAAAAGAATTGGAGTACTTTTTGAGTAATTTATAGTATGGCTTCCTTCTACTTTTTGGTAACCCTTATAATCATACTGCCAGTGCAATTATACGACTATTAAACATATGATAATTAATTGCAAGAGAACATCTAAGGAATTTCACTCTTATAAGAACTCCTTCTTCCCGTCTACCATCAGACTCTGGAACAGTCTTCCATCAGATATCATAAGAATGCAATCCCTAGAGGCTTTCAAGGGAGGGATTGCTTCCAGCTTCCACTAGACCAGCCTCAGATGTTTTTAACCAGATCGTTTTATCCTGCACCTGTAAATTTTTGTAAATACACTAACCGACCCTCCCTCACGTGTACATAGTCAATTGTGCGAAAATGTTCCAGAGGAATCATGCACACTAATGGAAGAAGAAGAAGTGTTGACAGCTTGGTATATCAACCTGAATTGTTTTTCTAATAATCAACTTCAATGGAAATGATTTCCGTCATTATTACCAAAAATTACTAATTAAAAAATTGTTAAAATAATAACGATTTATTACGGCTTTCATATTGAGTTACGAGTAAATCTTGTGAAAACACTACAAGTTCCAATATTTTATTCATCATAACCATGAATATTTAAATAATATTTTAAATTTAAATACAACTTTTATTTTTTAATTATTCTTTTCCATTTGATATAAGGCCGGAGTTGCCGTAGGCCGCATAAATATATGATAAGGCCGGAACATCCATTTGATATAAGGCCGGATTTGCGTAAGGCCGCATCAACTGAGGCCGCATCTGTCATAAGCCATGAATGGCATGATAAGGCCGAATCAACTTGTAAGGAGGAATCTCGGACTCATTATCATGTTATCTCTGAAAAATGTAACGTATGGATCGATTCTATTATATAAAAACATTTTTTTTTATAAAACATTCATAAGCACCTCTTTCAATATTTGCCATCTCTGTCTTGCCCTTTCTTTCTTGTTCATGACAACCTTCCACTTCCAGCAAGCACCTGCTTAAAAATACAATTGTCTCCCTTTACACAAATAGAGGGAGACATCATTTGAATAATAACAACAATGTCTTACTTTAATAGTCATATTGTATAGAAAACCCGTAATTAAATTCATTGTATATGGTTTTTCTATCTAAGATTGAATTTCAACATTTTAAAATCAATTGTTTAGTAAAACAATTTTGTTCAACAATGCGGTCATCGGATTGATTATCTTGACAAATGAAACCTCCCAAGATGGAGACTGACAACATCAACAAAACATTTGAAAGGATGAAATAAGCTCAAATTTTCTTTTTGCCAGACATTTACAAACAAAAATGGTCAAAATTGCAATAGTTGGTGCTGGTACACTTGGTATCAAGATTGCGGGTAGGTTCTCAAATAAACTATTACCTAATGTTACACTTTTTTCTCGCATTATTTTCGGTGCTTAGTAAAAGTGGTAGAATTGAAATTATTGAAACCTCTCGTATTTGAACTATTTGAAGGTGATGATAATCTTCTGCAGTTAATTGTTGACTGCACTAAGTTCCATTTTCTGAATGAATTATATACCGATATTGAAAGATTAACCAGTAGTATGTGCTTTGCACTACACCTGAAAAGGTCAAATTTAATTGGGTAGATGTTTAAATGAAGTCATGATCTTATGTTAGTTACAGAGGAACATTATTGTGTTGAACATTGGTGACATGAGAGTGATGGAGGTGTATGTATATGTATATAATCCTTACTTATGGATGATTTTATATTTTACCATAACTATGGGCATCAATAGATGTATTTTAGATTTTACCACAAAATGTGCACAGATGATATGTCTTTTAGATTTTACCACAAAATGTGCACAGATGATATGTCTTTTAGATTTTACCACAATTATGCGTCTTAGTTTTTACCACATTTTTGAGTTTTATATTTTACCACAATTATGTGAATCGATGGATGTGTTTTAGATTTTAACACAATTATGTGCAACGATGGAGGTATCCTAGATTTTATCACTTTTTTAATTTAGCCGTGAATTTTACCAAATCTATGTGTCTGATTTTACCACACCTATGTGCCTTAGAGTTTAACATAATTGTGTGCATCAATGGATGTTTCTCAGATTTTATTACTATTATATGCATCGATGGATGTTTATTATTCAAAGTGCGTGTGTTATGACATACTCTTTTAAAAAATGTTCCACATCCCGTATAAAGTATATATTATAGTGTGATAAAAAAAAATTCATAAGAAATATAAACTACGCTTCGATAATGGATGAAGATCCGTTGATGAAGTGGTTCTCCTGACAAAGGTGGCAACATACAGAGAAGGTAACAGGTAACAGGTAAACCCGGGCCCAAATTCGATATTTCTTGATTGCAACTTTATTAATGCATTAATTTTAATAAAATTTGAACATGTTACGTAAAATGATATATTTTATCACATTTTCCAATTTTTTTTGGACAAAAATAGTTTTTTTATATGAAATATTGGCAAAATAAGTTTTCGAAGTTAGTAAAAGTTGCGCTATCGGATGTTTCATCCCATAACCAAAACGGACCATTACCAAAACGGACTATTGAAATAAAAAATGTAAATTTCTTGAATGAATATGATATTTTATGTATTATTTCTATGATTTTATTTGTATTTAATTATATGTTTAGTTTGTTTTAATTATAAACATATGTTCGTTTGCACATAAATTTGAAAAAAAAAACACAAAAAAAACCCCATATTGCAAGCACATTTTTAATCGAATCATACAATTAATTGTTACACACTTAATTACAATTATGATTAATTTGATTTTGATTTGATTAAAAGTTAATTAATTTTAAAGAATTTGGTTTAATGTAATTAACTTTAATTTACAAAGATTATTATACCCTCAATGCTTTAATCTTAGTTTCCCCAAAAGTTCAGTGATTATTATACAATCACCTGATAATCAAATCTTTTAATCTAATTAAAAGTGATTTGGGTGTCATAAACCAATTAAAACACCAATAATTACTTGGCTTCATTACCTGTACTAATTTGATTTATTCATAAATCTAAAAAGTAATTATCACAATTAAGACAAGTTTAAAAAAAAACAATAAATGCACAATAAAAAAATAAACTAAATTATTACAATACATATTTTTTTCTGGTAGTCCGTTTTGGTTATGGGATGAAACGTCATGTAGTCTAAAAGTTGTAACCCGGGCCAAGCTGAAATTTTCAGTTAATCAATGATTGCACCTTTATTTCTTCTTTAAAATTCTTGAAATTTTGTAAAAACATACTTCAATACATCAACAACAAACTTAAAACTTTAGTTCTTGTTGGCTTCGTCTTAGGGAATGGTGAAAACTGTTGGCTTTCTATACACTTAATCAAATGATCATGCATAGTGTAAGTGTCAAAATTCACATTGTCTCTGCCAATAAAGTTGTTAAAACAAAATTCTACCATGAACGCGATTGCAAATACACCATAGTCTATCAAGTTTTGTTGTTGAACTTTAAGAATTTTAACAGGAACTACTGTTTTACCTTTCCCGTAAATCAATGACATTTGAATTTCTACAGATGTTGTAAGAGTTTTACCGTTCATACTGTCTAATACATAGATAGTTCCATTAGAGTCTTGACACGAAGTTATCCAATGGTCACAACCGGTATGGTGGATTTGAACAGATGGTGAAGGTTGGGATCTCATTTTATGTTGATAAATCCATTTGTTGTTTTCAAGCACAGGAACTCTCCATGTAATTTGGAAACCAGTAATGCATGGGAACTGAGATTGAATTACACTTTGAAAAAAGTTCATTGTCTGGCAACAGAGTTTCTTGTCAAACTTTATGTCTGTTTTTTCTTTAAAAGTTAATTCATGACCGTTAAATTCTTGCCATAAACGACCTCTATGTATTGGTGACCGCCTAACTGGACTTGGAGAAGGTGACGGAACTGGAGGAGAAACAGGTGTTGATGCTGGCACAGACTGTGGTGTAGCTGGACGAGAAGGTGTAGCACTAGATGTTGCGGGTGTCGGTGATGAATGCAGTGCTGTGAAATTGAAATCGTTTACTGTAATGACGTTTTCGGTTTGTACAGAATGTTGTTCACTATCGCTAAGAGATGGCAAATGTTCGAAGCAAATTTTCTTAGCTGCAGATGGTTGAAGAGATAAACGACTGTTTTTGGCAGAATCGGGTGCTGGATTAATAACTGATAGTTGATCAGACTAAAACAAAAAGTTTAATATATCTCTATATATTTTTGAAATATTTTATTTTTACAGGTAATTTTGTAAGAATTAAGACGTATGTACATTTTGTAAACTGATTCAAAACAATTTATCACTTCTGGCCCGGGTTACTTTTATCAGAATCTAAAATGCTCCCATAATGACAAAAGAGAACATTACCATTGAATTTAAGATATTTTTTACATTTCTTTAATACTGAAAAATGTTCATTCTGAATATTGTGAAGTTTTAGCGAGAAATAAAGGTGTAATCAACGATTAATTGAAAAGTTCGCCTTGGTCCGGGTTACAACTTTTACTAACTTCGAAAACTTATATTGCCGATATTTCATATAAAAACTATTTTTTTTTATATTTGTTTAAAAAATGTGATAAAATACATAATTTTATGCATTATGTTCAAATTTTATTAATATTAATGCCTTAATAAAGATGTAATCAAGAAAATACGAATTTGGGCCAGGATTTTTGGAACCGGACCGAGGCCCAGGTTACCACTTTTACTAACCACCTTATTTTCGGTTTTAAGACTAAGATCTGGTTTGACTAAAGACCAAATTACATTGTCTTTTCTCTGTGCTTTTGAATTTATAAATTTTAAAAGTATTTCAATCAATAAATTCTTTGAAATCGTGACTTCAATTAACCTTTTCCCCCCTTTTCCATGTTCAACCACAGGGACTCGGATAACTATTTCTGACAAATATGTGCTCTCGGGCAATGGCAATCTCGTAGAAAATATTTCTGGGCAAAGATCAGATGAAATTATGATTTTGAAAAAAGGCAGTATGCAACTTGATGTTTCCCTTTTGGTATTTTCGACGAGATTGCCATTGCCCGAGAGCGCATATTTGTCAGAAATAGTTATCCGAGTCCCTGTGGTTCAACCACATTCCGAGCAATTTCCTAACAGCTGTTTTTAACTGCAAGTCTATCTCACATTTCAACACTTAGTACATATAATACATCAAATAATCACAAAGATACCTCAAGTGGAAAAAGCAATAGTTGAAAAAAGGAGGGGTCAAATATCGTCATATCACTGAGTACCTGTGCACTATCATGATCATTTATTAACACCATTTTAATACTTAAACTTAGCAATGCATTTTAACAAATAATAATTCTATTCTTACTAGAATTTATCAATAACTCGTAATCCGATTGGATATCGTTACTTATTCTACGTCATTCGAAAGGAATTTATAAATCAATATTTCCGTTTGCCAGACTACTTTTTTCCATCGGTATCCAATGTAAACAAATACGGCGGCCGCTAAGTCATCGTAGATTTAAATGAATGAAAACACAATCCCGAATCAACAGTCTGATCAGATGTCTTCTTTTGCTACACACTCAGCATTCAACAACTGCCATTTTCACATGTACACTGGTCTGGCCAACGGAAATCTCGGAAGTTGACTGAGTTAAATTTCAAATCGTTGCTGTTATCAATTCTCTTGTTCACATTTTTTTTTCATTTTTCAATAATTAAAATAAAACTTATTTGCAGTCAAAAGTTTATTTTAATATCACATTAACATGAATAGAAAGAACATTCTTGGTGGATTATTTTTTCATATTCCTATGCTGTAACGCTACAATTGTTTGAGGCTCTCCTTGGGTATTTCTTTAATAGTATTTAGCGTCGAAAACAAACACGATGTCCAAGAATAAGAATTATAAGGATTAAACACTATTTTTTAGGAAATTATGTATGTATAAACTCCGGCAGCTCACTCACAAACTTTACATAAAGTCCTTCAGACTTTATTCAGTTTGTGAGTGAGCTGCCGGAGTTTATGCATAGGTAATTTCCTAAAAAACAGTGTTTAATGCTATAATAACAAAGTTTGCAGTATAACTCATTTAAGAAAATAAATTAATGTCAGTGTTTGCACAATTTCTCAATAGGTGGGGTTGTTTGGTCATAATTTGAGGCATTTCGGTTAAGTGGAGGACTTTTAAAATTTTGTACCTTTGTCTTCAAGTTTGATAATTATTGTTAATCATATGTCTTCTAAAACCCCTTTCTGTATACATGTAGTTGTAAAATTTTCTTTTTTACCTCACAAGTGTCTTATTTGAATTATTTAGAAATTTAGATTTAGGACTAGTATACAAGACAAGACAAGACAAGCAAAAAAATGTTCATTTTAGTTTCAAATATCTCTTATTAAGTCTCCCAAACAACATTTGGAGACTTATTGTTTTTGATCCGTTTCTTATTAATTATTATTATTATTATTATTATTTAATTTATTATTATTATTATTATTATTATTCTCCTTTCTTTCTTTGCGACATGAACGTGTCCACGGCCAGATCTTGGGAACTACTGGACAGAATTAAATAAAACTTAATGGAGTTATAGATATATGTTTCTAGTTGGAAATAAATATTCAGTTTTGGGGTAAAGGGGGTTTAAGTCATATTTTGGGGGGTTCAAAGGGGGTGGGGTTTACTATAGAATCCTATGGGAAAGTTGAATTAATACATTAATGTTGATAACTTCTAAATGGTTAATAATAGAGACATAAATTTTGACACAATGATAGGTCACCATCTGAGGAGCAATTCTGCATTTTCAAAATTGTCAAGATGTCTGCCATTTTCAAAATGCTTTTAAGTTCTTTAGATTACAGATAACATATATGTCAAATGATCCCAATTTATTACAGGTGAAATGGCTTATCATGGTCACAGGGTAAAGATACATGATGTAAATGTTGCATGTCTGGACAGTATTTATAGCAGGATGGAAAGTGATAAAGAGGAATTGAGGAGTGATGGCTTACTTCTTTCAATGAATTACATTGTAAGATGTTATATATTTGTTATATAAACTTGTAAGATTGAATTTATATATATATGGCAGGCTACTTATGAAAAAGACACATTTTACAGAAACAAAACTGAACACTAAATTGTCACATAAACTTAACTTTATGGTCAAACTATTTTTTAAAGTGAATATTTATTATTATTACATGTATTACAATCGATTTAGATATTTTGCTTCAAGTTTGTGATTACTGTGAAAATGTCAAAGAAATGTTGTTTGATTTTTTTGGGCATTGATGACAAAAATCTGCCTATTTGTGAGTCAGAATACATGTACTGTATTTTTCAATGTTAATGGTACATGTATTACAATATTTATAAGATGAGATAAACCTTGTACATTTTGTGATGTTTCAACCTCATTCTCTTACAATATTCAAACTAAAATGGTAAACATGATCCAATACAAATGCCATTTATTTATTTTAGCTTTCATCCGTTTTTACAATTGAAGTTTAATTCCTGGGTTCTGGTTAGAAAGTTACCAGTTACCAAAGGTTAATGGCTTTCTCTTGGTCATAATTATTATATGTAGCTATACATGTACAGTGGAACTTGTGCAAATCCGACACCTGAGTTTTTTGACATCCAGTGACATCCGACAAAAATTTATGGTCGCAAAGTATTTCTGTTAAATAAAATAAAACCATAGTATTCCGACATCCTGTAAAATCTGACACATACATGTATCCCTGGTCCCTTGGTGTGTTGGCTTGGACAGGTTCCACTTTATTCATATTTTATAATGTATGCATAATAGTGTTATTATTTACATTTTGAAGGGTCCAGTGTTATGTATGAGTACATTAGAAGAGACCGTAAATGATGCTGACTTCATCTTTGAATCTGTCATTGAAGATTTGGAGGTCAAAGCAGATTTGATGGAAAGTATGTTGGTCTTTTTGTTGATATTTTATTAATTATTTTAATATGACAATCATCCTATCTTTTTGCTCAAGTTTTTAGCTTGCCTGTTTTAAAGGACCATGTGAGCTATTGTCATCACTTTGACTTTGTCATCATTATCATCTGTTACAATCTTCTCTGAAACTACTAGGCCAATTAGAAACAAACTTTGCAGGAATGTTCCTTGAGTGGACCTGATTAGAATGTTGATGTGGATGCAACAAATAATTACAACATGTATTAAACCAAGAATATTTACCTGATGATATAATCCACATAATACTGAACTAAACTGAAGAAACAAAATAATCCACATAATACGGAACTAAGCTGAAGAAACAAAATAATCCGCATAATACTGAACTAAACTGAAGAAACAAAATAATCCACATAATATGGAACTAAGCTGAAGAAACAAAATAATCCACATAATACTGAACTAAACTGAAGAAACAAAATAATCCACATAATACGGAACTAAGCTGAAGAAACAAAATAATCCACATAATACGGAACTAAGCTGAAGAAACAAAATAATCCACATAATACTGAACTAAACTGAAGAAACAAAATAATCCACATAATACTGAACTAAACTGAAGAAACAAAATAATCCACATAATACGGAACTAAGCTGAAGAAACAAAATAATCCGCATAATACTGAACTAAACTGAAGAAACAAAATAATCCACATAATACGGAACTAAGCTGAAGAAACAAAATAATCCACATAATACTGAACTAAACTGAAGAAACAAAATAATCCACATAATACGGAACTAAGCTGAAGAAACAAAATAATCCACATAATACGGAACTAAGCTGAAGAAACAAAATAATCCACATAATACTGAACTAAACTGAAGAAACAAAATAATCCACATAATACTGAACTAAACTGAAGAAACAAAATAATCCACATAATACTGAACTAAACTGAAGAAACAAAATAATCCACATAATACTGAACTAAACTGAAGAAACAAAATAATCCACATAATACTGAACTAAACTGAAGAAACAAAATAATCCACATAATTCTGAACTAAACTGAAGAAACAAAATAATCCACATAATACTGAACTAAACTGAAGAAACAAAATAATCCACATAATACTGAACTAAACTGAAGAAACAAAATAATCCACATAATACTGAACTAAGCTGAAGAAACAAAATAATCCACATAATACTGAACTAAACTGAAGAAACAAAATAATCCACATAATACTGAACTAAACTGAAGAAACAAAATAATCCACATAATACGGAACTAAGCTGAAGAAACAAAATAATCCACATAATACTGAACTAAACTGAAGAAACAAAATAATCCACATAATACTGAACTAAACTGAAGAAACAAAATAATCCACATAATACGGAACTAAGCTGAAGAAACAAAATAATCCACATAATACTGAACTAAACTGAAGAAACAAAATAATCCACATAATACTGAACTAAACTGAAGAAACAAAATAATCCACATAATACTGAACTAAACTGAAGAAACAAAATAATCCACATAATACTGAACTAAACTGAAGAAACAAAATAATCCACATAATACGGAACTAAGCTGAAGAAACAAAATAATCCACATAATTCTGAACTAAACTGAAGAAACAAAATTGTAAATAAAGCATAAGTATTTTGTATATTTTTTGGATATAGTCTGAAATAAGAGTCAGGGTTATTGGTGTTTATCATCAATACAGTAATTGTATTTGTTTATGTCTTGTCTACCAGATTTATTGGGCATTATGTGATCAAGTGACTTGCAATCAGTGCCTTTCACCACTAACGTTGTGACTTTGAATTCCGCTCATGTTGAGGAGCACTCGAGACAACATTATGTGAAAATGTTTGTCAGTGACTTGCTGTAGGTCGGTGGTTTTCTCTGGGTATCCCGGTTTCCTCCACCAATAAAACTGACCGCCACGATAAGACTGAAATATTGTTGAAAGTGGCGTTAAACACCATCAACCAAACCAAACCAGATTTATTGAGGGAAGGAAACCCTGGACGATTTAAAAACATTGATGAAACCAAGGGCCTTGGATAGGGGTGTGAATTTATGTCAGTGTTGTTAGACTTGTGGTCAGAAGTGAACAATCATTACAGATATAAGAATGATTCCAGTAAGATTGACATTAGCTTGACATCTACACATTTAGGTTTGTACCAGAAAGGGAGATATTAGTTTTAAATGTTTCAGGTTATTTACTAACACAATACATGTGTGATATACAGTGACATCCGCCAAAAATTTATGGTCTCTAAAGTATTTCTGTTAAATAAAATAAAACCTGAGTATTCTGACATCCTGTACAATCCAACACATTTCCTTGGTACCTTGGTGTGTCGGATTAGACAGATTCCACTGTAAATGGTAATCTTTAAGACATTGCAGTAAGATTGACACCTGCATGTTATCAGAAAAGTTGTATGAATTTTTGTAAAAAATATATATAAAAGATTATGATATTTTTTTAATTGTCCCTTAGACAAGTAGTTTTATTTTTTATTTGTCAGAATCATATTTAGACTGGTAGACAAGTTGAATAAAACCTTATTGTATATACCTGTGTCACCTATGTAACAATTTTGTTCAAGAAAGGGAGATAACTGTTTTAGTTAGGGTTAGGGTTATGGTGTTTAATGCCATTTTCAACAATATTTCAGTTATATCGTGGTGGTCAGTTTTATTGGTGGTGGAATCAGAGTATCCGGGGTAAAACTACATGACCTGCGGCAAGTAACTGTCAAACTTTATCACATAATGTTGTATTGAATACACCCATAATGAGCGGGATTCGAACTCACAACTTTTAGACTGTTTTAGTTCTTGGGGGTTACTGACTGATACATATATATGTATTATATAAATGATATTTTTGAAGACAAACATAATAGATTGTATCCATTAAATATTACTGTTTTCTTTATGTAGGAATTACATATTCATGTAGACCAGATGCTATAATTGGTACATCTTCACTCAGACTTAAAACAGATGATATTTTCTGTAAATCTCAAAGCAAGGATGTAAGTAGTAGAAACACTAGTTATATTTGAAATAACAACAGTAATCTCTATTGGCTCAATGTAGAAATTTAAAAGAGACCGATTCTTATTGGCTAAGCTGTATAGATTCAAATTTGCCATTAGAAATGTTTTATAAGTTTCAGGTTTTACTTAAAATAAAAATGGCAACAGTTGCTACAATTAGGGAAATATTCAGTTACCAAAAGTAAACAAGGTACATTATTAAATAGATGTTGAAAAATATCTGTTTGTAACAGTGCAATGGAAATCATTCTTTGACTCATGTTATTCTCAGACTTAAGTAATTTATACTGTTAAATGCTAGTAAGTTTTGTGAAGTTTGTTGACTTGCACAAGATATTACACCAATATGTAGAACATCACTAATCATGGTAATTTACCTTGCTCAGTCTTTTTACATACCTGTTAACCCTCCCCCTTTTCGAGGGAGTCTCCCACGTAAGAGCCTTATCTCCTGCATGGACTGGGCCTCATGCACGGGAGACATTAATCTCCCGCACGATCTCCCCCCAACAAAAAAATCAAGTACAATAAAATCTTGACCTACATTTTGTGATCAATATTTCTGGAAATTCCCCATTTGGAACTCCCGCGCTGATGAAAAATGCAGAGAGATACGAATGGTAAAGGTTTTTAAATGATATCCGGTTATTGATCTGTTTGACACCTTTACAGGTAAATTGGGTCATGGAGATTAATTAAGGTGTTGATGATTATACAACAATTATTCACTGATTGACAGTTAATTGGGGATAAGGAAGTGGGTTTGTGGCACACGCTTAGATGATTAGAAGTGTGATAGCGGCAATTAAAAATAGTTATAAACCGTTGTGCAAACAGGAGTCGGACAACCTTTGATGCCGAGGAAAACTTCTTATTTCGATCAAACGTGCAATGAATTCATCTCGGATAGAGTTGTTATGGCTTGTTTGGGACCAAAGCCGATCAAATTATTATTTAAGGACTAAGTTCTAGGATGGAATTGAGAAACCACAAAAATGCCAAAACATATGCTATCACCCAACGCACCAGCAGCAAAGTGACTTTTTAATTTTAGTGCTCTATGACTTTATTGTTCAGAGCATTCTGTCTTCATTTTTATTGCTTTGTCATAACCTTATGATTATGAATGATTATGAATAAATTATAAATACAGTTTTTATCCTTCATTCATCATATGAAACACTACTAATAAGACAGAAATGTAAACAATATATATTGAAATGGGATGCAGTTGGTTCAATACTGAAACAAGCAAAAAGAAAACATCAATTAACAATAAAAACATGCATCAAATACGTCGATAAAAAATCTCCAGTTATGAGACCAAACTCCAGCCCAAAATTTACAAATCTCCAGTTGTAGCATAGCAACTCTATCACATGTATGCAACTACAAGGTACAATTTTGTGCGTTTAAAGGCGACGCACAAAATCTCCCCCTTAGAAGAGTTGGTAGGGGGGAGATCTCCCCCCTAGCAGTTCCCAGAGGTTAACAGGTATGTTTTTAGTTCATGCCGAACAGAATCCCATGTGAGGTATTGTCATAACTTTGTGTCTGTCGTCATTATCGTTATTAGCATCCTTTAGCTTTTCACTATCCGATCTTATTCTGAGACATCACTGAAGAAAATGAAATCAACCTTTGTGGAAATGATACATGGATGATCCTGTATATTTTTAGATTTTTTTTCCATTTAGAAATTCTGCATGGATGCTAGGCCACTAATTATGCTGTCTGGTAGGGTGATATTTCAAATATCCACCTTTCAGAAATCACCTGTATAATGGAATTGCTTTTTTTGTCATTTGAAAATCTAAGAATGCCACCACTACAGTACAAAGTTTTAACATGGGATTTTTATCCCTCTAAAAAATAGACATTTCATTGAATCCACATTGTACATGAATAATCATTGGATGTTCCGTTACATAGTTTTCTTTTTTGTGTGGAATGGAAATTTTAGATAGACACTGATGCAGGACAAGTTTAACATGGGAAACATATTGGAATTTGAATTAAAAAGCCTTTTATGAGAAACAACAAACTTGACTGAATCCAGACTGTGCATGAAAAACCAGATGAACAATATAAGCTCAGAAGAGCCTTTACTTGATCATGACATAGTAATGAGTTTATGGAATATTTTAACATTTTCTGTATGGTATGCATACTCTAAATAACTCTTTGATCTGTTTCAGAGATGTTTGGGTTTACGTTTTTTATTCCCAGTTTTTACGATACCAGAAGTAGAACTCACAACGGCTACATTTACAATGCAATCCACTGTTAAAAAAGGTGACATATATTTATATCATAAATTTAATAAACTGCAAAATGATTTGTGTACATGTATATGAAAAATTATATTTGTCAATCATTATGAATATTATCACATTACTCTGTGTAGATAATGTTTCACGAGTGACACTATTTTTGTACTTTATGGTACAGAAAAGTTCAAGATTTTGTGGTTAATACTAGTACCTTCAAAAATCACAAAACTTTTTATTCAAAGTATATTAATAAATTCACAGTTCAAATGATGCAATATTTTTTCATTACGATATATATGACTGGTGTTTTCAAAAAGAGTTTAATTTTCGATACTATTTGAATTGTTTATCTGTATACACTTTTTGTTGTTATGTGTGTAGAAGTTGAAGGAATCATTTGTTATACTGGTGGTAAAGGTAGTGATTGATTGTTGATATGTGTGTAGAAGGAATCATTTGTTATACTGGTGGTAAAAGTAGTGATTAATTGTTGTTTGATACCAATTGAGTGATATTTCAGCCATGTTATGACGAGAACAAGATACCTTTTTGTTGAGATGCTATCTGTTTTGTATTAGACCAACACGCTGAGTTGGAATTTTATAGTGCTAGCTCACTGAAATAACAATCCACAGGTAAAACATGTTACTTCAGTTGGACATATTATCCTGACTCTGAGCCAACCAGTCTTTATTCCACTCCTCAGTGATGCATGCATTTCAAAGAAGCAGAAAATACAAATTTTATGTCTTTGATTTGAAGATTGAATCCACGATCTATCACACTTAAAGTGAGCACACTAACCATTTCCATTACAGCACAGAGGAAATAATTTTTCTTGGTTCAACATAACAACCAACTATTGTAATGTTTCTGCAAAATTAGCCTACCGGTATTAATTAAAGAGTTTGATGAAAATGTTACAAAAGTATTTATATTCTGTGCTTTTTTTTCTGTAGTTCGAATTATGCTGGAAAAAATGGGAAAGATCATGTTCTTTAGGTCAGGCAGTGAACCATTAATACTCTCCCAGCAACAAAGAGAAGAAAGAAAAAAGGGTAAATATTGGTATATCTGAATTTGAAAAGGACCAGTTTTATTTTATTTCATTATTTCTTCAAATCACAATTGTATAAGGGGTTTCTATGGAATTTAATTACAAACACATTAGCCAGATTTAGAGAAGATAAAATATGAACTCATTACACAATCAATATATGAACAAACTTTCAAGAAATTGATATCCTGTGAAATGTGAATTTTTTTTTGAACATGTAGGTTTAGGTTTTAGGTTTATGGTGTTTAACGCCACTTTCAACAATATTTCACTTATATTGTGGCGGTCAGTTTTATTGGTGGAGGAAACCAGAGTACCCAGAGAAAACCACCGACCTGTCACAATTCACTTTATCACATAATGTTGTATCTAGTACACCTTGCCTGGAACAGGGTAGAACATGTATATTAATTTTTCTTTATAATATTACAGTCAGTTCTTGTTGTGTTGGAGATGAAAGGAACAATTGGTTTTACTTATAGATAGATATTTGAATGAAATTAGCTTAAACTTACTGCAAATGAACCAAATTGTTTTACTTAGAGTTATCAAAGAAAATAACTTTTCTTTAATATGAGATGACAAGGTTGGATTTTATACTGTAATATGATGTCTTTAACCAAATTTGTGTTAAAACGTTACCGTCATCAGCCATGGATAATCTGTAGAAATTTTTCAGGAAACGGATTTTCAGGGATGTGGAAGCAGATTACACACTACTATAAGGTCATGGGAAACTTTTTTTCTAGGCTTTCAGACAATTGGACAAATATTACAGTCAAGATATGAACTGGTGGAAGTTGATCTTTATATAGGAATTTGCTATCTGCATGATTAGGACAAAAGTTCATGTGGTTTATCGGTATATACTGAATTTGGTTTTTTCCCTTAATATTTTGAAAGCCTGATATACATACAATGTATGTAAAATGATGACTTAACAAACATTTAATTCAACAAAATATATTAAGATTGAATTATTTATAACCCAAGTGATTTATATTACAGCTTGTTTAGAGAGAATAAATAATAGTTCAGGTATGGGTTGTTTGTATGAGAATGCCATACCAAGTTTAACTCAACATGAAGGTGGTCATGGTGGAGTGGTAACTACAGTCAAACAACAAAAGAAAGGTAGAATCTTGATGAATATTTGTAGTTGTATCCATTCAGTCAAAATTTTAGTAATTTTCTAATGAATTAAAATATGAAAATATCTTCTCCTCAGAAGCCACTGACATTGCAAGAGTGATCTATGGATGGTTCCACCACTGCTAAATCCCAAATCCCAACTTAAGATATAACAAATTGCTAAATAGATATTCAGTCAATCAGTTATACTATTAACCAGATGATTTGGGCATTGCCTGACTATAATTTATGTACCATAACCCAAATTATGATTTACAGTTCTTGATAATGTATCAGATAATTTAGTTCATATTAAATTCGGTCCATGTCTTTTTAGCTCACCGGTGAGCTTTTGCCATCAGGTTTCGTCCGTTGTCCATCGTCTGTCGTCGTCGTCGTCTGTCGTAAACTTTTCACATTTTAATCTTCTCCTCAGAAACCACTGAGCCAATTTAGACCAAACTTTTCTGGAATGGTCCTTGGATGGCCCCCTTCCAAAATTGTGTCCGGTGATCCCGACTTTCAACCAAGATGGCCACCAAGCTAAAAATAGAAAAAAAGGGGGAATGAAATTTTAATTGTCTATTGCTGCTTTAGTACAAGTCAAAATTAGCTCAAATTTTAACTGCAGCTACATGGCAAGGAGTAGTTTAACATGTATTCTGGGTTTTTCTGTGAAATTTTGCTTTCAACCGATATATACCGATTATGCAAATTAGGCATATTTTGATATAAGATCACATTTAAATCTTCTCCTCTGAAACCACTGAACCAAATTAAACCAAACCTGGCTTGGATGGTCCTTGGGTAGTCCCCTTTCAAAATTGTGTCCAGTGATCCTGACTTCCAACCAAGATGGCTGCCAAGCTGAAAATAGAAAAAAGGGAGGATGAAATTTTAATTGTCCATTGCTGCTTTAGTATAAGTCAAAATAAGCTCAAATTCTTACTGCAACTACATGGCAAGGAGTAGTTTATCATATATTCCGTGTTTTTCTGTGAAATTTTTCTTTCAGTTGATTTATACTGATTATGCAAATTAGGCATATTTTGATAAAAGATCACATTTGAATCTTCTCTTCTGAAACTGCGGAACCAAATTAAACCAAACCTGGCAGGGATGGTACCTGGGTGGGTCCCTTTCAAAATTGTGTCCGACAGCCAGGCCCTCCATTCAAGATGGCTGCTGTTACTAAAAATTAAAATTTCTTCAATTGTCCATTGCTGCTTTGGTATAAGTCAAAATGGGCTCACATTTTAACTGTAGCTACATGGCAATAAGTAGTTTAACATATATTCTGGGTTTTTCTGTGAAATTTTTCTTTTAGCCGATTTATACCGATTATGCAAATTAGGAATATTTTGATAAAAGATCACATTTAAATCTTCTCCTCTGAAACCGTTGAACCAAATTAAACCAAACCAATGGAAAAAACAACAAATTAGAGTATAATTTTCTAATAAATTTATAGATATTTGAGCCTTGTAAAAATTCAGAGGATAATTTTATAGCAAATAGAACATTCACAAGTTGTTACAACATTAATATTTTGAAGATTATAAGAAAAAAATATATATTATTTTCATTAAGCTTTGCACGGAAATGTGAAATTGGTCTATTGTTTGTATTTGACCTTTTAATTTAAAATTTTTATGTTAACATTTACAGAGGAATGTGCCATCTGTATGGAGAGAATGAGAAATAGTGTGATATGTCCTTGTCATCATTTGGTTGCCTGTTACGAGTGTACCAAGGTATTACTTAACAGAAAGGATGCCTGCCCCATCTGTAGGAAAGATATAACAGAAGTGATCAAAGTTTATCATTCATAGAAGAAGATAGAAGAAAATCAAAATCACTTGGCTGGAGAAAGTTGGTTGTCTTCTTGGGGACATTTTTATTTTTCTGCTTATATTGTTGATTCTCTGACAGGGAAAACCCTGAAACTTCAGGTTGAGTATTTTTGCTGTATTGTGAAAAATACTTTGCACCTTGTCAAAAACGAACTTATAATCAACAAAGCCAGGTTGACAGAGGAGATCACTGTTAGATCTATATTTATATTTACTGTATATTGATGTGCAAAGAACACATGGGGTATATAAAACATATCCTTCCAATCCCCCCCCCTCCCCCCCCCCCCCCCCCCCCCCCAAGAAATACATAGGAAAAAGTCATGTTCCGGTTTATATACATGTATATATATATATATCCTCGTCTGACAATAAGTCGGTCAGTCATTGGATAATGTTTGATTATTTTTTTCATGTTTGAAAAGTAAACATTTTTTTCTTTTTAATTATGTTCCTCATCTATTCTTGCTCACATGTGTAAAGTTCCATGGAAAAAAGATCGATAATAATAACACACTGACCTGTATTTGTTTACCATCCATTTTCCAAATGGTGTCGTATGACCTCACATAAAGCCGGTCAAAGTTCAATAAAGCACATGGTTTTGTCATAGGCCAACCAAACTTAAAAAGTAAACCAGATTAAGAAAGTACAGTATTTTAGCTTTTTCAGTGTAATTGATTTGTCTGAAAAATTTCAAAAGATGGTTTTTTTTAAATAGTTTGAAATTGAAGTATTAAAAATTAATTATTTGATGCAAACATTAAACTTTCTTACCCACATAAAAAGTATTTAATCCAGTGAATTTTGTGTTTTTGCTTTTGTCAATACAATCTATTAGACCAACATATTTTGGTAAAACAATTAATGACTGATTTCAATTTATTTTAATCACATTTATTATCACAGAATGGTAACAATACAGTTTTGTTGATGTTATTTGTAATAATGACAGGTTTTTTTTAACCCAGATAATCTCATTTTTCTGTCTGGTTTAATTTAATTCTCTGTTCAATTTATGCTATAAATTTTGATTATTGCTGTTAAATTAATTCTTTTTCTATCTTCTCTGTGAATTTCATTTCAATACCCCAAGAAGTAAGGGGTATATTTGTTATTAAAGCAGCAGTGGAAATGCAAAATAATCTGCCATTTTGTGACTAATGGAGAGCACTTGCATGTATTTTCCCGGTAAAATCGGCCATTTTCTAGAAAATGGTGGAATCTGAATGATCAATCGTCATATTTTCAAAGTATTTTAAAATACAATTTGCTTGGCCTACATTCCAGAAACGGTCATGAACTGTGATGACGATTATGTCAACAAACCGGAAAAATACAAATGCTTGGTGAATACCATCGATGGAAACATATTTAACAAGCATAATGATCAGGAAAAAAAGACATTAGTAAAAAGGATCTTTTTCACTTGGATGGAATTTATTCAATTCAAACTTCTCTGTTTTAATCTCATCTTGTAATTTTGACGTTGAAAAGTATTCCCTCAGTGTTTATGTACGCTATGAATATACAGAATGACGTCATTGGTCTCGTGCTGCGCGAGAATTGTAAATCAAAACAAGTGATCGACTTTATTGCATGACCGAGCAGATGTCACGGTAGGATATATATATATATATGCACACCTCTCTAGAAAATCTTCTCCAAAGGTAAAAAATGTGTGTACATCTATTTATGATGTCACATAGACAAAGCTGTCAGCAATATTTCATTATGATGACCTAATGGGAAACCTATCTCCCTTAATCAAGATAAGTCAAGGGAGAAAATAAGATAATCTTCTTAGTTTCCTGTTGTGATGTCCGTTGCGATTTCTGCATAAAAACAATGTTTGGTTTGTCTTTACCTCCAGTTGTTTGTAGGAGGGCTCATGTCTTATTTATATTATTTGTATTTGTATTCGTTTGCGTATAGTGGTGTCAAACACATATTGTGTTTTGTTTTTCTCCGTCTTGTGTACTATATATTGCCAGTTTCTCTGGATTGTCCATTTTTGATTTCTCCATCGGTATTCTCCAACGTTTATTTACATTGACATTTGGAGAAATTATGTTATTATCTCCCTTATCTATTTTGAATAAGGGTAATAACTTTCTAATGATAATCATTATATTAATTTATTTATTTTGTCATCCAAGTAAAAAATATTATTCTATAATTTAAATTGATAAAATCGGCTATGCTCATTTAAATAATCAAAATTAAAATTGAGATATTGTGAACAAATTATGTGTAATTTTTGTCTTTGTGTGTCATCATGTTGTTTTTATTGACTGTGAAATATGGTTTGATGTAGATTGATATGACAAGAAAAATATTGTGTATTGCATGTTTTTTAAAATGTCTAATTGTAAAAGACCTGTGCAATCAACTGAAGTTGTATATCGTAAATAAATATTTTTTTTGCGGATATTTATATTCGTGTTATCTAGCCTCTTGAAAATGTTTTTTCTCATATGTATGTTGATCCAAAATTGTAGTTGAAATGGGGGACTGTATATGTAATAGGACATGACAGAGTTCACATATAAAAATGAGGTCACAATGAACTGGATCTGTGATCATAAGGTCAAATAATTTAAAAAAAATTTATCATGCAACTTTGTCTAGGACAGAGATTTTTATTTGTTCAGGTGCAGTGCCTTCATATTTTGTATATACATTTTGTATATGTACATTGTATTAAGACATGACAGAGTCTCATGAAATAAAATGACCACAGGGTCAAATGATTAATTTTTTGTTATGCAGATTTGTGTTATGAAATATTTTGTGTCTTTAGGCCTAGTGCCTTCATATTTTTTTTAATTATGTATTGATGTTAAGGTCAAATGAGTTATGTTGATCATTTGTAGAGTTTCTTGGGCCAAATGAAGGGAGATATAAGTCTTAGATTGTAGTTCAGTAAAACAGCAGTATCTATTTTTGTTTGTTTGATGGTTTTTATGTTAAACTGAATACACAGAGGGATATTATTAGGGCCCTGCCACTTTGTGGCGGACGCCCTATAGTGATCAGTCTGTTCGTAACAAATCATGTCCGAGCTGTAACGTTTTTGTCGTTCAAGACAGGCTTTTCATATGTGGCATGTAGGTAGACCACCTCCAGACGATGTGTTGCGTACCATTGTTGGTGACCTTTGACCTTGAATTTTGACCTCAAGGTCAAATCGGTCCCTGCTTCCGTAACAAATCGTGTCCGGGCTGTAACTTTTTTGTCGTTCAAGATAGGCTTTTGATATTTGGCATGTAGGTAGACCACCTCCAGACGATGTGCCTCATCCCATTGTTGGTGACCTTTGACCTTGAACTTTGACCTCATTTTGATACTTCATCATTGACACCTAAAGTGATTATTAATTGTCACTAGGGTATATGTTAGGTAAGAAATCTAATTTTTTTATGCTTTTGTTGTAATGCTTCTATATGGCACTATGGAAGATTTGAGGAACAGTGATATATTAGCATCATATTCTCCCTCCAGTCTTCTAGTGATATTCTTTATTGGCTACAAAGACCAAAAGAACCCCCCCCTTTCAACTTTACTCTTGTGCAATAGCTTTTGAATTTTACTGTATTCAATTCACTTTTATCATGAAACAGAAATGACACACCGCATGATCATCTATATATGTAGTCATAGAGCATCTTAACATAGCTATCATTTCATTTTCAACTGCACTTCTACATGTATAGTCCTCCATGGGGCTAGTGCTGGGCAACACCCAGTGGTATGCACATCTATGCTTTAGCACTTAGTCTTGGAAAGTGCCATTAAATGCACTGACTTAGTTGGTATTAATTGTGTCATTCAAATATTAGCATATTCTGGGAGGCTGAAGATCATGCATATTTTACTTTTTTACTTGATTTCACTTTCTATCGAGAACATTTCATTTATCACATAATTTTATTTATTAGGGCACTGCCACTTCTTTGTGGCGGATGCCCTATAGTGATCACTCTGTCCGTCCGTGCATCCGGTCCAAATCGTGTCCGTCCGCGAGATTTTTAGTTCACCTGGACCAAAGGTCCAGGTGAACTATTGCCATCACTTGGCGTCCGTCGTCTGTCGTCTATTGTCTGTCGTCTGTCGTCTCGTCTGTCGTCTGTAAACTTTTCACATTTCAAGCTTCTTCTCCGAAACCACTGGGCCGATTGGAACCAAACTTAGCAGGAATGTTCCTTGGATGGTCCTCTACAAAATTACTGTTTTTCGTTCCAGTTGGATATTCAATATGGCTGCCAAGGCCAATAATATGCTCTGATTGGCCGAAATTTCAAAGATCTTCTTCTCTGAAACTAATGAACTGACTGAACCCAAACTGTACAGGAATGATCATTGGAATGTCCTTTACCAAGTTACTGTTTTTTATGTCGATCGGAAATCCAAGATGGCCGCCACTGCAATACATAGATTAACATTGGACCCTATGGGAAAATATTCAAATGCCTTCTTCTCAGAAACTACAAATATGATTAAAGCCAAACTGTACATGAATGTTCATTGGATGGTCCTCTACAATCTTAAGGTTTTTTGTTTCGATATGAAATTCAAAATGGCGACTACGGCAGGACTTAGTTTAACATTGGACCCTATGGGAAAAATGTTTCAAAATGCTTCTTCTCTGAAACCACTTGGACAGTTGAAACCAAACTGCCCAGGAATGATCATTGGAAGGTCCTCTACAAAGTTTCTGTTTTTTATGCTGATCGGAAATCCAAGATTGCCGCTACCGCAGGACATAGATTAACATTGGACCCTATGGGAAAATATTCAAATGCCTTCTTCTCAGAAACTACAAATATGATTAAAGCCAAACTGTACATGAATGTTCATTAGATGGCCCTCTACAAACTTAAGGTTTTTTGTTCCGGTATGAAATTCAAAATGGCGGCTACGGCAGGACTTAGTTTAACATTGGACCCTATGGGAAAAATGTTTCAAAATGCTTCTTCTCTGAAACCACTTGGACAGTTGAAACCAAACTGCCCAGGAATGATCATTGGAAGGTCCTCTACAAAGTCTCTGTTTTTTATGCCGATCGGAAATCCAAGATGGCCACCACCGCAGGACATAGATTAACATTGGACCCTATGGGAAAATATTCAAATGCCTTCTTCTCAGAAACTACAAATATGATTAAAGCCAAACTGTACATGAATGTTCATTAGATGGTCCTCTACAAACTTTAGGTTTTTTGTTCCGGTATGAAATTCAAAATGGCAGCTACGGCAGGACTTAGTTTAACATTGGACCCTATGGGAAAAATGTTTCAAAATGCTTCTTCTCTGAAACCACCTGGACAGTTGAAACCAAACTGCCCAGGAATGATCATTGGAAGGTCCTCTACAAATTTTCTGTTTTTTATGCCGATCGGAAATCCAAGATGGCCGCCACTGCAATACATAGATTAACATTGGACCCTATGGGAAAATATTCAAATGCCTTCTTCTCAGAAACTACAAATATGATTAAAGCCAAACTGTACATGAATGTTCATTGGATGGTCCTCTACAATCTTAAGGTTTTTTGTTTCGATATGAAATTCAAAATGGCGACTACGGCAGGACTTAGTTTAACATTGGACCCTATGGGAAAAATGTTTCAAAATGCTTCTTCTCTGAAACCACTTGGACAGTTGAAACCAAACTGCCCAGGAATGATCATTGGAAGGTCCTCTACAAAGTTTCTGTTTTTTATGTTGATCGGAAATCCAAGATGGCCGCTACCGCAGGACATAGATTAACATTGGACCCTATGGGAAAATATTCAAATGCCTTCTTCTCAGAAACTACAAATATGATTAAAGCCAAACTGTACATGAATGTTCATTAGATGGCCCTCTACAAACTTTAGGTTTTTTGTTCCGGTATGAAATTCAAAATGGCGGCTACGGCAGGACTTAGTTTAACATTGGACCCTATGGGAAAAATGTTTCAAAATGCTTCTTCTCTGAAACCACTTGGACAGTTGAAACCAAACTGCCCAGGAATGATCATTGGAAGGTCCTCTACAAAGTCTCTGTTTTTTATGCCGATCGGAAATCCAAGATGGCCACCACCGCAGGACATAGATTAACATTGGACCCTATGGGAAAATATTCAAATGCCTTCTTCTCAGAAACTACAAATATGATTAAAGCCAAACTGTACATGAATGTTCATTGGATGGTCCTCTACAATCTTAAGGTTTTTTTTTCCGATATGAAATTCAAAATGGCGGCTACGGCAGGACTTAGTTTAACATTGGACCCTATGGGAAAAATGTTTCAAAATGCTTCTTCTCTGAAACCACTTGGACAGTTGAAACCAAACTGCCCAGGAATGATCATTGGAAGGTCCTCTACAAATTTTCTGTTTTTTATGCCGATCGGAAATCCAAGATGGCTGCCACCGCAGGACATAGATTAACATTGGACCCTATGGGAAAATATTCAAATGCCTTCTTCTCAGAAACTACAAATATGATTAAAGCCAAACTGTACATGAATGTTCATTAGATGGTCCTCTACAAACTTTAGGTTTTTTGTTCCGGTATGAAATTCAAAATGGCAGCTACGGCAGGACTTAGTTTAACATTGGACCGTATGGGAAAAATGTTTCAAAATACTTCTTCTCTGAAACCACCTGGACAGTTGAAACCAAACTGCCCATGAATGATCATTGGAAGGTCCTCTACAAATTTTCTATTTTTTATGCCGATCGGAAATCCAAGATGGCCGCCACTGCAATACATAGATTAACATTGGACCCTATGGGAAAATATTCAAATGCCTTCTTCTCAGAAACTACAAATATGATTAAAGCCAAATTGTACATGAATGTTCATTGGATGGTCCTCTACAATCTTAAGGTTTTTTGTTTCGATATGAAATTCAAAATGGCGACTACGGCAGGACTTAGTTTAACATTGGACCCTATGGGAAAAATGTTTCAAAATGCTTCTTCTCTGAAACCACTTGGACAGTTGAAACCAAACTGCCCAGGAATGATCATTGGAAGGTCCTCTACAAAGTTTCTGTTTTTTATGTTGATCGGAAATCCAAGATGGCCGCTACCGCAGGACATAGATTAACATTGGACCCTATGGGAAAATATTCAAATGCCTTCTTCTCAGAAACTACAAATATGATTAAAGCCAAACTGTACATGAATATTCATTAGATGGCCCTCTACAAACTTTAGGTTTTTTGTTCCGGTATGAAATTCAAAATGGCGGCTACGGCAGGACTTAGTTTAACATTGGACCCTATGGGAAAAATGTTTCAAAATGCTTCTTCTCTGAAACCACTTGGACAGTTGAAACCAAACTGCCCAGGAATGATCATTGGAAGGTCCTCTACAAAGTCTCTGTTTTTTATGCCGATCGGAAATCCAAGATGGCCACCACCGCAGGACATAGATTAACATTGGACCCTATGGGAAAATATTCAAATGCCTTCTTCTCAGAAACTACAAATATGATTAAAGCCAAACTGTACATGAATGTTCATTGGATGGTCCTCTACAATGTTAAGGTTTTTTTTCCCGATATGAAATTCAAAATGGCGGCTACGGCAGGACTTAGTTTAACATTGGACCCTATGGGAAAAATGTTTCAAAATGCTTCTTCTCTGAAACCACTTGGACAGTTGAAACCAAACTGCCCAGGAATGATCATTGGAAGGTCCTCTACAAATTTTCTGTTTTTTATGCCGATCGGAAATCCAAGATGGCTGCCACCGCAGGACATAGATTAACATTGGACCCTATGGGAAAATATTCAAATGCCTTCTTCTCAGAAACTACAAATATGATTAAAGCCAAACTGTACATGAATGTTCATTGGATGGTTCTCTACAATCTTAAGGTTTTTTGTTCCGATATGAAATTCAAAATGGCGGCTACGGCAGGACTTAGTTTAACATTGGACCCTATGGGAAAAATGTTTCAAAATGCTTCTTCTCTGAAACCACTTGGACAGTTGAAACCAAACTGCCCAGGAATGATCATTGGAAGGTCCTCTACAAAGTTTCTGTTTTTTATGCCGATCGGAAATCCAAGATGGCTGCCACCGCAGGACATAGATTAACATTGGACCCTATGGGAAAATATTCAAATGCCTTCTTCTCAGAAACTACAAATATGATTAAAGCCAAACTGTACATGAATGTTCATTAGATGGTCCTCTACAAACTTTAGGTTTTTTGTTCCGGTATGAAATTCAAAATGGCGGCTACGGCAGGACTTAGTTTAACATTGGACCCTATGGGAAAAATGTTTCAAAATGCTTCTTCTCTGAAACCACTTGGACAGTTGAAACCAAACTGCCCAGGAATGATCATTGGAAGGTCCTCTACAAATTTTCTGTTTTTTATGCCGATCGGAAATCCAAGATGGCCGCCACTGCAATACATAGATTAACATTGGACCCTATGGGAAAATATTCAAATGCCTTCTTCTCAGAAACTACAAATATGATTAAAGCCAAACTGTACATGAATGTTCATTGGATGGTCCTCTACAATCTTAAGGTTTTTTGTTCCGATATGAAATTCAAAATGGCGGCTACGGCAGGACTTAGTTTAACATTGGACCCTATGGGAAAAATGTTTCAAAATGCTTCTTCTCTGAAACCACTTGGACAGTTGAAACCAAACTGCCCAGGAATGATCATTGGAAGGTCCTCTACAAAGTTTCTGTTTTTTATGTTGATAGGAAATCCAAGATGGCTGCCACCGCAGGACATAGATTAACATTGGACCCTATGGGAAAATATTCAAATGCCTTCTTCTCAGAAACTACAAATATGATTAAAGCCAAACTGTACATGAATGTTCATTGGATGGTCCTCTACAATCTTAAGGTTTTTTGTTCCGATATGAAATTCAAAATGGCGGCTACGGCAGGACTTAGTTTAACATTGGACCCTATGGGAAAAATGTTTCAAAATGCTTCTTCTCTGAAACCACTTGGACAGTTGAAACCAAACTGCCCAGGAATGATCATTGGAAGATCCTCTACAAATTTTCTGTTTTTTATGCCGATCGAAAATCCAAGATGGCCGCCACCGCAGGACATAGATTAACATTGGACCCTATGGGAAAATATTCAAATGCCTTCTTCTCAGAAACTACAAATATGATTAAAGCCAAACTGTACATGAATGTTCATTAGATGGTCCTCTACAAACTTTAGGTTTTTTGTTCCGTTATGAAATTCAAAATGGCGGCTACGGCAGGACTTAGTTTAACATTGGACCCTATGGGAAAAATGTTTCAAAATGCTTCTTCTCTGAAACCACTTGGACAGGTGAAACCAAACTGCCCAGGAATGATCATTGAAAGGTCCTCTACAAAGTTTCTGTTTTTTATGCCAATCGGAAATCCAAGATGGCCGCCACCGCAATACATAGATTAACATAGGACCCTATGGGAAAATATTCAAATGCCTTCTTCTCAGAAACTACAAATATGATTAAAGCCAAACTGTACATGAATGTTCATTGGATGGTCCTCTACAATCTTAAGGTTTTTTGTTCCGATATGAAATTCAAAATGGTGGCTACGGCAGGACTTAGTTTAACATTGGACCCTATGGGAAAAATGTTTCAAAATGCTTCTTCTCTGAAACCACTTGGACAGTTGAAACCAAACTGCCCAGGAATGATCATTGGAAGGTCCTCTACAAAGTGTCTGTTTTTAATGCCGATCGGAAATCCAAGATGGCCGCCACCGCAGGACATAGATTAACACAGGACCCTATGGGAAAATATTCAAATGCCTTCTTCTCAGAAACTACAAATATGATTAAAGCCAAACTGTACATGAATGTTCATTAGATGGTCCTCTACAAACTTTAGGTTTTTTGTTCCGGTATGAAATTCAAAATGGTGGCTACGGCAGGACTTAGTTTAACATTGGATCCTATGGGAAAAATGTTTCAAAATGCTTCTTCTCTGAAACCACTTGGACAGTTGAAACCAAACTGCCCAGGAATGATCATTGGAAGGTCCTCTACAAATTTTCTGTTTTTTATGCCGATCGAAAATCCAAGATGGCCGCCACCACAGGACATAGATTAACATTGGACCCTATGGGAAAATGTTCAAATGCCTTCTTCTCAGAAACTACAAATATGATTAAAGCCAAACTGTACATGAATGTTCATTGAATGGTCCTCTACAAACTTTACGTTTTTTGTTCCGATATGAAATTGAAAATGGCGGCTACGGCAGGACTTAGTTTAACATTGGACCCTATGGGAAAAATGTTTCAAAACGCTTCTTCTCTGAAATCACTTGGACAATTGAAACCAAACTGCCCAGGAATGATCATTGGAAGGTCCTCTACCAAAGTTTCTGTTTTTTTATGCTGATTGAAAATTCAAGATGGCCGCCACCGCAGGACATAGATTAACATTGGACCCTATGGGAAAATGTTCAAATGCCTTCTTCTCAGAAACTACAAATATGATTAAAGCAAAACTGTACATGAATGTTCATTGAATGGTCCTCTACAAACTTTAGGTTTTTTATTCCGATATGAAATTCAAAATGGCGGCTACGGCAGGACTTAGTTTAACATTGGACCCTATGGGAAAAATGTTTCAAAACGCTTCTTCTCTGAAACCACTTGGATAATTGAAACCAAACTGCCCAGGAATGATAATTGGAAGGTCCTCTACACGGTGTGTGTTTTTTATGCCGATCGGAAATCCAAGATGGCCACCACCACAGGACATAGATTAACATTGGACCCTATGGGAAAATGTTCAAATGCCTTCTACTCAGAAACTACAAATATGATTAAAGCCAAACTGTACATGAATGTTCATTGGATGGTTCTCTACAAACCTTACGTTTTTTATTCCGATATGAAATTCAAAATGGCGGCTACGGCAGGACTTAGTTTAACATTGGACCCTATGGGAAAAATGTTTCAAAACGCTTCTTCTCTGAAACCACTTGGATAATTGAAACCAAACTGCCCAGGAATGATCATTGGAAGGTCCTCTACACGGTGTGTGTTTTTTATGCCGATCGGAAATCCAAGATGGCCACCACCGCAGGACATAGATTAACATTAGACCCTATGGGAAAATGTTCAAATGCCTTCTACTCAGAAACTACAAATATGATTAAAGCCAAACTGTACATGAATGTTCATTGGATGGTCCTCTACAAACCTTACGTTTTTTATTCCGATATGAAATTCAAAATGGCGGCTACGGCAGGACTTAGTTTAACATTGGACCCTATGGGAAAAATGTTTCAAAACGCTTCTTCTCTGAAACCACTTGGATAATTGAAACCAAACTACCCAGGAATGATCATTGGAAGGTCCTCTACACGGTGTGTGTTTTTTATGCCGATCGGAAATCCAAGATGGCCACCACCGCAGGACATAGATTAACATTAGACCCTATGGGAAAATGTTCAAATGCCTTCTACTCAGAAACTACAAATATGATTAAAGCCAAACTGTACATGAATGTTCATTGGATGGTCCTCTACAAACCTTACCTTTTTATTATTCCGATATGAAATTCAAAATGGCGGCTACGGCAGGACTTAGTTTAACATTGGACCCTATGGGGAAAATGTTTCAAAACGCTTCTTCTCTGAAACCACTTGGATAATTGAAACCAAACTGCCCAGGAATGATCATTGGAAGGTCCTCTACACGGTGTGTGTTTTTTATGCCGATCGGAAATCCAAGATGGCCACCACCGCAGGACATAGATTAACATTAGACCCTATGGGAAAATGTTCAAATGCCTTCTACTCAGAAACTACAAATATGATTAAAGCCAAACTGTACATGAATGTTCATTGGATGGTCCTCTACAAACTTTACGTTTTTTGTTCTGATATGAAATTAAAAATGGCAGCTACGGCAGGACTTAGTTTAACATTGGACCCTATGGGAAAAATGTTTCAAAACGCTTCTTCTCTGAAACCACTTGGACAGTTGAAACCAAACTGCCCAGGAATGATCATTGGAAGGTCCTCTACAAAGTTTCTGTTTGTTATGCCGATCGGAAATCCAAGATGGCTGCCACCAAAGGTCATAGTATTAACACAGGACCATATGGGGAAAATACAGAAATATATTCTTCTCTGAAGCTATTGCACTGATTGAACCTAAACTGTGCATCAATCATTGGAAGGTCCTTTACAAACTTTGTGTTTTTTATGTTGATCGTAATTTCAAGATGACTACCACTGCAGGACATAGTTTTTACATAGGACCAATTGTTTTTTTTTATAACCAGGTGAACGATACAGGCTCTTGAGAGCCTCTGGTTTATTTTTTCACATAGGTTTATGATATTTGGCATGTAGGTGCATTACCATGAGATGATGTGTCGCGTACCAGTATTGCCTCTGTGCGACCTTGACCTTTGACCTCAGGCTCAATTATTGATTATGGAGGAGTATATTCGTGTCTGCCCCAGAATTTTTTTATTTTTTTACATAGGTTTATGACATTTGGCATGTATGTGCATTTCCAGGAGACGATGTGCCGCATACCAATATTGAAAATTGTACACAATTACCATACCTCCATTTTTCCTGTCCTTCAGGTACACAAATTCCATCTTCACATGACACACTGGCAGAGCCCTCATGAGATGGCTCCCATCTCAATGGTATTTACTTTTGTCAGCTTTGCTCACAGTACCTCTAGTTCTACATAAAAATTGCATTCAGAAGAACAACAACAGTGCTGTTCTTTAGCCTCTATTTTTACATTGTTTCATGTACTTTTGTATCCTTATCTTTTTGTGTTAAGCCAGTTGTATGTGTAGTCAGAAAAGTAAATTAAAACATGTAAGTGAAACATTCACCAGTTTTATTGTATTGTTTTTATGGCTGTAATATACCCTTGTTTCTTTTGTAAAAAAAACTAATGTTTTATATTGTTAAATAGTTATTCATTGTAAACAAAAGATTTAGTTTTTATATGTACAGAATTGTTATTATTATTGTTTCAAACTCACAACATTAGTGGTGATAGGCACTGATTGCATAGGTAGTTATAAATCTAACTACCATACGATCATGACCATGGCTGTCCACAATCAGTTTGGTAGTAGATATTTAAAAAAAGAAAATTAAATTATCTTTCTCAGGTATTGTATTGTTGTTGTGACTGTTTTGATATCTATGATAAATGTTATTTCATGTCTAAAAAATGATAAAGATAAAGTACAGGATAAAATGGTTATAATTTATATGTAATTATTACAGACGTTATTTTTTTTTTAGATTTATTTGCTGGTATTGAGATATATTGAAACTTGAGTATTTAATTATATTTCATGTTTGTAATTAATGTTCCAAGAGATTAATATTGTCTAGATATAATACTGAAGTACCTCTGTTAACTTTTTTACTTGCAAATTTGGCCAGTTTTTCTTAAGTAGTTAGAATATGATATTGTCATTATTTATACTCAAAATTAAATTGTAAAAACACATTTATTTTCAATTAAATTAAATAAAGCCATTGATATAAATATAAAAGTGGGTGACAATATATATTAATTGTTTAGAAAAAAAGTAAATACAGCAGGAGTTGTCAGTCTTCATTTACTTGGTTATTTGAATTTTCAGCTCATGTTATAATGGTAGCAAATTACAATAAATTATGTTTTTCTTATTTGAAGAGGGTGATGATTTTGTCCACAAAAAAACCAAAGAACGAAATTTAAATAAAACAACTACATGTATGTACAAATGTATTATATGGCATACTATATATCTTAGAGATATGTACATGTATTGTCAACTTTCAATGTATGCCAGAATAGTCATTTTTGTAAGGAATGGTGTTTAGCATTTATTTCTATCACAAGAAAACTATTAAAAATATTCATTGAAGTTTAACCCTAGTTTCTGAAGATTTAGAAAGACAAAAGTCATAATTCAAGTGGTGAGAAGCCCTATAACAAAACTGTAAAATTGCTAAAAAAATAATTAGGCCTGCATTTATGACCGTGAAGATATAATGAAAACTATTCTATTTAGTTCATGAGCAGTTTAGACAACATGCTATCAGAATATTTCTTATGGTATTGGCTCTCACATGGATAAAAGGTAAATATTTCTGGTTTTATATTAAAAACTAAATACATGATAGATATTTTTATAATATCAATTATTGTTGAGTATTTTGTATCCACTTTCTTAGCACTTTTTTATTGTTGTTTTGTTTATTAAATAATTATTATTATTAGTCTGGTTGTTTTTGTTTATTAAAGGACGAAGTCCTTCTAACGGTAAGCTGTCCGATTTTTCCTTCTATATTGATAGCCAAAAATCTGCTCACCGGAAGTTTAAAAAATAGATCAATTGATAATTTAGAAACGCAAAAGAAATCTATTTCAATGAAAAATTCCCAATTCTTTGATTATTTACTCTATGCAAAATCGAAATAAACTTGAAATAAAATTCTAATAAAAAAATCTCTTTCTACGAAACTCCCGATGGAAGAGCGGCGTAGGTAAAATGAACGCCATAACAAATCGGCTACACAATTTATTCAAAATAAAAGATAATAGCCTCACCGGACGCAATTACGAACGAAATAAAAAGTATGTCCCCCAATTGTTCTTTCAAAACATGAATTAAAAAAATGCTTTTATAAATAGATACCCCGCTAAATTACTCATGTTTTGGGAGAAAATTATTCATGCGCAGTTGTTGAATGTTGCAGACGACGGGTTTTCATATTTGTAAACAGAAAACGATCGACAATTGCACTTGGAATCTATCGCTAAAATTCATTGAGGTACTCATATTTTTTTATCTTATGCCGGTAATTGGAAAGAATATGATCTCCTGGTTCTATGCATATGTAGAACACATTGAAATTAAAACAAAAACAGTCAATATAATACATTTTCCTTACCTTGATCTATCCCAAAATGTCAAAATCCGTGATGTACCTTATTCATTGAAGAGTCCAAGGAATTCCGAATGCAAACTGGCACACATATATGGTATGAATAAAGGAAAGGTTTTTATGTCATGTGTATTATAAACAAATAGATATGTGAATGTAAATGAATAAATGCTCTTTCAATTTTAACAGTTGTCATTAAATAATTTACACTAGAAAGGTTATTATGATGTCGTTCGAAATTGTGTCCGGATCTAGGTCACAGTGACTAGAACGGGGTCATGAAAATCTGTTCTAAGTTAAAACCTGTAGCAATGCATTGAATAATATATGGGCTATGATTCAAAAGGAATATTGGTGTTTAATCTGAAATATGAACATGCAATCAGCTTCATCAATTTGGTCAAATTTATTAAATTATTATCAAATGCCACGGTCAATATCATCGAAATTGTTCGTAATTGCGTCCGTTGAGGCTAACGTGTACGGATCATCGTTTATTGAAATTTTAGGACTTCGTCCTTCAAACAGGTTGCCTGTCTCATATTAATGTAACACCCTGTAGAGCTGACCTGAACAATGATCTTTCACTTATAGTTTTGGTTCCATCCGTTTATCAGATTCTGACAAGAAGGCATTTTAATATTTCTCACAGGCTTACATTGCTAAAACCCTGCCGAGGTGAGTCAGGAACTTACATTTCCATCAGAGTTTATTGTCCTCTTCTTTAAATTTTGTGATTGTGTCACAGGACAGGGTAGTTGCTGGTGTTTGTTATTTTTTTGTCGTTGGTGGAGTTGTTGACAGTTATAGTTTATTTTTTAGCCGAGTTGCAACAAAGTTGCAGTCGGCTTATGCTTTGGCGAAAGGCGGGCGGGCGTATGTTATCCTATCTTCGTTAATGCGATAGCGCTCTTAGTTTATGGCCGATCAACATAATTTATGGTAGGAAGCATTATTACACTATTATTTAGAGCGACTTCGAAATTCAGATTAATCTATTGTTTTTTTCTTGTAAAATCATGGTTTTTTATAGAAAAAATACATATTTTGAGAATTATCTTCGTTAACACGATAGCGCTCCTAATTTTTGGCCGATCAACGTAATTTTTGGTAGGAAGCATTATTACACTTATTTAGAGCGGGTTCGAAATTCAGATTAATCTATTGTTTTTTTCTTGTAAAATCATGGTGTTTTTTTTATAGAAAAAGTACATATTTTGAGAATTATCTTCGTTAACGCGACAGCGCTCTTAGTTTTTGGCAGATCAACATAATTTTTGGTATTATTTAGAGCGAGTTCGAAATTCAGATTAATCTATTGTTTTTTTCTTGTAAAATCATGTTTTTTTATTGAAAAAGTACATATTTTGAGAATTACACATTTCTCTGAAACTACAAAAGATAGAAACTTAGTATTTGGCATGGGTGGAGATGCCAATGTGAAGTTGTGCATTCAACATTTTTTATCCCTGGGGCTCAGCCCCCACCCCGCTGGGGAATCTGTTTTAAAAAATGTGACCGAGATCCCCACCCTAAAGCATATATATTTATGATCAGGGTGACTAGGCAAATCAAATGCCTTATAGCTCAGGCCCCAGGGTCATACCCCACCCCCTACCTGAAGTGAACTTTTTAATGGTTGAGATCCCCACCCTTAAACCATATATATTTATGATCAGGGTGACTAGGCAAATTAAATGCATTATAGCTCAGGCCCCAGGGCCATACCCCACCCCCTACCTGAAGTGAACTTTTTAATGGTTGAGATCCCCACCCCTAAACCATATATATTTATGATCAGGGTGAATAGACAAATTAAGAGTTGAGGCCCGGGGTCATCCCCATCCCCTACCGGAATTTTTTTGAGAATTACACATATCTCTGAAACCATTTTGTCAATTTTAACCAAACTTTGCCCAAATGTTCCTTGGGTGATTCTCTTCCAAAGTTATGTTCGGTATGTCTGGAGTCCAAAGAAAGGCCCAAGAGGGGGCCTAAAATGATTAATTATTTTAATATTTAAAAATCTTCTTCTAAATGAAAAATTGAAAACTGTCATCAAACAATGTCCACCAAATCAGTTAAACAAAGTGGTTCTCATGGGAGATTTGAATGAGAACTTGCTACAACCTTCAACTGAATTTAACCTGTTTTTAGAACATATCCGTACCCGTTATAGCTTACAACCATGTAATTTCCAACAGACAACTGATTACCACTCATGCTTAGATCATGTGTATACCAACGTTGATGCCAGTGTAAGCATACAAGAGACATATTGGACAGACCATGAACTTGTATGGTTGCAGATAGCTTTCTAATAGTGCTAATTGTAAGATGTTTTAAAAAAACAGTGTATTTTCTCTTCTTTCATTCATGATTTTGTCACTGTTTCTCCTCTGTCATCTAAAACAAACAACTGCTACAACATATAACATCTGTTATCCTCAGAATTTATTTTTTGTCCTCTGAAATTTGATGATATCTTGAATAGTCTTTATATTATATAGGAAAATATTTCCAATCCATCATACATAAATTTATTCTTTAGTGTCTTACTTATTTATAAAACCAAATGATTTTGACTTTCAACTCGGCTGTTGCACCTCTGATGCTTTCTCAATTTTTCTCATATAATTTACTAATCAATAATTATGATGTGGGTTAACACAGGTCTATGGTACCAACCAAAGCAAAATCCTAATTAAACAATTTGTAAGATCCAATGTGAGAATTTATTAAGAAGATTATAACTTCAAGGAGATATATGTGCTACAAGTAAACCTATATAATACTGATATATTTCCAATAGATAAAAAATCAACTGTGTACTTTTGTTAAATTAGGTTAATGAGACTAATATGTCTGGGTGACCATTGGTAATATTGTTAGGTACATACAATCATATGTCACAGAAGTTTATCAAAATTCTATAGGTCTTATCCAATTATCTATTTGCCAGTCCTTAATATAATCACAATATTAATTGTTATTGATTAACCTTGTATGTTTCATCATTACTGTTATTTTTTTTTCTTCTATGTAATGTGTCCATCTGTGAGTCTTTAATGTAATGTTTTTCTTCTTCTCATGGCCACAAGAGTAACATGAATGATGCTACTTATAGAGCAGGAACTGCTTACCCTTCTGGAGCACCTGATTTTGCCTCCGTTTTTTTTAGTTAAGTTATTGGGGTTCATAATGCTCCTTTTGTCAAATGACAGGTCTTCTATGTTTTTGTTTCTGTATTATGCTCCCTACAATTTCTGGGTAAAAACGATATTGAATTTGTCTGACTTCTAACTGTTTTGTAAGGGATTCATGTTTTATTTATGTTATTTGTGTCTTGACTTCTAACTGTTTTATAAGGGATTCATGTTTTATTTATGTTATTTGTCTTGACTTCTAACTGTTTTATAAGGAATTCATGTTTTATTTATGTTATTTGTCTTGACTTCTGTTTTGTAAGGGATTCATGTTTTATTTATGTTATTTGTGTCTTGACTTCTAACTGTTTTGTAAGGGATTCATGTTTTATTTATGTTATTTGTATTATTTACATATACTGTAGTCCAAACACAATTTCCATATTAAATGATGTTCATGTCATTTAACAGTAATCTGACCAGTGTCACATGTGGAACAGGAACAGCTAACCCCTTCAGAGCACCAGAGTTCATCCCCGGTTTTTGGTGAAGTTCGAATTTTGTTTTTTTTCTGTAGTGTTTATTAGATCATTGTTTTGTCTGTTGGCCTTTGTATTGTCTGTCCTTCTTTGATTTACAGATTACCCCTTTGGTAGTTGTTAATGAGATCCCAAGCTTCACACTTGATCTCTTGCAGTCAAACAGATGGAAATATATACAATTTCATAAATGTTCATGATGAATTAAAATAAAATTTAAAAAATTAAAACACCACCTGCAATAATATTTCAATTATATCATGGTGGTCAGTTTCATTGGTAGAGGAAACTGGAGTAAACAACAGTCCTAAACTAACTTTGTTACATATATTTGTATCCATTGTACATCACCATGGGAGTGGTGAGTCAAACTACAAACATTAGTGGTGATAGACACTGGAAATGTAAATCCAATCTCACTTAAACAAAGGACATATGGATGGCTTTATGGTGAAGTACCAGTAACTAGAAGTCTAAACTATAATACAATATGGGAACTTCAACAAAAAACCATAACCTCACTTTAACCTAGGTTTTTGTTTAGAGATGACTAGTCACAGTTGAACCTTGTTACCTTGAACAGGGGATAATTGGAGAACTGGAGGTCATGGAAGTAACTATTTGATTCCCTTTAGCCTTTAGCTTAATTTACCCTAGATAACTTAAATACTGAGGATCTGTGACTATGACATAAAGAGGTTTGAATGTATTTGAGTTCTAAATATAAAAGACATTTTACAGCTCTATTACACAACATTGTGGTTGAGTTCAGAGAAAGTCAATCAAGAATGGACAATCCAGAGACACAGGCAACATTGGGCACAAGATACAGAATGAAGACAAACAAAAAACACAGCATAGAAAACTACAAAAGACAAGAAACACAGATTCCACAAAAAAAAAAGAACAAAAAAAAAGGAGGTGAACCCAGGTGTTCATGAAGGATAAGTAGTTGATGTTTCTTATAAGACATCTGTCGTGTTACTCATAGAAGATTGCAGTGCATAAAAAACTATAACAAATCAGCAAAATAGACTGGAAAAAAAAGAAGATAAAAAACCTGAGTATGTTTTATTGACACAATACATTGTAAATATAACATGCTTATATACATACATCACTGCTACTCACATAAATATAATTTGTATTCGTTGTTTAATAAGTAAAGTCAAGAAAAACATGCTTTTAGATTCTCATTTTACTACCATGTGTACAGCCATAACTTTCTAAATAAAAATATTTTCAAGCTAAAAAAAAAGAACACTTCTATTAAAATTCTTTGGTTAGGACAAAATGTATTTAAAGTATTTATTTAATTATTGATAAAAAAAAATTAGGCTCTATTCTTGAAATTTTTAAGAAAACTTCCATCGACTCAAAAGTTTAACATTCTTTTAAGATTTGATAAAGTAATTCATGTTAAGAAAAAACATTAACCATGCTCATGTACCAGTTACTTAACCTTTGTCCAAAATTCTGTCAAAATGGATTTTTTTTTTCAATATTCTACAAAATTTGTACTTAAGAAATTGTATACAATTATAACCTTTAAATAAGGTCAATGCCAGGATTTAATGACAAGATAAAAGTATATCAGCTTCAATAATTTTCAAATATTTCAAATTTATCGTGTTCGTCAATGCTTACTAATAATTCTTGCATTTGATTGTTTACAACTGCAAACCTGATATAAATTTTCTTTAGTCAAGATTAATAAAACACCAGAACAGGTCACCTCTAATTTTCCACAAAAAATGAGAATCTAAAACATTTCTGACTTATCAAACTAAAATCTTTAAAAAAAAATTGTATTATTGTCATTAAAATTAATTGTTTTAAAAATAAAATTAAAAAATAAAATATTTTCAAAAATTTAATACTACATTGTTCTTGTAAGACCCTGCATAATAAAACATGAAAACAATAGTCAAAATTAAAATAACAAATGGTGTATATACTGCTTACAGAGTTTTACTAAGATATAAAATACTTAAAAAGCACCAAAATTACCCTTACATATCTGTTGGTCATGGAGATAAAAAAAAACATTTCTCTTATAATATTCAACTATCAAATTGTGAATTTTATCATCATAAAACACAATGTCTATAAATAGGGCCATTCTATGATAAACTGCTTTAAAAATAAATGTCTTTAGAAATATATATTCATGAACCTTAATCAAGTAATCTTCTTTGTTTATGATAAGAGTTGTCTTTCCAAATACATGTACAAGATTTACCTCCCTTTTGAATATTTAATTCGTACATAATATTGTAAAAAAAAAAAAAGTTTTAAATTCTTAGCTTTGAGAAAATAATTTCATCCTATTATTTTATAACAACTGTTTTAATGTCTTTATAAAACTGCATACAGGTACATTTTGAAAATCCAGGTCATCTTTACGAAAATCATCTTAGAATTATAATAAGATTTCTATTGATAACTGTCAACAAGTAAATAAATCTTTAATATGTATTTGGGAAGATAACTCTGCTCTTGAAAAAAAAAGAAGAAATTAACAGTAATTTGATGAAAAAAAAAAAAAAAACCTTTCTTCTTTTTAAAACTATAGATTTAGTACATTATCAAATAAAACTTTTGATATTTCGGCTAAAACAAAACATTTACATTTGAATGTGACTGGAGGTAAAAATAAACGATGTTTACAGCCTAAACTTTTATTATAAAAATAAATGTTTATTAAACAGAAAATAACTAAAAGGTTTAAAATACAGGCAATAGTTTGATTCAATTGTCTTGTTCGTCATCTTGCTTTTTCATTAGATCTAATATTTTGTCATGTTCAATGAACAGTACTTGTTGATTGGACTACATGTGACTTCGTTAGTGATTATATGTAATACATGTACATTAAACAGGTATACCATTTGTGTGTTTTGAAATATAAAATTTCAACACATATAATGGAATGTTATAAAGATTAAATATTGTATATATTGACTATAATATTGCACTTTTATATGTATTAAAATTTACAAAATATACAAATTGATTATTATACAAATTTGATAAATTTATTTACAAATTGGTATATGGAACATTTCTTATTTTATGTACATATGAATTTATAATGTTATAATTACAACAAAACAACATAAAATAGCACTGTTCAAGTATATATTTGGCAAACAAAATACTCATGTATGTTTCATAAAGTGTAGATTTCAACCTACTGCATACAGTATAATAGTGTAGATCTTAAACCTACTGCATACAGTATAATAGTGTAGATCTTAAACCTACTGCATACAGTAAAGTGTATATTTCAGTCTACTGCATACAGTGAAGTGTAGATCTCAACCTACTGCATACAGTAAAGTGTATATTTCAGTCTACTGCATACAGTAAGGTGTAGATTTGAATCTACTCCATACAGTAAGGTGTAGATTTCAACCTACTTCATACAGTAAGGTGTAGATTTCAACCTACCCCATACAGTAAGGTGTAGATTTCAACCTACTCCATACAGTAAAGTGTATATTTCAGTCTACTCCATACAGTAAGGTGTAGATTTCAACCTACTCCATACAGTAAGGTGTAGATTTCAACCTACTCCATACAGTAAAGTGTATATTTCAGTCTACTGCATACAGTGAAGTGTAGATTTCAATCTACTGGATACAATAAACTGCATACAGATAAATGTACACAATCTAATACAGTAAAATCTAGATTTCAATCTACTCCATACAGTAAAGTGTATATTTCAATCAACTGCATACAATAAAGTGTATATTTCAGTATACTTCATACAGTAAAGTGTTGATTTCAGTCTATTGCATACAGTAAAGTGTAGATATAAATTTACTGCATACAGTGAAGTGTAGATTTTGATCCACTGCATATAGATTAATGTACACTATATTAATACAGTAAAGTGCAGATTTAAATTCATTGCATACATAAATATGTAGATATAAATCTATTGTATACTGGTACAACTAAATAATATATTTCATTCTACTGTTTAGATGAAAAACAATGACTATTTTTTGTCCACTACAAAACACGATTTTTAACAGGACAAATACCCTGTAAGTTATGAAAATATCAGCACCATAACAAAATATTGATAATAAATTTAAGGTAACTGAATTAAAAAAAAAATTGTAATTTTTTTTTTATTTGTACTAGATAAGTTTTATATTTCTTTATGTTGCTCACTATAAACTAAAATTTCTAATATCCAAATCAATAAAAATTTATTAAAAATAAACAAATAAGAAAATGTGTCTATAAAACATCAATATAAATATAATTAAATAAGTTCCACATAAAACTGTGTCCTGCTAAAAATTTATTGCATAGACAAATTGTTTCTAACAATTATATATGTTGTAATTGTCTATCCAATGGCTTGGTCATTATTTTTTAATAGTTAACTTTAAATTTACAAATATATCTGTAGTGATATGAGGTAGAATTTTAACTTTTTAAAGACACATGATATGAGCAATGAGCAACATCAGTAACATACTACACACTAGATGAAAAAAAATTCACCATTCTATTATATTTTTTCTGTAATTTATGCATAAATTTCATTATGCCCAGTTAATATTACACCAGGTAGTTAGTGTTCTATTATACAAGAAAAAAAAACTTAATCTGTGACACATTTTTACATTAACCTATGTCTAAAAGTATTTAAATTTTTTGTAATTACCACTTTGGTTGAAATTAAAAGATATTATAAAATTTCATGTATGTATTTATAGATAGATATACATAAATTTTAATAAATATAATTGAAGTGTTGAATTAAAAAAAAAAAAAGAAGATAAAATGCACACAAGTTAAATAAAATAATTATTAACAGTCTGTATCTTCGTCATGCCCAGCCGTAGTAACTGACACTCGGATATTTTCCTTATTCTCTATTTTGACGGTAGGTATAATGTTATTGTCACTGTCAGTGTTTATTATAACACCTGTTGATGATAAATTGTTTGGTATTTTGACAGATTCTGGAGACGAACCAAGTCCATTGTCTTTGCCATTGGCATTGTACGGAGGCGGTGGTGTTGAACTACGACTTGACGATTCTGTCAACGACTGCAATGATTGTAGTGACTCAGAATTGTCTGATAAGTTTGCTAAATTTTCTCTCGCTCGAAAGAAATTTGAATTTTTTAATCCTTTCTGTTCCATTTCATTGATACTGTCATTAGAAGATATAATATCGTCGTGTAAACTGGTTTCAGAATTAATTGTATCGCTATCGTCTATAACATTATGATCACACCAGTCATTGATTGAATCATCTTGAGGAATGTCTGAAAATGAACCAGACCTAACAAGTCTTTTTCCTGACCAGTCTAATGAACTGTCGTCTGCATCTTTTTTAAAGTCTTTAAAAGATCCAGTTCTCATCATCTGATTGGTCTTTTCAGTTTGTTCTACACTACCAATTTTATCAAAACAAGACATTGTCCTAACAACAGTTGATGATTTTGATTCAACTGACACAGTTTTTGCTGTTCCTGAAGTAAAATCATCTCTTACTTCAAAAGCTATACCACCTTTTGGCAAATTTTTTTCAAATTTTGATTTTTGCCTCATTTGGCTTTCAATATCATTTAATTCATTCATAGATATATCATAAGACATTCCACTAACTGCTTCCTTCGTGTTCCTGCTGGGGTATGGAGTAGAGAACCAACTTGGGTTTGACGATGTTACATTGAAGTCAACTTCTGAGGTATTTTGCAATTTTGATTCATCGTCTGATCCAGATAATGAAGAACTGCTGTTTGATGCTTTTATTACAGTTTCATTTTTACCATCTGAATCTAAACTGGAATTTTTACTATTATCTGATAGCGTTCCTTGAGACGAAACAAGATTAGGTAAGAGAGGTTCAGAGGAATCCCTCTTGGCATGTTCTGGAGTAATGAGTTCCTCTTCAATGGTTGGGAAATTGTCTGGTGTCGTTGGCCTAATTGTGTTTTCCATATCTGACAAACTATAGTCTACAAGTGTTCGATTACCAATATCTGGTGAAGACCTAGACGAGTCATTGTTAATACTAATATCAACATCACTGAATTCTATTTTGTCACTTGTGACAGTGACTTTTCTATCTTTTATTTCAGGTGTAATAATATCCTCTGATATTTCATCAAAGTACGTAGCAGATTTGGGTTGTGATTCTGACATTTGTGTTTGTACCGACGTGACAACATCTTGTATGGCGGAATCATCTGCAGAGGTTAATGAACCCACATGAGGACTATTTGGTTGGTCACTAGATGATATGCTACTACCACTAGAAGATTTCTTTTTCTTTCTTTCTGGTTTGATTGGAGCTGATTTTGATTCAACAACAGTATTGTCTAATTCAATAGAATCCACTGATCGTGGCGTTTCTGTGAATGACGTTTCAGCAGATGATATAACAACTTTACTATTATTTGTACTGTCATTTGGGTCTTCATAGCTTAGTCGTAACATGTCTAGTTTATCTTGTTCATTCAGTTTATCAAACAATTGTGCAGCAAACGCAGTAGCCGTTGATTTTCCAGGAGATGAGGTGGTTTTTTCATCCACCATATCAACTCTTACTGAAGGAACAGTTAGATTCGGTGGCTCATTCTCAACTATAACTACTGTTTCCTTGGAAACCTGGAAGACATCATCCTCATTTAAAACCACTGAGTCTCGTTTACTTCCATTTTCTTGAATCGTAGGGAAGGTATCATTTCTAGGAGGCATTAAAGAATCGGGAGATAACTTTAGCTGATTCTTTTTCCTTTTCTCCGGTCTCATTTCACTAAAACTTCTCTGTGGAATAATTGTAGAAGAATCTTTTCTTATTTTTTTCAGTGTATCCATCGACTGACTTCTATAAAGAGGATGACTGAGCATGGATGGCGTCTCACTCACTCTTCTGTCTTTACGAACAATTTTTTCCTTCTGAAGTGTGACCCTGACTGGGTATGGAGAGGCGTAACTTAAGATAGTTAGAGCATCCTCATAAACCATATTCTCAAAAGATATAGTCACACTTAAAAGACGATCACCTGAAAAATACACAAAACATGGTAGTATCATACAAAATGTAGGAGGAATTATGAATTGGTAGGAAATTTTGTATTTGTAAACTGCAGGTTAAAACCTTTAATTTTGTGAATAGTAGTATGGTAAATGGTACACTGTAATTTTGTTCTTCAGTAACCACAACAACTCATCTGATAGACAGGAGGAAGAAAATACATCATTAGTGATCCGTAGCTCAGACAGATGTTTACATTTACTGACAATATTAGATAAAATATTTCATTTCTATAATAATATTATAGCTTGAATATGTTTACCAACCAAAACAACAAATAGTAGCTTTGATGGAAAACCTGGGATGTGGTATATTAGCTAACTAAACACAAGCAGAATGTGATTATTATGTGCCCATTCAATTGATACCTTTTTTCAGAAAGTGATTATTATGTGCCCATTCAATGGATAATTTTTTCATAATGTGACCATTATGTGCCCATTCAATGCATACATTTTTCTATGCAACAGCTGTTTGTGTTGTCATTATCACAATTGGCTATGTCATCACCTTTAATGAATTACTAGTAAATAAAACAGTAGTAGTATTATACATGTATCATCCTTTAATAAAGTTCACTGAACCATGTGTTTTAGCTCCTTGTTTAGACATATAAAATATACTATTGCAGTATATTAACACAGGTAAACTATTGACCTTTGCTTACTATAATAATTTTCAGATAATTTCGTTTTTAACTGTTTTTTCACACCTCATGGAAGTTGTAAATAGACCTATCTATTAATTAGAATTCTTATAAAAAAAAATTATGGTACAGCTTAAATATGGTCATATGGTCAAAACAACTATTATATTGTCAAAATAAAATAAAATCTATGCCTTTATAAAAATAGCTAACATACCAATTTTAAACTGTCCAGATTCTACAGCTGGTCCCCTGTTGTGAACCTGACTAACAAATATACCATCTCTCATACTACCAGCAATGTTAAAGCCTAAACCAATGAAATCCTGGCTCTGTAACCATACACTTGTCACCTCTGGTTCCTGAAAGTACAAATAAAAATAAAATCTTGTTGAAGTTTAGGTTTTATAATCTCTCCACCAGAGAGAATATACATGGTTACATACAGTGTTGAAATAATTACACATTATGCATATAGATTGAACTTTTTTGGGCATTTAGTACTGGTGAGATGTATATCCAACTACATGTATGTACCATACAGCAACCCCTATCACTTTTAACAAAAGAGTAGTCAATTCTGCTTTAAATTTGGTGGCTGATAATTAATTTTTAACTTTGAATCAACATGTACTCTTAGACACCTTCCCACCTCAAAATGACTTCCCTTCAAATTGTCAATTAAAACAGGATCAATTAAATATGATCAATAATATTAGTCTATTTTTTTATATTCACTTCCATGTTTCAAATTCCAGTGTCAATTAAAATAATTGAGGGGCTTTACACTAATTCTTACATATATTTTTGTAAATGCATACACCTTTTTTTCTACTAAACTACTTCCTAATAAACAAAAAAAAATCAGAGCCGAGTTGCAAACATATGGATGGACAATGCCTAGTTATATAATTCTGAACCTTAGTCTGTCTGAAAATGCAGTTCGGTGGTTATTTTTGAGGTCATAGATGAACTCGTCACATCATGTTTGCCCTGTATATCAATTTTCGCTGAAATCCGGTTAAGGTCAATTTTTCGGCATTTTGGTGGCCATTTTGAAAATTGATGGAAAATGACTTGTAATGGAACCTCACCCAGCCCCTCAAAATACATCAAGACATAAAATGGCATTTGTTAAATCCAAACATGTTTACAATGTTTACAAAATAGTTACATTTAACTACTATCAGGTTTACTACAGTTGTTTTATGCAAGGGACACAACTCTAATTAAATTAATTAACAATATATCTTTCTTTCTATATAGAGCGAATAGCAGAGAGACCTATATACATCTAAATTAAAATAAGATCTCAAAAAAAGATAGTTTTCTCTGTTCGCTAAGCATCCAAGTTTTCCATATGAAAAAAACTGCACACAAACTATTTGCAGTACAAGAATAGTGTAACAGTTAGCATGCTGGCCTGGAGTGTCAGAGATTCATGCAGCATCAAGTGTACAGAGCACAGACCATCAAGACTGGAGTACAGGTTGTGTCATTGGACTCACATGTATACTGTATAGTGTTATTTCCAATATATAGAAAGCAATATAAAAATCCTCTTCAGTGTGCTAGTTATGTACAATCTGACATCACAAAATAAATAATTTACTACTATCTTAGTTAAATATGAAAATATACATTTAATAAATTAAAGTTGCAATCTTTTCTGCTCATCACAATATGTTGTTCTTGTCATGATAAATTTGAAAAAGTTTTCATTTGAGATAAAGCAATCATCATACACACACTCTAATTTGCAAAGCAAAATTTCTCTTTTTGGAAATTATCTTAGATTTTAAAAATTCAAAATTTAGACTTGATGATATTGTTGCACTGAAATGGTGTGATGAAAATAAATTTTGATACTTTACAATCCAAAAGAAAATGAAGATATTTCATTATACCATTTCAAAGTTTAAATTATTACAAGTAATAAAGTTTAAATAAAAAAAATGTACAGGTATTTATTGAAATGAAATAAAAAAATGACACAAATTTCCTTATGTATGATTTAATCTAGCATCTATACAATTTACTTTTTATTTGTATGTTAAATTCCTTTTTGATATGTAATGCTTGCAAATAAGGTGTGAAAATGTTTAATACTTCTGTAAACATATTAAACTATTATTGTACAAATTGACAATGCGAATTGGTCTATCTAATTTTGTAGGGATGGACTTGACAATATAAACAAGATGATTATCCTAATTTTACATTGATTATGAAATGTATATTGTTTATTTCTCAAATTTTAGAGAAAATGTTACCAGATACAATGTTTTCACTTTTTAACTTTGGACAATCAGACACATTTTTATTGTATTTCAAGTTTGTAACAAATGCATAGAGATTTTCCTTGCACAAAACTTGTCGTAAAATACATTCAAAATAGGCATAGGAATGAAAATGGTAGAAAGATCTTTTCCATCTTCCAGTATTCTAGGTTTGACCATTTTTGCTGTAATGGTACAGTAGTTGGATTTACATTTACCTATACCACCAGTATGTATCAACACTAAAGTTGGTCGTTTTCTCTCGGTATCCCAATTTCTTCCATCAATAAAACTGACTGCCATGATAATAGTTGAAAATTGGTGAAATTGAACTACCATACAAAAAATACCCATTAAATCTCAGCCAATACACAATTGCTTTTTTTTTAAGATTGCACTTACACATAAAATTCATATTTAGCCCTTTGTCTTAATTTCTCGATATTGTATATTATGATAATTTAATACAAAAACATCCAGAAAAGTAGCACTGATTCTTACATTTTATTATAAAGTTATATATCATTGAAAAATAAATAAAAGAACAAAATCTATATAACCATATTTACTATAAAAATATAATGACATAAGATTTCTTACTTCTTTTTTAAATAGCGAGCTTTGACAATGGTCACGTATTAAATTTCAAGCAGGGATTAAAATTTTGAGCTTATCAAATTATAACTTGCCTTGGGTTATACCTTTCAGTATAAGAAGATGTAAATAGAAAGGCCGATATCTCCGTAACAAAAGAAATTTCTTACTTTGAACGTACGATGCTCTGAGCTGGGATATAAATCTATGGTTTACATATCTAATTGTGAAACTTATCTGAAGTATTCTACTTTTACAATCATACTACTTTTTAAACAGATAATGAATCTTAAAATTTCATTGAACACAAATCAAAATGAAGGTGATTCTAAGGATCTTGTACAATATAGCTTGAAACCTGTCACAACAAGCGGAAAACGACAGACTGTCACTAAAATGATACAGTATATTTGAAGATAATAAAAAAAAAATTAATAAAGTAAAAATTATAACAACTTTTTTATTGCAAAAAAAAAAGAACAAATTTTTAATCTCAGTTCAAGCATATCACCATATTTGTTATTGTCAGGCGATATAGAGATTAAAAGAGATTGACTATGAGTAAAACAATATAGTGTTCCACGTAGGAATTTGAAATCTGATCTAAAAAAATATACTGGTACCAAATGATACAGCCATTTAGTACCTTTCATATAGCCACAGGAAAAAGGTCCACCAGAATAAACTATTGTCCTGTAACTCTTACAACATAGTTCTAGATACAAACTTGACTGTGCCATAGGGTGCATAATTTTGTCATTGCCAAACAAGATGGCAACATAATTGCTTTGGCCTACATTAACATTTGTCCCACAATTCCTTGGTCTAAATAACCATTTGTCCCACTATTCCCCAGCCACTGTTCCAGTTAAGAACTAAATCTTTACTCTATGACTACACTATATGTAAATATCAGGTTGTAAGGTGTTTACAACATTTTGACATTGTCTTGTGGGTCATGGGCAGGGCAAGATTTATGTACGAGCCATGGCCAAGCATTGAGACCCCTTTAACTCAGAGAAGCCTGTAGCTTGGAATTAAAAATTAAAAAAATATATCTACAGCAATCAAATAAATAACTTGCAATTTGTTTTTACTGTTTTATTTTTATTTAATCCATTAGAGTTCTTTTAAAATTACATATGCAAAATCGTAGTGACCTCCAAAATCTATTGGCCCAAGGGCCCCACTAGGTCTAAATCTGACCCTGGTCATGGGTACACATAAGGTTGATTTTCCCCACAATTTTTGGATTGGATAATATATTACTGTTTCTAATGAGTGCATCCTGATTGGTGTCTATATAAAAATAAGAAAATTGGAAGAGGAGGAGACATATTCATATCTTTTATTGTATTTTTCGTTCATCACATTACAAATGTGTTTGTTATAACTGAACAACACCTTTTGTCCTTGAGAAATGCAGGCTTAATATATACCATGTTATTTAAACAACTAGATATTACCATTCTCACTTTATTGATATGTAGTTCAGAAATGTGTTTATAATCTATGTAATCTGAAATAGTATTCAACTTTAATATAAGTAGGATATGTTCTGTTTAATGAAAACCTTAACTTTCCAAACTAGATTTTTCAAAGCTATTTACTTATATTCAAAATTGATACAAAAAACCCTTCATATTTTCAAATATTATTTTGCTATTTATATTACTGGAATGATGGACTCCTCCTAAACTAGGACAAAATATAAAATTGACATATTGTTTACATATATTGATGCATTTGATCTATACATATAATATATGTAAAACTGTCATTTAGGTCAAGCTAACATTATAAATATCTAGGAAATATCCCCCTAAGCAGTACCTAAGTATGCACAATTTTTTTTATCTTGCAAAGAATTTTGGTCTAAAATGGAATTTGGTTGATAAATTGTCAACCGATTTCCAGAAAAAGTTGTCATAAAAAAAACTTCGTTACTTATATTTTTTCTTTTATACTGACAATTCTAATAGGTCTTTCAAAAACTGAAACTAGGTAGTAAAATAAATCATACAAATGCCTACATATTTTGATACTTTAATACATGCATTTTTTAAAGTTGGAGTAGGGATAAAAAGTAACCCCCATCACTAAGTGTCCAGTAAACCTTTCTTACTTAAGATAAAAGTTTACCACACGTCACCCAGATATTTATTAACAATGAATTGGTAATGTCAATGTAGTTTTAGTCTATTCAAAATTTTACCTATTATTTTTGATGATGTAAAACTATTATCGTTGTATTTTTTATTCCTTTTTAAATTTTTGATTTTAATTTTGCCAATTGAAATATAATACCTTCCTCACAATTTTAATTACTTTGACTATCAATGTGACAGAAATTCAGATAATTTTCAGACAGACTATTAAAATACAATTATGGGTTAGCTCAGACATACTAAATACTCAGTCCTTACAATCAGAGGTAATAACAGGGTCAATAATTGGACAAAAATTCATTCAATGAAAAAGTTTTCTTTGCCGATCCTTTAAACAGCAAAAATAATTAAATAACAATAATCATTTTGTCGCTGTCCCCTAAAATTAAGTGTTTAAGTAGAAGATTTGCAAAAACAAATTGAGGGGTTATACTAGTTCAATGATGGAATGCTCAATCGTCCATAGCAAATCTACGATTTAAGGTCTGCCTGCAAGGTAGAATTGGGAGATGGTATCTTAGAATTAATTTTCCATCCATTCATGGATAATATATGAACGAAAAAAATCATAAAATCTTCTTAATCAAAAGGAACAATGGATGATGAAAATCAGGTACCATGCATAATAGTGTATTCTGGATATCACATCACTAGGAATTTATAGAATTTGAGGTTCAATTAAACAATATTTATTTTTATAAATATAGGAGACAGATTAACATAAGATTTAAGTTTGTTTCTGAATCCACATTCTGAAATCATTGTATGTTATGTATTATTTATGATTTTTTCAAATAAAAATATTGTTTAAATTAATTTAACAATATGAATTTTCAAAACAAACAAAACAGTAATATATGTAGTTTTTCATTATTTTAAGCAAAAAAGACTGCCTGACCAATATTTTCCTGATATCATAAAAGATAATAAAGGTATTAAGGTTACTCTGAACAATTCCTGTCATAATTAAGCTCAGCCACTAATGGAGAAAGAATCTTTCTAAACAGGATTACCTTTATTTCCTTTTTGCCTATAAAATGTAGCACCAATAAATAAGATCACTTTTTTGTTATTGATTTTGGACAAGATGAAAAGAATTGATACATTCCAATGTTAAATCTGCTCTAATCTGATTATCTTAGCTATCACAATAGACAAAATAATAGTAACAATTTCTGTTATCAATCATCTGATTATATTAATCAATAACATATCAAAATCTGATATGAAAAAAAAATGGGGTTGAGGAAAAAATATGGCTTGTAAATTATTATCTTCTGATTTAAAAAAAAAGTCAATTATAAATTTCACTTTGAATATTTTAATGAGGAGTTATGGTGTTTAACGCCAATTTCAACACTATTTCAGTTATATCGTCACGGTCAGTTTTATTGGTGGAGGAAACTGGAGTACCCAAAGAAAATCACTGACCTGTCGCAAGTAACCGACAAACTTGATCACATAATGTTGTATCAGTACACCTCACCATCAGTGGGATTTAAACTCACAACTTTAGTGATGATAGGCACTGATTGCACAGGTAGTTGTAAATCCAACTACCATACGATCACAACCACGACAGCCCCTATATTTTTTTTTAATGAGGATAAATAGTCAAACAACAATAAATTTTGTGATTAATTCTGAGGACATGACTTAAACATTTTTATCAGTTTTGCATGAAATACATTTTTTCTTAGCAATCATTGGACTTAAAAATAATTAAAGGTTGTTAGTTGGTCCAACATCAAACTACAAAAAATATAATAAAAATAAAATAAAAACTAGAAAAGAAGTATGCCCCCGCACTTCATAATTATGGACAAAGTTGTTTTGCTAGGAGTGATTTTTTAAAAATGATGCCCCCGCCTGACCATAAGAAATTATAAACAAGTCAAAAGTTCTTTCTTCTTCTTCTTCCAATAAAGTACAGGCCACTGTTGTGGATTATCATACTGGCCCATGTGGTGCAAGGAAAACTATGTACAGGTGAAGTAATTTATATACAAGGTGCGATTAAAAACATCCGGTAGATCTAGTGTCTGACGGTGGTGGCCTGGATCTGGGACTTGAAGCAGTCGATAGAGGGAGCTATGACTGCTTGTGATGGTAAAGAGTTCCAGATACGAATGCCATCCGGGAAGAGGGATTTCTGATAGATGATGGTCCTTGCGTATGGCACCAGGAAAGTTATGTTATTGCCTCTGGGCGAGATGGTAGGTACCAGGATCCGAGATGGAATATCGATCAGCTGGTTCACAACACGGTACATCATGCACGCTTTGTATGTATGATGTTCTATCATGCTCAACTTCTATACAGATAGTACCTTTAATTTTTCATTCCTGATATGTAAATATAAAAGTATTACCTGTGGTGAAATGGGTATAATTCTATCTAGAATCAGTCACGGGGGCATAACAAAATGACTAAGTCCAACGTCATTATCAAATATTTGATGAAAATCAAAATCCTGTGGACATGCACACCTCCATTATATGTATAAACATCATACAAAATATTAAAGCTGTAGCTCCAAAACTGTAGGAGGAGATAGCCGAATAAACCATGTATCTATATCTGGACGGTTGAACAGACGGACGAATGGACGGACAGGGGTAAATTAATATGCCCCCCCCCCCCCCTGACTCTTCATCGTGGGGGCATAGCAATTTTTTTTAAAAACAGATAACATTGAGGTAAACAAAACTCCATTCATATAAATGATGACATCATCCAACAGTACATCATCATATATAAAATATATTTCATTGCCGTATGGTTCAGGGGTGATAAATTATTATAAAGTACTGTAATGTCCTAATTTATTAGCTTTTCATAAACATGTGTACTTTTCAAAAAAATTATAATCTGGGAAAAACATTAACATGACTGAAATAAATTATTTTTCGTCAACGAAAATAAATATATAAAGACGGAAGAAAATATGGACAGTCTTATATATAGAGCATGTAATAGACATTTATAAACTTTCTGTTAAACTTGCATATAATTTCTTTAAACAAAATCAACAAGTTTAAAATCAGCATCAGAAAATTAAGGCCAAATATGAATGAAAATTATTGGAATATCAGAACCAATATTTAAAGTAATATTACATCAGTTTTGGGTGAAGAAATTTTTACCCTGAAAATTCAATTTGGAATACGGCGGTACCTTTACTAAGCTATACAAGCATGTTTCAAGTCGAAATATGTTCCCAACAATTAGAAATCTGCAAATCCGTGTGTATGTTTATCGTCCTCGCCATTGTTGTGGAGACTGATTAACTTTCAGTTGTTTTGTTCCGATGAATGCCGATCATGACCTCGTGACGAAAAGATAAACAATCATGGATGCTGAGGTAAGCACGCACACATTCCTGACAATGATTATTGAGGAATCTGTCTGTTTCATGTCGTGTGAACTATTTTTTTTGGTGCAATTATTCTTATGTGATACACACGGAATATATTTTTACTTGCATCTGACATTTTCTTCATCAACTGAACAGTGCACATGAGCGATAATCTCCCCGAAAGAGTTTAAATCTTGGGTCACGTGCATATTATTTGCATTACTGTACGGGAAAACAGAATTATCGGCTGTCAAATATTTAGCAATTTGCTCTTAAAATCTGCTTTTCAGCGGATTTTTAATGTTATTCAGTTTTTTTTAGTTAAAATTAAGTGACATATTAAGTGAAAATATTTAATCCAAAAATTCCACGATATTTGCCTTTCATATTACTTTAACATTATAAAATATGGACATAACTTTCTGAACCAATGTTGACGCCCATCTAATCATGCCATTATTACAAGCTTAGTTTTAATTTTTGGAATGAAAATATACTTTTCTTACAAAAAAAGGGTTAAAAAATATCATCTGAAACTTAAGATTCTATTTTTTTTTTTTAAACAAATGAGAATACCAAAGTGTGTACCCATAAATCTTTTTTTAATCTGAGACTTCTACAGAAACTTAAAAAATATATAATAATTCAATTCACATATAACAATTTACTGAAGAATAATATAATAAGACAATTTTCCATGTAAGCCTATAACAGAAAGCTGTTGCTATTTTGTCCTGTCGTCATTTAGCCTTAAACAAAAACAAAGATGTAATGACAAAAATATGTGCTTTTTATGTTCAACAATACACAACATAAGTATTTATCACACTGTCAGTATTACATAAAGTGTTATAACAACATACTAAATATAGTACTGATAAATGTATACTGTTAAAAAGTAGTCATTTTAACTTTCTTTGTTGCTCCCAATATTTCTTGAAAATTAAAATCTGTGAAAAAATGATGTGTTAATTGTATGCAATATAAAACTTCATAAATTAAAAAAAAAAAGTTAAACATTACTGTTCAGCAACTGATATTAATTATATGAATAATTCCTCAGGCAAAGATCAGACTGCTAAACAACAGAAGATGATGGACACAAAACTTTTGATTGGTCAATTTGGACAACTGAACAAGCTATATTTTGATGAGATGTTCATGATGACTATTTTGCTGTAGATAAACAAGCTTAGTTGGATTAATATAGTGTTAGCTCACTGAAATAGCCCACAGTTAGGCACCCTTACTCTGTACCAACCAGTCTTAGCTTTTTATTTTTTGATTCTACATGCTTAGCAAAACAGAAGCAAACACTAATTTAATAGCCCTTTGTTTTGACCAGATAACGGATATAATCTGTGATTAACAGCACTTGAGGTGAGCATACTAACAATTGCAACCAGAGTTTATTCTATTCCAAATGGATTTATTAATTGTTTATGAAGGGTTTCATATTTTTATTTTATTTTTGTAATTTTAAATAATTTAATTTGATTTGAATATTTCAATCTGATTGGCTATTCCGCCTGGAGAAAATTTTGGTTATACTCAATAACCTGGGTTGGTATTGTGACGTCACCAACGTGTTCATCCGCCAACAACAAATTCAAATAGTCACATGAAATAATCGTAATTAAAATAGAGGAATCATTAAATTTTGTTGTAAAAATTAAATTATAAGGAATATTTGAAATTGTTGAACAGGTTTTACTTGCATAACCTGGTGTGGGTCAGTTTACGCTTTTCATAAACTGCTTCAAATATTCCTTAAATATTCCCTCAACAAAGTATGATTATATTACCTACCACACCAAAGAATGTATCGTCAAATGATCCAACCGACCCATTTCTCTGTATACCTGGTGGTATATCAGATACAGGAAGTGAAGACCATGGTTTATGAACAGGTCCCTGACCAAACGCAGGCTTCGGTGGCGACTGAAAATATAAAATACAATTTATTATACAGTAAACAAACAGGTATATATCATATCTAGACCTAATGCTAGAAATCTGACCAAATCAGAACACCTGTATATCCCATACAGGTATTTGTTTCATAAATATTGGTTTAAACTATATATTTTGATTATAAATAAAATTTTGAAACTGTAAATTCGGTCACATTTGAGGTCATGCCAAGAACAACATTTTTTTGATTATCAATGAAGCAATCCTATATTTTATACATCAAACCCCATTCAGATAACTTATATTTCAAACAACTTCTCAAGTACACCACCTACTCAATAAATATCAAATATACTAATTTATCACTAGTACAATGAGCTATCAAATCAACTGATATCATATCTATATCAATGTCTACCTGTAAACATTTTTTATTCTGTGCACATCTTGGAATAAATGATCACATTTCTTTATTAAATGCACAAGTTGTCGTCAAGAAAAGTAAAAATAAATCTCATTTTTCATTTATAATTATTATTCATTCATGACTTCTGCTTACGTAGCAGATAGAAAATAGGTTAAGAAATACTGTTAACATGCATTGTTAGTGTCACTTATAGAAATACTGTTAACATGCATTGTTAGTGTCACTTATAGAAATACTGTTAACATGCATTGTTAGTGTCACTAATAGAAATACTGTTAACATGCATTGTTAGCGTCATTTATTGGGGTATATTATTTGGATGTTATTTTACTTATTTACTTAGTATGTACGGTAGGGTAAAATTTCCATGCTTTTCCTTGTGAACAAAACATAATTTAGTATAAATTATGCAAAAAAACAATTACGCCCAAACAGTTTTAAAGACTTCAATATCAGTTTATATTGTACAATATTATAAGAAGATTAGGTTTAATACAATGATTTGAAGAAGTATCCTGCATGTCAAGGTGTTATTTTTTTTTATAGAAATTTTGCATAAAACATTTTATTTCTAAAGAAAGAATAAGTACCAGTAAAGAAAAACCTAATATCAGACTTTAGTTTGTAATCTATGGTCATGAAGAAAATTTCAATACAATAAGTCAATGGAAGTCAAGACAAATATAGAGTATCCCAAGTTAAAAGAGAGGCTAGAATAGGGAAAACATTGATAAAAATATAACAACTGTACACTATATAGACAGTCAAACCTGCTTTAGTGACCACCTCTATTAAGTTACAGTCAAACCTGCTTTAGTGACCACCTCTATTAAGTTACAGTCAAACCTGCTTTAGTGACCACCTTTATTAAGTTACAGTTAAACCTGCTTTAGTGACCACCTCTATTAAGTTACAGTCAAACTTGCTTTAGTGACCACCTCTATTAAGTTACAGTCAAACCTGCTTTAGTGACCACCTCTATTAAGTTACAGTCAAACCTGCTTTAGTGACCACCTCTATTAAGTTACAGTCAAACCTGCTTTAGTGACCATCTCTATTAAGTTACAGTCAAACCTGCTTTAGTGACCACCTCTATTAAGTTACAGTCAAACCTGCTTTAGTGACCACCTCTATTAAGTTACAGTCAAACTTGCTTTAGTGACCACCTCTATTAAGCAATAACTAGTATTATGTGACCTTCATTTTTAATTCCTGTAACAGTGTATTTCATATCAGTTAAACACGTATTATGCAACCACCTGCCTTATGTGACCATATTTCACTGTTCCCTTGGAAAGTCACATAAGACATGTTTGACTATATTAGTATGATCTTTAGAAACATCTATAGTAAAGTGAGTCTGTGGTGAGCTTTTCTGACCTGTTTCACAGCAAGTGGAAATAAATTTAATATTTACAGACAATGTAGTATATTATGTTTATCTTGCAATGTCAAAAAGTCCAAAACAATTGCCATATTGTTTAAAAAGAGCAGAAACCAGCATCGTGCTAATCATTTTCAATAGTGTCCTCTATGAAAAGTTTAAAGATAGCACTAATGCTGTTACCGTTTTTTTCCATCCACTCTACATGAATCAGGTACCAGAACAGCTATTATTTGGTCAGTGATCTTATATAACAATACATTATACCAGTCAAAGCCATTTGACTTTTCAAACAGAACTAGCGCAGGATAAAAAGGTGTCAGATATGCAACACCAAAATCTTGGACAAAAACCTGTCAAAGTGAGATCAAGTGTTCCTATAGTATCAATTTGTAAAATAAAAAAATAGTATGATTTGCCATTTACCCAGGGCCATTAATTTCTAGTTGAAAAAAGGGTTGTCATATTAACTGATTTTTTGTTAGTATCCATATATTTTTCAGCAAAGAAGAAAAAAACCCACATTTTTTCAAGCCATCAAATTAAAATATTTAATGCAGATTTTTTGTATTTGTTATAACAAAAACATGTCTTATTACGATTTTAATCCAGGCTTAACCATTATAAAGGACATTGCTCTGTAACCATTCCAGGTTAACCATTAAAGGGATGTCTTTCAATAACAATTTAAGGCTTACAACTAAAGAGATGGTCCCTCCTCTACCACTGATGGTTGACTATCAAATGGAGGTCTCTCCTTAACCAATCAAAGCAAATTATAAAAGGGACAAACCTTCTTAACTAAATTGTATCATTGAATAATTGTCAAAAGAACTTGAAATCGTATTGCAAACAGCAAATATCTTCCATATTTTATACATAATAACATGTGTCTTATTAATTGTCATACCGATTTGTTCTACTCTGTCAATATAAAGAGCCAGACATTTTTCAAGCTTCACTAGGGGTGTAAACAAAAGAGTTACTCTTTGATGATGTTACGATGCCAAAAAAACGTTACCGATTATGACAAATTTTAGTTATGTGACCACATAAATTTAAGACATTCATTGCAAATTCTTGACACATTATAAATAATATTACATCATGAAAGAAATTACAGGTATCTATATATGTATTGAGGTTGTATGAAATAGTTTTGCCTGACCGAGTTTATACTATTTAACATGCTGATAGGATTGTTGCCCTTTGACTTCAACACTACCAATATAAATCTTGAACATGACAACAAGTTTACAAACATGTAACGGTACATCTAATACTACTTATTCTTTTACACGTAGTCACTGAAAGCTAAATGAACTATTTCAAGTGTAAATCTTTGTTATTCAAAATATTTTTGCTGAGCATATGGTTGTGGTTTTGGGTGTTTCATGCAACATTCTAAAATATTACGGTCAGCTTTATTTCATGCCACATTCTAAAATATTACGGTCAGCTTTATTACCCATCACAGGCCCATCGCAAGTCACTGACCACCTTTTATCACATAATGTTGTATCAAGTACACAAGTGATAGGCTCTAATTGTACAAGTAGATGTAAATCTAACTATCATACGATCATTGTACAAGTAGATGTAAATCTAACTATCATACGATCATTGTACAAGTAGATGTAAATCTAACTATCATACGATCATTGTACAAGTAGATGTAAATCTAACTATCATACGATCATTGTACAAGTAGATGTAAATCTAACTATCATACGATCATTGTACAAGTAGATGTAAATCTAACTATCATACGATCATTGTACAAGTAGATGTAAATCTAACTATCATACGATCATTGTACAAGTAGATGTAAATCTAACTATCATACGATCATTGTACAAGTAGATGTAAATCTAACTATCATACGATCATTGTACAAGTAGATGTAAATCTAACTATCATACGATCATTGTACAAGTAGATGTAAATCTAACTATCATACGATCATTGTACAAGTAGATGTAAATCTAACTATCATACGATCATTGTACAAGTAGATGTAAATCTAACTATCATACGATCATTGTACAAGTAGATGTAAATCTAACTATCATACGATCATTGTACAAGTAGATGTAAATCTAACTATCATACGATCATTGTACAAGTAGATGTAAATCTAACTATCATACGATCATTGTACAAGTAGATGTAAATCTAACTATCATACGATCATTGTACAAGTAGATGTAAATCTAACTATCATACGATCATTGTACAAGTAGATGTAAATCTAACTATCATACGATCATTGTACAAGTAGATGTAAATCTAACTATCATACGATCATTGTACAAGTAGATGTAAATCTAACTATCATACGATCATTGTACAAGTAGATGTAAATCTAACTATCATACGATCATTGTACAAGTAGATGTAAATCTAACTATCATACGATCATTGTACAAGTAGATGTAAATCTAACTATCATACGATCATTGTACAAGTAGATGTAAATCTAACTATCATACGATCATTGTACAAGTAGATGTAAATCTAACTATCATACGATCATTGTACAAGTAGATGTAAATCTAACTATCATACGATCATTGTACAAGTAGATGTAAATCTAACTATCATACGATCATTGTACAAGTAGATGTAAATCTAACTATCATACGATCATTGTACAAGTAGATGTAAATCTAACTATCATACGATCATTGTACAAGTAGATGTAAATCTAACTATCATACGATCATTGTACAAGTAGATGTAAATCTAACTATCATACGATCATTGTACAAGTAGATGTAAATCTAACTATCATACGATCATTGTACAAGTAGATGTAAATCTAACTATCATACGATCATTGTACAAGTAGATGTAAATCTAACTATCATACGATCATTGTACAAGTAGATGTAAATCTAACTATCATACGATCATTGTACAAGTAGATGTAAATCTAACTATCATACGATCATTGTACAAGTAGATGTAAATCTAACTATCATACGATCATTGTACAAGTAGATGTAAATCTAACTATCATACGATCATTGTACAAGTAGATGTAAATCTAACTATCATACGATCATTGTACAAGTAGATGTAAATCTAACTATCATACGATCATTGTACAAGTAGATGTAAATCTAACTATCATACGATCATTGTACAAGTAGATGTAAATCTAACTATCATACGATCATTGTACAAGTAGATGTAAATCTAACTATCATACGATCATTGTACAAGTAGATGTAAATCTAACTATCATACGATCATTGTACAAGTAGATGTAAATCTAACTATCATACGATCATTGTACAAGTAGATGTAAATCTAACTATCATACGATCATTGTACAAGTAGATGTAAATCTAACTATCATACGATCATTGTACAAGTAGATGTAAATCTAACTATCATACGATCATTGTACAAGTAGATGTAAATCTAACTATCATACGATCATTGTACAAGTAGATGTAAATCTAACTATCATACGATCATTGTACAAGTAGATGTAAATCTAACTATCATACGATCATTGTACAAGTAGATGTAAATCTAACTATCATACGATCATTGTACAAGTAGATGTAAATCTAACTATCATACGATCATTGTACAAGTAGATGTAAATCTAACTATCATACGATCATTGTACAAGTAGATGTAAATCTAACTATCATACGATCATTGTACAAGTAGATGTAAATCTAACTATCATACGATCATTGTACAAGTAGATGTAAATCTAACTATCATACGATCATTGTACAAGTAGATGTAAATCTAACTATCATACGATCATTGTACAAGTAGATGTAAATCTAACTATCATACGATCATTGTACAAGTAGATGTAAATCTAACTATCATACGATCATTGTACAAGTAGATGTAAATATAACTATCATACAATCATGGCCACAACAGGTTCCTCTTATGTTTTTACCATATGATTTATTTGTAATAATTAAATCATGTTCAACTTTTTTTTAAGGGTAATCATATGCAAATATGTCGAATAAAACAATAAAATTTCTCTACATTAACAGAAACAAGGTCAAATCATTATTATAAAGCAATATGAATTGATTTATTATGTAAATGTGCCTTAAAAAGTAACATGCACTGATAATCAAACTATTTTAATTATTCAAAAAATGTATCAATGTATTCTATTACATTTACAGTTTTCAATCAAATATACATTTCATTTAATATTGGAATCATTCTTTGCAGACGAAAAAACAGCTATAAAGATGTTAAACAAAATTGACATTGTTTATCTCCCCTTATAAAACATTCAGTGAGTGGATGGTTGCTGTTTAACACCAAGTGAGCAATTTTTCATCCATATCATGGCAAACATAAGTTTGATGAGATGATGATGATAATGATATCTGTAGTGATACTGGGAAAAAGACAGTAGGAGAATTTCCTTTTCCCAATCACTTTATCTGCCAATTGAAGAACCTCCATTTGAGAAATTATTCACTGGTCAAATATTAGAAGAGGTAACTAATCCCAGGTGGGTAAAATAGATAAAAAAAAAAAAAAATCATTTGATATTACAACTATTATGTATCTGATGACAAACTCGTTTAGAGGTAGGTCAGTACATACATTAATAAAACTTACTTAAACAAGATGAACTGTGAGCTAATGCTCACTTATGATACCCCCGCATATATGTTCAATGTGTATAAAAACCAACCAAGTCGGCAAACAGGAAGTAGGAATCTGATGGGTCCAAAAACGCTTACCATGATATGGGGTACCTATATGAAGCTTGTGACCAAATATCAGATTCCTGTCATCAATAGTTGCTGAGAAAAATGTGACGAAAAATGTGCATATATGTTAAATGTGTATAAAAGCCAACTAAGTCGGTAAACAGGAAGTAGGAATCTGACCGGTCAAAAAATGCTTCCCACAAAATGGGGTACCTATATGAAGCTTGTGACGAAATATCAGATTTCTGCCATCAATATTTGCTGAGAAAAATGCGACGAAAAATGAGCATATATGGGTCCCAAAAACGCTTCCCACAATATGGCATACCTATATGAAGCTTGTGACCAAATATCAGATTCCTGTCATCAATATTTGCTGAGAAAAATGCGACGAAAAATGTGCATATATGTTAAATGTGTATAAAAGCCAACTAAGTCGGCAAACAGGAAGTAGGAATCTGACGGGTCAAAAAACGCTTCCCACAAAATGGGGTACCTATATGAAGCTTGTGACCAAATATCAGATTCCTGTCATCAATATTTGCTGAGAAAAATGCGACGAAAAATGTGCATATATGTTAAATGTGTATAAAAATCAACAAAGTCGGCAAACAGGAAGTAGGAATCTGATGGGTCCAAAAACGCTTCCCACGATATGGGGTACCGATATGAAGCTTGACACCAAATATCAGATTTGTGTCATCAATGGTTGCTGAGAAAAATGTGACGAAAAATGTGTATATATGTTCAATGTGTATAAAAACCAACTAAGTCGGCAAACAGGAAGTAGGAATCTGAAGGGTTCAAAAACGCTACCCACAATATGGCATACCTATATGAAGCTTGTGACCAAATATCATATTTCTGCCATCGATAGTTGCTGAGAAAAATGAGACGAAAATATCTTGGACGGCCGGACGGACGGACAGAGGTAAAACAGTATACCCCCTCCCCCTCCGGAAGCGGGGGTATAATTAAGGAATTCAATTAGTATACCTGGGACTTATTTATCATAATTAAGAAATAAAGATCTATTTCTCCACTATAAATCTTGACGGACATTATTTATAAATATATGCCAATGCCATCAGAATTTATTTGTTTAATATTAACTGACATAAATGTGCAGACCATCACAATTTGCTACCTATTAACTGACATACATGCCCAGACCATCAGACTTTGCTAACTATTGACTGACATACATGCCCAGACCATCCGAATCTTTTAACTACTGTCTGACATACATGCCCAGACCATCTGAATTTGCTAACTACTGTCTGACATACATGCCCAGACCATCAGAGTTTGCTAACTATTGACTGACATACATGCCCAGACCATTCAAATCTTTTAACTACTGACTGACATACATGCCCAGACTATCAGAATTTGTTAACTGTTAACTGACATACATGCCCAGACCATCTAGAACTTGCTAACTATTAACTGAAATACATGCCCAGACCATCAGACTTTGCTAACTACTGACTGACATACATGCCCAGACCATCAGAATTTGCTAACTATTGACTGACATAAATGCCCAGACCATCAGAATTTGCTAACTATTGACTGACATACATGCCCAGGCCATCAGAATTTGTTAGCTATTGACTGCCATAGCATACATACCACAGATCATCAGAATTGGCTAACTATTGACCAACATAAATGCTCAGACCATCAATTTTTTTTAACTAGTATTGACTGACATACAAGCACAGACCATCGGAATTTGTTAACTATTGACAGACATATTGTGTCCAGGCCATAAGAATGTGTACTACCAAAATACATTTTTCCCTTGTCAAAATAAGATTCATATTTTCAAAGAGTGTGTTCTATTAAATATTTTTTGGCATGTTTAAACAGTTTGACCCAAGGTGGACTCTTTTTTGCCTAAAATATTCTTCATAGGGCAGAACAGTACTATGTCGTGTTATTAAATCAATATCATTAACAGTATACAAGTTTGCCATTAAGCTTAATACCAATTATCTAATTAAATTACTACTTATTGTACCAATAAATGGATAATTAATGTTTTAGGGAATAGATCTGACCTACCTATTTGATCGTAAATAACGTCAAGTTAAACGACAAGGTGAGAATTATATATCGTGTGATCTACAAGATCTATACAATATCGCATGTTAAAAACACATTTTTTGAAAGATGAGCAACTCAATACCAGTTGAAGAAAATGTTTTAATCGTAAAAAAATATCGTTTAACGGATTTGTTTACATATTGACCTACATATTTATAATCATATATTAAAGTTTAAAGTGACCTAGTATATATTTAATCAGTTGTGTATTAGATTCTTTTTAATTCTTTGAATACACAGAAAGTTATTTTTCCTTCATAGCAGTATTTGTCAATCTGAAGTAAAAATAATATGAAATCATTTACAAAGATATCAGACCACTCACAAAAAGTCTCAAGTAAAACACAGACCAGACTTTTGTTAACATACCAAGGTATTAAATATACAGTAGCCATGAGAGCTAAATCTATGAGAAAACAAAAACTTCCAAATGATTGAAAATTGCTTTGTCTGGAAAAAAATATGTAACCATGATACAAGTAGTTCAATTTTTTTGGTCACATTTCAGAGGAAATTATATTTTTCATAATCTTTTTCGTAGAAAAAGTAAAATTTAACTAATACAATTTGTAGATCTTATCTGTACCCTATATTTATCTGGGCCAGATTCATGATTTTATGTGAGAGGGGGCACACATTTTTTTTTGTAGACAAGGAGTCTAAGGTTCCAATAATGTCCAGGGTAGTTCCCAGTGGGGTAAACCTCCAAATAAGCTCCTGAGAATTAGTAAATACATGTATATGATGTAAATTGCTATAAAGAAATTAGTATTGTTTAATTTAATAACAAATAATCGACAGACAATTTTTTTTCGGGGGCACATATCAGGTGCACCCTTGCCCGATTTCGCACCTGTCATTTTAATTTCTAATTGCAAAATATAGAAAAATCACATATATGTGTAATAGTCAAAATGGACATGTGTTTTGAATTGTTTTTTTTTTTTTTTTTTTTTTTTTTTTTTAATTTTAATTTCTAATTGCAAAATATAGAAAAATCACATATATGTGTAATAGTCAAAATGGACATGTGTTTTGAATTTTTTTTTTTTATTTTTTTTTTTTATTTTCAACGCTTTCACCACCTTCTACAATAACAAATAACAAAGATAGGTTTTCATGGCTAAATGATTAAATTAGGGTGATATGTTTTCTTTTATCAAGAAAGAAACTATTTATCTTATTAACACTAAAAGGTGATAATTTCATCTGTTTGGGCAATTTACATTAATCATTTTTGGTTTCAAATTAAAATGACTTAACATTTATAATATCACACATTTATCATGAAAATAATCTTCATTAATTTTTTTTATCAGTTCTGCACTCAGTTGCTTCTCTGAAATATTATGTAATTTTAGATTTATAAATGGATATTTTTGACAAGTTGTATGCATTGAGCACAAGTTACAAACCTGACAACAAAGAATTTAAAAAAAAAAGAATATTAAAATCTTTAAATAGTTCATCACTGAACCCAAATATTTGTGGTATCTAAATCTATTAAGAATAAAACATTTGTGTCAAAATAACACCTTAAACAGAATATAAGTAACTAGTCTACATGAAAAATACTAATGATTCAGCGATCTGGAACCACGGCTAATCGTAATATTAACAATGGAATTACACAATCAACGTGTTTACACCAGGATTATAATAGATACTGTTCAAATGTTTTAATGTAAATTATGTTACAACTGTGACAACATCAAAAAGACATATAGATAATGATAGTTTACAAACAGTAATAGCTTAGACCAGATAGTTTACAAACAAGTACTGGTATATAGGGACTTGGCAACATGGTCTTGTATTCAATGCTTATGACCATAAGGAATAAATGTTGTTTTAAAATAAAATATTAATTTACATGTAATATAAACTATAGAAATATGAATTTCTTTTTAAAAAATAAAAAAAATTGCAGCAACATTTCAGACGTTTTTATAAACTAGTGGCTCCTAGGAGCCTGTAATCGCTCACCTGGCTCAAAGTTGGCCCCAAAAAAGAAAACTATAATTATTGCTAAGTATATGGAAGATTATGTAGTCAAATCCGTTGACATACTGTACTACTGAAAGATAATTAAATAAGGAATCTAAAGAAAAAACTGCATCAAAATCAGACAAAAAATAAACGTTAATCTTCTATTTTTAGCAATGGCCCCCATCTTCTTTGGCGGGCGGGATTGTCGGATATAATTCTGAAAGGGGACCATCTAAAGGCCATTTCACCATAGTTTGGGCCCATTTGACCCAGCAGTTTCAGAGAAAATTAGTGATTTTTTCCCAAATTTTCTATTTTTAGTAATGGCGGACACCTTGGCTGGCGGCCGGGTTCGTCGGACAGAATTCTGAAAGGGGATCACCTAAAGACCATTCCACCATAGTTTGGGCCCAATTGGCCCAGTAGTTTCAGAGGAGAGAATTTTTAAGTGATTTTTTGCAAAATTTTCTATTTTTAGTAATGGTGGCCATCTTGGTTGGCGGCCGGGGTCCTCAGACACAATTCTGAAAGATGACCACCTAAAAACCATTCCACCATAGTTTGGGTCCAATTGGCCCAGTAGTTTCAGAGAAGATAATTTTTAAGTGATTTTTTGCCAAATTTTATATTTTTAGTAATGGCGGCTATCTTGATTGGCGGCCGGGGTCGTCGGACACAATTCTCAAAGAGGACCATCTGAAGACCATTCCACCATAGTTTGGGCCCAATTGGCCCAGTAGTTTCAGAGAAGATAATTTTTAAGTGATTTTTTGCCGAATTTTCTATTTTTGTTGGCGGGGTGGATTGTCGGACACAATTCTGAAAGGGAACCACCCAAGGACCATTCCACCAAAGTTTGGTTCAAATTGGCCCAGTGGTTTTAGAGGAGTTGATTAAAATGCATAAAGCTAACGACAGACAGATGACGGACGCCCAGTGGTAGCAATAGCTCACGTGACCCTGTGAGCTAAAAACGGAATATATGCTAAACTACTCCCTGCCATGTAGCTGCGTTAAAATTTAAGCTCATTTTGACTTATACTAAAGCAGCAATGGACAATTGAAGAAATTTCTATTTTTAGCAACAGCAGCCATCTTGAATGGAGGGCAGGGCTGGCAGACACAATTTTAAAAGGGACCCACCCAGGGACCATCCCTGCCAGGTTTGGTTTAATTTGGTTCAGCGGTTTCAAAGGAGAAGATTTAAATGTGATCTTTTATCAAAATATTCCTAATTTGCATAATCGGTATAAATCGGCTGAAAGAAAAATTTCACAGAAAAGCCCGGAATATATGTTAAACTACTCATTGCCGTGTAGCTGCAGTTAAAATTTGAGCTCATTTTGACTTATACTAAAGCAACAATGGATAATTGAAGAAATTTCTATTTTTAGTAACAGCAGCCATCTTGAATGGAGGGCGGGGCTGTCGGTCACAATTTTGCAAGGGACCCACCCAGGGACCATCCCTGCCAGGTTTGGTTTAATTTGGTTCAGCAGTTTCAGAGGAGAAGATTTAAATGTGATCTTTTATCAAAATATGCCTAATTTGCATAATCGGTATAAATCAGCCGACAGAAAAATTTCACAGAAATAAAAGGAATATATGTTAAACTACTCCTTGCCATGTAGCTGCAGTTAAAATTTGAGCTACTAAAGCAGCAATAGACAATTGAAGAAATTTCTATTTTTAGTAACAGCAGCAATCTTGAATGCAGGGTGTGGCTGTCAGACACAATTTTGAAAGGGACCCACCCAGGGACTATCCCTGCCAGGTTTGGTTTAATTTGGTTCAGCGGTTTCAGAGAAGATTTAAATGTGATCTTTTATCAAAATATGCTTAATTTGCATAATCGGCATAAATCGACTGAAAGAAAAATTTCACAGAAAAACCCGGGGAAAAAAATTAAACTACTCCTTGCCATGTAGCTGCAGTTAAAATTTGAGCTCATTTTGACTTATACTAAAGCAGCAATGGACAATTAAAATTTTCTCCCCCCCTTTTTTCTATTTTTAGCTTGGTGGCCATCTTGGTTGGAAGTCGGGATCACCGGACACGTTTTTGGAAGGCGGCTATCCAAGGACCATTCCACCAAAGTTTGGTTCAAATTGGCCCAGTGGTTTTAGAGGAGTTGATTAAAATGCAAAAAGCTAACGACAGACGGACGATGGACAACGGACACCCAGTTGTAGCAATAGCTAATAAAAATTATTACATTGTAGTTTAATTCCAGTGATATCACTTTCTACCATGTGTCTAATTAATTAAGTTGACAAGCAAGTATATCCAAAACTTTTGCAGTCCAATAAAAAGAGCTAATAATTCAAAGAAGAAATAATAAGTTCACAATAATAACATATGTATGTCAATGAAAAGGACACACTAGAACATTGTAATACATTTTTTAAGTACTGAGCTGTTCCCATTTACCCGTAATCAGTTACCTTCATGTCCTTTTAGACTAGACATCTGCTCATCAGATACAGGTACAGTGCATTGCAATGCTACAATTATTTACATTAATTGAAAAAGTGATATCTGCAGCAGGGTCTGCTTGTACCTCAATTTAAATAGTCAAAATAAATCTCACCTGGTTAAGAGAACTACCATCTAACAGTATAGTCTATACTACTGTTTCTGAAATAATGGGGCTACATAAAAACTTTTTTTGGTGATTAATCAGTTCTTGTTTTCTTTAATGAATTGTTCACACAATCGATTCGTTTCTTTTTTTATCTGAGTTTTCCCTGCATCTTTATCATTTATTTATATCTACGTATCATGAATATTCATTACCTTTTTCTTGGCAGGTGATGTGTATTCCTGGCATCGTACATAGCCTCCAACACCTAAAAAATATATGATAAACATCTTAACGGTCATCACCTGACTTTAACATTCGGCAACAAAGCAATACAGGCATAATAAATAGCTTTTGTCTTGAATAAAATGCAAGTGTGTCTCTGTTGTCAAGTTTTATCTACAGTGACATTTAGGAGTTGTTGCGTCTTCATTATGATGCCTTAAGCAGACAAAAAATCATCTTTCGTTTTTATAAGGTACTAAAATGAACTAATGTTCCATAAACAAAATGGCTAACAAGAACATAGAGTTGTATACATTTATTTCATAATTTCCTTCTCATAAAAGGCACTTGTTGATTGGTACAATTTCAAGGCATCGTGGGAATCCAAGTTAGCAACTACTAGTATATGTCATAATGATATTGACAATTTCATTTGAAAGGACTGGGAGCTATAAGGGCCAAAATCGGCCCCACCTCAGATGTCGATAAAATTTTCTCCAAATTGTATTCACAATATGTGCTTTTCAGAAATAAATACAGTTAGTTAATATGTGTATCTAATTCCTCACAGCGGATCGACAAAGTAGGTAATGAAAAGCACTGAACGTCATTTTTTTCAGAATACAGAACGTACATATCATTGTATTATAATGCATATCTTTAAAAAACAAAGCATAATAAAACTCAATAAACAAAGCATAAATTTGACTTAATATGCACTGTGGATTGATTTCAGGAATAAAAACATGTTCCGAAGCTGTGTTATGAAATTAAAGTGAACGAATAGTAATGTCGCAACGTCACCCATTTTCGACGGTCTCCTGTTTTCGACGGTTTGTTTCACGTGATAAAATCTCTCATTATTTTGATTGCTTCATTTGTCAGAGGTTATATTATGATGCTGAAATTGCATGAATGATCTCATGAAATCTGATCTAAAAATGTCATCTTAAAATGTAAGAACTATGTACCACATCTATTATTTCACCTTCAAATTGTAGTTTTTCGTAATTCATTTTTTCGTCACCTTAACAAAGCTTTAATCATTTAAAAAATATATCTCATACAGACCAATTTTGGTTTCATCGTCTGCTATGACATTGATAATGTACATATTGAGGTCATATCAATTCAGAAACTTATTAACATTGATCGTCGAAAACTGGTCGAAATTTTGGTATTTATCTTAAAAGAAGTAATAGATAGGTTTATTTGGACAATAGAACTTTGTCATATTTGAAATTTTTTTAAACACTTTTTTAACCGTACTTTATTCTTAACGAGAACCAATGCGATGATATATTCCAGCACATTTCTACGGACAACCATCACAAATCTATAAAAAAAAAATGCCAAGGTGCGGGCTGAGAGAAGTCCAATATTTAAAGATCGCTTTTTTTTATAATATGGAAATATTTTGGGAAATGGTGTGAAGCAAAATGTTTAATGTGTAACGATTTTAGCTAGGAACCTGTGAGAATTATTTTAGTTTTTTTGATAAACTGATAACATGCATTGGATTCAGATATCCCATAGAACGTGGTTGTGGATAGATAATTGTTTTATAATCAAGTATTTCATATATATTTATGATGAGAACAAGTTTACAACCATATGATTAATTGTGTAGGTAAAATGTGTGTCGCTGCCATGAGTCTATGTACGATTGTTTTGATTGTCACTAGAAAAAGAGGAGATGGTAGATATTATTTTGCTTTGTGACAAACTAACAACAACACTCCTAATAAACTGTTGCTATCATAATCTGTTGTAAGTTGTCTTTTACGTGTAAGGAGTGTGTCCTTTACATCCCGCGCTAAGGGATGTATTAAATTTGTTCCTCATAGCTGTCTGGTGTCCCTTTCACATAAAGTCGGCGTTTTCCTAGAGGAAGCCATTTGTTATTTTATTTATGCCAAATTCGCAGTCATGTTAGGATTCTAATAATAATAGGTTATTATACATTATTATACAGCTATAATTTTAATCCAATCAAAAACACCCATTTAAGACATGTGACTGTACATTATTTTTCCCGTAATGTACAACCGGAAGCCGTATTTTTTCCATATTGGATGTCCAATACGTTTTTTTTTCGTATTGTGCATTATGTAAGTTAACTCGTTGGTTTTTGTCGTCTGCTAGTAAATTATTTTTAATTGTAATCTACAATCAAATTAACTTGTTCGATATTTAACAGTTTGAGGGAAAAGAAAGTTGTTTAGAATAATTGTTGATCAGTTATTTTGCTGTTTTTAATTCATTTTTAGTGTTTACGAGATCTGTATTGATACAAAACATTTTTTTTTTTTTTTTAAATATTTATGATTTAAATTTTCGCACAAATAAATAATTTTGCCAGACTTGGGAGAGAAAAAAATAATCTGACTAAGGAAAATCAAGCAGTATAATAGTTATGTAAAACTGGATATTGAATGGAACATTTCTGATTTCATATGTAAAGAAAAATAAATGATTCCATTCTCCCAAAACTTGTCTGTCCCATGGTAAAACAATAGCCCCTTTTAGGCTTATTTATACCTTATCGGCGACGGTCGCCCGACCATTGACCGATTGTCGTGCAAAAATCATGCGATTTTCGCTTTCTATTGTTTTTATTAAATAAGAGAAATGTCTTAGAAAAATCTACTGCGTACTAGTTTAACCCCGTCACTTTTTATTGAAGTACCTGAACTAAGCCAGGAGGGGTCATTTATATGTGTGTTAGGGATATCGAATTTACATATCTCTACTACGATTTTTCTATTGAATACTGGAACTGTTCCGACAGTGTGCTATATATTTTTTCATTTTATTATAGGTTTTGAAAAAACCCCAGCTGAGTTGCAATTGTTTAAAAAAAAATATGGTTGTGATCGTTTTCCGTAATTAAAATCGTCAAAATGAAATACAACCGAATCAAATGGTGACTTGTTTCAACCTCATTTAAAATATACCTCGACATTCTTTCATACTTGTACATCACGTTCACAATCTTTTATTACAATACTATTTCACTCAAGTGTACATTTTTTTCCTGTTCTAGTTAAAGGACTTTATCAAACAGAATCATACAGTTTACATGTAATGCAGTTAATATGCATTTAAACCACAGACGAATATTTCTATTTTCCACACCTTATGGTGTGGGGTCGCTATTGTGCATGCGAAATATTAATTGCAAACCCCGTTGACTGGCTATTTGCTGCCTGTCTAGAATATTTTATTTTTTTCTCGATCGACAGTTCAGAAGCTAGAAAACAATATGATGAATATTGTCCGTCAATCATGCAAACAATAACTTATGCACATGACAGAACCCATTTTCAATGCACTACATACACAAACTTTTGATCCATCATTTGTCCATTGGAGGTTGATTTAAGAGAATGGAACTAATAGAAGTTAAAAAGTTTAAATTGGGTGCAAAAGGGGAAACTTTATATAATTTATGAAAATGTGATGTGAATTTTAGGGATCCTCAGATTCAAATCCATTCATCTACTTTTCTACACTTTTATACATATTATACATATGTATACCCGTTATTTCAAATGATAGTAATGTTATTTTAAAATATTTCCACTTTGTTTTACTTGTCGTTTTCTTTTAAGGGCCCCAGCTTTATACTGCTTATGCTCAGCAACGGACCACCTTCGTCAATTGTTTTAGCTCATCGATGATCATGAGATTCACTAAGATAAATAACACGGTCCGTGCAATATTTATTTATTTATTTATTTATTTGTTTATGCTTTGGTGTCAGTGTTTCAACTGTTGACAGAGTTTTAAATTCAACATGGGTAGACTTATAGAAAGTGTGTAATCGTAAAATTCAATGGCCAACCAACCCAGTGTGGTAGCAAAAGAAAAGGTATTGTTCTGATATGCCTAACGTTGTGTCTGCAATTGACGGAACTTCACATGAGATACAAAATCCATCCAATGAACCCCAACAAAAAACACTTTCAGCAAACCAATTCTTTTCATTGATCGATATGAAAAGAAAGTTTATAAACAGTGATAATCATAAATTCCATCAATATCAATAACACAATTACCTTTCATCTTAATTGAACTTGAGCCGTCGTGGTCGTATGGTAGTTTAATTTACAACTACCTGTGCAATCGTTGCCTATCACCACTTAAGTTGTGAGTTTGAACCCCATTCATGGCGAGGTGTACTCGATAAAACATTATGTGATAAAGTTTGTCAGTGACTTGCGACAGATCTGTGGATTTCTCTGGGTACTCCAATTTCCGCCACAAAAGTAGTAACTGAAAAAACCTCCAATGGACAAATGATGGATCAAAAGTAGTGCATAACATAAAACACCTTTGGGTCATAATGTGGCATATCTTTACAAGTACCAATAATACTACAACAATATTGTTTCCCACACAATTATGGGAACTGTTATGCACATATCATTTCATTAAACAATGTACTGAAAAAGAAACAACTTCACTTTCAAATTTTTTATTAACAATTAAATTAAATTATCTCCATGATCTCAAAATTATGTTTCAGTGTTTACTGCATCTTATCACATATTTTATTGAAATAACGCCGAATTTGCATGTGTATTAAAAGCATAATTTGCGGCGTGTTATCTGCCCTCTTGTGGTTTCTATGGACCCTATACCACGGACAGGAATAATTACATAGAGATCCACCCAACCCAAGCACAAGTTGCAAAAATGTCATATCACCACCCATCAAAATATCTAAATCAAAATGCTTCCCCTCAACTTCAATACTTGCTTTTCCGTATAATGTGTTTATTTTCTGAAAAATGGGTTTGCAAGCAAGTTTTAAATGATCATAATCTTCTTTGCAGTTTACAATGCAAAAAACATTTTGATCTTTTGATGATAATGTCAAATCATCGGGTTTGAAATTCTACTAACTTTTGACCCGTCCCCCGAAATTATAATTTTTATCTTGTCTGTTTCAGGATTTACATGATACTTGATGTACCGGATAATTTCGCTTTCTAGACTAACATATGCGCCAGGGATATTTCCCGGAATTCTTTCAAAATGATATAAACTAATAACATCTTCCTGGCATTGATGAAACCAGATATGTTCGTGGTAGCCCATCACAAAATACTGTCAGTTCCCTATAAGCGCTCTCGCTAACATTAATTTTTTCCAAAATAAATAACAAATCTTTAATTTTTTGTCTTTCTTCTTCAGGCAAATCTTGGTATGAAGATTTGCTGGACGACGGATTGAAATCAACTTTTAACAGTCTGCCCATCAGTACTTTCTAATTTTAAGTACTGGGGTACAAGGCCATAGGACTCTACAAACCAAAGCGCAGTTTCAGCCTTCGATTTGAATTCTTTTATTTTCCTTGATTTGTTATTTTCGGTAATTTCCGAAAACTCTTTTCCACTATTCGCGGTTCCAACTTTTTTATTTATTGATTTTACATAATCTATAAGGCGACTGTTCGTATCTTTCAGACTGTCAAGTTGATTTGACAGATTCTGGTTTTTTGCTAGCAAAACCCCCTTAAGACATATTTCTTCCTGTAAACTATTATGTAAATCAGAACACTTTTTTATAATTCTATGTTGTCCCTTTCAAACTTTTGTAAACTAAAATGTAATTGTTTTACATTTTCTAACTCATCTGAGAATATTGCGATCTTATGCACATTATTATCAAAAGCAATTCGCTTCCTCCCTGTCAATTTTCTATTTGATAACAAAACTTTAATACTCTTACTTGAAAGTCTGTTTTCATGTCTCTCTAGAGAATTTTAACTGAAATGATTGTAATTGGGAATTTAAAATATCTATATATTTAAAATCGGGGTATTTGTCCTTTGCTTTGGAGAGCACCTTGAAAAAAGAGCTTGTAATTGAAAATGTGAGAGCTATCTGTTGGATTGTGCCCAAAAAATATCTACTTCTATTGGATCAAACTATTTCACTTCATTTTAGAAGTAGCATGATAGACCATTAAACCTACCTCATTATCCCGGTAGTAATAACTATTTCAGTATCCCGGAAGAAAATATATAATCAATAATTATGAAAAAAAACTATTTTGGATGAAGTGGTGTTTATTTTATTTTTATCTTACATTTGTATATAACTGTTACATGCCGACATACCATCGTTTTTTTACGGCAAAGATTGCTTCTCAAATATCAAAACGTCATCTAAGCACTTGGAATATTTGAACATTTTCCCGTCGTTTTTCAAGAAATTTAACACCTTGTGCACCAAAAAAATACTTTAACAGTATTTGTGTTTTATTTATTTTAATAATCCGGTAAACTATTTTTCTGGTGCACGACTGCGGAGGTGCTTAATTTCTTCGAAAACCGTTGAAATATCGCGGACAAAATTCCACGAAATACAGAAAACAAATAACGCTCATGACGTCACAATGACGTCAAATACGTATTGATTTTGTTGGAAACAAGTTTTAACATCAAAAGTATGATGTCGTCTATAATATAAAACACATCAAATTTTAATCAAGTATTTTCTAAGATAATGATTCATTAAATATGGGGCCATATATGGCACTTATAGTCCCCAGTTCTTTTTATGGCATTGATGCCGGATTGCATGCACTGAGTTTTTCTCCTGGTTTCAGTGTACACAAACTGTATTTAAAATAAATACAATTATTTACAGAAACATAAGTTATTTACTGATGAATTTCATTACTTGAAATGAATCATGAAATGTACAGAGATTGTGTATATAATGGTCTCATATATACAATCAGAAGAGTGAACATATTGATTTTAAGGGTCTGGCTGAGGCTATAAATAAATTAATATTTAACAACCTCCACAATCCTCCACCAACAAAATATTTTGATATAATCATTAATCCTCTATACTCAAAACAACTGCTCAATCTAGTGTTGGTGGAAGACTGAGGAGGTATATAAAATAGCTAAAATGTACATTAAATATGTCGTTTATAATCCATTTCTAGCATTATCCGTCTACTTATGATGTCATTATGACTTCATAACGCACACAATTTCACGGAAAGATATATTTTTTGAAAATTTGTTTATATAACAATTAAATTAGTAAATTGTTTTTATTCTATGTCAAACATTATTTTTTAATATAATGTGGGGCCAATTTTGCATCTTAACACCTCTCCCTCTTTATTATGTTTATATACCAGTACATGTATAAAAAAAAACAATAAAATGCATCTGGATCTATGAGTTCTGTATTATTACTGTGAGTGTGGACTGTTCTAGTAGTCTGCTGAACATCATTCAGAATATTGCCCTCTACATGTCCTTGTGAACTTTAGTAAAAGTCGACACAGACAACAAAGTTCACTTAAATTCTAAAGTTCACTTAAATTCTACCTTATGTGGGGAAGTTTACTTAATACCTATGGAGATTTTGTGATTTTTTTTTGGAGTAGTCTGTCAGAGTGTTCTTAATCTGACTTTATTTAATAAGCTTTGTCAGTGACTTGCAGCAGTCTGGTTTTCTTCTGGTACTCCAGTCTCCAGCAATAAAACTGGCCACCATGATATATTGTTAAAAATGGTGTTAAACATGCATAACTTATAGAGTTTGTATTAAAATATACCCCTGTCCTCCTTTTTTTCATCTGACTTGCAAGTAAAATCAATATAAAGGAAATAATCTCATATTTGCATTGTCAATCTCCTAGGTCTTGCCCTAATGACTGACACCACCCTATCTTCTTTCATTCTCCTTTATCCAAAGCGAACAGACAACAATTTCCATTTAATATGAGACTTTTGTTCAGCAATAAGATAATTTAAGAGAATAGTATGTACAGATTACAGAATATTCATTAAACTCAAATACCATGGTGTAATTCACACTCAACAATTTTTATACATTATGCAGATAAAAGAAAGAAAAAATTTAAAATTACATGATGCGAGAGCCAAGTCAAAGATATCAGTAATTATATGTGACTTACAATATTTCTTTTCAGGTTGTTTCAAATCATCTTTTGACAGAGTTTATGCAAGAATTTACTACTACATTAAATATTCAACATATACAAATTGTATGCAAAGACGGACCAAATTTGTCAATTCTTAATTTTGTTAAAAACAGATAAAGTTTCTAAATAGTTTTCAGTCCTTGAAATTTTGGATTTACTCGTCCAAATCATATTCTAGAATTTTTTTTTTTTTATATATTTCTAAATAAAAACTGAAAAATTTACAGGTCCGAACAAAGTTTTACTGGTCTTGGGCAGGAGGACCGGTGCTCATCGTGAGGATTGAGGTTTTGGATAGCTATGGCCTTATGCAGTAATAAAACTTTTGAGTATGAGTACATTAAAATAACAATAATTTTGTTTATGTATTTATCTGAACATATATAACTTCAAACCTATGTGTTGGTTTACATGCATTGCTTTGTTTCTCAAGGGTATTGTTTTAAAAATGATATGATTACAGAACTAATGGGTTATTTTTCATTTGAAAAGGGGTTATTTCCCTTGATAAATTGCATCTTTTGCTTTTGTTTAAATCAGCAAACTTTGAAAAAAAAAAAATGTTTGTCAATTAATTCAAACAATCATAAATTTGTAACATAGAGAAATATATAGTACACATATACAATAAAAAAAAAGTATGTTACATATTAAACATAATGACTATTTCATTGAAAAAAGACCAATAAAGATTTTTTTAAGTTATAATATGTTGTAAAGATAGCAGCTGTTTCACACTGTACATGTTGTATTACGTTTCATTGTTATTCAATCATAAACTGCAGTTCTGTACTTAAATACATGTCATAATCAAAATGAAACATTTAGGGATTAAAACTGTTGATAAACTTGTTAGAAGGATGTGACTACTTTCTGTGAAAATAAGAGCTGTGTACAAAGGAATAGTTACCTTTATAGATAAAAGATTTATAAAAAAAAACATGATGGTAAACAATTCAACCAGTATCAACAAAAGGAACAACCATCTCTCACTTCAAACCATTAAACATGATGGTCAACAATTCAACCAGTATCAACAAAAGGAACAACCATCTCTCACTTCAAACCATTAAACATGATGGTCAACAATTCAACCAGTATCAACAAAAGGAACAACCACCTCTCACTTCAAACCATTAAACATGATGGTCAACAATTCAACCAGTATCAACAAAAGGAACAACCACCTCTCACTTCAAACCATTAAACATGATGGTCAACAATTCAACCAGTATCAACAAAAGGAACAACCACCTCTCACTTCAAACCATTAAACATGATGGTCAACAATTCAACCAGTATCAACAAAAGGAACAACCATCTCTCACTTCAAACCATTAAACATGATGGTCAACAATTCAACCAGTATCAACAAAAGGAACAACAATCTCTCACTTCAAACCATTAAACATGATGGTCAACAATTCAACCAGTATCAACAAAAGGAACAACCATCTCTCACTTCAAACCATTAAACATGATGGTCAACAATTCAACCAGTATCAACAAAAGGAACAACCATCTCTCACTTCAAACCATTAAACATGATGGTCAACAATTCAACCAGTATCAACAAAAGGAACAACCACCTCTCACTTCAAACCATTAAACATGATGGTCAACAATTCAACCAGTATCAACAAAAGGAACAACCACCTCTCACTTCAAACCATTAAACATGATGGTCAACAATTCAACCAGTATCAACAAAGGAACAACCACCTCTCACTTCAAACCATTAAACATGATGGTCAACAATTCAACCAGAATCAACAAAAGAAACAACCATCTCTCACTTCAAACCATTAAACATGATGGTCAACAATTCAACCAGTATCAACAAAAGGAACAACCACCTCTCACTTCAAACCATTAAACATGATGGTCAACAATTCAACCAGTATCAACAAAAGGAACAATCACCTCTCACTTCAAACCATTAAACATGATGGTCAACAATTCAACCAGTATCAACAAAAGGAACAACCATCTCTCACTTCAAACCATTAAACATGATGGTCAACAATTCAACCTGTATCAACAAAAGGAACAACCATCTCTCACTTCAAACCATTAAACATGATGGTCAACAATTCAACCAGTATCAACAAAAGGAACAACCATCTCTCACTTCAAACCATTAAACATGATGGTCAACAATTCAACCAGTATCAACAAAAGGAACAACCATCTCTCACTTCAAACCATTAAACATGATGGTCAACAATTCAACCAGTATCAACAAAAGGAACAACCACCTCTCACTTCAAGCCATTAAACATGATGGTCAACAATTCAACCAGTATCAACAAAAGGAACAGCCATCTCTCACTTCAAACCATTAAACATGATGGTCAACAATTCAACCAGTATCAACAAAAGGAACAGCCACCTCTCACTTCAAACCATTAAACATGATGGTCAACAATTCAACCAGTATCAACAAAAGGAATAACCATCTCTCACTTCAAACCATTAAACATGATGGTCAACAATTCAACCAGTATCAACAAAAGGAACAACCATCTCTCACTTCAAACCATTAAACATGATGGTCAACAATTCAACCAGTATCAACAAAAGGAACAACCATCTCTCACTTCAAACCATTAAACATGATGGTCAACAATTCAACCAGTATCAACAAAAGGAACAACCATCTCTCACCTCAAACCATTAAACATGATGGTCAACAATTCAACCAGTATCAACAAAAGGAACAACCATCTCTCACTTCAAACCATTAAAGATGATGGTCAACAATTCAACCAGTATCAACAAAAGGAACAACCACCTCTCACTTCAAACCATTAAACATGATGGTCAACAATTCAACCAGTATCAACAAAAGGAACAACCATCTCTCACTTCAAACCATTAAACATGATGGTCAACAATTCAACCAGTATCAACAAAAGGAACAGCCACCTCTCACTTCAAACCATTAAACATGATGGTCAACAATTCAACCAGTATCAACAAAAGGAACAACCATCTCTCACTTCAAACCATTAAACATGATGGTCAACAATTCAACCAGTATCAACAAAAGGAACAACCATCTCTCACTTCAAACCATTAAACATGATGGTCAACAATTCAACCAGAATCAACAAAAGAAACAACCATCTCTCACTTCAAACCATTAAACATGATGGTCAACAATTCAACCAGTATCAACAAAAGGAACAACCACCTCTCACTTCAAACCATTAAACATGATGGTCAACAATTCAACCAGTATCAACAAAAGGAACAATCACCTCTCACTTCAAACCATTAAACATGATGGTCAACAATTCAACCAGTATCAACAAAAGGAACAACCATCTCTCACTTCAAACCATTAAACATGATGGTCAACAATTCAACCTGTATCAACAAAAGGAACAACCATCTCTCACTTCAAACCATTAAACATGATGGTCAACAATTCAACCAGTATCAACAAAAGGAACAACCATCTCTCACTTCAAACCATTAAACATGATGGTCAACAATTCAACCAGTATCAACAAAAGGAACAACCATCTCTCACTTCAAACCATTAAACATGATGGTCAACAATTCAACCAGTATCAACAAAAGGAACAACCACCTCTCACTTCAAGCCATTAAACATGATGGTCAACAATTCAACCAGTATCAACAAAAGGAACAGCCATCTCTCACTTCAAACCATTAAACATGATGGTCAACAATTCAACCAGTATCAACAAAAGGAACAGCCACCTCTCACTTCAAACCATTAAACATGATGGTCAACAATTCAACCAGTATCAACAAAAGGAATAACCATCTCTCACTTCAAACCATTAAACATGATGGTCAACAATTCAACCAGTATCAACAAAAGGAACAACCATCTCTCACTTCAAACCATTAAACATGATGGTCAACAATTCAACCAGTATCAACAAAAGGAACAACCATCTCTCACTTCAAACCATTAAACATGATGGTCAACAATTCAACCAGTATCAACAAAAGGAACAACCATCTCTCACCTCAAACCATTAAACATGATGGTCAACAATTCAACCAGTATCAACAAAAGGAACAACCATCTCTCACTTCAAACCATTAAACATGATGGTCAACAATTCAACCAGTATCAACAAAAGGAACAACCACCTCTCACTTCAAACCATTAAACATGATGGTCAACAATTCAACCAGTATCAACAAAAGGAACAACCATCTCTCACTTCAAACCATTAAACATGATGGTCAACAATTCAACCAGTATCAACAAAAGGAACAGCCACCTCTCACTTCAAACCATTAAACATGATGGTCAACAATTCAACCAGTATCAACAAAAGGAACAACCATCTCTCACTTCAAACCATTAAACATGATGGTCAACAATTCAACCAGTATCAACAAAAGGAACAACCATCTCTCACTTCAAACCATTAAACATGATGGTCAACAATTCAACCAGTATCAACAAAAGAAACAGCCATCTCTCACTTCAAACCATTAAACATGATGGTCAACAATTCAACCAGTATCAACAAAAGGAACAACCATCTCTCACTTCAAACCATTAAACATGATGGTCAACAATTCAACCAGTATCAACAAAAGGAACAACCATCTCTCACTTCAAACCATTAAACATGATGGTCAACAATTCAACCAGTATCAACAAAAGAAACAGCCACCTCTCACTTCAAACCATTAAACATGATGGTCAACAATTCAACCAGTATCAACAAAAGGAACAACCACCTCTCACTTCAAACCATTAAACATGATGGTCAACAATTCAACCATTATCAACAAAAGGAACAACCATCTCTCACTTCAAACCATTAAACATGATGGTCAACAATTCAACCAGTATCAACAAAAGAAACAGCCACCTCTCACTTCAAACCATTAAACATGATGGTCAACAATTCAACCAGTATCAACAAAAGAAACAGCCACCTCTCACTTCAAACCATTAAACATGATGGTCAACAATTCAACCAGTATCAACAAAAGAAACAGCCACCTCTCACTTCAAACCATTAAACATGATGGTCAACAATTCAACCAGTATCAACAAAAGGAACAACCATCTCTCACTTCAAACCATTAAACATGATGGTCAACAATTCAACCAGTATCAACAAAAGGAACAACCATCTCTCACTTCAAACCATTAAACATGATGGTCAACAATTCAACCAGTATCAACAAAAGAAACAACCATCTCTCACTTCAAACCATTAAACATGATGGTCAACAATTCAACCAGTATCAACAAAAGGAACAACCATCTCTCACTTCAAACCATTAAACATGATGGTCAACAATTCAACCAGTATCAACAAAAGGAACAACCATCTCTCACTTCAAACCATTAAACATGATGGTCAACAATTCAACCAGTATCAACAAAAGGAACAACCACCTCTCACTTCAAACCATTAAACATGATGGTCAACAATTCAACCAGTATCAACAAAAGGAACAACCATCTCTCACTTCAAACCATTAAACATGATGGTCAACAATTCAACCAGTATCAACAAAAGGAACAACCATCTCTCACTTCACACCATTAAACATGATGGTCAACAATTCAACCAGTATCAACAAAAGGAACAACCATCTCTCACTTCAAACCATTAAACATGATGGTCAACAATTCAACCAGTATTAACAAAAGGAACAACCACCTCTCACTTCAAACCATTAAACATGATGGTCAACAATTCAACCAGTATCAACAAAAGGAACAACCATCTCTCACTTCAAACCATTAAACATGATGGTCAACAATTCAACCAGTATCAACAAAAGGAACAGCCACCTCTCACTTCAAACCATTAAACATGATGGTCAACAATTCAACCAGTATCAACAAAAGAAACAGCCACCTCTCACTTCAAACCATTAAACATGATGGTCAACAATTCAACCAGTATCAACAAAAGGAACAACCACCTCTCACTTCAAACCATTAAACATGATGGTCAACAATTCAACCAGTATCAACAAAAGGAACAACCACCTCTCACTTCAAACCATTAAACATGATGGTCAACAATTCAACCAGTATCAACAAAAGGAACAACCATCTCTCACTTCAAACCATTAAACATGATGGTCAACAATTCAACCAGTATCAACAAAAGGAACAACCATCTCTCACTTCAAACCATTAAACATGATGGTCAACAATTCAACCAGTATTACCAAAAGGAACAACCACCTCTCACTTCAAACCATTAAACATGATGGTCAACAATTCAACCAGTATCAACAAAAGGAACAACCATCTCTCACTTCAAACCATTAAACATGATGGTCAACAATTCAACCAGTATCAACAAAAGGAACAGCCACCTCTCACTTCAAACCATTAAACATGATGGTCAACAATTCAACCAGTATCAACAAAAGAAACAGCCACCTCTCACTTCAAACCATTAAACATGATGGTCAACAATTCAACCAGTATCAACAAAAGGAACAACCATCTCTCACTTCAAACCATTAAAATGATGGTCAACAATTCAACCAGTATCAACAAAAGGAACAACCATCTCTCACTTCAAACCATTAAACATGATGGTCAACAATTCAACCAGTATCAACAAAAGGAACAACCATCTCTCACTTCAAACCATTAAACATGATGGTCAACAATTCAACCAGTATTAACAAAAGGAACAACCACCTCTCACTTCAAACCATTAAACATGATGGTCAACAATTCAACCAGTATCAACAAAAGGAACAACCATCTCTCACTTCAAACCATTAAACATGATGGTCAACAATTCAACCAGTATCAACAAAAGGAACAACCATCTCTCACTTCACACCATTAAACATGATGGTCAACAATTCAACCAGTATCAACAAAAGGAACAACCATCTCTCACTTCAAACCATTAAACATGATGGTCAACAATTCAACCAGTATTAACAAAAGGAACAACCACCTCTCACTTCAAACCATTAAACATGATGGTCAACAATTCAACCAGTATCAACAAAAGGAACAACCATCTCTCACTTCAAACCATTAAACATGATGGTCAACAATTCAACCAGTATCAACAAAAGGAACAGCCACCTCTCACTTCAAACCATTAAACATGATGGTCAACAATTCAACCAGTATCAACAAAAGGAACAACCATCTCTCACTTCAAACCATTAAACATGATGGTCAACAATTCAACCAGTATCAACAAAAGGAACAACCATCTCTCACTTCAAACCATTAAACATGATGGTCAACAATTCAACCAGTATCAACAAAAGAAACAACCATCTCTCACTTCAAACCATTAAACATGATGGTCAACAATTCAACCAGTATCAACAAAAGGAACAACCATCTCTCACTTCAAACCATTAAACATGATGGTCAACAATTCAACCAGTATCAACAAAAGGAACAACCATCTCTCACTTCAAACCATTAAACATGATGGTCAACAATTCAACCAGTATCAACAAAAGGAACAACCACCTCTCACTTCAAACCATTAAACATGATGGTCAACAATTCAACCAGTATCAACAAAAGGAACAACCATCTCTCACTTCAAACCATTAAACATGATGGTCAACAATTCAACCAGTATCAACAAAAGGAACAACCATCTCTCACTTCACACCATTAAACATGATGGTCAACAATTCAACCAGTATCAACAAAAGAAACAGCCACCTCTCACTTTAAACCATTAAACATGATGGTCAACAATTCAACCAGTATCAACAAAAGGAACAACCATCTCTCACTTCAAACCATTAAACATGATGGTCAACAATTCAACCAGTATCAACAAAAGGAACAACCATCTCTCACTTCACACCATTAAACATGATGGTAAACAATTCAACCAGTATCAACAAAAGGAACAACCATCTCTCACTTCAAACCATTAAACATGATGGTCAACAATTCAACCAGTATTAACAAAAGGAACAACCACCTCTCACTTCAAACCATTAAACATGATGGTCAACAATTCAACCAGTATCAACAAAAGGAACAACCATCTCTCACTTCAAACCATTAAACATGATGGTCAACAATTCAACCAGTATCAACAAAAGGAACAGCCACCTCTCACTTCAAACCATTAAACATGATGGTCAACAATTCAACCAGTATCAACAAAAGAAACAGCCACCTCTCACTTCAAACCATTAAACATGATGGTCAACAATTCAACCAGTATCAACAAAAGGAACAACCACCTCTCACTTCAAACCATTAAACATGATGGTCAACAATTCAACCAGTATCAACAAAAGGAACAGCCACCTCTCACTTCAAACCATTAAACATGATGGTCAACAATTCAACCAGTATCAACAAAAGAAACAACCATCTCTCACTTCAAACCATTAAACATGATGGTCAACAATTCAACCAGTATCAACAAAAGGAACAGCCACCTCTCACTTCAAACCATTAAACATGATGGTCAACAATTCAACCAGTATCAACAAAAGAAACAGCCACCTCTCACTTTAAACCATTAAACATGATGGTCAACAATTCAACCAGTATCAACAAAAGGAACAACCACCTCTCACTTCAAACCATTAAACATGATGGTCAACAATTCAACCAGTATCAACAAAAGGAACAGCCACCTCTCACTTCAAACCATTAAACATGATGGTCAACAATTCAACCAGTATCAACAAAAGGAACAGCCACCTCTCACTTTAAACCATTAAACATGATGGTCAACAATTCAACCAGTATCAACAAAAGGAACAACCATCTCTCACTTCAAACCATTAAACATGATGGTCAACAATTCAACCAGTATCAACAAAAGAAACAGCCACCTCTCACTTCAAACCATTAAACATGATGGTCAACAATTCAACCAGTATCAACAAAAGAAACAGCCACCTCTCACTTTAAACCATTAAACATGATGGTCAACAATTCAACCAGTATCAACAAAAGGAACAACCACCTCTCACTTCAAACCATTAAACATGATGGTCAACAATTCAACCAGTATCAACAAAAGGAACAGCCACCTCTCACTTCAAACCATTAAACACAAAAAAGATCATGACATATCGAGATGGAAGCAGATCCTAGTTTTAGACAGGCACCAAAATGAATGAATTAACACATAACAAATGTTCTAAATAAATATCATGTTGAACCTGTTAATAGTAAAGGATTGTTTGTTTGCTTCACTGATTCATTGATGATAAATGAGAATAAATTTACAAAAAATAGCCAGCAGGTAAAAATATTACATTAGGATTGGTGTGTAGGCATATGATTTGAATGATAAGATTACCAGGGTATTATTAGAATGAGGAATATATTTCTTTGAAAACATGCCACCTGTGATCACTGCCCATCGGTTGTTGTTCATATTTAGAATCTCCAAGGGTTTTTCATACATATCTTATCATCTTATTCAGAACAAATTATACGAGTTCATTATTTTGTACCTCACATACTGTCAGAGGATACCTCTGTTGGAGGCATTGTACTACTTACACGTAATATTCTAGGTGCAATTTCATATTTTTGTGCTGTTTTTCGGGTTCTACCGTAATTTTCGATAAAAATATTGATTAATAAATCAATTTTTTATAGTAAGGGTGGACTAATATCTATAAATGACATTTTTTTAAAATCCAAACTTACATAAGAAAATTGAACAGAAAATTACTACAGATGGTACATTTATTCTTCAAAATAATATGACTGAAATTTGACCCAGGGGTCAAAATAACATACAGTATATTGAACCAGGAGTCGAAATACCATTAAAGACAAAAAAATTATGAAAAATTCCCCCCCAAAAATAATGATTGAATAGTATTTTTTGGGTTCACACACAAAAAAAAGTCAACAAACAAACAAATATAAACAGCAAGAAAATTGCAGTAATCGTAAAAACTGATTTCATGTTCTGGTATACTATATGCATTAATAAACAAGAATTTTATAATAAAATCCACTTGTGTAATGCCTGTCCTTAAATCTGAACCTCACCTTAAGTTGTTTAGATATGTATAAAAAAAACTTAATATGAATATATATCAAATTTGAAGTAGGTAAAACAAATTTGTATGTCTTATATAGCTAGGAAAAAAAGGGTCCTTTTATTACCGTAGACTATAAAAGAATCCACATGATTGTCGCTGCAATGTTAAAATTCTTGTGTGATGCAAAATACTACTGTTAGCGAACAAAACACTTTTTGTCAAAATATGTCACATGTACAACGTCCCATGGAGACACAAACTCATAATGGCCTTTACAAAATATAATTTTACGTCAAATTAAATTTTTATGATAGATCTATATTATTATCTTTTTTTTTATTATTAAATAAAAGTGTTTGTGTAGTGGGAGGTTATATCAAAAGACAGTATTACAATATTTATTTGAATAACAATTTAAAAAAGTGTATGTAGCTGTATATCTACCACTATACTTTAATATAGAATAAATTATAAGAATCTGCTGGTTGTGCAACATTCATTATGTCAATACCCATATGTCCTGATCTCTTTTCTATGTTCAATAATTTGAGTCGAGAGGTAGTTGTTGATCCTGAAGGAAGTGTTAGTGTGAGGGCCCGGGTGGCTCAATGAGTTAGGTAGTTGTTGATCCTGAAGGAAGTGTTAGTGTGAGGGCCCGGGTGGCTCAATGAGTTAGGTAGTTGTTGATCCTGAAGGAAGTGTTAGTGTGAGGGCCCGGGTGGCTCAATGAGTTAGGTAGTTGTTGATCCTGAAGGAAGTGTTAGTGTGAGGGCCCGGGTGGCTCAATGAGTTAGGTAGTTGTTGATCCTGAAGGAAGTGTTAGTGTGAGGGCCCAGGTGGCTCAATGAGTTAGGTAGTTGTTGATCCTGAAGGAAGTGTTAGTGTGAGGGCCCGGGTGGCTCAATGAGTTAGGTAGTTGTTGATCCTGAAGGAAGTGTTAGTGTGAGGGCCCGGGTGGCTCAATGAGTTAGGTAGTTGGATTACCTAACAGCTCATACAAGCCTATCACTAATACGGCATAGGTTCACAACCGGCTTTGTAAATTACAAAAAAGGGTGCACTCGACTCGCAGCCGCAAGTGATAAAGTTTACCAGTTGCTTGCCCATGGTCTGTGGCTCTCTCCGGGTACTCCGGCTCCTTCCACCACTAAAACTGGTTCACATGATATAGCTGAAATATTGCTGAAAGTGACATTAAACACTAAAAATCAATAAATCAATCAATAATAGGAGTTGAGAGGTTAGTTTTATTGATCCTGGACGAAATGTTGGCCATCACTGCTTAAATTTTCTTTTCATGAATATTTTTGGGAGTGTAACTTCACATACAGAAATATATCAGTTTTAATTATCATTAAACAGCCTTAAAACAAATCAATTAGAGTTTAATATTAGCATAGTTCAAGATCTTATATCATAGCCTTTGGTGTCTTAACTGTTCAATGATAATAATTAGCTGCCTTCTTTTTCTTAGTCTGTTTTAAAAGAGGACAATTTAAAAACCTAAGTTCTTGATATTAGAGGAACGTAACATTAACATTTTTACAGTAATAAACTGCCAGCAGACAAATTGCGGTGATAATTTATCCCGAGGAGTTTGAGCCTTCCGTAATTGACGTTATCAAGGATCTATCATGTAAATTGTAAGTTTATACAGATTAAAATTACATGTATAAACATTGCAAGATTGTGTTGTGAAGGACTTTGTACAAACTCCACTTATTCTAAATCAATAAAACTATCTTCCTAAAAACCTTCAATTATAATGTGACGAAGTGAACTTGAATATTTCCATATTAAGCTCTAAAAAAATTATGAGAAATTCAATAAATATCTATCATCCTATTTAATAATAAAACTGCATGTTTTTTTACATGTAGAGTATATTAAACACAGTCAAATAGATAGAAACCATTCCCATTTTGTATGAAAGCTTATTTTGTGAATAGAAAGAGTGATGTAAGTTCATTGAGAAAATGGGTAAAGAAATTTTTTATCTTCATTTGATAACATTTTCATCAAATAAGCTCTTAACTCATCAACATAAGCTTCTCAGATCTACATAACGAAAATTTGAAGTTTCTGAATACTTTTTACAAATGACTGAACATGCCTTGTATAAATATAAAATCTGAATACATGAAAATATCTATTTTTTTAAAGAGTTTTAGTTTTAATCCTTAAACTATTTCAAAGCTGACTGACTTCTGTCAATTAATATTTTGCAAAACATGTCCTATAAATATGTAAATAATTAAAATTAAATCTTCCTGTATTTTTTTTTAAATTCTTTATATCTTATAAAAAAACAACTTCTGTTGAACTAACATACAAAAAAATTAAAATATAATTTTCATACCATATTTCATTATATTCTTGTTATAAAACAATTTCAATGAGAAAAAAAATGTCAAATTTTCTATTTTTCATCATAAAGATATAAACTATATTTTTTCACACTTGTATGATTTATTGAATTATTTTCAAAGCTTATTAGATATCCTATCAACCGCTTGAGATGAAATTGTCATGCTTCACATCGTGTCATTGGGACCTTTTCAGATTTTTATCTACCGGTATACTCTCAAATTAAACAGGGACAGAAAATGAAATTGAGGAATTTGAGCAATGTTACACATCACTACACCATCAATTTAAAATTTCGGCAAACCAGTACATTTATTACCCCTACATTGGTTTTGTACAATAATTTGCATCTGATTAAAGGCTATTAAAAGAACTTTTGTATAAGTATGGTGTCACCTGATACCAAATACATCTGTGAAATATTGTCAATATTGTGCAAAATATATTGTATTTATCACTATTCTTATTACAAAATTATATTGTACTCAATCAAATATTTTAAATTTCCTTTGTTTTATTAATTTTTTTAATATTTTGAAATTTCTATTTATGCTTATTGAATTAAATCAAATTATACAAAAAAGTTTATAAACAAAGATTAGAAATAGGTTGAAAAGGTTAACAGAAAAATTCCTTGATGCCTCCTAGAAAAAAAGCCACCATGGATCATAAACCACACTATCCTAAACACGAACTGAAACCATCCAGGGACAGATTTTTGGAGACATGAATTAAAGAGTTTATTGGACATTTATTTATGATAAATTATATTAAACAATCATACAAAAGTGTCATTTATTTGTACCTTTGTCCAGTGACATCTAAATAACCATGTCCACTATAGGTGTGGTCAGGTGACAACAGGTGGTATATCTGTACTTATCATGTATGTCAACATGGACAATATTTTCATATGAATTATATTTAATCTTCAATTGGCCTGGAGATTGTTTAATGTTTTTGATTTAAATACATCTAATCCATGTCATATTGTGTTTAATTTTAAAATCTTCAGACAGAAGCTAGATTTTTAGTTCAAATACTTCAGATTTTCAGACAAATCTGTTTTTAAGTATTAGTAAGAATATAAAGGAGCAGTTTTGTGGTATAATGGTTTATGGTATTTAACACCACTTTCAACAATATTTCAGTTATATCGAGGCAGTCATTTTTTTTTGGTGGAGGTATCTGAAGTACCCGGAGAAAACCACCGACCTGTCGTAAGTCACTGACAAACTTTATCACATAATATTGTATCAAGTACACCTCGCCATGAACGGTTTTGTGGTAAAATAATTTCCTCTATTAAGTATATTTATAACAGAACTTGTTTATAAGACAACAATTTAAGTGAGTTCTATCAGTGCTGTATCAACAGGCAATGGAAGACAAAAATTGTAGGAAAACCATTGTGTTGAGGTTCTAAAGTAATGTTACCTCCTCGTAACATACTGCCATGTAAATACCATGAAAGAGGGTATGCTACACTTTGGCAAATAGAATGCTGTTTAAAATATACACTAAATAAGAGTATACAGTCCTTTATTTGTCAGGATATGGTTAGGAAAATGAATATTTAACATAATTCTAAACAATATTAAAATCATATCATGGTGGTCTGTTTCATTGGTACAAGAAATTAGGAGTACATGGAGAAAACCAAAAACCTGCCACAAGTAATTGACAAATATCATAACATAGTTGAATTGTGTACTTCTTACTAGTAAGAACAGAATTTGAACTAATACACTTTAATGGTGGAAGACATGGGCAAACGTAAATTCATTTGCAAATTTGTAAATTATGATCATGGCCATGACAGCCCCGTGTCAGTATGTCCAACTACCATATGATCATGGCCATGATGCCCCTTCTCAGTATGACCAATTACCATATGATCAGGTCAATGACGGCCTTTGTCAGTATGTCCAACTATCATATGGCTATGATGGCCATGACAGCCCCTTGTCAGTATGTCCAACTACCATATATGATCACAGCCATGACAGCCCTTTGTAAGTATGTGCAACTATCATATGGCTAAGACGGCCCACTAGTTATTATGTCCAACTACCATAGTAGTGTAAATATTAAATGTTTTTTCGTTATTAATCATTTTAAATGTTTTTATAATTTGATAATAATGCTAAAATGTGTTAGGTGCATCCCTTATAATAGTTAATTTTAGATATTCGGACGTATTTTGATTTATAATCTTAAACCGTCTCATATGAGAATAAATGACAAACGTGGCATCAAAATTCCATGATTGGTAGAGTTCAAGATATTATGCTAAATCTTTGTATCAGTCTTTTTTTAGAACGTTCCTCATTTTCTAAATAGCTTGGTTCCCATATGAAACAACCCTTCCCATTTCATGCTAATAAGGAAATTCATATGTTTCCGTGTGACGACCGTTATCACCCCATTTCAAAATGACAGGTGAAATATGTTAACAATCTCAAAGCAACTTAAAATAGAGTAAGCAGTTTAAATTCCTACAGGTGAAATGTTTTTCTAACTTTATGAACTATCACTTGTTTGTCAATTGTGACTGGGACCTACAAAAATAGTCCATTTACTAATGTAAACAATGTTTTGCTATAAATTACATTACCATTAAATCATATCTCGTGACAATTGCCATATTAACTACTGAGGAAGTTTATTAAAGGGAAATTATTTTTTGAAGATCCTACCAGAAAATTTTAAGTCTCATTGGTTTTTTTTAGCAAGGCAGTAACCCATGTGAGGATAGAAATTTAAGACATTGTGTGCAAATAAGAAAAAAAATTACTTACATAAAGTGTACCATACCTTCGGTTATGAAATATCATTAAAAATGGGATGTACAAACTGACAAACTAATATATGGTCAATTGGTGGGTTTTATGGCACTTAACGCAACTTACAACAATATTTCAGTTATATCGTGGCAGTCATTTTTATTGGTGGAGGAAACCAGAGCACCCGGTGAAAACCACTGACCTGTCCCAAGTCACTGACAAACTTTATCACATACGGTAATGTTGTATCGAGTACACCTCTCATGAGCGTGGTTCGAACTCACAACGTTAGTGGTTATAGGCACTGATTGCATAGGTAGTTGTAAATCCAACTACCATACGATCATGACCAAGACAACCCCAATCTATGGTCAAAGTCAGAATGATTTAAACATCAAAGTTGTCCTTTCTAAGGTTTTATCATTGATATCATTTTCATCATTTTGTCAGATATATTATTGTGCCCACAGTCCCCAATTATCTTTTTGAGAATTTGTTTATACTAGCTTGTAGGTACATTTTTGTAATTATTTTCTGATAGGCCAGACTGTATTTTTACAGGCCTGGACTGTTGGGCCTGTGTTTAACCCTGAAGACAGGGATTAACTTTTATCATATTCTTGATAAATTCTGGCTTAACTTCATTTACAAAATCAAACAATCAGTCATATATATCTAAGTCTATTTTACAAATATTATAAATACTACTAATTATATGTAAGTCCTTAAACTACTCAAGTGAAATTTTCACGGTCTCCTACAAATATACAATAAATCTAGACACACCTAACCTTCAAATTAATCATATTTATCAATAAGAATGTCAACTAAATCACTCATTCATAACTGATGTGTTTTAGTCAAAGGTCGCTTTGGTTCAAACTGTTAGTAAAAATAAAAAATTCTTTACATTCTGACATCTTCATACTTAGTAATTCCTGATAATAATATCTTAAACACAAGCTTCACCAGTTTACTTTTAAAATAAAAAAACACAAAATATATTAAAAAAAAAATTTTCCAATGAAAATAATTTTTTTTAAAATCTCATTTATATTTCAACTACCACTACGTCACTACAACTGTGATTTTATTGTCGTTTCTACATCTTACAGTCATTATTATGGGTGTGGGGTGGGGGAGAGGGGTATTCAACAATGAACATAACTTATATACCATAACATGAAAGATAAGGAGAAATGGCTCCTTGCCTACAGATGATCTGTAATATTTTATCTCTAATTGGTAAATGCCATCTAGTAAATGTTAAATCATCAGAACAATTCTATTATCAATACTATAGTATAGGTATATATTAAATAACATTAAAATAAAATTTTGCATTATGTTGTTTTGAGAAATATTGAAACAAAAACAACCTAAACATTTTTTCACATTCAAAAACATGAACACGGTTTACACCATCATCATTAATTTAATTTTAATATTTTGTAAAATGATAAATAAACATATTTACTGTTTTTAAAATAAATTTATGTTAATCATATGTTGAGTTTTTTTTTTATCTATCTTAAAGTAGAAAAACTAATACTTGATGTGTTACTTGAGGCCATACGAAATATTTCACAAGTAAGGATGATATTTACATATTTCACAAGTAAGGATGATATTTACATATTTGTGGTATAAATAGGTAGTAATGAGGAATAGCATTTTGAATGAATGAATGAATGAATGAATGAATAAGTATAATTTTGACTGATAAAAAACATCCTTATATAAATAAGGTATAGTAAAGTCTTCCTCTCTTTCTGTAGAACTTGAAGTAATACAAGATTATAAAAAAATGGTGCTCACAAAATCTCAAGAAATCAGTAAAACTTCAGATATATCCCATGGTCCATATTTAAAAATCTGTTTGAACAGAAAGGCAGACAGAATTCCTGTAACCTACCTATCCCTTCAGACAGAATTCCTGTAACCTACCTATTCATTCAGACAGGATTCCTGTAACGTACCTATCCCTTCAGTATGACTAGACAGACATGATTTGTTTGTTATTACCTTCTTCAGCTAAACTTATATCAGCAGGAATGTCACTGTCATTAAATGCTGGATTTGACACTCCTCCATCTGGTGAACAAGCATCTCTCTCTTCTATTAACTGGTTTCTTTTTATTGGAGTTGATTCTGGCTTTAATAAATCTGCAAAAGATTAAAATGTAAATATATAAACATTACAATATTCTGGGGCAATCTGCATTTATCTGGCATACATATAAATATGTAGGACAAAAACAAATTCCTAAACAAAAATTCTTGATGTGAATACAAAACCTAATAATTCAGGGGTAAGGGTTATGGGGTTTTAACGCCACTTTCAGCTATATTGCAGCGGTCAGTTTATTGGAGGAAACCAGAGTACTCAGAGAAAACAAATGACCTGTTGCAAGTCACCGACAAACTGAATCACATAAAGTTGTATTGAGTCCACCTCTGCATGAGCGGAACTCGAACTCACAACTTTAGTGATGATAGGCACTGGTTGCATAAAGGTAGTTGTAAAACCTATTACCATACGATCCCGATCATGACAACAACGCCCCCCCCCCCCAATAATAATTCAAGAAAAATACACTTTTGACATAATAAAACTATATGAATCAATCATTTTTTAGAAAAGGATGATGATATTTTTCCTTATTTGCTTTAATGGCACCAACAAATTTTTGGTAGGGGATAAAAAATAAAGATCACTTAGGCTACAATAAAAGATCTAGGGTTTAGTCAATCAAAACATATTCATGATTACTGGAAGTCATTTAATTTTTTTAATTTGAAATAATTTAAAATTAGAGTTTTTACATCTATATAAAGAGGATGTCTTGGTGAAACATACAGAACAACTGTTGAAGTGATACAAAACATTCACGATGTTCGTTTCGTCTTTACTCCCATGTGTTTTGTAGAGGGGGGTGCATGTCTTATTTATGTTATTTGTATTCATTCACGTAAACTGGTGTCCAACACAAAACCAATATCAGATGATGTTCATGTTATTTAACAGCAACACGATGGATGTCACATGTGGAGCAGGAACTGCCAACCCTTCCTGAGCACCTGAGTTCACCCCAATGTTTAGTGGGGTTCATGTTGCTCGATATTAGTTTTCTTTGTAGCGTTTTGTAGATCATTGTTTGTCCTTTTGTCATTTTTCTTTTGGCCATGGTGTTGACTGTCCTTTGATTTACAGCTTTTGATTACCCCTTTGGTATTTTCAAACTTTTGCAAAAATGATCAAATCTCTAGAAGCAAAAAACTTTCCATGAAATAAGTTTTACTGAAGACATAATCTCAATGGGACAACAAAAAATAAAAGTACACCGTTTCTTAATTGTTGTCTCCAATATGCATGGGGTGTAATAATGTGATTCAGTATATAAATATAGGGGATTCCATCTCTTGCAGCTGATCAATATCACTTTGAAAAAGTTTTGTCAGCTGTCCATATTTTATATTGAATAAGTTCAAACAATAATTAAATATCTCTATACTCATTGTAGTGTGTATTTGTGTTGTTAAACTTGTTTTAAAAGAGACGTTGAAACTATAGTTATTAGAGGTCGTTCGGAACTCTACATACATGATGCTCTGGAAGCTTTATAGAATGAATAGCTTTATTTGACGTGTCTGATGTTATTTCTATTACAAATCTAAAGAAACACTCCGTTATGGCGTTAATATCGATAATTATCGCTTTACTTTGTAAAAAAGAATATCAGCTTAAACCACAGGGGCTTGTTACGATTTTTTTCGGAAAAAAAAAAATCGTAACAAGCCCCTGTGCTTAAACTACATAACATGGAATGAATAACACAAAGAAGTTTCTTGTCACATGCAGAATATACAAGATACTTTAAGTTTTGCTCTTTGTTGTTGTAATGTCGTTAATACGGGCAAGTTAACTTGATTCAAATTGCAGTTAGTTCTGGGTATTGTATTTTCTGTCAATGGCATAATTGCTAAAACTGACAGGAAGTCGTGATATTAACATTAGAGTCGTATCGGACAAAATTAAATTGCACAATATTTTCCGGAAAACGACATCATGTTGTTTCATTCACGTCGTCTGCCAAAAGTTCTTAAATGCCCATATTAATTGAGTCGTTTAGATCCAAGTCAATAACCAGAAATTAAATTTTTGAAGTTCAAACATTACATTTTAGTGTTTCAGTCTTGAGTAAACATCACAACAGCAGTAATGTTGCCCTAGTCGATAGTCGGCAGTATTTGTCAAAAAGTTTTCATAAAACATTTTTCAATTAAACTAGACTGATTTATGGGAGAATTTACAAGATATCACCAGTACCAATAGCGGTATTGATGTATATCATATACCAAAATATCAAATCCTTCTGCTGTATTTATTTATTTGATATCTTTTGAAATTTAGATTTAGGTGGCAAAAACGCCTTACTTACATTGTATATACAACCCACCCTTGAGATGGTAAGTCTAATTTAAGAATATAAAGGATCATAGTATTTACCTCAAGGAGGCGATTTATGGAAAGCGACCAGTGAAATGTGGTTTGTCTGACATTAGTTGGTCCTTAATCTTGGATCAAAGAGAAAGAACTTTCATCCGAGAATATCTAGCAACAAATCACATACCGATGATGACACTAACAGCTTTAAGGTGTTGTCACATAGGATTATATCAAATTCCATATATAAATTACCAAGTTCGTATTGACAATCAAACGATGCAACAACTATTATCTTACAAATAGAGATATTGTGTCCAGTTACAACTTACAATGATGTTCTTCCGTTTGTGCTATTTTATTACTATCCGGAAATTACATCCTATTAATAGTGTCTACAAGGGATTCGTATGGTCTCTAGCAGGTGTGAAAACTGAGATCTTAGGCAGGGTGGGGTCATTATTTCCCTTGATTGTCTTGTAAATATCATTACTGTAAAGTAATAATATTTACAAAACAATCACTATACATATATTTAGTTTACCGTTTCTGAACTGCGATGGGAGGGTTATTTACTGTATATTGGGGCTCCAAAATTCCAGCTTACAAGAAGGAATTCGGTTTCCCTACGTTGTAACTTAATGAGATCCTTATCAGGGGCGGATCCAGGATTTCAAGTTAGGGGGGGGGGGGCGCACTTAAAAAAATCGCGCCGAGCGGAGGGAGGCGCAAAATTTGTTGGGGTATTTCGTGTGAAAAATCACGATTTTACGCCAAAAAATCTTATTTATTCGAATTTTAGGGGGGAGGGGCCCCTGCTTATTTTAAAAGCTGATATGACTTATTTATATTGAAAAGTTAATAACCGACAACTTTCAGCGTCTTCAAAAAATTCTAAAATATTACTCAAAAACGTATTTGAAAAAAAACATGTCCACCCTGTCTATTTACTAGGGAAAATAAATTATTACAGATATATATCATATCTGTTCTCTTTGTTTAGTTTATCAAAATAAATCTAAATTTTGACATAAGATTATAATTGATCGGTGACATATTTATTAAAATTTAAAGCATAATCTTCCTTATCCTCAGGGAAATATTAATTTTTAATATTAAAACATAAACTATTGTTTAAAACATTCACGTATTGTTATTACTGAGAATAGCGGATATGAAAATACTGTTGGGTGTGCAAGGATTGCTCTTTGAAATAAGGGCAAATTTAGGACCGATGAGAAACCTTCACGCCATTAGAAACAGACTACCGAGTGACAAACTGAGCACTACCGGGTATACATAAACTTCCAAGAAACATTCATGTACATACATTTGTTGAGTTTATGTATCGTTCTGTAATAGGGATAGTGTTATGTGTGGTTAACACCACTTTCAATAATTGCTCAGTGGAGAGGTGTACTCGACACAACTTATTGTAATTAAAAAAGCGACATATTTCCGACAAATGGTTGGTTTTCTTCAGTCACTCCTGTTTCCGTCATCACTAAAACAGGGTGCCACAAAATACAATATACATGTAACTGAAATATATGTTGACAGTGCCGTTAAGTGTCCATGCATTAACGAGACAGCCATTTAGCACAGCAGTTTATTATGTCAATTAATTATATTGATATAACGCAAATTATCGCTTAGTTCACACTTTTATATATTTGCCCTTCGTTCCGAGTAACAACCGTTTGAGGAAAGGCTTCCTTAGAACTGTATGTTTTATAATACACGGATGCGAAGTTGTTTAAGCTGTTAAAGTACTCAATACTGTATAACTTTAATGAATGGACTTGTATTAATGAATGAAGATTAACAATTTTATGAAGGGATAAGCCACTTAAATGTTTAATGAATTGTGAAGATTTGTAAATTCTATGAGTAAAAAGGGTTTAAAGTGGTAACCCTTTACATGATTTATTTGTACAGTAACACTGATTGTGTAACACACATCATAACCTTCACACTTTTAGTTTAATTTTCAGTTAGGATGAATTACATAAATGCAAAAAAATGGAACAGGTACCAATATGTGGCGAAGATTAGTCAGTTACAGGGTCGAAAAAACGTGAAACAAACATAAGTAGCACAATGAAAACATTATTTAATGCATGTAATTGCTATTTATTGATATCAAAGAGAACCCGTTCAAATGGTTAAGATTGTATAAGACGATGGGCATGTTCAATGCATTGCCTTGTTAATAAAGTAATATGACAACTGCACAGGACCCATCCATCATAATTCAGCTACAACATGCTATGTGTTTAACACGACAGGGTATGTTCTTGTGATCCCATAACCCTCTTGATTTATTGCAGTATTAAGTAATTTATAGAGGTACATGCCATGTTCGTCGGACCATTGTGACCAGACTTTAGAAAATGTAAATTGTAGTATATTCGCTAAAATAAATATGTTAATAGGAATCTTGTATTAAAATATATCTATAGCCTTCGGGGAGGTACGACTTAAAATCCATTAATATAACCGTGTAAAGCTGGAAACAGGATACCATGAAAGAATTTGTACATTGTATGTTTAATGCCTAACAGAAGAAAATGAAATAGCAATTTCAAACGTTACATAAATGATACCATTTGTACATGTACTATTAATAAACTAGGACGCAATGTGTAGAAGAGAACCAAAAATACTACAACAGAACAAATTAACAACTGATACAGAATATAAAATTATGACAATATGTAGATCACTTGTCTCTTAACCATTCCGAAGAAAAATAGATATTATAAATATTGAATAGTTGTGTCTATGTCTTCTCTGTACTTATGTCATTTGATGATGAGAATAAAGATATATAATAGCAATTTATAGAGCAAAGATTCAAGAATTTAAGAAATTTATGTTCAATTGTATTTGTGGTATTGTATTAAAATGAATTTCTTTCGCTCATAAAAAGGTGTCAATTAAATAAAACCATATGTTTGGTGAAACCAGTTATTTCAATAGTTTATTAACGAATTATCGGCCCATCAAAAAGATGAAATAAAAAACAATCAATTACAAATGATATATACAAAAACAATAAATGACAATATGATTATTAATTTTTATTATGTTTACCAAACAAGGTCTAACAAACATATGATTTTAATTAGATTAAGCAAGGTATGGATCATGAAAAGTGACTTAGAATGTGAACATATTTGAAAACCATCAGATTCATATCCTTTATTTTGAACTAAACACTTTCCTATTATGCTTGTACTGAAAGAGAACAGGGAAGCTAAACTAGGAACTCTCACGTCTCTGTTATACGGTTTCACATGCAGAAATACGTAACATCCCCATTAAAAGATGAAGAGATAAAATCACCACATAAAACAATATATACGTAGATCCATTTCCAATCTGCAATTTTTATTTAATCGCAAAAAATAATTCTTTGTATATATTTGTAAATATTAGAGCATGAAAATTGATAAAATTTGAATTATTATCAATATCAATGTGTTTACTAGCAGGTGTAATGAGTCAGTTATCTACAAACTGGCTAAATCAATGAGTATTTGTCACACTTGTTTTAATATAGTAAAGATGCAAGCCACGACGCCAATCTTGTTATCTGAAAATACTTTTTTTTGCAATTTTATAAATATTTCATCACAATAATTCGTCTTAGGAAACAAGAGTTTCCTTTGAATTTACTACAAATATACAAGTTCTAAAACAAATTTAGAAAGTTTTAAAATTCTACTCACCTCTACGTCTTTTCCACAATATAAAGAATATTATTCCAAAAACAAGTAAAACAACAGCTAAAGTGCTAAACACGCTAGCAACAACAATAACGGTTACATTTGGTTGATCTTCACAATTTTGGCAGTCAGCTATTCCAGATAAAATAATAAATACAAAAGCGCATAAAATATATTTCCACATTTTAAAAGTTTAAAATCCAATGGAATTAATGGTAAAGATTAAAACAAAATAAAAAACTAAATCTACATTGTATTTCCATGAAGTGAGCACCTAGATAACTATATCTTCCACCTATACAAGATACGATCGTATATCATTGTGTCTACGGTGAAACGAGTTCTTCACGGTTCCGTGAATTCGGCTATTTACAAATGACAAAATCCTCGTAAGTTCATATCAACCCCTTCCTACGTAACAATCATAAGAATTTGACCTGTGGTCACAGTCCGGTGAACAAATAATTAACTAATTGTGAGCAACTCTTAGTTTGTGAAGTAAAAGTTGAAGGCGCTCCGCTCCCTTTTCGGATTTTTTTGTTTTGATATTTTTTGTCGTCTAATTTCGTTCGAATGTTTGTTGATGTATTATTTAAATAGTTGGAATTCCTCGGGTCTCTTCACATGTAAATATTGATTTGTATGCCAAGGTAGATAAACCGCATTCCTTTGAATTTACCTGTATACAGGTGTAAAACAAACACTGTATGTAATAGGACAATCGACAATATGTTTTCGTATTACCCCGCTTAACTTTTACGTAATTAGATAAATATGTTAGTTTGAATAATCAGACTTCAAATATAATTGATATTCAAACATCTTTTTTTTATTTTTCTATTATGCTTGTATTAGTTTGAAAAGCTTGAAATAAAACATAAATGTTCTAATTAGTATACTCAACACAATATTAGGAGGGGGATCTGGGGGTTGTTTCAAATAATTAAATCTGGCTTTTGTTTCGTTTCAAAGCATATTTTCTGGCTCGGAGGAAAACATATCTCCACATCCCCCCAAAAAGTTGCAACTAGGAGTAATAAAACATGCTACCTCCAGATTACTCCAAATCCATGCCGGTTTATAGGTTTGGTTTGGTTTATGGTGTTTAACGCGAGTTTCAACAATATTTCAGTTATATCGTGGAGGTCAGTTTTATTGTGGTGGAAACCGGAGTGCCCGGAGAAAACCACCGACCTGCCGCAAGTTTTAAGAAAAGTTTGAAGATATCAGAAGCCGTGAATCGATGGACAGACAATATAATAGCCAAAAAATACAAACAATAATATACAAAACATTAAACTTAAGATCGAGCAACACGAACCACACCACATACCAGAGGGTGAACACAGATGTTCCGGAAGGGTTAGCAATCCTTGTTCCACATGTGGAACACGTCGTGATACTCTTGCTACAAACCAGGTGATAAGCAGTCATAAATGAGGAAATAACCGCATTATGATTACGACAAACGGAACATATCTATGGTCATTTGTGACACAGATATTCCGTAATGGCTAACCAGGTCATAGTTGTCGACCGTAAAACTTTCGATGTGATGAGTTCAACTTAACCACTAGGAATCCTTGCTTCAGTAGCTTCATTATTAGAAGCAACCTTCTATCATGGAAACCACGAAAGGAACCACAAGCTCTGGAATATCGGATCAACTGATAGATATATACTCCATATGCTGGTGCTGTTGGAATGTTGTTACATATAAATGGAAAGTTCACTAATCATCACTTTCATCGTAAAGTTTTATTCTTAACAGGTTCTCACTGTCAATTTCGCGGTGTAATTCAAAGGGTCAAGATATGAAGCAGACCTATCTGTATCTATGGTATTCTTTATTTCAAGCTCAATGTGATAGATGAAATCAACAAAAATACCAAGCTTAGAATTACGACATCAGATTCAAAGAACCTTTTGGTAGAATCAGAGTGGTTTTTTATTGTGTTTTTTATTTGTTTTTGTTTTTGTTTTTGTTTTTTTTTACAAAATAAGATTTCTCCCTTCCTAAGCTCAAACAGTAATGATCAGTAAATTAACCCCAAGCAACAGCATCATCAACACATTTCATAACAATACAATATTCAAAAATATAACTAGCCGCAACAGCGTGACCAACTTCTTGCAAAGCTGTAACAGTAATGGTAAAACATTTAATTAACTACAAGAGCGTTCATCCGAGTAAAGCATCAACAAAAATATCTTCAATTTAACCATCAACAAAAGCACGAACCACTACTCTGACAAAGCTTAACAGCAACGGTAAACAGTTTACAAAGACACGACAGTATGAACCACACTCACCTGGCAAAGCTTCAGCATCAACGGTCAACAATATAGCCAACTACAATATCCACGACGGTATGAACCACACTCACCTGGCACAGCTTCAGCATCAACGGTCAACAATATAGCCAACTACAATATCCACGACGGTATGAACCACACTCACCTGGCAAAGCTTCAGCATCAACGGTCAACAATATAGCCAACTACAATATCTACGACGGTATGAACCACACTCACCTGGCAAAGCTTCAGCATCAACGGTCAACAATATAGCCAACTACAATATCCACGACAGTATGAACCACACTCACCTGGCAAAGCTTCAGCATCAACGGTCAACAATATAGCCAACTACAATATCCACGACAGTATGAACCACACTCACCTGGCAAAGCTTCAGCATCAACGGTCAACAATATAGCCAACTACAATATCCAGAAGAAAATGTTGAAGATACCAACAGAGCAATCAGAAGTCGTATATCAAAGAACAGACAAAACAATAGACGACAGAAAAAAACAAACAAAATACAAACAATGGTCAAGAAAACACTACACAGAAAATTCAACACGAACCGAAAACCGAGGTTGAAATAATGTGCTCCAGAAGGGTAAGGTAGTCGACAAAGCACTACACAGAAAACTAAAGATTGAGCAACACGATCCTCACTAAAAACCTGGGACGTGTTTAATTTTAAATGTACTAGGATACATATGCACTGAATAAGTACATGTATTTAATCATAATCTTTCTGATTGACCCGTATCTGTGGACGATACATCACAGATACTATATAGCGTTTATGGTTAGAACGTAGAGTGTTACAGAAATATTATGTGACCCGATATTGCACTTTACGAGAAATTCATGCCCACCATTTACAGAACTACAATTTATAGAATGCTTTGTTATTCAGTTACCGTTACATTTTTACTGTATTTTTACACAGTACTAATCACACAATCACATGTTGAAGAATGATTTTACCTTCCTATTGTATAATGTATTAACAGTCGGCATACCTATCAGGGTATGGGTACAAACTGTGCTCCTCTTCTCGTCGACTTGTTCCTTTATTCGTATAAGGCAGACTTCATACAGGGGCTTCTCAAGAAAAATGAAAAACAAAAACTAGCCCGATCCTTTAATTTCACGTTCCGCTCTATAGATGATGTCCTTTCACTAAATAATTCTAGGTTTGGTGATTCCGTTGATCGCATCTATCCCATTGAGCTTGAAATAAAGGATGCCACAGATACAGATAGGTCTGCTTCATACCTTGACCTACACCTTGAAATTAACAGTGAGGGGCGGTTAAGAACTTTCCATTCATATGTAGCAACATCCCAACAGCACCTGCATATGGAGTATATATCTCTCAGTTGATACGATATTCCAGAGCTTGTGGTTCCTATCAGGATTTCCTTGATAGAGGGTTGCTGCTAACAAGGAAGCTCCTTAGTTTAGTCATTACTTCTAAAGTTTTACGGTCGCCACCATGACTTGGTTGACCCTTATGGAATATCTGTGTCACAAATGTCCACGGATATGTTCCACTTGTCGTAAATACGTCCAAGTCCTTTCCTCGTTCTTGACTTATCACCGGGTTTGTAACTAGATTAGTTAACACAACGGGTGTCACTAGTGGAGCAGGAACTGCTTACCCTTCCGGAGTACCTGAGTTTACCCAGGTTTTTAGTGGGGTTCGTGTTACTCGATCTTTGGTTTTATATGTATGTTTTGTAGATCGTTGTTTGTCCTTTTGTTTATTTTCTTCCTGTTGTCTGTTCTTCTGCGATTTACGGATTCTGATTAACCCTTTAGTATCTTCAAACTCTTCTTACACAACCACGGGTTCCTGAATTTTTCCTGTCCAGTTGATACAGCAAACACAGTACCACAAGAAATTCATCGATCGTTATTACGGGTATATAGATCTTTTATTCTTGCAGGTAAAATGTGGGCACTGGCACCTTGCCCTCACACCTAGCAGCGAGGATAAACATATGATAGACCAGCTATGACACGGAATATTATTTTCATTACAATGCAGTCATCGTAATGGTTGAACATATGCAAATGTAAGAACACTACATGAAATATATTTAAATTTTATTCGATTATACTATCAACTAAATAAACCATTTGCATCATTAAGTAACCAACAATACAGTTTGGATCCCAAGGACCCATTAGGATGACAGAAATATGACCTATAGTAATTTTACTGCTGGGTATAATCCCATTCGTGGGTTGAAATGAGTGCCTTATGTGTGGAGAATGTCACGCTCCTTGTACGTAGAAGACAACTTACAGTAGCTCTTAGTGAGCAATAATTTGTTCTGAGTGACCGTGAGTAACTCGTTGTAATGGAAGCATTCCCGACCATAATGAGAAAGAGTCTGTTAGTCAGGGGCGTAGCCAGAATAAGGGAGAAGAATAGGCACAAACTGTTTCGGTGAGGGGACTAGGGCCGCTCAATAGGATCCATGGAAGCTCACGGGTTATACAACAGAAAGGGTGACGTTTTTGATCATTTTGGTAGTGATTTAAACAACATGAAATTCAGATTTTTTTGTCCCTTTTTGACAATGCCACTACGGACTAACGTAGAACTTAAACGCCCTTAGCTACCCAAACAGACCTCTCGCGGACGGACGGATGGTCACGTTACTTTATACCATTCGAAACTTTAATGCAGAAAGCAATGATAAAATACATGTATGATAGAGGTTACTCTCTGAACTATTATTCATCATGAATTATTCATTGTTTTTCACTTGTATAAGTTTATGAAAAGTCATTAACAATCATATTCAAGTCGACTTGCACATGTCTGTGTATCTATGTGCATACGTGATAAGTTGGACAGTCGTTCATCGCCAATAGTCGACCTTAAGTAGGATTTCACGTGTCTCATTGCACTGAAAGATCTCTCGCTTGTTGCCGATAACACCAGCATTGTCGGTAAGATGCTGAGGATGGTGTACATTGCCGGGTATAAGTCATGGTTTATTGCATGTAGAGTGTCGAGTAGTCTCTCTGGCCTATCATCTACGAGATCCCACCTGATTTTCCAACGCTCAACCTCATCCATAAAATCTACTTTCCTTGGTAAATCTCTCTGATAGGCATTGAACAATCTAGCAATTATTTCAGATGTAAGGCTTAGAAGACTTGCAGGGTTGTTGTAAAATATCTCCTCTTCCCCAGCCCCCCCCCCCCCCCCCCCCCCCCGCTCCTCGTAGCTTACTACTCGCTTTGATATCTCTTCCACTAAATGGTCCAAGAATACAAGGCATAGAGATATGTTCCAGTAGTCAGATGGGTTGTCTATACATTATAGATTTTTGAATGGAACATATTTACATGCGTATTCCAGTAGGAAAGTGGAGCATTGATTTATAAAAAGATTTGTCAAATTTATGTATAGGCACATGCCCACTTGAGCCTAACGTAGCTACGCCACTGTTAGTCCCTAGTGTCCGTGAGTGACTCGTTGTAATGGAAACCTTCCTGACTCTAGTGAGAGTCTTTTGTCCCTAGTGACCATGAGTGACTCGTTGTAATGAAAACCTTACTGACCTATAGTGAGCAATAATTTGTTCCGAGTGGTTATGTAATTCGTTGTTAGTCCCTAGTGGCCGTGAGTGATTCGTTGTAATGGTTGATTGATTATGGGTGTTTAACGTCCGACTGACCTAATCAGGTATTGCGGACAGATGTTGTAATGGACGCATTCCCGACCATAATGAGAGTCCGATAGTCCCTAGTGGCCGTGAGTGACTCGTTGTAATGGAAGCATTCCCGACCCTAATGAGAGTCTGTTAGTCCCTAGTTATCGTTCTTGACTCGTTGAAATACAAACTTACCAGACCCTAATGAGCAATAGCTAGTCACGAGTTGTCGTCGTGTATCTTGAATTATACATGCCACAGTGTATAACCGGACAGTTTTGAAAAACGGAAGTTGCTGTACTGTCCGACCAGGTAAGGTTAGTTGCTTGCAGAAATTTCGACATTTTTGGATGATTATCCGTGATTTATTCTTTGAAAGTGGATCAACTGAAGCAACAAAAATACAAAAAATACTGCAAAGGTATGTCATTTATATTTCTGATCAAATAACAGTGCCCTATTTGAACACTGAAACTGGAAATCGTCGTTTAAACATCGTGGATGGTATGTTTTCGCTCGAAGAAAGGGGGTAAAAATCTAATTTTTCTCCACTTATTCTTTAAATTATGTAAAATATGTTCTCACTATCTGATGAAATAGACATCGACGTTTTCAATGCAAGGAAAATATGACCGTAAACGCCCTCATTTTCCTTACGATGGGTGCATTTAACATCGTTCTTCATTCTACGTCACTGTACGCCTAATTGCTAATGAATTTTTCTGTCCTGTCCGCACAATTGTGTATTCCTTCAAGTTTCGAAGTTGTTATCTGTTGTTCTAAAATTTCATACTTTTCTACGTCATAATTTACTATATACTTATGTTAAATTTGAACATAAAAATTTAAATTTTGAGTTTAACTTACTGTTATTCAAAAATTGCAAAATTATTTCAAAATTACTGTAGGAAACTATATTAAATTTGAATTTTAATGGTGAAAATTTTATGAAAATCGGACCAGAAATGACTTTGGTAGATTTTTGGAAAAAAGAGAGCTTTATATATAATATATAGGAAAAAAGACATTTGTTCATAAATACAAACAAAATGTATATGGCACAATACTGTATGTAATGTTTCATTTCACACAATTCGTATGACATATTTTTTATTGATGTAGTTAACTCATGAATACATAAGTGTGATTACTTTTCGAAAAGAATTGCAGAAATTTATATTCAATTGTTTTTTATGTTTTAATCTTATACAGACTAAGTATTAGGTCATTTATTGTTGTTATAACTCATTGTTTACCTTCGTTTTTAAGTTTTCTTTTACAGAAGAAGAGATCCATTTTTTTACTGTTGTTTTTGTTATTTTTAATAAAGTGTTATAACATGAAATATTTTGCTTATGTTAGTGTATTAGGAGATGTAATTAGGTCATCTTGTTTGTCGTTGGACAGATAGAAGTGATGAGTTTTTGCAGGAAACCTATTAATAGATATGCACATAGAATCACCCAAAACATTTTGCTTTGCGATTTCTGATAATGTTACTTTAAAATGAACCAACCAGCCAAACCACAAGTCCAGAGGTCGCAATGCAGTATTCAACACGATAGAAACCACACAGCGAACAACATATACAAATGTTGGACGAGCTGCAACAAGTGTAAATATTTGGTTTTGCAATATTCTGTGTCAAATCAAAAGCATAATTCGTGTAAAATATATCTAAAAATTCTCCAGGTAGTGTCAAAGAGGAGAAAAATATATTGGTTGGCAAGCGGGGTCATCGGATATGATTCTGAAAGGGGGCCACACAAGGACCATTCCACCAAAGTCTGGTCCCAATTGGCCAAGTTAGTTTCAGAGGAGAAGATTTTAAATGATTTTTTTTGGTCGAATTTTCTATTTTCAGCAATGGCGACCATCTTGGTTGGGAGCGGGATCATCGGATACAATTCTGAAAGGGGACCACCCAAGCACCACCAATCTTGCCAAGTTTAGTCCCAATTGGCCCAGTGGTTTCAGAGGAGAATATATTAAAATACAAAAGGTTAACGACGGACGGACGGACGACGGACGCCCAGTGGTAGCAAATGCTCACATGACCCTTAAAAAACTTTTAAGGAAATGACTAAGATCAAAATGTTAGATAATGTGTTTTTAATATACTATTCCTGAAAGTCAAATCAAAGTCTTTTATGCAGTAATATTTTTTCTTCGTTGCACTGATGGTATTGTCTTATAGGTTTTATTCCCATACATGGTGCACCAAATTTCGTAATGGTCGCATTTTTTCGCTTAGCATGCTTCCGCTCAGCCCTGTCTTCAGAATCGAAGAAATGATCCTTAGGTTCTATTAACTGTATATTAAATGGATTTAGAAATACCTTTTTTACTGCGGATTCCGGCGGTTTTACGCATTATTCTCGGGACTCGTCTTATATTGCACCGCTACATTGTGGCGAGAATTAATTCCTAATGTATGAAACACGATATTCGTATCAATCACGTAGTTGTAAAAGACAATCATTGCAGTCAATGTATAGACACCTGCTGCTAGAGGAAGATAACTCTGTAAACGGGAGAAAACTCATTTAATTTGTTCCAAAAACTGGAAATAAGATACAAATGTATTTGAATCACATATCTAAGATTACCGAATATCTGGTAAATGTAGTTCCTTACAAGTTTTCCAATGCAGGCAACACATAAACTATCTTAATTTTCGGTAAAACTAAATTGGTAAAGGATTAGACTGTAGAAAATTTCTCGATCAACTTTAACAGAAAACAATTAGGCGGACAGATGAGTTTTAAGATTCAGCAATTAATGATAACGTACAGTAGCAATTAGGCGTACGGTGACGTAGAATGAAGAACGATGTTAAATGCACCCGTCGTAAGGAAAATGAGTGCGTTTACGGTCATATTTTCCTTGTATTGAAAACGTCGATGTCTATTTCATCAGATAGTGAGAACATATTTAACATAATTTAAAGAATAAGTGGAGAAAAATTAGATTTTTACCCCCTTTCTTCGAGCGAAAACATACCATCCACGATGTTTAAACGACGATTTCCAGTTTCAGTGTTCAAATAGGGCACTGTTATTTGATCAGAAATATAAATGACATACCTTTGCAGTATTTTTTGTATTTTTGTTGCTTCAGTTGATCCACTTTCAAAGAATAAATCACGGATAATCATCCAAAAATGTCGAAATTTCTGCAAGCAACTAACATTACCTGGTCGGACAGTACAGCAACTTCCGTTTTTC